>OW386290.2:106084267-106746860 GCA_936432065.2 Rutpela maculata
ATTTGTTTGTGATTTTTTTCTTATTTAAATTTCATACAAATTTGAGATTCCTCCTTAAAAGCAATAAATATATTTTAATCAATACATCTTTGAGATTCCTAGTGGTGCGGGAGCTACGTGGCTTTTTCGGATACTCATCGTTACAAGTATTTTCTATACGTTGAATAATTCTATCGAACTTAAATAACGACAAAATACAACGTGATCTACCAAGAAATGCGGAAAATAAAATGGTGTGCTAGTCTTCAATGTGGGAAAGCCCCTGCAAAATTTTAGAGGATTCTGAGGTAATTTAGTATATTAAATTATTAGTCAATTTGCGAAGATACACTACTGATGTTGAGTAAGTCCTGACCTAATTCTAAAGAGGTCGACAAACTTACTGGTGAAAGAACGTATTCGAGTTGTTTACATTTCCTTAATTGACATAAAAAGTGAAGCCGGCCGGCGATATCAAAAAAAGAAGTCCAGCGGCAGGTAGTCAACATTGTTGGTACGCTTTGAAGATAATTGGAATTCCAGCAAACCAATTCACTTTTACGAATGAGTTCAAAGCCTGCCGACAAGGCTGGCTCCGTGCCGCTGGATCGTGTGTAGACTCCTAGAGAGCCGCGTTTTTTGCTTCCGGTCGAACAATAATTACACGGCCGTGTCATTGACCGGTTTAACTAAATATCTCGTATATCTGCTTGTCATTTCAGCATGAGATCAATATCTTCGATTTATTTCGATTTATTTCGGTATTTTTGTAGTGTGATTTGATTAAAACCAAAAAGTCACTTCTATCTTATTATCCAGCTTTGCTGTCAGTAGTGTCAATCCCAAGTCTGATCAAGTGATATGGTTGTACCGCGTTACGTTAGATTAGTTGAAGTCATTGGCGGCGCATTCCTACCAAAAATAAGGTAAATTCTTTGGTCATTTTTTAAAAATTTTTCATTTTTTTTACTCCTTTCGGTGGGGACAACCTACTGTTAAATTTTCCGCATGTCCTGGTAGATCACGTTGTATACTTCTGGCATATGTCAGCCCGTCGAGTTGGTCATGGTTCATGATATAAAAATCAGTGAAATTATGTCATCGTTATACAAGGCTCATTTTAGAATTTTTGAAGAAAATTTGATTTTATTCGCAACATTTTCTTTCTGGCTAGCCTTACTGGCAGGAGTTTCTTTCTGGGAATTTTTTTCTGTGTTCAAAGTATTTAAATACTTATGCTCAGTTTAAAAAAAGGCTTGTAACGATGACGTGATATAACTCCCTTTTTTTTACAACTTTCACCTTTCTGGCTGCGCCACCTAACGGCCCACACTTTCTGGCGATCTTATTTTATTAATTTTAAACATAATTATAATTGACACCAATAATCAAAATGAAATATTCAGATTTATCTGTTGAATTTTGCTTAAAAATACTTACCAAGTAGTCTGGGTAAGGTTGGTTTTGTTTTTAAAATTTTAAACTATAATTATGCTTGATTAACGAAACGCTTGTCAGTGCACTATACAGAATTTTTGTTTTTGTCTTCAATGTTATCAAAGGTTGCCATACTCGTCTTGACATTTTTCTTTTTTATTATAATGTTGTCTAACTTTTGTGACATTAATACGAACTAACTGTCCATATTTCACCTAATACAGACAAACGGACATTTTGGACATGACTAACACAATGATATGGAAATTTCTTCCCAACGAGCGATATATAGATAAAAGCATCTGGCAAATAAGACATACTCTTCATTTCTGCGATAAAGGTTCCAATTTATTACTTAACTTAGGCGCGTTACAAACCTTAATAATTGATACTAAGTTGAAATAATTTAAAGTACTACGAAGTGTTTATTTTGGAAGTGGATCTCCAAAATAAACACCTATAGTTTCATTAATCGTTTCAGAATGATTATTTCATAATTACAATACTTCCCTTTGGTAAGTATTCAATGAAACTAAATTTCCACCATTTTTTTTTCTAATATTAAAATTAAGTACAGTTATTTACAGTCCGATTCTATAGTTTTTCTGTCGTTTCAATTGGCGAAGAATAAACCTTATTTTTCAATGCTCATCAAAGAAATAAATCGGAAGGGTTAAATTGTAGTGATTGAGGTGACCACAAATAATTGATTTATATAATGTCTTAACATTGACGCTAAAATGCTTCTTCACATCATTTCGTCTATAACTTTCGCCATTAAACGATTTAGCAAAAAAACGGACCAATAAAAAAAACGGTCAACAGTTACTGCCAAACATTCATTTCAAAAGGTTCAGGTGTTTTTCAAGAAGATTAACGTAATGAATATAATTATTTTAACTGTTTGTTATACCTGTTTTTGTAAAATAAGCTCCACCTGTAAAAGTCAGGTGGCAAGTTCTTGCGCTCCTTCACATGGTATGGATTCAGTTACTGGCATATCGCAATCCTGTTTATTGATCATTTGGATAATCCTGTTTGGTAAATTAAATACCTGGTACTTATTTCTGAATTTCTTCAATTGTGTTTAAAATATCTTCCTCTTGTAGATAAATTAAATTAGGACGTCTTTGGGAGCTATTATTTGTCATCAAACTCCCATATTTGTTAAAGGTCTGTCTGTATTAGCAAATGTCCGTCGATTGGGTACAACACGGTTAGGAAATCTAAGATAATATTCTTTAACATTCCGTTCAGTAGCTTCCTCAAGGAATTTGATTATTTTGGGAAAAGACATTGCATCTGACAGATTTAAAACAACCATTACTCCAGTTCCAAATATACCTAATACAAATTTACCCCATGTTACCATTATGTGAAAGTTTTAAAAATTGTGGCATACATTCAACTATTAGAAAACGTAAAATGTAACAATTTGCAATGTATGAGTCACAATATTGGGAGACTGCGTTACAGTGTAATATCTGATTGGAAAGAGGATATAAATCGAAGATTTGACATACGTGCGGTCTTCATAGACTTAAAGAGAGCTTTAAAGAAAGTTTATTGACATATGCTGATTTTCCAAGGAAAAGGGTATATGGATTTTCTAGCACAACTCCAATTTGGTGTTAAAGCTATTTATCATTTAAATACCAAAAAACAAAATATGATTCAATATTCTGAAATCCGGCCTAACAAGAGTGGAGTCTCGGAAGGGAGTAATTCTTGGTCCCCTGCTATTTTACATTCTTTATATTAATGATTAAGGTAAGTTTTTAAACAATCTATTTTAATTATGATTATGAAATGTTAATTACTATTAATGACGATTTAAAAAGGCTTACTGACAAATTTAGTGCAAAATTAACAAAATGAAATCAAAATGTATGTCTATAAGATTCGACCAGGGCCCCCACAGGGGGGTCAGTAGGTACCATGGTACTGTTGTAGAACCTTCCAGAATTGACCTAGCCAAAATAAAAATTCAACTTAGGTAAAAAATTCATTTAAAGATATTTTCAAGAGTCTGAGAGACTTCAGAGCCATAAACTAACACAAAAGGAAGAATATGAGTTCATTAAGACATGAGGCACAACTAAGTAAAAAAATTTGAAGAAACACCAAATTTTTACGAAATTAATTTTTTTAAACTTTTTATTCCTCCGCCGAAGACATTGACCATGGAAGTACAGTCATTATATATCCTGCAAATGATCTGAAGTAGTGCAGTCTTGACCTACTACTTGTCTATTGACGTATATCTTATCTCGAACCCGCTTGAAAGTGGAAGAACAAGGCAGAACGCGGCTGGCGCCCTTCTAAAAATAAATTAGTGTCGTGTCACCTAGACTATAAAATTTTAACTACGTAATATATCAAAAAGAGTAAAATCGACAAATATGGTAAAGGCGTTTAGCGCCTATAACCAATTATTGCCAAAAAAAAACAGTGAAAATGCATAAGGCCGGTTTCTCGCATAAAACAAGTTTGGATTCACCCAGCGATTCATAATTTGGACGAGGGCGTTCGATGGTCAATACAAAGCGATGGTATGATAGCCAAATGCAGAGCTTTCCAAATAATAAACTTATAGAGAAAGCCACCTTGTGCACATTTTGCCAAAAAGTCGCTTGGAGGCGACTCGGTGTCATTTTTCCTATTTTGAACCTGCATGGGGACAAGTACGTCATAAGACTGGCCGAATGTTATTAAACTCATGTATTAGTCGAACTCCGCCCTATGAATGATATAATCACGATATGGTAACTTTAAGCTACTCATAAGTCCACCAAAATTTTTTAATTAAAATATTTTTATATTGTTTTCAGTCAGCCATGATTACCAAAAAAATACAAAATTTATAAATTCCTTTTAAAAGGCTTGCTGTGAACTAATTGCATTTTATTGATGTAAGGACTTATTAGTTTTAATCCCTGGAATTTTCGTTTTGGAAGACAGAAACAACTGAGTTTATCGGAATCTCAATCCGTCAAAAGATATGAAAAATATTGTTCACGCACACTCAAATATGTTTTATCAATCTTGTAGAGCTCTAAATTTTCTACAATGTTTATTTCAAATTTAAAAAACATATATATAAAAATTGGAAGAGATGTCGATTAATGCACGCAAATCCTGTCAAGCCTGCTAACTTGATAAAATGCTCGGAAGGTACCGAATACTTAAAAAAAAAAACAACTTACGTTATTTCTACAAAGAAAAAACGTATTAGTTGTACTATATTTATAGGCCAATAAACAAACTATTAGAATAAAAGTACGTTTTGTTTGTTATATTGTTTACTAAAACAAACTTTGTAGTTTTCTTGGTAAGCATTATCACATGAAATTATTAACACCAGGTAAATACCTGATTAAAATCAGGACCACTCCGCCACTGATTTTTAGCTCGTATGGGGCGATATAATATGCTAATCACGCCTAATTCGGCCTCCTCACTGCATTACCTTCTGCAATTGATATTAATGACAAACTCCAAGCAAATTTCAAATTTGCCAGCCGGTCGTCGAGGATCTCGTCAAACACCTGATGCTGCCTTTATGCCAGCTAATCAAATTATCGGTAAAGGTAGAGCTAATTTATTGCAATTTCTTCATTTGTTAAGTGCCTACTTTATTATTTAATGGGTGAAGCTTGCGAAAATGCTGATTAATTGTTATATTAATGAGATTAAGGATGTGATATTTTCGTGAAACTTTATAGTGTGTACCGTCAATAATTCCTTGGTGAACCTACCTGCAATACCGGTTCGAATCAAAATTTAATCACTCAACGTTTTATGCAGATTTTAAAATTTTTCTGAAGATGATCAAGAAAAATAATTTCGAAACTACGTGCAACGTATTATTTATTGCTTACTTTGGTATATAGCAAACTTCAGTTGAACATTTATTTGGCAAATTTCGTTTTGTTTCATAAACAAATTGATGTTGCCTTTTACCCCAGTCAAATTGGAACAAATTTCGACGTTTGACGGAAAAAACTGATAAAGCTTTGAAATTTGGCAATGATGTTCATTAAGGTGTACTATTAAACATACTAAAAGTATCCAGCTCAAACAGTTACGCTCGAGCCGTCATCTTGGAAAAATGGCCCTCCGATTCAGTTTTTTGCTTATATCTCTCTAACCATTAGCGATATCGAAATTATGTTTATATAAAAAATAAAGCTTATAAAATTATCTACAAAAATTTTTTTTCGTATCTATTATTATATATATATTATTGGAAATACAAAAGCAAAGAGTATATTGCATTTCATCGACACATTTAAAAAATTGTAAATATAGCTCATAGAAAAAAAAATAATATCATTGTGGTAGTTATAGAATTCGCAACAACTTTCAAAATGTTCGTCTTTCTGTCAGTCTGTTTCTGCTTCTTCATTCGTCACGTCTCTTTTCAGTTAAAAAAAATCTCATTTTATTGAAAGTTGGACAATAAATTAGTATTAGATAGAGGAAGAACAATTTATAAAAAATATACACGTGAGGAATATTGTAATCTTTGATAAGATTGCAGGTTTAAGTGCCATACTTGCAATTTTAATGATCTCCTGATGAACCATCTTAATCGTCGAAACGTGTGTTAGTATACAATGCAATACTTTTGCAATGAAGCTTTCATAAATTCATGTTCCATTACTAAAGTTTAAGGATTTACACACGACACCAATGTGCACACGGCACGCAAATCTACTCAGCTCCCGTCTAGAGGCGCGGATTTGCACACGACACTAAACTATACGCAGTTCTACGTTACCAGTAAGCGAGGATTCTCGAATATAAAAGCCCGGCCACAAATCAACTAACGGAGAGCGGGCAATTCTGTCAATCTGTCTACAGCGTGCTGAGCTGGACATATTACAGCTTTGTGCATCTGTCGACGCAAACACGACGGAACGAATGCAATCTGACCCTGGGAATCCTTCAGCGTGTTGAGCTGGGACCTCTCGAGTCGTTAGTCATTCCCCGACGCCGTTTCGCCGCTAGAACCAGAACGGATGAGCCTGACCTGGAGATCTGCTACAGCGTGTTGAGCTGGGAAACTTCTTGAATCGACGATATTCGCCCGACGCCCGATGTCACTCCAGTAGCAGCAACTAACGTCGCATCGCATCGTTACACTCTCTCTCTTTCTCTCTCTCTCTCTCTCTCTCTCTCTCTCTCTCTCTCTCTCCCGCTCTCTCTCTGATAATAGAAAATGTTATCCTAAGAACCGTAAAAGATACGGACCTGTATAACCTGTATAACCTTATGTTATGTAACACTGCCACGTATTACCTGTTTGAAGAAGAAAATAAATTGTTTTATATTTTTATTGGGCTGTCTAACTAATGTGGATCCTGATTAATCTCCAAACCAGCTACCTGACAACAAACCTTACACTTTTGTGTTTACAACGCAAATTTTTATACATCTTTGCTCTACTAAAAAAAATTAGCATTCAGTCAATAGTAAAAGTTTCCTGTACCTGTACAGTTAGTTTATTTAGTAGCAAAGCAAAATCGCTGCTGTCGCTATCGTCTATCGCGCTTTCGCTGCTTTCTAGCTCTGTAAAACAGTATAACGCGTAACGCAAACATAAATTGGTTTTTATAAAGTTAGTTTAGGCTTTATTTAGTTACCGGCTTTAGTTCACACATAGCAGAAATCAGTTTGCAAAGCCTGCACAAGCACGTTTAGACTGTAAAGAACAACGTCGTTTAAGTAAGCGCTAAATTAGCTTTAATTTAAAGGCTTTAGCTTTATTTTAAAGCTTAAATGCTTTTCCCCCACCACTTTCCTTAAAAAAAAATGACTGGCCTTTTAACCAGATAAGGCACCGCTTTTTTTATTTTCGCACCGGTCCCCACATTTGCTTCGGCCGGCCCTGCCTACACGCCGATCATACTAATTGTCTTGTCCTAACACAAAAAACGCGGCACTTTAATCGGCATACAACTTTTTGCACCAGTTAGGCAAATGTAAACTCGCATATGTTCCTTGACAACTATACCTCCATTGACCTAGAGAAGGTAGAGGTTTTCAAATTTTTCGTAGGTAATTTTTTAAGAGGGCACTACCCAGTGGAGGAAGATGACTCGTGGTGTTCCACAGGGATCAGTCCTGGGCCCAACCTTGTGGAATATAATGTTTGATGACGCATTACGCTTGGATAAGGGGCAAGAAGCTGGAACTTGCCCCTGGAAAAACCGAGCTGATGATCATAACCACAAAGAGGAATCTCCCTGTCGTGAAAATGAGGGTAGGGGACCTGGCTCGAGCCAGGCGTTGAAGTACCTGTCATAGACAGGCTGATGCATAACACCAGCGGACCGAAGGCTAGCAAGAGGAGGGTTCTGTGCAGAGTGGTGCACTCCATTCTCTTGTACGCGGTCCCGGTATGGGTACGTGCGATGGCAGTGGAAAGAAAGTGAAGAAGGCTGGCCAGGGTACAGCGATGTGCGGCACTGAGAGTCTGCCGTGCCTACAGGATGGTCTCCTACGAGGCAGTGCTAATAGAGGCAGGGATCTCCCCCGTTGACCTTCTAGCAAAGGAAAGGTGGGAGATATACGAGGGAATTGGCAGAAAGGAGGCCAACGATAGACTCTATCAGAGGTGACAGGGGAGATGGAATATCTCGAGTAACGGAAGATAGACGAGGAGACTCATTCTAGATATTAAGAGATGGGTGGAGAGAGGACACGAGGAGGTTGGGTACTACTTTACACAGATCCTAGCAGGGTATATATGCTTTGCAGAGTACGTTTACGACATAGAGAAGATCGAAGATTGAGAATGCATGTACTGTGGGGAGATAAACGATGCGGAGCGTTCCGGTGTAGCAGGTGGAGATAAGAAAGGCAACGAGCCATCGATAGGCTAGGCGGCCTAGTTACACCCGATGACATGGTGTTGAGGATGTTAGGATCAGAGGAAAACTGGCAACTCTTGGAGGACATGATAACATATCATGAAAACCAAGGAAGTAGACGAAAGAAACTTGAACCTCTAATCGTTCTAATGAAGTTGAGAAGTATCTGCGGAGGCAGATCATGTCTAACACCTAACACTAAGACTGACCTAATATTCTGACGGTAAGCGAGAGCGGTTCAAGGATATGAGAAAACACTGAAGACAGGGAGGGGGCCACTATTCCGGAGAGGTTTTAGCTCGGTTAGAGTCCAGCAGTATCCAGCGTGATAGATCCTGGGCGCTGGGTGTCCATAATGGATTTCTCCCCGCAGCACAAAAAAAGATAATTTTTCAATTAGTTGAGCTAGGTCAGTTTTTCAAATTGCTCTAGAGAAAAAGTTTTATAGGTTTTTCTTTTACCTGGTCGTCCCCAATTACCAGTTTTTTAAATCACATGAAACTAAATACACCCTGTATATAGATATATAGAAAGTAAAACTTGATGTTCCTTTTAAACTCCTTTCAACTCTCTTTATAAATAAACCTTAATTACATATGTTACCCTCAAAATTAATTATCTAGCGAGCAGTTTATATTCAGCATTTATTATGTGCGTACAATAAAAACAAAATTTGATGTCTATTTGAAAAATAAAACATGAAACCTCGTTTTCATCTTTTAGTTTACATTAACTGTCACAACATAAACTCCAATTAACTAATTATGGTGGCACTACTGTTTAGAGATCTCTCCGACTAATAAAGAAATATCCAGACTGAATTGTTTTTTATGATTTCTATTGTAGAGCTAATCAACAACATAAGTGGACTGTCTATTATGATTGTATTACGAAGTGATTTAAGAGTCAATTTATTTAATAATGATTTTATTGATCGATCTGTATTTTATTAAGATGATTAAAGACGATGGTAATTAATGTTTTCTTTTTTTTTTAAGCCAAGTGAATCAATTTGAGCTTTATATGTTTTGTTTCACTCGTGAAAGTATAAAATAATCCCTGAATTAGATCAAAAATGTAATTGTGCATACGTATACAGGGTGGTCCAAAATTGTCTCATGGTATTTCTATAGTTGATAATGTTATAGAATCTCAAAAATCGATCCATGTCGAAAAATCGGTTAGAAAATGTGTCGTCTAAAAGACACAGAGCACAACTTATCAAATTTCCGACATCAGTGCTGACATTTAGCATAGAAAGACTTTTTCATGTCCACGAAGACACGTAGCAATAGTAAAAATTTCGAAAGTACACCGAATTTTGAATTGCAAAATTAAAGAGTACTATAAAGGAGAACTTTTTTAAAGTTAGCATTTCCAGTTGACAAGCTCTTGTGAATATTATATTCACTATTGGAACTCTTATAAAGCTAGCCGCAAGCGCACCAAAATATTAATAATAATGATAATAATAATAATAATTCTTTATTCTCAATTAATTGTACAAAGGAGAAAATAATACAAGTAATTGTAGACAGCATCAGGTTAAGAACAAACAAATATTGTCTAAACGTTGGTTGTGGCATTTTCTTAATTTTTCTCTAATCTTATTGGGATGCTCTGCCACATGTATTCTTCTAAACAATGTCTGAAATCTACAAAGTAATACAATTAACCAGTATTTTACTGGAAAATAACCTCTACGCCTGTGACTTTTACGTCAAAGGATCAGTTAGAGGGTGGTTTTGACAAATAATGAATAAGAACAAAAATATAAAAATGACGTATTTTGCTGACGTTTCAGAAAACGAATCTGTTTCCTTTCTCAAAGCGTATTATAATGTTTCTGGTCTGTGTATATTAAATACACAGCTTTAAGAATATATTTGTTATATTCAGTATCCATAGATACTTACTGCTTACACAGAACTGTTGACATATCTAATTGATAGTTTTATTTTAAACAATGTTGAGTTTGTTAAGTTCTTCTTTTAACATCGGCAGCCAGGTTGTGCAAACATCTACAGAACAATTCGACACGCATTTATCCTCATTCAATAGTATTATAGCCGCTTCTTTAATTTTTCTTTTCTTGCTATCTGTCTCTTTTGTTAAAATTTTTGCCGAGTCCCAGTTTATTCTATGTCCGTTCTCCCAAGCGTGTTCGCAAATCTTCGATTTCTGAATCTCATTTTTTCTAATGTAACCCTTGTGCTCAACCAATCTAACACTGAATGGTCTGGATGACTCACCCACATAATGTTTATTACATTCACATGGAATACTATAAATGCAATTTTTTGAATTTTGCTCGTGATTTAGCGGTTTTGTTTTTGTTAAAATAGATCTCAATGTATTGCCCGTTTGAAATATCGTCCTAATATCAAATCTATTGCCTATACGGCGTAGCTTTTCAGATAATCCGTGTACACTGTACATAAGGAATTAACGTCGTGTACCGTTGTTCAGGTTTTTGTCGTACATGATTATTATTTTCTATATATGTGAAAGTTCTATCAACAAAAGCTTCAGGGTATTGATCGTTTATAAGAACCTCTTTTATAAAGCGCTTCTCATTGCCTAATATTTCACCATTAGAAGAAATTATTTTGGCCCTATCATATAAGCATTTTATGACACTCTTTTTTACATGCATCGACTGATTTGAGTTAAAATTCAAATACCTGTTGGTGTGTGTTGGTTTTCTATAAACGCTTGTTTCAACCATATTATTTACTCTTTTAATTAAAACATCTATTTTCTACTTCTAATGTAAATTTAATAGATGGTTCTTTATTATTTATATTTTCTAAAAAATTATCTAGCAAATCGACTCCGTGGGGCCAAATTGCAAATATATCGTCAATATATCTCCACCAGCTAACCGGTTTATATATATACAATTTTGAATATGTTTCGTTTCAAAGTCCTTCATAAATATATTACTTAAAACTGGTGACAATGGAGACCCCATTGCCATACCAAAGTTTTGCTGATAGAAATCACCTTCAAAGTGAAAGTAAGTCTTTTTTATACATAATGTTATGGATGACTTTGAAACGAAACATATTCAAAATTGTATATATAAACCGGTTAGCTGGTGGAGATATGTTGACGATATATTTGCAATTTGGCCCCACGGAGTCGATTTGCTAGATAATTTTTTAGAAAATATAAATAATAAAGAACCATCTATTAAATTTACATTAGAAGTAGAAAATAGAAATGAACTACCCTTTTTAGATGTTTTAATTAAAAGAGTAAATAATATGGTTGAAACAAGCGTTTATAGAAAACCAACACACACCAACAGGTATTTGAATTTTAACTCAAATCAGTCGATGCATGTTAAAAAGGGTGTCATAAAATGTTTATATGATAGGGCCAAAATAATTTCTTCTAATGATTAAATAATAGGCAATGAGAAGCGCTTTATAAAAGAGGTTCTTATACACGATCAATACCCTGAAGCTTTTGTTGATAGAACTTTCACATATATAGAAAATAATAATCACGTACGACAAAAACTTGAACAACGGTACACGACGTTAATTCCTTATGTACACGGATTATCTGAAAAGCTACGCCGTATAGGCAATAGATTTCATATTAGGACGATATTTCAAACGGGCAATACATTGAGATCTATTTTAACAAAAACAAAACCGCTAAATCATGAGAAAAATTCAAAAAACCGCTTTTATAGTATTCCGTGTGAGTGTAATAAATATTATGTGGGTGAGTCATCCAGACCATTCAGTGTTAGATTGGGTGAGCACAAGGGTTACATTAGAAAAAATGAGATTCAGAAATCGAAGATTTGCGAACACGCTTGGGAGAACGGACATAGAATAAACTGGGACTCGGCAAAAATTTTAACAAAAGAGACAAATAGCAAGAAAAGAAAAATTAAAGAAGCGGCTATAATACTATTGAATGAGGATAAATGCGTGTCGAATTGTTCTGTAGATGTTTGCACAACCTGGCAGCCGATGTTAAAAGTAGAACTTAACAAACTCAACATTGTTTAAAATAAAACTATCAATTAGATATGTCAACAGTTCTGTGTAAGCAGTAAGTATCTATGGATACTGAATATAACAAATATATTCTTAAAGCTGTGTATTTAATATACACAGCCCACAAACATTATAATACGATTTGAGAAAGGAAACAGATTCGTTTTCCGAAACGTCAGCAAAATACGTCATTTTTATATTTTTGTTCTTATTCATTATTTGTCAAAACCACCCTCTAACTGATCCTTTGACGTAAAAGTCACAGGCGTAGAGGTTATTTTCCAGTAAAATACTGGTTAATTGTATTATTTTGTAGATTTCAGTCATTGTTTAGAAGAATACATGTGGCAGAGCATCTCAATAAGAATAGAGAAAAATTAAGAACAAACAATACAAGCATAAAGTTATATCATATTAACACATATACCACATATACAACGATTATTTCATTGCACAATATGTACGTGTATAATACATATACAAACAAAACAAATGCAGTAAAACGTAACTTAGATTTAACATTAATTAGAGAAAAAATCTTCAAGAGAGTAACAGTTTCTATCAATATGTAAGGTTTTGAGCCTTTTTTGAAAATAGTGATGTTTTGAGAATTTTTTATATCGGTTGGCAAAGAATTGAATATTTTGCACCCGCTAAAATACATACTTTTTTGATAACGTGCTGTGTTGATTAGGAGGTATAAGATTATTTTTAAATCTTTTTTGAAATTTGGGCAAATTCTTATAAACAAAACTAGTTCATAAATATATATGGCAACTAGTGTTAGAATTTTTAATTCCTTGGATGCTGTTCTGCAAGATTCTCTTTTTGACACCTTAGTTAATATTTGCAGTGCATATTTTTTGTAGAGTAGAGACGCGTTGAGAGTAACTACTTAGTCCCTAATTAATGATACCATATCGCATCTGAGAGTGAAAGTTTGCATAATATAGACTAATTACAATATTTTGACTATAGTGGTTTATCAGTGATCGTAATAGCATAGCAACAAGCGCTGTGTAGTTTATTACACAATTTATCAATCTCACAAAAGTGACTCCTAAAATTTTACCTGAATTTTGAATAGATCAAAATTTTGGGTATTTAAATTAGCTTGCGAAATTTGTTGCTTGAAGAGTATCGAGATGATTTTTTGTTTATTTAAATTTATTAGCTTTTTTTTGGACCAGAAAATGCATTTTTTGTCTATATTTTTTGCCGAATTTATTGCTTTTCATAACATACTATTCGTAAGTCAAATATTTTACCATCAGTCCAAGTCAAATTGCTCTCGTACGCTTCCCAAAAGTTGTGAATCCTTTTATGCAGAGTCGATTGCTACTACATACTCTCCATTATATGGTGCTTCAAATACACGTCCTCTAAGTGAAGCATCCGCCCTTGCCATGTTTGGTAGGCAGACTCTTACATATCTGATAGACAGGTTCGTGCACATTTACTGAACATTTTGAATTAAACCAATAAATTGTATTATTTGAATTATTGTATTTTTTTATTGAATGGTTAACTTTAAGTCTAACCCTCGGAAGCTTTTGTGTGTTAGTTTGACAACTGAATGAAGGTGACACACGTCTGATATCCAGAACATCGATCAAATCAGCCATATCTATGTACCTATCTGTAAACTCTCACATGCTGCGCGTTCCTTCGAGATTCGATGAAAAATGGGGCGAATTTATTATAACCAAAGAAAAAGTGTACGGTGTCGAGGAGACAACTTGCTGTGATGTGATTGTGTTCAGTCGTTTTAGGATGGCGAACTGACAATAAAATACGAATAAGACAGAAACTATCTCCTTATCCATAAACATTAGCCATCAGCAAAGTACTCCAGCGTCAATAGTTTTAAATCTAAATTCAACGCGATATTTTCTCTAATATTCCAAAAATGTAAAATTATTGACTATATTGAAACGCTTTCCATTTTTTTACGAAAGATTAATATATTACAGCTGTTTTGATATATTTGTGAATTAATAGCTTAGAGAATATAATAATGATGTTTTTTTTGTCGTATTATTAGCACCCGCATCATACAAAGTGTTTAAAAAGCTGTTATACTGAGATAACATCAAAAGAACCCTTAATAACACTACAGAGATCGTGCCTAATTTGGTATGAATAATTGTCACGTAGGGGACGCAATTTGTCTAGATCTCTATTAGGCCATTTTAACATAATTAAATTAGTATCGCTACCCCCATCTTTCTATCTGAAACATTATAATTATACCGAAGGATATTATTATATAGTTACCATTACTTTGCATATTATACTGTAATAGAGATATAAAAATTAGTTTAACTCTGACTATGTTTAATAAAAGGAAGCTTATAATTCGATGTTATATTTTATTCAACACAGGGAATATTTGTGTGTTGTTAAATCTTCTAAATCAGTGAATAACAATGGATGCAACCCCGATAATCGACCAGTTAATTTACAACTGTCATTGTAAATCCTTTCATCCGAATAATTTCATTTCACCTCAGCATACGGAATTAATGAAATGGAAAATTGTACATTTTTTTTCGAGGAGAATAACCGGTGGTCTAGCATATCATATAATCATCATGTGCCGTTCCTGAAACGATCTTCTATCTATTTATACTCGTAATATATGGCTGTGGCTGTAAAGCCATTCGCACAACAGGGAGTTCATAAGGTCGGCAAATAATAAGAATAACTATAATACTACTAACATTCTGTTAACTAAATTAAACAATTTCTTATACATAATTATATACACATGCATTTGAATAAACATGAAACAATTTTTTTTCTTTTGTTTTCATTTTCTTTTTCTTATCTATTTGTCTTTTTTTCTTCTTTTTTCTTTTTTCTCTTTTTTTTTCTCTTTTATCTGTACTTTTTTTTTGTATTAGGGATTTTAACGAGGACCAAAAAATTTGCCAAGGGGCCCGTCATGGCTTCTACATCACAACACTGGACCACGGAAAGTAAAAGGATTTAAAACATAGGATAAGAACAGAGGAGACTTAAATTTATAATATTACAAAATTGTGTGTTTCTTACATTATATTTTTATTTTATTTTTTTCGATGTATTCAAATAGAATTAAATATATTTCTAAATTATTTGACCTTAATATATCGATTAAATTAAATGGCTGTGGTATATGGTTGTTACTTATTTTTTTCATAAATTCGTGTACCGAGTCCTGCCTTAAATTACAATTTAAAATAATGTGTTCAGAATCGCCCCTTGCACCGTATTCGCAGTTTTCATTTTGTGCCGGTATTTGTGGGTGGGAAATAGTCCATGATTTATACGTAGTCTAGTCAGTGTGGAGACAAGTTTTTTATTGACAGGTATAGACGCGAACCAAGGTTTATTATTTGGACTAGGGTTGATGTATTTATAGTATCTTCCTTTTACACTGTTTAAATACTCTTCTCTCCATTTTACTAGCTGCCGATTTTTAATTGTAGACATTAGGTCTTCAGGGGTAATAAGCTTCTAGAATTGCAACGAGCTCAGAATTATATATACAGAATTCAGGTGGAAGTTTTATATACTTTGCTATGTTTTGTTGAGGACCAAAAATTGCACATCCAGTATCTTCTAAATTTTTTGAGCCATCAGTAAATATTTGATATGAATTAGGCCAAAGTTGCGATATGTCAAAACTAAACATATTATTACGTAATTTTTCGGGAAAGTTGCTGTAATCTCTTAGATATGCGATATTTATTTCTTGTTTGATTTGGGATATATTAATTTCATACCTCAAATTTGTTTGTGTGGTGTATAGTTGGTTGAAACGATCTTATTTTATGGCATACACAAGAATTTAGTATCAGGTAGAAGATTTTCATGAAAGAATTATTTAATCGAATTCTGAATAACTTTCAAAATTTCTTGTTTGCCTGGTATTTTGCCACTGTAAAAATATTTACCTACGATCACTACTGTAAATAGTAAAAAACACACTACCTGCCATCTATGTAAGTTGAATTTTACATATTGTAAACAAGACGCACTGTAAACAAATCGCATGGTAAACAAAACGCACGGGACACGCAATTATAGGTGGCTTATATCGCAGACGCGGGGTTTAAAAAAACAAATGCGCCTACTTAATTTTCAAACCATGTCAAAACTGACATAATATTTGTTGAATAATATTGTTGACTAGTAAACTAAATCCAGATTTTACTAAATAAATAAATAAATATGATCGTAGGTAATAGTATATTACGTAATGAGTGTTGTAAGAAACATATTACGCACAAATGGAAAAGTTACGCACGATGCCGCGTAGCGGCGAGTGCGTATTTCCATGAGTGCGTAATTGCTTTACAACTCGAATTATGTACTATACTTTACCTACGATCATATTTATTTAGTAAAATCTGGATTCAGTTTACTAGTCAACAATTTTATTCAACAAATATGTCAGTTTTGACAGCGTTTGAAATTTACGTAGGCGCATTTGTTTTTTTAAACCCCGCGTCAGTGATATAAGCCACCTATAATTGCGTGTCCCGTACGTTTTGTTTACCGTGCGTTTTGTTTACCGTGCGATTTGTTTACAATATGTAAAACTAAACTTACATGGATGGCAGGTAGTGTGTTTTTTACTATATACAGTAGTGATCGTAGGTAAAGTATAGTACATAATTCCAGTTGTAAGGCAATTACGCACTCATGGAAATACGCGCTCGCCGCTACGCGGAATCGTGCGTAACTTTCCCATTCGTGCGTAATATGCTTCTTACATCACTCATTACGTAATATACTATTAAAAAGGGAATAGCAGGATAAGCATGTGTTAGCTGCCCCCGCACCCATCGGCTCAAGAGTTTGAGCACAAGTTGATAGTAATATTAGATGAAATTTCCCAAAATATTATTTTCGGAAAACCATTTTTACGGGTTATGGGAGTGAAAAGAAAAATGGAAAAAAAAAATTTTCTCAAGAACGGATAAACCGATTTTCATAAAAATAGTATATGTTATGGCTTTTAATGGCACAAACGTAGGAAAAAATTATTGAGCCCATTTGACGGAAAGAAGCGGTGAAAAATTTTTTCAAATTAAAAAAAAATTATGGGATGTTCTCAAGGCACACACACACACACATCATTTCCTTTTAAATATATCCAATTTTCACTGCGGGCGAGGCGGTTCATTACTACATCTTACCTCGATCACTGGCGGCCATTACACCCTATCGTTCAAATCAGTATCAAACTTCAAGAAGTGTGGTGCAGATATTTTCAAACTCTCTGAAGTCTACTGTTGGGTGAAACAAAATCTAGTTTGAAAATCTGAACATTTTGCAATGATGACTTCTGTAGTCAGCCTACGAAAGAACTGTAGTTTTCAAAGTCCACCACGAGAACGTTACAGTGCCTCTCATAGCCTGTTTATTGTGGGTCCCCCTGCCTCTCACTGGTCGGGGTGCTTGTTTATTGTGAGTCCCCTTGCCTCTCACGAGTCGGGGTGATTCTTTATCGTGAGTCCCCTTGCCTCTCACTAGTCGAGGTGCTTGGTTATTGTGAGTTTCTTGCCTCTCACGAATCAGGTTACTCTATATTGATGAGACTTCTACTTCTACATGCGAGCAGCAGCCAACAGCTCTGCTTCCGTTGGCGCAATTGTATACAGTCTGTCCCATGCCATGTTTTCAAAGAAAGCTCTGAAGCCAGCTGAAATTCTCAGTGAAATTTTTACTCAGAATAATAAATATTATTCCTATAATGAAGTCTCATCCCGAATTGTGAGAGGTAAGAAGACTCACAATAAACAAGCGTTCGACTAGTGAGAGGCAAGGGGACTCACAATAAGTGGGCACCCTGACTAGTGAAAGGCACTGTAACCTCCTCGTAGTGGACTTTGAAAACTACAGTTCTTTCGGAGGCTGACTACAGACGTCATTATTGCAAAATGTTCAGATTTTCAAACTAGATTTTGTTTCACCCAACAGTTGACGTCAATCAATCAATCAAAACAAATTTATTAGTATTAGGGATTACAATAATGCGCCTGTGTCCGATCTCGGTTCAGAGCCGACCGCACAACCACGTCGCGTAGCGTCGTGGTGAATATGCGGTCGGATGAAGCGGGTCTGGTCTCGGCTATGACAACGGATCAAATGGAAGTTAGGGCTCCTGTTTAAAATATAAAAACTTAAACCCAACAATTTGTAAATATAACCATGAAAAAGTTTTAAAATACTTAAGACTACTTAAAGTTAAAACTGAGTTCTTATTAGCGCGCGTACACGCGCACTGTTTTTTAAAAAGATCGGGTTGCTGGTACGAGGAAAAACTCAACGAAAAAACCCGTTCAAAACAATGACGACATTCATTGTCTCTCTGCCTTCGGAAAGGTAGGGTGGATTTAAACGGTTTTGATTTGCAAGAAGTTATTGTTCTAGAGGGGATTTAGAAAAGGGAGAAAAGGGACAAAAGAACAAAAATTAACAAAATTAACAAAAATGAGACGAATAGAGAGAATAGAAAGGGGTTGGAGGGTAAAAGGTGGTGAAAAGTAAAAGGTGGTGAAAGAGAAATTGTGGTATAGGAAAGTGGGGCTAAGGAAGTAGTCAAAAGATAGGCAACGCCTGGTATGATAATGGGTGTTTCAAGTTGGAAAGTACTGCATTATGCTGTCTGATTCGTGTAATGTCGCGGGTTAGCGGACTATCGCCGAGTTTGAATTGATAGAATTTTTGCGATATATTCTGAACGAAATCCGCTAGTAGGGTTATGTCGTGGTAACGTGCGTAGAGATATCTGAGGGAGATGGAGTCTGAAATGAGGCGCATAAATGTATGTTCTAAAACTCTAAGTTTCCGCATTGTCGTGGTCGGGATGCTGCACCACACCGGCGCCGCGTATGTGATGGCCGGCCTGATCACCATCGTATCCAACAATTTTTTATTAGTCCTGTTTAGTCCGCTACCCCACGCCAGGAGCGGATACAGACTCCGGGACATGGAGTAGACCTTTCGTACAGTCTCGTTAACGTAAGTGTTGAATGTCAGTCTTCTGGCGACTTGGCGACCCCCGATCAAAATTGGTGTTAAAATGCGGTTCTCTGTGAACTGGCGCGTGAAGAGTATGGCCTCCGACTTTTCGTCGTTGATCCGAATCTTCCACTCAAACAGTTGACGTCAGGGAAGTTGAAAATATCTGCACCACACTTCTTGAAGTTTGATACTGATTTGAACGGTAGGCCGCCAGTGACCGTGGTAAGGTGTAGTAATGAACCGCACCGCCCGCAGTACGCCCGTGATTATCAATTTTGAGTACGTTCTACCTATCCGATCTCTTTGAAAATTGGTATGTTTTAAAGGGGTATATAAACATTTATTTGAAAGGAAAGGAGAACATCCCCTAATAATTTTTTTTTATTTTCAACAAATGTTTTCACCACTTCTTTCATACAAATGAATTCAATAATTTGTTCCTACTTTTGTGCCATAAAAAGCCATAACATATATTTTTTTCATGAAAATCGGTTAATCCATTCTTGAAAAAAATATTTTTTTCCATTTTTCTATTTACCCCCATAACCCCGTAAAAATGGTTTTCCAAAAATAATATTTTGGGAAATTTCATCTATCACTACTATCAACTTGTACTCAAAATCTCGTCCCGATTGGTTCGGGGGCAGCTAACACATTCTTATCCAGCTATGCCCTTTTGATGAAAGAAACCTCTGCACCAAAAGGATCAGACAGAGGCTGTTTTGCAGCTTTCTCTGTCAACGTGAGACTTCTGACAGGCATGGATTGACAGGCACATATTAGGAAATTATATATATCACAGACTCCTACAGTTGTTGTAGAAGTATATACAAATTAGGAAAAAATTAAATAGAGAAAATTGTCGTGGTCTTCTTCTCAAGCGAATAAGGAGGCAACGACAACATGGTCGAAACGTCAAGCACTCGACAAAGGCAATGCGGAAGAAGATCCGGAAATCAACAGCCAGATCACCAACTCCACTAAACCCTTAGTATCAAGACTTCAAAAGTAAATAAAAAAATTTATGACCGAGATAGGACTTGAACCTGATTCTTCCATTCGGAGCATAAAAGGTACCGAGTAGGAAAATTTAAAATCTGGTTCCGTCAGGTTCTACTTCATCCCTCATAATAGATCTGTGTAATATTCCATATTTATAGATCAAGCGATTACCTCTGAACAACGTGGAAAGACAGACAGACAGACAGACAGACAGACAGACAGACAGACATTAGAAAATTTTATATGTATATAGATATCAATATTGCTGTCGGTGTAAAATCAAACGTATCTTTAACCGACATAATGTTATTAATAATAAAGTTCAATTAACGACGACGGTGAAATTTTATTTTATAGTTTTAGTGACCTTTTTTGAAGGCGGTTCCAAGTTTTTCAAAAAAAAAAAATTATTATTAAACGCCATACGGTTATACTTTTTATGGGTGCCGACTCCATTATATTACAATAAATATTATTAAATGTCTTGTCAACATTGTTATTATTAAAAATGAGGAATTACAAACCACTGCAGTTTTTTCAACCGACTGTATATTAACCAACAAGAATCCATCATATTATCAAGTAATTTTTAGGGCTAATAAATACGGGGATATGGTATCTGAATTGACAATACTAGCCCCTAAATAAGCTCTCAATTTAGATTACACCAAGATAATCACACTAATTGTGTGAATTTCAAAACACCACAAAAGTGACATTTCCTGTGCCTTAGACATCCGTCCTATTTTAAATAAGACCCTTCGGTTCACACTCGGGAACTGCATGGGGATTTGATTTAAGTATTGATAAGGCAATTATATTATTAAAAAGTGCACAAAGAAGTACCTCTTATCTCTGAATGATTTCTTAGTCGATGTAGTAGATGAAACTTAAAGCATACCTCATTTTGCTTGGAAATGAATATTGACAATTCACTGGAAACAAATACCAGCATTTATTTATTTAAGATGTATCATTCAACAGCTTACGCTAATTGAAGGATAGGACATTACAAATAGATAATTCTAATCAAATTATATTTAACACAGACAAGAAAGCGCAAAATTGAACATATTTTCAAAAGAAATGTTAAAATTGCAGAGTGTAGACACATTATGACAATTAACTAAGGATTAAAATATGTATGGAACAAAGAAGCTCAAAAATGTTTAAAATATATCAACAAACATTAAGATGTACACATAAATTTAACTCAAACAATTCAAAGTGTAAAGATATGAAAACTAATTGGTGATTAAAAATATGCATGGAACAATGATGCCTAAAATTGTTTAAGAAATATAAAAACATACATTGAGATATACACTCCTAGATAAACATGCATGCTTGTAAGTTCTGAAGATAGGTTCTTAACGTCCGTTATGGAACAATTAAATATATCTACTGAGAAATATGTTTATATGTTTTGTGGTCTGTGTTTACCCCCCCCCCCCCCCCCGCTTTAACACCCCCATTTACTGCCAACCAGGATGTGATCTTTCGTTTATGTTTTCAATAAACTTCGGAAAGAATAACTTCTGGCAAAATGTCAGTCCTAGATATAGATATTCAGGACTTTCAACGAAATCAAAAGCATTTTTTTCCTATAGTAAGAGATAATCTTGCACTTGGCAGCATTTTTTAGTGGCGGGAAATAACTTATGCACCACTCCAGAAGCTTATCTTAATTATTTTGGAGTTTCTCACAGTCATCTATGGACATACGGCAGTAGAGGTTTAATTCTAGTCAACAATATCGTTAATAAAGATAACAAATATTAGTGAGCTTAGGATGAAGTACACCAGAAATAACCGATATCTTAAAGGATTTATGACTATACTATTCGATATACAGTCTTTACATACAAAGATCCAAAAAATGTAAGGAATGAGAATAACCTTACACTGTTTAGCTTAGTTAAGAGAACGCGGTGGTTTAGTTTGTCGAAAGCTTTCGAGAAGTCGGTATAGTATATCGGGTCAACTTGAGCATAAGCTTCTACATATTGTGTTATATTGTATGATACAACAAAGGCTTGTTACTGTTGATCGTCTATGTACAAAACCATATTGACAGACATACAAGCAAAACTAAATAAGAAACAGAATTTCTCTATTCGGCAACCGTTTTGAATACCTACAGTAGTTATTTTAAAAAATTAATGAGTAAGTATAACATTTATTGAACATTTAATAAAAAAAAAGAAGGTACTTAGTAGATGAAACCATCCAACTTGGCAACGCTTTTGTCAAACTTCTTGAAACTTTTTTAATCAAATCCGATTAGAGTTGTTCTGAATTTATCGTAAACCATGTAATGTATTTGGGGCGAGCGTAGATGCATCTTGACTGAGTATGTATACTCCAGTGAAGCAACGTGAAATCCGTCTTGGGAAACACAGCGATCTCGTCCCACCTTCTAATGGCTTGTATATCAGTGTATACGCGAAAGCTATGTAATTTCAAGACGAGGATTACGTAGTGGATATACCATAATTCGGAGAGGATGTAAAGCAGGTGGTCCCTTGTCTATTAAATGTTAGGCAAGTAAAAGATCCCTACTCTTCTTACGAGAAGAGGTTCGGCAAAATTTCCAGGTTGGGGGTAACTCGTCTCCTGGCGTCGCGCGTCGGTGATATTCCCTGGTAGCGGAAATAGGCCGACGTTAAATAAATAGTTTTAAAAAATGTAATGTATTTTTATCCAAACATAAGAAATACACAAAAATATCGTACGTAGTTTAACTACTAAAACTAAATACTGATAATTTCTTTTTTGTTTATAAATAATTATGCGTACCTAGATACATTTGAGTTTAATGCATGTTTTCTGTACCATTTTGTTAACATTGTATACTAAATCTAAGATTGTTTCAAACATAATACCTAAACTTTTTTGTTTTACAACGATTGTCTAACAAAACACTAAAAATCCGTCAGTTTCGATTTCAATGGCCCATGCTGTATTTGTATTAAAAACAGCTAATATCGTCAAGTGTGCCTCGAGGCTCCACATTAGGGCCTCTTCCTTGCATCATTTAAACAGTAAAAATGAAACAGGTAGGTTCGCGGGTAGTTTTTTTTTAATTAAGTATTTAATTAAGTTGTGTGCAACCATACTCCCCGATGACTCACAACTTAGTTTTTTAAAAACCAATTTGAACTACCTGTTTCATTTTCAATGTGTATTTACTGTGTAAATGATGCAAATGCCCTAATGCGAATCCTCGAGGCACACTTGACGACATCAATAAAATATCTAACTACGACCAGTAAGATAAGTTATGGAAAAATGTACAGTTATCTGAAGCGAGAAGAGCTATATAGAAAAAGAATCAAAATGTCAATGTAGTATAATATAAATTTTGAAAATTTTTATTATTCAAATAGAATGTCATGAAACGTAGAGATTTTAAATTTGAGCGAAAAAAAATTCTGTCTGTTGGTCTGTCTGTCTGTAACTTTTTTTTGTACGCACAATTACTCTAGAATCGTTTAAGATATTGACTTGAAATTTGGTACACAATATGTATTTTAACGTGATCGGGAACTGGATTATATTTTCATCTTATTCCGTTGAAGGGCTGAGGGGGCGGGTAAACTGGGGTAAATGGGGCTAAATAGAGAGATCAAGCCGGTAAGAGTCCATAAAATTGGGATTTAGTAAATTTGGATGTAGAAGTAGTGATTCCTTGGGCAGTGATTTTTTTTACTGTTCTTTGTTGTAAATAATGAATATCTCATATTTAAAAATTTGTTTTTATTATAGTATAATACTACAAAAAGTGTTTTTCTAGTAGTGGGAATTTGAACACTAATTTGAGATAGGAAATAATATTTCCGCATACAGAAAGTTATAAATCTATCTTTTCAGAACAAAATAGGTATTTATTAATACTGGAGACAAATTATATCGTATATAATCGTAGAAAGTAGAAGCAGAGCTAGTGTTTATATTATCCTCTACTTTTCGGCCAAATATTCTGGATACTACTTAAAGTTTATAAAGCAAAAAAAGATAAATGTCAAATATAAAAATTAAAGTTTGATAAACTTTTCCAAACACTTACTAGAAAAGATCACTAGGGAAGTTTTACCGAAACTCTCAATCCCCACCACATCCACGTGTACACGTGGATGCATGTATTCACCATGTATCATGTAGATACATGTATCTACATATGTCACATTATTTATTAAACAATTTTCTTCCACAGTCAATTGTTTAAATATTACAGCAGGTTTGAAAAACTTTCTCGAAATTCTAAAACATATCTACTCTCGTTTGTTCCTACGTTATTAATAGTCAATAAAGTTGACTTCAATTTGTGTTATTTATTCAGAACAATGAATTTTAGTCGAATTTTTCGAGTTTTTCGCTACAGCAATTTATCTCTATTGCTAATATTTTACTATTTACACTTGCCCAAAAGGGTGAAAATTGGTACTTCACTGCAGATTTTTGCAATTATCTCTGCAAAACTTCCCTCTCATTTAGAACCTTTTATTTATTCATTATCTTTTCTGTATGATGACTACCCTATATATTTTTTTTTACTAAAAGTATATCAATTTTTCTTCCTGGCACTAGTGACAACTACATTCCAAATATTATATTCCCCTGCCTAGGGTGACCATCTTGAATACTTTTCACTGAAAGTTGCGTCGCGAAATATTATCATACGTCACATTTTTTTTCAGTGACCACTCTGTGTAATTTTTTAATTATTTTTCTTCGACATTTGTCTCAACTACATGCGAAATATTATTCCCCTCAGTCGCATTTTATTTCAATATTTCTTTTTAGGGTAACCACCCGCTAATAGAGAACGTGAGCTGGGTTTAGACCGTCGCGTTATGAGACAGGTTAGTTTTACCCTAATGATGACTCATCGTTGCGATAATAATCCTGCTCAGTACGAGAGGAACCGCAGGTTCGGATATTTAATTCCCGCACTCGCTCGAGCGGGCGGTGGTGCGAAGCTACCATCCGTGGACATTTAGTTCACGCACTCGCACACGCATACTTTTCTTCTATGACAGTTGTGTTTACTACATGCCAAATATTATGGTACCCTTTACATTTTTTTCATTATTTTGGGTGACCACCTTGTATATTTTTCATATTTTTCTTCCTTGACAATTGCGTTAACTGCATGCCAAATATTACTGTCTTCCATCACATGTTCTCCTTAATTATATTTTTTATAGGATCTACCCCGAATATCTTTCAGTGGAAGTATATCCCAGTTCTTCGTTGGCAGTAGCGTCAACTACCTATCAAATATTATTGTTTTCCGTCAAGCGGTCTTGTAGATATAGCGCCAACACACACACAACAGACCGACCGTCCGGCAGACAGACAGACTGACGGTTTTAAATGGCTTTGATTTTCGTAATCTACGTATTCTGAATCCTGAAAATCCGAAAAAATCTCGGGGCGGTAATTTTTTCCACGCCTAACAAGTAAAATTTAAACGTATTATACAACTATTTTGTTTTATTGCCATTTTTTTAAATGTAATAAAATAGCAATAAAACAAAATTGTTGTAGAAGTAAGCGAGCGAAGTAAAAAGGTCATATTCTGTGAAGAGAGTAAAAAAACATACAGTCGTACCTTCGTTTAAAACTGTTATAAGAATTCAATAACGCAAATAGAAATTTAATATTACTTTTTCTTGTGTCAGGCTCTGCTGAATTAACACAGTTTCATTCATTCACGGATTTATGGAGTTCAGGCTAAGAAAATTAGCCGAATTGATTGGTCCATAGAATTTTTTAATTTTGATACATAAATTTAAAAATTAATTAAGAAAGCCTATCTATGATAAGCTATTTTTTTTATTTGTGGTTACAACCAGTTCATCACTGTGTACATTTAACAAACTTAATAATAATGCATATTCAATTGTTTTGACTCCCTAAATCTTTTTAACGCGTCGCAATTGAGTTTGCACTTAATTCACACTATACAGGATGTATCTTATTAGCCGTGTGGCATAACCACAAACCTAATTGTAATGAGGTTGTTACACTAGTACAGCAAAACGCTTATTTAATAAGCACTTCACAATAACACGATTCTCTATGAAATAAATTGTCCTTTTCTAGAAATGCCACTCGAATAGACCAACAAGATCGTTACTGGTCTAGGTCACGATAATGAGAATATTGTAGTTTTGGTAATTGGTAATAATATAATTTAGAGTCCATACTTTCAGAATATTACTAATAAGTACAATAACGATCTATTTATCAAAAAATTAAATATATGGGTATTTAAAAAATTAATTCATTAAAAATGATAAATAAATAAAACTCCAGTCGCAGATTTCACTTGTATGTCAGTTATGTTATTATAATTATATGAATAACATCGAATAAAATGTGTAATAAAAAATTGCTGAATTTTGTTAGTCAACACATTTTACATTTATTATACAGGGTGTCACAAAATTTGCGTATCCCTCTTTAGGTGCTGATACTACATGCAAGAATAGTAAGATTCTTATAAATACGGGTCCGTAAATGCTTCCTAACGCAGGTATGCCCCAAGTGTGGCTCATGAACAACATTCTACAAGTCTCAATTATTAACGAATCCACTTTTTGCTTAACCCTTTGCAGCTTAGTGGTATACCTCACATACCACAAATTTAAAATTCATTCTTGATGTTGCTTTCCGGTATATTGTACGTACCACCGATCTGATGCTTACTTTGACATGTGCCCTCTACAGTACAGCAGAAAAAGTTTGGGTGGCTAGCCATCGTAGTGTACAATAAAATAGTTTCTTACCTATTCTGGCCAACTAACGTTCGTAAACTTTAGTTTCCGATTTGAAGCTAAGAAAACTGAAAATAGTGGCAAGTAAGTAATTGAATATGATTGTAGTAATGTAATTAGCATGTGAATATTCCATAATTATAAATGTATACATAAAAATGTTGTTTTTAATTGTTATTTATTTGTGGTATTTCAGACATACCACAAAGCACCTACATCATGAACTTTGTACATCAAATTTTTTACTCTGCCAATACGAAAATGAAGCATTTATTTGATTGGCACATTTCTAAAACCGTAAATATCAAGAATACATTTTCATATCATTGTGCTAGTAATCGAATTGTAACTTTCAAAATATTTGTTCGGACATCTGTCCGTACGTCCGTCACGGTTTATTTTATAAACACGTCAACTAAACAAAGAAAGTGCAATCGTTTTGAAATTTGGATGATAAGTTAGTGTTAGCTAAAGGAAGAGCCCTGTTGTTTTTGAAAAAATCGATCAATAAATATAAAAGTTATAAGTCAATAGTACCATTCGAGAAAAGATGGGATCAGTCTTTACATATGCCAGTCTACGGAAATTATCGACGATGTGCTCTATGTAATAACCGAGATCATCAAAGAAGATCTAAATGGGCTTGTGATACTTGTAGCGTAGCATTATGCATGTCCAACAAAAAAAAATGTTTTCAGAATTTTCATAAAAAAAATTAATGTTGCTTGCTCTGTAGCTTAGTGGTATATCTGATATACCACCATTTTTTGAAAAAACTGATGAAATAAAAATTTTTAAAAAAATACACATTACTTCTTTATTCATTTTCTATTAGTGTACTTAAAATCATACATGAGAAATGACTATTTCTAAATGCTGCCCGCAAAGGGTTAATCGTTTGGTCTACTATCAGAGTAAAATTCTATTGAATTTCATAATGATCCGTCAAATAGTTGCATCGACGTCTTTGGGATAAATAACACAGGCACACAAAGAAAAAGAAAAATTCAAGTGCGAAGACCTAGACCACTGAATTCTTAATCACTTGGATGCTAATAATCGAAAAAAATATACTACTACTTTTAGCTTGGCTTTCGAATTTTTTTTTGTGTTGATTTGAAGTGTTGATTTTATGAGACAATATCTCTTCAGAAAGGGACACATTTGACGCTGCCGGCTCCCTGCTCTTGATAAAGTCAAGCAATACAAAGTCAGTGACTTGCAAATAGTGTGAGTAGGTCCCTCTAGCGGCATTTGCTGCAACCGCTTAATAGGCAAAATAGGAGAATGGTAGATGAATTATGATGTATTGTGTATATTGAGGATTTAATATATCAGTAAATTATTTATTCGTGTTTACACTTGTTTTGAATATTAATATAACAGCAGATCATTGATGATCAACTTTGCTTTACATAATTATTTATTTATTAAGTGATTTTTTATTGATATTAATTTGTTAAATGAGTTCATCTATTTTTTATTTTTCTAGTATCTTCAGTCTCCAATTATGCAATGCAATATTGGATAAAACAGCTTGCGGGAATTTACTTATAATATAGAAGCTGATTCCAACCTAAACGACATAATGTTGAAATCTTGTACTTCTTATATTTAAAATCGTATTTTTTGTGTTTAAGAAAACTTTTAGTAAAAGTGAGTAATAACAATATTTTACTTTTAAACTCACTGAAATGTAATGTCATGGCATTTTCGAGGAAAGTAAGATAAAGTATAATTACAACATAAATAACATAAGGTCATAACCACCTAAGTACACACTGCGTTGTGTCGTTGCTTTGACATATACATTCTACTCAATTAGTTTGATTAATTAATAACAACTCATATAATATATTATTATATATGAATTATTTCTTAAAGCAAAGAATAAGTTTTACGTATCAGCTTTTATCGACACGTTTGCCTTTTGTGCAATTTTCGACTCAATAAGTGAGAAATACCAGCTAGACTCGATAGTCACCATGTTTTTAAAACTTCAAATATAATATCATCGCGATGCCTTTTCGGTAAAACTGAAAAATTTCGGTATGTACGTCAGTCTATTGAGGTGAATTTATTTATGTCTGGAGAACATCAAGCAGAAATAAGTTTACATCTCAAATAATAGATGTAACATCAGGAGATCCGCAAGGTTCACATATAAGACCATTTGTGTCCCTAATTTTTATTAATGGTATTATTTTACAATCTCTGAATGTTCTCTTTATATAAATAATAAAAGAATGTTCTCAGTAATCAAATTTAATTTCCTCCACTAGACGTGAACTATTAATTTGAGGAAACTTAACTAGCTAGTAGCTAATTATTTTGTATTACACATTTACATATGATAAAAAGCATGACATTCACCAAACTAACAAAACAAAAACAGATTTACATATAGAACATTATTTTCGCAACACTTCCTCCACAAATATCTCTGGTCAGAATTCCCAATAGCACTTCTCATTTTTTTAACAGTTTAATGAGTATATCAGCAAACTATTCACTGTCTTCATTAAGATATCCATTAAAATATTTCCCAAGAAAAAAGAAATAATGTGCCTCAAATGTTTTGCTCTTTTATTTAATTGCGGATTCGTAATCAGTCTTATAGCACTCTGATTATTGATACGTAATATCGGAATTTCCAGTGACTTCTCAACAACACGCGTCTACCAGATCACTTTCCTCAAACATTCGCTAGCCGCAACAAACTCAGCATCCGTTGTTGCAACTGCTACTGAACATTATTTACGACGCAAGATAATTACCGAACCATCTCCAATTCTGCAAATAGAGCCCGTTGTAGATTGGCCACTGAGAGAATCATCAGCATAATCAGCATTCTGTATTCTTAAAAGACATTCTTTTCGTCCAGCCTTGTACAGAATTCCAAGATTGCACGTACTTTGCAGGTACTTGAAGGTACATTTTACTATGAGACAGCTTGGGTTGGTTTATCTAAAGATTTCGCTTTCACATCCACTGCACATGCTATATCAGGTACCAGATGCATGAGACTTCTTGTCACTAACAAATTCGGTTTCAACAGCAATCGATTTCTTCCAAGGTGTTCCAATCCACTCATGTTGAAACAGTCCAGCACTTTCCTTGTGCATAATACTTTAGCTGATAAAAATAGGGCCATCATGTTTTTTTGTAATTTGTATACCTAGAAAACTCTTCAAAGATCCATCAATAATCTTGAGTTTACATCAAAGTTCCTTTAAGAACGACCTTATTTCTTCAGAGTTTGTAATTAGCGCCAACTCTTAATGTTCAGTCTGATATATGAAAAGACAGAGTTCCGTTGTGCTGCTTCTTAAGTCGGGGAGTCCTGAGAAAACTTGTGAGACGCTCATTTTAGCACCTAGGCGACTGTTTGAGTTTACACAGACTGTGTTTAGGTACGTACACTTCCTTTTAATGTGAACCATACAGAAAGTCTGTTTTTAAATCAAATTGAGCTAAATACATACCACCTTCATAAGCTGCAAGGGCCCGTTGGACAATAAAACGGGTTTTTCATCTTACAGGTACTTCATCAGAGTTGCACTTTGTTCTGAAACCTCAGTATTCTGGTACTAGATCTTTGTACTAGACACCCCGTGTCATTTTCAGTATGATGGTATGGCATTTCATCATCAATTGTAGATTACATTCTGCCGCATATTCAGATGACATGGCTTCCTTGAATATCTCAGGACTGTTAATCACAGCTAACATACTCATATCAGCAAGAACTACAAAATATTCAGTTTTCTGCCAGCTAGGTTTCCTTTTTTTTATATTACAACGCAGAGGTTCTTACTCATTCTGGATTTCGTAGTCGTTATTAGTGTCACCATCAACGTGGATTTTTTTTAGAGAATTTATGAGACGCTGTGCACGATCAAAATTGCTGGGAGCCAACCTTGTCGGTATGCTTGGAGGATTGCTGGAATTCCAACAAATTACATAACTTTTTCGAGTTATCACAGCAATCTTTAGAGAATCCGACAAGGTTGACTACAGCAAGTTGGACCGTATGTAGTCTCCTTTTGAAATATACATCCTTTAATAGATTGTTTGTAGGTAATTTTCAAAATATGTAGAATTTTTTTCCAATTTTTGGCCTTGGATGGGTCCCATCAGCCAGATATAAAATTTTCAAGTATTTAAAATAGAACTTTCAAATAATATTAAACCTACCTTGTAATGTAAATTTAATACCTCCAAAGCAATATCAAGACCATAGAGGACCTCGATCCCCAGTCTGGCTTACACTCAATTTACATTCTTATATATTTTACATGAAATATTATTTACAACAGGATGTTATATTATCTAAAAGTACAAAGGTTTTTGAATTACTGAAAATTAATATGTAATATTTAAATAGTTAAACATAGAGGCACGTGTATAGAGACACTACATATATACACATTTTATAATTTGCTTTATTCAAAATTCATTTAGAAGAGCATTCTCCCTCGGCTCAACGTTTTCTTTTTATTGTCTCTTGTACATAATTGCCTAACTGCCAGCTGCCTTCAACTAATCGTCATTTAATATTTTGGTGAATATAAGGCTCACTTACAAGCAAATCACAAGAGTTTACTTATTTTAAGTAATAATATACAGGGTGATCTACCATGATATGCGGAAAATTTATCAGTAGGTTGTCCCCACCGAAAGGAGTTAAAAAATGAAAAATTAAGAAAATACGACAAAAAATTACCTTATTTTTTTTTAGAAATGAGCCGCCAATAACATTAACCAATCTGACGTAACGCGGTACAAATATATCACTTCCCCTCTCCTTTTATCAGACTTGGGATTGACCGCAAAGCTGGAGAGGATAGAAGTGACCTTTTGGTTTTAATCAAATCACACTACAAAAATAGCAAAATACATCGAAAAGGCATTGACCCTAGGCCTGGACGTAGCTCCCTCCCCAGAGGTGAGCTGGTACAGGAATCCCAAAGACATCGACTGGGACGCCTATAGGCGTGCCCTCTCGAGAAAATTAACAAGGGTTATTATACCCAGGAATACAGAGAAAATAGAATCCTCCACTAAGCTTCTCAATGGAGCGATAACTGTCTCATACGAGAGCAGTTGTCCTCTTAAAAGAAGAAAGGAAGGGAACAAAGTTCCCTGGTGGAACAGGGAGCTCCAAAATTTACGCAAAGAGACACGCAGGCTCTTCAATAGGGCAATGCGAACTCAGCTACCAGAGAACTGGGACAACCACAAACGGTCCCAACGCCTCTACAAAAGCCATATTCGTAGCAACAAGAGGGCGGCCTGGAGGGACTTCTCCGAAAGTATAGAAGATCTTCCAGAAGCCGCAAGGCTTTGCAAAGCCCTCAAAAAAGACAGTCCGTCACGACTAGAGAACTTGAGGCTTCCCTCTGGTGGACTAACAACTACCACTGAGGAGTGCCTCAAGCATCTACTAGCAACTCATTTCCCCGAATCCGTAGTGGAGACGGAGGAAATGCCAACCTAGCGGTCTCTCCGGGCTGCTGTTACGGCAGCGGATTGGAGGACGGCCTCAAAGGTGGTGACAGTGGAAAGAGTCAAGTGGGCTATTTCCACCTTTGACCCATACAAAAGTCCAGGACCGGATGGGGTATTCCCGGCACTTCTTCAAGAAGGATCGGAGACCCTCATACGTCCTGCTGAGAACTTGTCTGGCCACGGGGTATATTCCCGTACCCTGGAGAGCCGTCAAAGTGGTTTTCATACCAAAAGCAGGACGCACATCTTACGATACTGCCAAATCGTACAGAGCAATTAGCCTTACATCCTTCCTGCTCAAAATATTAGAGAGGTTGGTTGAAAGGTTTGTTAAAGACGGGGCACTGACCTTAGCGCCTCTGCATCCGTCGCAACACGCGTACCAGGCCGGAAAGTCAGTGGAGACGGCCCTTCACCCGATCGTTTCCAGGATCGAGAGATGGTGTAACAACCAGGGCCTTAGAGTCACCCCTCTAAGGCAGAACTGGTAATTTTCACTAGGAGGCGCAGGCTAGACGGTTTCGTCGAACCTGTACTTTATGATACGACTCTAAGGATCTCCAGGATAGTGAAGTATCTGGGTGTCATCCTGGACTCTAAGCTGACCTAGAAAGATCACATAGACAGACAAATACAAAGGGCCACTACAACCCGCTGGGTATGTAGAAGGACCTTTGGTAAAACATGGGGATTAAACCCCAGGGTACAATGTGGTATTATACTGTGATAGTTAGACCAATGATTACGTACGCTTCTGTTGTGTGGTGGCCTGCCGTAACCAGGCTATACATTCAACAGAAACTAACACACTAACTTGCCTGTTTGGGAGTCACAGGAGCAATACGCACAACCCCCACAGCAGCTCTGGAGGTCCTTCTGGATCTCGTGCCCCTTCACTTGGTGATTGAGGCCGAGGCTCGGAAAGCGGCTTACAGGCTGAAGTGCGGTGGCCAGTGGAAAACCGGAGGAAAACAATTAGGGCACACGAGGGTCCTTTCCGACGTGATAGGGTCTCACTCGCTTCTGGAGGCCAGGAGTGATGATATGGTGCCTTCCTTCTCCTTCTCGGAACCCTTTGAGGTTGTCATCCCCAAAAGGGAACCCACTTGAGGACATACTCAGGCCTGCCGATATCGTCTGGTTTACAGACGGATCGAGGTTTGAGGAAAGTGCTGGAGCGGGGATATACGGTGAAAAGCCCAGAGCTGAACTTTCTTATGCCCTGGGCAAATTTGCCACGGTATTCCAGACCGAGATCTTTGCTATCTTGGTCTGCGCACAGGAGAATATCCGAAGAAAATATTCCAACAAGCACATATATATATGTAGCGATAGTCAAGCGGCCCTCAAGGCCCTTGCATCAGTCCGGACCAAGTCAATACTGGTTCAAAACTGCAAACAGGCGCTCTGTGAACTTGGCTCATCTAACTGGGTCAAGCTTCTCTGGGTGTCTGGACACAGTAACATCGAGGGTAACGAGCGGGCAGACGCTCTGGCCAGAGGGGGCTCTCAGAGACCTCTACTGGGTCCAAAGCCTGCTCTCGGCTACCCTAGATCAAGTGTCAAGAAGTTAGTAGAGAACTGGACACGATCCCAGTTCTTTAACTTCTGGGCCTCCTACCCAGGACTCCGGCAAGCGAAGCTCCTGATCTCAGGGTCCTTGTCGAAGCGAGCAGAACAACTCCTGCGACTAAGCAGGAAACAGGTCAGAATCGTGGTAAGTCTTTTGACTGGACACGGCTCTTTCAAGAAACACCTGCACACTATAGGGGTGGTTGACAACCCCGACTGCAGGTTCTGCGGGGACGAGGAGGAGACTTCCATCCACGTCCTTACTTCCTGCCCAAGTCTTATGAACTTAAGGAACAAACACTTCGGCATTGGTTTTCCGGTGCTGGAAGAAATAAGGAATGCCCCTATAGGAAGGATTCTGGCCTTTGGGTTAGAATCCGGCCTGAATGGGGGAATTCAATAAATTCGTAGCGGTTGCACAATGGGCCACAAGGCCTGAGTGCGGCGACCCTTCGTCGCCCCGCTAAAAGAAGAAGAAGACCCTATGCTAGTGAACTCTACAACAACAAGTAGATATAAGAGATATTTACTTAAAACTGTCGATAACACAAAAACACCAAACTTTGGCGGCACTTTGTGCCTGCCGGTATCCTGATTGTTCGACCGAAAGGAAAAAACGCGGCACTTTAACCGCACCCAGCTTAACTTTTTATGCCAATTATGGAAATGCAAACATCCCGAATATGTTCATTGCTCTGTACTGACCACGGAGTAACAGAATTTTGCAGTTACTTTCCCACATAGAAAACTAGTACACCATTTTATTTTCCGCATGTCATGGTAAATCACCCTGTATTTAAATCTGTCATTAAATTCAACAGCAGGATGTATGTATGGGGATATCAATAAAAAAATTAAGGTATTTGATCTTCTGGAATAGTTTACATTATTTTTTGGCTCTGGTTAATGCTTGCTTCAACATATATTCTAAAACTTAACGAAAACAAAATGCTATATCTACTATTATTTCCAATATAGACTACGAGGTCGAGAGGCAAGCACACTTGGCTCTTACCCTGGAGTTCCGGGTCCGATACACGGTTGTGGCACTGGGATTTTTTCCTAAAAAGAAATTAATCCTAGTATACTCGGATACTGGGTGTGTGTCTGGTTTAGAAATGAGCAACTCCCTCCCGCACAGTCACTTCAGACTTTCAGAGAAAGGGGGTCGTGTTACCTGTGGTGTGTTATAATTTGGTAGACTTAGATATTGAGTTATATTTCGGTACATTTTTGTTTCCATTTTAAAGTATTATTTTTCATTTTAAAGTAATTTTAAACTAAAGTAAGCCGTAAATAAAATAAGCAAAAATTACTAAGCAATGTTTTTACACAAAATATTCTCATAATCTTTCATATATTAGAATAGCGTACACCCTGTGAAGGAGACACCATCTTGAAAAAATTACGTAAAATGCCGGCTAATCTTTTTTTTTATATTTCAATGCGATAAAAATTGATTTAGTTAGACTCAAAAAAAAAACGATCATTCCATTTGCTGCAATTTTCGTAAAAATATCTCAATACGACACATACGAAATTTTCACTATTTATATATTGTCTCATAAAAAGGGAACTTTTCAACGTGTTGATTTTTAAACAGAAAGGATTTTAAACTTTTCAAACTATAGAATGTTTCAATTATTGCCTTATATTTGAAGATTTATGTGGTTATTAATTTTTTGAAGTTTATTAAATATCACGCTACACAGAATACGCATTACAATAGACCTGAAGCCAGGATTAATTACCAGTAATACTATCAGTTTTTATGTTAATTCAAGTATGTTTATATTTTCTTATATTAATCAAGTGATAAAGTGAGAAAATTTTATCAAATGATCGGGGCTCGGAAATTATATGTGGACGCCAAAGACGGCTTTTATACAGTGTGTCCCAGGATAGATGTTACAAGAGGTGTAATGGACCAAAAATTTTGGAATTTTGGAATGGTATTTGGGGATTGAGTCCTGCTTGTTGTAAAACTAAAGTATACCAAAAATGACTTGATTTGGTGTTCTACAGGGCGTTTTATAAGCAAAGTTGTAAAAATCACCACTAATAAAGTACCTTTATTTTTCAAAATATGACAAAATTCCACAAAGAAAAGTTATTTAGAATGCAATGTTATACTTCTATACCAAATTTCCGGAATATAAAATTATTTTTTGAAACTTGAATTCATATTTAAAGTTGTGTAGGAGCACTGCTTTTCTCATAGCCTACTTTTAGCTTCTACATAACTTTAAATATTAATTCACAAAAAATAATTTCTATGGTTCAAAATAAAATACTAATTTATTGAAAAAACGTATGTATCTATCACGATATTGAAATCATCCCGATCGGCAAGTTAAGCAAATACCACACGGCAATTCGTAATTCTGGTGCAGTAAACGAACGTATGCTGACCTTATGAATTTGTCCATAAAAAAATTATCCCCAAAAGTAGTTATTTACATTCTATGGCAATAATGTGTTCGATTTTCTTTCATTTAAATGTTTATATTTTTCATAGTTTCAACCGGTAATTTAACATAAAACATACCTCAAAATTTTACCACTGCAGGTAGGTTTGTCTGGCATCAATTTTACCCCCCCCCCCCCCCCCACCAATCTCTATGGAAAAGTAATTTTGTCTTGACTTAAACAAATTTAGAATTTAATGCGGCAATTGCACAATTTTTAAGTAGGCCAAAATTAGCATGTTCAGGCAAGTATGGTACCCATAATATGGCACTCATAAAGCCGTATGGCATTTTCAATTTTTGGTTGAAATTTTCGTTATGCAATAAGTACAAGATGAAATTTATTGGTAATTATACAAAGAAAGATGTCTTATATTTATTATATATTTGAATTTTATTTTGAATTCTTATCTACACACTGATGGGTATCGATTGAATAATAATAATATACTATGCAACGACCATTTAGTGATAGCTATTAAGACACGAGCATGAGAATTATGACATGAGCCGTAGGTGAATGTCATAATGAATGCGAGTGTCTTAGTAGCCATTAAATGTGAGTTGCATACGCTATTTTTTCTACGACCAGTCATAATAAAATAGAAAATTAACATTTTATTTCTGAAATTGCTCGGTAAACATGACATGACAAATGACTTGTCAAAACTGATAAATTTTAGATCTGTCAGATGATCAAGGCAATAGTTGATATTGCTATTGCTGTGTGTCGCGTTTCTATTGGTTATAAATTGGTATCTTAATGGAAAATCTGTATCTTAATGAATCTCATGAAAGTACAGGTAGGGAATGTCTAATAAAAGAATTAAAGTACGGGAGTAGAAAAACATATTTGAGGACATAGAAACGATAGTATTACCTGTAATTTAATAACTAGTAAAAGTTCTAACACGGGTTCCTGGTCTATAAAGCTTTCGGAAACTACACTACCAAAAAAAAATTTTGTTGGAAATTCTATGCAGTTTAAAAGTATCCAAAAGGTTTATGTATAAATAACCAACCGAGGAAATGTTTTTCATGAATAAACCTGCTATAAACAGGTTTTAGTCATTTTATTGGTGTCAAATTTTGGATGTAAACAATTACGTTAAAAGTTCTTCCAGTAACACATGTTAACAGTGAACGAACACTTCTGTGGTTTTCCAAATATTTTCAAAAATACAAGAAGAAAAAATAGTTTTTATCTCTTTTTTGAGTCTAACTTTGTCAATCTAAATCTTAAGTAGATTTAGAGCAAATGCAAAATTCAGAAGGAATTCTATAAACTTCAACTTAGATGAGAATGAAGATTTGTGTATCTATGATACTTTCCAAGATATTCCCGAAAGGGTGCATCACAAAATTTTTAAAAAAATGGAATCATCGTTTTTTAACTTTAACTCGGTTAATTTATTTTACGTGGATATAGGAAGGAAACTTATAAGAAATTTGATAAGCCATAACATTACTAAGATTTCACTAAGAATTTCTTTATCTATGATACTTTTCGACAATTTACGACATTTTTTCAAGATGGTGATTCTTCCACGGGATGTACACAGTAGTACGCTTCGTTTCATTTTGTACAAGGAACATTATACTAGTTTATGCCCGATCTAACATAATATATTACAATATAATTTTTGTAATTATTTATTGTTCATTTGATTAGATTACCATTTGCATCGTTCATTATTACAGATTTATAATAATAAAATCAAACCTATCAAAACCGATACAAAACCTGATTTCACCGGAATAGTCTATAGTAATGATCAGTTAGTTTTTATTTCGGGAAAATGTCTAAAAGACTTTAACATAAGGAATATCTTAGATACCAAACGTATATAAATAAATATAGGTATAATTTCAGTTACAAAGTATTTTTTAAATACTAAAAATACTGAATACTCTACTAAAATGAAAATCTGGTCAAAATTTAATCCTGGAACCTTCGCCATATTCAAAATATTAATAAATCACAATATGTCACTATTAACATACTAATAAGAATTATCAAATTAAACAATTATAGAACATATTACCTTATGGCTGTCTCCGAAAATCGTGATGCTGAGTTTGGGGGAAACCCCCTTCTTTCTTCTCAAACGCTTCCAACGAAACAAAAACAAATACACAGGTGTCTTTGAAACTAATAAAAAATCCCACACATCTCAAAATATAATTCACAAAAAAGTCTAGAACGCAATGCAAGTTATACTTTGCAAAATTATGACATAAACCGTTCAAACTTTTATTAATATAACATTTGCTAATCAAATATACTACAGTCGCTTTATAATTATTGTTTATATTGTCTAAAAAAACTGTCTTTAACTTAAAACGTCCACGGAAAACCTTGCAAACACATCGAGTCGTATGTATAAAGCACACCGGCACCGGGCTTTCAGGAAAACAATTGCCTACTGCTTTTGGACCATTTGTCAGATGAGACACGAGACTAAACGTTGCTAGGGGAGGTCCAAGCACAGCATCACAAGAGCTTGCGCTCTGCCAACCCGGAGTTTTCGGGCGGAGCCTATACGCCAACAAAGAAAGAAGGATTAACACGGCTGCAGTCGACTTGGAAAGAGACAGGAGGTTGCTTTATAGAGTTCCTTCCGGTAAATACCGGATCTTTTTTGCTAGTGGGGGGAGATAGCGATACTGTTTATGGACTAAACACTAAACAGTTTTTTTATGAGAGGATTAAAGCGAGATGGGCTTAATGGATTTGTTTTGGTGGTAAGCAAGATGGATGACGTAGATCTTTGTGTTGTGATATATTTACTTAGTACTATTGGTGAGGGAGATTTTGTAACGTCCTTTTCATTTGTTGTTATGTGTGCCGGTGGGTTTCTTGGGATAGATCTGTTTTTATAATTCAGAAGTAATTTAGGGGTGGTTTTGTCTCTTTGATTATTAAATCGTTGTGTTATTATAAGATGTAACTGACAAGTGGGTTATTACGGATGAAGTAATTGCAATGATTTAATAGTTTATGAGTGCTATAAATGTGATTTTAAAAAAAATCTAATTGTTTTAATGTTTATCAATTATTAGTGAAGATTTCCATGAAAAAGGATTTTACTTGGCGTGGTTTTTATAACACAACAGAAGCCATTTATTTGAGGGTTTTTTTCAAATCGCTTCTATTTTTTATTTCTGCACTGCATTTCTTTGAAAATACCAGGTTCTATTATTATTTTTTTTACCATTTGCCTGACACACTATATGTATACTAGCTGACCCAGCAAACGTTGTTTTGCCATATAAATTATAAATTTTTGTCCAAAAAATAAAAAGAAAATTTCTGGATAGGGCCACCCTTATCACCTAGGGGTATAAAAAATAGCCTACGACCTATTCTCAGACCTACCAAATATACACCAAAAATTTCATAAAAATCGGTCAAGCCGTTTCGAAGGAGTTCGATAACAAACACTGTGACACGAGATTTTTATATATTAGATAATATGGCATGTCAGCAATCTAAACTAAAAATAAATTACATTATAACATCATAAGATAATAATAATACTAAGTCTTAGTTGTGACTCACCATAGTAAATCTCGCCACCAGGCCAATGTGCATGAGTAGAAACACCGCCAAGCGCGAGATAAAGAGAAATAATAATAATAATAATAATATGATGTCAGGCAGGGCCTGCCGCAGGGCCTGCCGCAGGGCGCCAGAGACTCTTATGCACTTGCTGTCGGCTTGCCCGACATATGCAGTCTCGGCTTATATCCAAAGGCACGACGGAGTATTACGAGTGCTTTATTACCATTTAAGGCACTCGTATGGCATAGACGAGACACCAGTGCTGCCTTACGCTCCGGGGGATATTGAATCCGTTGTGGTAAATGAGAAGTGTCTAATTTATTGGAACTGCTATTTTCCCATCGTCAGGCAAATACGAGCCAACAAGCTTGACGTAGTCCTCCTCGACCATCAACTCAAGACAATGTTTGTTGTGGAGTTCTCGGCTCCCGCGGAGAACAACATTGTCTTGACGGAGGAGGAAAAGCGGACAAAATATCGATATCTGCTCTTCGAACTCCGCAGACTGTATCCAGACCATACTGTTAAGATAGTGGTACTGATTATAGGAGGCCTCGGTGGAACGAGACACACACTGCATTCGGAACTTAAGATCATACCGGCATGCCGAAATTCGGCGGAGGTCTTAGCCGGCAGAATGCAGAAGGCCGTCATCCTCGGTTCATTACGTCTGCTTAGGGCACACGATTCTCGGACCTAGTAGTCACTTACCGCACGGGTGTGGGGAGTGGTTGCCGGTACTACCAGCTCCCCTCTGTAAGGGTCGGAGCCACAGAGTTTAAAGGATGACTGGTTTTTATTAATAAAAAAATAATAATAATAATAATAAAATTTATTTATAACCAATCAATATATAATAGTACAATGGTATTAACAATTTAGTAGGTATACAAATAAATATTCGGAAAATCCACAAGGAAAAATTCCGCGCGTGGGTAACTATTTACTGTAAGTGTTATAAAAATATGATAAAATACCTTACATACAGTTTGTATATCGTAAAATTTTTTGTTAAGAGACGTTCAGTAGGTAGGTAGGTAGATATATACATTGAAGTTATTAACTATAGACAAATATGTTATCTTGGGAACTAACTTACTATCTTAGTTTATTAATATATTTGAGTTTCTGATATCTTTTTGACAGTTTGGAATGAAGTATTTTTTATCTATATAGCAATCTAATATGAAGTCTTTTTATGTGTAAGTCTTTTTATATCAATCATACTGTTAGTGTCTTTTCTTGTCTGTCGTTTTATCCACAATTTAAATTTTAATTTAAAATTTTTACGGCTTATGACTTTTCTGTCCAGTTTTAAAAATCCTGGGTAATTCTAATGCACCTTCCTTGTATCCTGTGTTGTCAATGTGTTTAATTATTTTTTTTTGTTTATTTTTGAAACAGAAAGAAGGGCTTGGCGAAACAGTTGTCTAATATCAAATAAGTTGATGAGTAAGTTCTACATCTCCAAATTGAATAATTATGGGATAAGAGGAGTAGCGCTAAGCTGGGTTCAAACTTTTCTTGAAAATAGGAAACAATGTGTTAGTATAAAATATAACAATAAGGAAGGTTTTGAGAGGGTTACTTCTGAATGGTCTTATTTGACCTTAGGAGTTCCACAAGGTTCTGTGTTAGGTCCTGCACTATTTTTACTATACGTAAATGAATTAGAATCCTTATCATTTAATACTCACTTTACGATGTATGCTGATGACACATCTTTGATTGTTTCAAATAAAATAGATGAATGCTTAGAACTCAATTGTTATAGTTTATTTAATATGCTAAGTGGATGGTTTTCTCAAAATTTATTATATTTTAACATAGAAAAAACTCAGGTGTTAAGATTTCATAACAATCAAAAACAGTGTAAACTGTTAAATTTTAATATAAATGATACTCCTTTATGTAGTGAATTTGAAACTGTCAAATTTTTAGGTTTACACTTAGATAAAAATCTGAACTGGAAAGTTCAGTGTGAAGCTGTTGTTTCAAAGCTTACCTCCATTACATATTTATTTAGGAATATAAGAACAGTGCTATGTACAGAACAACTTATTTGTTTATATTACGCACAAGTAGAATCTCGCTTACGATATGGTGTCTGCTTCTGGGGGAATTCCACTTTTGCGTCTCATGTTTTTATTGCCCAAAAACGTGTTTTAAGGTGTATTGCTGGGGTTCCAAATACTCATACTTCTAAGGAAATTTTTAAAAATTATAAAATTTTAACTCTACCAAGTGTATACATATTTGAAATGTGCACATATGTCTTTAAAAATCAAGAAAATTGTATATTAAATAGCCAATATCTCAGTGCAAATACGAGACAAAAAAAACAATGTTCATGTTCCCTTTGCTAAACAAAAAATAAAGTATAAATCTCCTTATTGTTTAGGGCCAAAATTTTTTAACTTGTTGCCGGACGAATTAAAACTTATTAAGAATTAGTGGTTGTTTAAAATTAAATTAAAAGAATTTTTGTTAAATAAATGTTTTTATTCTATAACTGATTTCCTGCGTTCGTCTTAGTTTGTAAGTTGTGTAACTACCCCTGTTTATTAAAAGGGACTAATATATGTATTATTATTATTATTATTATTATTATTGTTATTATTATTTATTAAATATGATTTTTAGTATCCATTTTTGAATAGCTTCAAGTTTTTTGCAATAATTATTGCTATTATACCGTATGAGAGATGTAATTGCACTAATGCATAATATACTGAGACTAACTTTTTTTCATCGAAAGAAGTTCTTAATAGTTTTATTTTTGGTAACACTCAGTTGTTTGACTAATTTGTCAGTGTGAGCATCCCATCTCATATGACAGTCCAATATTACCCCTATATATTTGATATTTTTCTTTGACTGGATCCGAATTTCAGTATTTGCATCGCGAATTGCTAGTGAATTAAAATTTGGTAAACTATTTCCATAGCTTGCGAATAGTAGATAAAATGAATTCTGAAAGTTTATGGATAATAGTTTTTTATTGAAAAAGTCTATCTCCGCAGGCAGATTTAGCTCCACTTTTTTTATAATGATTTATCCTCGAAATTGCGGTATCGTCGGCAATACTTATGATTTTACCAGCACAAGATATTGCAACTAATTTATTTACATTAATAGTGAAGAGTAATGGACCAAGCACAGTTCCTTGAGGTACGCTTGTCTCTCCGTGAGATAACTAGTCAGAAGTTGAACCATGAACTGAAAGTGCAAAAAATGTACTTATTATTATTAATTTAGAGGAGCCGTCATAAGGTTTTATAACAACCTACAACGATCTGCTCTTACGAAACCCAATAAGGCCTAACGGCAAAAAAATGGGGACAGTGTGCTTCAAAATAAAAGAATCGGACAAAACTCGCTGTTTCACAAATAAATTATTTCTTAAATCCTGAAAACCACCGCACGTTGATATCTATTCCCATATATATTTCGTTATAAAATGTGTACGGCAAGCTAGTATAGGTTATCAAATTAGTAAAATTAGTATATATATATATATATATATATATGCTCGAACTGGACGAGCAACGAGGAGCAGTAGTAGGCAGCTTTCAGCGAGAACCTGAAGATGGCAGATGGGATTCTGCCGAAACGTCGTTTAGACAACAATGGCTCCAGCAGGAGTCTATTAACTACGTGGGAAAACACCCGGAAGTACACCAACACTTCATTCAACACCCGCGAAAACCTAAGAAATAACATTATATGTCTCTACGGGGAGAAGACATTCCACCAAACCAGAAAAAAAAACAGTCCAGTTCGAGCAACGAGGAGCAGCAGTAGGCAGCTTTCAGCGAGAACCTGAAGATGGCAGATGGGATTCTGCAGAAACGTCGTTTAGACAACAATGGCTCCAGCAGGAGTCTATCAACTACGTGGGAAAACACCCGAAAGTATATATATAGCTGCTTACGAGCACTTTTTAATTAAGAGTGGTGTTACAAATATGACAATGGTTATATGATACCAACAAGTTACCAGTAAATTACGGTAGCAGATAAACTACCGGATTAATGCCCATTGGGATGTCAAGAAAAATCAAACCAGTATCTGAAAGTCTTCTTTAAGCAATAACTTGTAGATGCAAGGGTGCCAAATCAAGTTGATTTAAATTTTTCGTTTTATAGCAATTAATGTTCACTTTTGGAAACAAAACTTTGTAATACAACCTCAAGTGCTTTTATTTGTAATAATTATTTTAGTTTAGAGGTTTTCAACTTTGTTTACTAATAGTCTTAGGAAAGCAGGTTGAAGCCCATTGCATAGCCATTCATTTGTCAAGAGTGGCAGACGCGTTTCGCCTTCCCAGGCTCATCACTGCCACATGGTGGAGAAAGAATGAAAATACAAACCCTTCAACCAATACTCCATAAGTTTCTTGTGGAGTATGACCACTAGGCGTTAACGGTACCATCTATGCAAGATGGTAAAGATTGGTTAGAAGTAAATGTTTTACAAAGTTCGACAATTTAAAGTCATCACAGAAACTGCGAGTACAGATTACTAACTTCTGATACAATCCACGTATCATAGATGGCGCACTAGACTGACTATTAAAAGTCTTTCAGTTCTTTGGTTTGTTGCACTGAAAATTGTAGAGTATAACCAGACTGAAAAAAGTCGGAACAGTCTAGTGCGCCATCTACGGTACGCTAGATTTACTATTTGTTTACTAAGAAAATATAATCATCAACTCCACTAAATTTGGAAAAAACGAAATTTTTATTGTGAACTTTGTGAGTGAGTGTTACAGTAGGTTAGTTTCGTATCCTCTGTTTTCCCTCTGTTGGATCATATAATCTATAGTGGTTCTCTAATTTTGTTTGTTACTAAAAAAATAAAAGTCCTGGTAGACCCCTGAACGAGAAGCATGTATCCCCGTTTTTTCTCCTTTGTTGATCTTGAATCTTTGTTTTTTCTTTGTCGGCCCAGTCGAATTGTCACGAATAGTATTAAAATGTGGCGAAAATAGATAACCACGATTTTATTGTTTTAAGTTGATGGGTTGGACATTCAAAACAAGCCCTTATAGCGTGCCAACAGATGTCATACCGGATAAGGGGGGTGGGGGGTCGTAAAATTGAAAAATAGTTTTTTTTGCGTTTAAATAGAAGACTAATAATCTGAGAGGAAATTTAAATGTGAAAGTTATAGGTATTTAAAAAAAACCTATAAATGAACCCCCGAGCTTAAGATAGCTTTATTAGATCAGTAGTAAATTCAAAAAAACGGAAATTTTGAAAAACATTTTTAATTTCACCAAAACTTTAGAAATATTTTTGAAATTTTACCAAAGTACATGTTATATAGGAGGGAATATTTGGTAAAAATTTTAGATCGATATCTGCATTATTTTTCGATAGATTCAATTTTTTGGAAAAAAATGGGTCTTCGAGAGTTGTTCAACAATTACAATTTTTTTCTATATGGTCATTATTCAGAAAAAAGTGGTGTAAATTGAATTTAAAAAAAATAGATTTTTTTGCATAAAAAATTCCAATTAAAGTTAAATATCTTATGAATGGGATGCAGTGTCGAAAAATCATGTCTACTACACTTTGAAGTGCTATTTTTTTAGTTCATTTAAAAAAAAACATAACTCTATTATAATTGGTTTCCGAAAAATATGAAACGTTCAGGGGCTCATATGAATTTCCCATTTGAACTTTCCTCTCAGATTATTAGCCTTCTATTTAAACGCAAAAAAAAACGAGTTTTCAACTTTAACTTATCCATTATGACATCTGTTGGCACGCTATAAGAGCTTGTTTTGGAATACAGATTACTAACCAACTTAAAACAATAAAATCGTGGTTATCTATGCCATGTCAAATAACAATTCGACTGGATTAATAGGTTAATTGGAATAAATATGTATTTTCTTCAAATTGCGTGTTTTTTACGCACTGTTAAAATACTTTCTTAGACTTTAGAAATTATCACTATTTTGTACACAATAATAGAATTTCTACAGCAAGAAAGATAAAAAAAAACTAAAGAAACAAACAAAAATACCCAAGAAACCACTGGCTAGTCCTCCAAGTAATGTGAATTTTATTTATTTATTGTTCTTAATTTCTACGTTTATGTGCTAACTACCTAAGTTTGTCGGAACTCCCCTGCCCCGTAGTTGAGCCTAGTGACCTATTGGATAGTGTATGAAATACAAAATAAATAAATAAATAAATAAAAGTTAGAGAATATTATTTAGGTATTAAGCAAATCAAAATTTACACACATTTTTGTTTACTATAAAATTACCTACTTTCTTTATATTGTTACCCTAATCTGGGCATGCTTATATACTAGATAGGTAAATACTTTAAAACACTCATTGGTTCGCCAATGATGAGGGTTTTAAAGTGTTTTTCTAAGTAGTACATTAGCGTGACCAGATTAAGGCACCAATACACAGAAAGTAGATAATTTCGTATTAAATAAAGTGTGAATTTAAATAAATTACTGTCAATATATTTCTTGTTTTAAAATGCTAGGAATCCTATCATGTAATTTAATAGTTCGTAAGAATTAGCTAGAAAAGTAGTTGTTTTGGTTGGTTCTCCAATAATGAGTGTTTTAAAGTATTTAACATACTAGTATATTAGCGTGCCCAGATTAGGGCAACAATATACAGAAAGTAGGTAATCTCATAATAAATAAAAATGTGTGTAAGTTGATTTGTGATTTGTGATTTTGGTGATTTGCTCAATACCTAAATAATATTTTCTAATCATTATGAAAGCAAATAAATAAAGTAATTAATTGTAAAAATAAAAGTTATTGCAAATTTTTTTTTTTAAATTTTCGTTTCAGTGCTGTTATTATTAACTAGCAATTTTATACTAATGTATATTTTGATCTATAAAATATACCGCTGACAGAGACGAACCCAGCTATTTTTTTTGGGGGGGGAAAGCTACAACTAATTTGCCAACTGTCCATTTTTTTTACAACTTATATTTCCTTATGTTTTTTTTATTTCAGACTTAATCTATAAGTTAGCTAAGCGATACAAATATTATGCAAAAGAAGTTTAACTAAACTACATGATGTAGGCGCTAGACCTAAGTTGACCCCGCGCTCTCCTTCGTCTAGAAGCTACTGGATGAGGTAACCGTTATAGTTTAATGACCGTGGAGAAAAACAAGATACAATACGATTACGCGCAATAGGTAGCATTAAGGGGTCTACACACGATCCAGCGGCAGGGAGCCAGCCTTGTCGGCATGCTTTGAACTCATTCGTAAAAGTGAACTGGTCCGCTGGAATTCCAATTATCTTCAAAGCGTACCAACAATGTCGGGTCCCAGCAGCTGGATCGTCTGTAATAGTCCCAGATTCTGATTCAGTGTCCTCTAAGAATTTAATATTTTAACAATTTCTGACCGACAACAATTTGTTATTATTATTCTCTTGTTTAGAGGTTGGTAACTGATACTAGTGATACTCAGTATAAACCAACAACCAACGACTTTATAGCTAGGACAAAGCATTGTATTGATAAAGGCAAAAAGGAATAATATTCTAATATTTCTAATGTAAGACAGTCTTTGTGTATTGTATGCTCTGGCCGTGCCTGCCGTCTACTGGGTCGAACGTCGAATTTCCGGGAGTTGACGAGTTTATTTTGTTGGCCCGTCGCGTAGGCCCGTCTTCGTTGTGCGTTGTCCATCGACTATTCGGTGGCTCTCACATCAGCCGCATCTAGTCATAAATAATATCAATTAAAATTATTTATAAAAAAATGGTCATAGCGACAGTGTCATTTACTAATTATTCGTTTTTTTGCAATTCTACCAAATAAAGATTTTTTTACATTTTTGGTGATTTTCCCAACTCAATCAACATTGGGGGGGGGAGCGTACCCCCCCATAACCCCCTGTGGGTTCGTCTCTGACCGCTGAAGTATCTACCATTCCTTATTAAAGCACTGTACAAATAAAAATAATTAAAAAATCTTAGTTACCAACTTTAGCCACCGTAAAAGGATGTTGTCTCTCCAGAAATAGTAACTATACTTTTATATACTGTTCCATTTTTACAGAAATTCAATACGAAATATTTCCAATGAATATATATGTATTTCAGTGCCTGCGAGGTAAAGAAGTCACATATTTTCATTAGAAATGCATTGGGAAAACACAATAGTTGAAGGATACTGGAATTTCAAATTTATTTTTCGCGTTTCGACTCGATTGGTATGTATGTGATTCCGATTGATTGAAAATTGATAACACGAGGATATTGGTTTTATATATGGCTTCAGTCAGTTGTGAAAACTTATATTTGACTTATTTTCAGTACAACTTGATCAAGTAATTTTAACTGAAGGTATTACGACATACTTTTGTGAAAATATTAGTAAATGTTAGTTTATCGTGTAAGTAATTATTAATATGTATAATTATGATTATCTGAATTTAAGTCAGTGCTTCTAATTCAATTGAGGATGCAGCGGACAGAGCGATAACTAGTCAGGGTGCCAAATAAAGTTTTTTACCCTAACCTGGAAGTAGTATAGTAAAGGTTTCTTGGCTGTTTCTGGTTCTTCAAAGGGTCAACAATGCGATTCCGATTGATGCCACTTTGGCACCCTTGAACATTTTGAGATATTCAAGATGGCGACTGGCTTAGAGTGAAAAAACAGTTTTTTTCAGATATTTCATCATGTGTGTGACACGTCGTCTTCTATGTTTTTAAGATCTGTGAATTAGTATTTGAGGTTAAATATCATGTAGGACATAATCTTTAAGTTTGCTAATTTACTTTATTAAGAGGTTGATTCGGAGAAAAAATTAATTTTTGAAGCAAAAAAAAACTAGTACCTAGTTTTGTTGTATAATCAAGTTAGACTTTAAGAATACGGATACACCATATCCTTAAAAGTGGTACGCGTGAGCAAGTTGAGTGGCCTTTTAAAAACTTTGGTTTAAAGGTCCTGTTAGCTCAAAACAAGAATGTTATGTGCTTAGTTGTAGACAATTACACATTACACTGCATGAGCAACGCAGGTGCAGCGTGTTGTGTTACATTGGTTTATTGATTTGCATGAGCATTTTGCTAATGCCAAAATGTAATCTGAGGCAATTTGAGTCTTGTTTGACAAAGTGATTGGATGTAATTCCATTTTATTCTCGTCAGCCTGCCACCCGCATTGAGTGGCATCTATATTTGGCCAAGAGAAATCCATTACAGACAACCACAAACATATTTCGAAATGTGCACTTTTTACGTTTTCTTGAAAACATTCAGCAGTTGGTGGAAGAACAGAGAATGACGGAGTCATTTGCTAGCATTGTTTACTCCATAATGCGAAGCTACAAAAATTGTACATTCTTGAAAAACATCTACAATATTGCTGTTTAATAGACCTTTCCATCATAGAAGCGCGCATGTACTGCCTCTACGTTTGTTTGCGGGAACTATGAAATGTTCGGACACTTGGATTGTCAAAATGGTTGGACCGGTATCATTTTTTGTGTGATTGACGGTGCAAAATTAGTACACAACATTGTGGAAGAACACACTTGCGCTCAACTGTAGGGTCAAAAATGTAATTGAAAATGAGGTTTTTTTGTTAATCCTTCTGTGGATAAAACTGGCTCCTTTTTTTCTATTTTTTTTTTCAAATAGGTAAACTATACGATATGGCACTACATATTTTCAGAAAATTGGTAACAAATTCATCATTATTCGGCTTCAGGAAAGGCAGGGGCACTGTGCGCCAGGTCGTCAGGATCGTGAGTGACGTCAAAGTGCAGTGCAACCGCGGAAAAAGCACCGTCATGGTGCTGCTTGATATCGAGAAGGCTTTCAATACAGTGTGGATCCCGGGCTTACTCTACAAACTGAATTCGCTTAACTTCCCAACGCATATCACGAAACTTATTCACTCTTTCCTGACGGGCAGATCACTGCAGGTTAGGGTGAATAACAAACTTTCAACTCGGTGGGACATTCGCACGGGCGTCCCCCAGGGGTCGTGCCTGTCACCAAAGTTATACAAATTGTACGTCTGTGACTTCCCGGAGTTCCCGAATACGAACCTTGCCAAGTACGCCGACGACACGGCCATATACGCGCATTCGCACAACGCACAAGCAGCAAACATGCTGCTGAAGGCACACATGGCTCGTGCCACGGCGTATTACGACAAGTGGAAGATTCGGATCAATGCCGAGAAGTCGGAATCAATTCTTTTCACGCGCCGCTTCACCGAAAATCGTATTGTTACACCACTTTCGATAGGGGGCCGCCAAATTCCAATAAAGCGGTGCGTGAAGTATTTGGGGGTGAACTTGGACAGGAGACTGACGTTCAATACGCACGTAAACGAAACGATATGAAAGGTCTACTCCATGTCCAGGAGTCTGTATCCGCTCCTGGCGCGGGGTAGCGGACTAAACAGGACCAATAAGAAATTGCTGTATACGATGGTGATCAGGCCGGGTATCACATACGCGGCGCCGGTGTGGTGCAGCATCCCGGCTACGACAATGCGAAAACTAAAAGTACTAGAACACAAATTTATGCGCCTCATTTCAGCCTCTGATAGGTACACCTCCCTCAGAGACCTCTATGCACGTTGCCACGACATAACACCACTAGCGGACTTCGTCCAAAATACATCGCAAAAATTCTATCAATTCAAATTGGGCGACAGTCCGCTAACCCGAGACATTACACGAATCAGACAGCATAATGCCATACTTTTCAACATAAAACACCCATTACCATACCAGGCGATGCCTATCTTTCGGCAACCTCCCTAGCCAAATCTTTCCTATACCCAAGTTTCCATTTCACCACATTTTTACCTTCACCACCATTTACTCTCAAACCCCTTCTCTATTCTCTCTATTAGTCTCATTTTTATTAATTTTGTTAATTTTTGTTCTTTTGTCCTTTTTTTGCCACTTTTCAAAATTCCCTCTCGACCAATAACTTCTTGTAAATCAAAACTTTTTCAACCATAACTTCCCCTTCACCCTACCTTTCCGAAGGCAGGCAGACCATCGGAAGAACGTTGCCATTGGCTCGAACGGGTTTTTTTCGTTGAGCTTTTCCCGTATCAGCAACCAGATCTCCTAAAACAGTGCGCGTGTGCGACAGTGCGCGCGTGCTAAAAAAAACTCATTTTCTTAATATTTAAGTGTTTTTAAAACTGTTCTAGTTATAGTAATAAAATTGTTAGGTTTAAGTCCCTTCCCCTGGACAGGAGTCCCAACTCCACATTCCACCTGTTGTTTCAACCTAAATCGAACCCGCTTCATCCGGCCGTACATTCACCACGACCCTGCGCGACGTGGTTGTGCGGTGGGCTCTGAAGCGGGATCCGATTCGGGTGCATATTTGTATGTTAAATGTTTAATAAATCTGTTTTGATTGATTGATTGATTGGTTAAAAAACGTAATGTTTATGTCAAATCCAATATTGACATGCGAAAACTCTCCGAACAAACATGGAACTCGACGTTTTTTAAGCAAATAATGATGAATCTGTTACCACTTTTTTGAAAATAGGTAGTGCCCTATCGTATAGTTGACCTATTTGAAAGAATTAGAAAAAAATAAGCCAGCTTTATACACAGAAGGATCGACAAAAAACCTCATTTTCAATTGTATTTTTGACCCTACATTTTCGTAAAAAAACAGAAAATATTTTTACTCTATTATCAATTACTACACGAAGAATGTTATTAAGCATATTGTAGACTAAACACATTTGTTTTCTTTTAATGCACTTGTATATAAATTGATAAGTTGATAGATGAATTCTAACCTTGCAACCAGTTCTTTATTCTTGCTTCCAGTCATTTTACGGCCAGGATACTTGAGACAGCGCCTTAATTGAGCGCAAGTGTGTTCTTCCACAATGTTGTGTACTAATTTTGCACCGTCAATCACACTTTCGTCTAAATTAATGTGAAAAAATGATACCGGTCCAGACATTTTGACAATCCAAGTGTCCGAACATTTCATAGTTCCCGCAAACAAACATAGAGGCAGCACATGCGCGCTTCTATGATGAAAAGGTCTATTGACCCAAATGCGTTAAAACCCGACCACCCGTTAAACATTTAATGACTTTTTTTTTCCAATCCTATGGTACTGAGCCACCGCGTCGCAACCAGATAAAGAATGTTCGGCTGGTAAATAAGGTATAATTTGTTTTTGTTTTAAAACCGTGGCCCTAATATCTGTGGTGGATCGCAGTGACTTAAAAGAAACTATAGAAACCTCGTTTTTCAAATCTAGTAAATTATAATAATATACAAGTAAGACAAAAACATCGGTGTCATCACTTATTACATTTACGACAATGTCTAGATTTCCTTTAATCTCTAAGTTGCTATACCATAATGGTATCCGCTTCTTCATGTTGCGTCGTTAGATCAGCCCTCTCAGATATCACACCGCTAAAAAGGATTAGTTTGTAGTCTCGTAACGATTAAACGATTTTTAAAAGCCATGTTAATATTTATACTGATATACTGACATATAAGATTAATCAGTTGTTTTTTGTTATCAATGCTGGTTAATATTGCCTTTTGTGGGGGAAGTAATGTCTGTTGTAAAACATAATTGCATCTTATTTCTGAGGTATGTTTCTTTTTGTATCAAATTTGTTTTTAACACCCACAATCGACACCTATTTTATATTTTGATAGGACAACACAGAAGGAATTGCTCCTAAATCTTTTTAGACCTCAGATTTCTTTTCTAGAACCTGAAAAACATAGAAAATGATGTATCACATGCCCACATTTGGTAAATTGAAATTTTCAAAAAATTACGCTTTAGATAAGACGCCATCTTGAATATCTCAAAATGCCCAAGGGTGCCAGAATGGCATCAACCGGATTCTTAAACTAGACCTACTAAAGTGCCGATAACCACAAAAAAAATCTCTACTATAGCTTACTTCCACCTCCTTGATTGACACCCTGAATAAACCTACCAATGTGAACGTTCCTACTAACTTGCATCTGAAGAACACGACAAAAATGTTATGTTTTAGGAGCTTTAGTTACACTGTACAACGTTTGGCGATTTGCTTACTCTCAGGGTGAAAAGAACCATTTTATTAGGACGTTAGTCCTGGAATAGACAATTGAAATCAATTTCTACTTACCATAAAATGCTACTCTGCCACTCTTATTACTATTGCTCATTTTTCTGATATATATTTTAGTACTAAATACTTCTAGAATTAGGAATTAAAATTAGAATTTAGAGACTTAGTTTGTTCAACTCCAGTAGAGATCAGAGAGAAACTATTACAAAGAATCAAGTTTCGTTCCGATGAAATACGAAACAATGCTGAGGTATTCTGGAGGATGCAGCAGTCTTCAATTCATCGGGTCCGGGATTATATTAGAATACTAGGAGTTCACGTTGAGCCTTGTTACGAGTATTTTAATTAAATATAAAACTTTCAGTTTTTATTCAGCTTTATGTCAGTGAAGTAATAATCAAAATGCAAATTGAAACTACTTAGTCGGGGAACCCACCCTAGCTGTACGTGCCCCCCCACCCGATCCTTGGAGATAATGTTTTTCATAAAGATTAAAGCATAAGGAACAATTTTAGACATGTCCCAAAAAAACTGCTGTACTTTGAAGATGGCGGCCATATGTTAAAAAAAACTGTTGCCAATGTTGTTTTTGTCATTTAACACAAGAACTAAAAAAGATGGACGAAAACTTTGTCACAAAAAACAACGTGTATAAAATTTTCTACAATTTTATTCCTATACAATATTTTGATAGGAGTTACCATTTTCCAGATAAATGAGTCCAAAATTAAGAAAACATGGAAATTCATATATAGGTAAATCATTTAGAGGAAATAACTGTGATAATTATTGTAAGGCGTATAATATAACTTTATAATATTAGCATAACAAGAAATAAAATAAACTGAAAAATAATAATAATAATATTATAATTCATTCATTTACTGGATGCGACTCAAACAGCGCCTTTAAGGGAAAAGGAAAGATAAAACCCCCAAAAATTTTTCTTTCTCCCAAATATATCCGAACATTTCAAGATTTGGGGAGCAGCTGGAATATTGATGATAAATTAGTCACATCCTCAGAGCAATTACTTAATATTACACAGAGAGACAGACAGACGTAAAAAGTACTGGTACACAGTAATCTAAAAATGTAAGACACTAATGCTTGGCAAAAGACGACAATATATAAAAACTTACAAGGCATACTCTAACAAAAAAAAATAGTTGGCCAACGTAATATTACTATAAGAAAACGTTAACTAAAATATTACTAATAGACAACATGTTTTGATTCTTCAAATCAATAAGCAAATCTTTAAATGTAAGCAAAGGTAATTACAAACGAAATGAAATGAAATGCACAGTAACATAATACTTGAAGAGAACATTAAACAAAAGTTTACAAATAAAGAACAAGTTTAAATCAACAATCAAATCTTTAAAATAAAGTAAAGGTATTAGCAAATGAAATGAAATGCATGTTCAACTAAAATTTAAATACATAAAGATAATGTACTCGGGCATTGTGCCCGATCACATTACAGGGACTAAACAAGAAACATCTACATAAGTCTTTTAATGGAAAGTATGAGGCACTCACGAAAACCATTTTGTTTGTCTGTTCAAACAACGGAATAGACACAAAAGTTACAATAATTCCACGACGTTAAATTAAACAAAAAACGCATAACACATATAATGAAAGACGCCCAATATAGCGTCCTCAGCTACGATATACGAAGGACAGAAGGGATATAGCCCTTAAATGTGACAAGTCGCTAATAGGCACAATGAATAAATATAAATGCTTTTGTATTTACAGAAACTGCTGGGAACTGCCGGATACACTATATAATGGTTACAGAAACAAATTGGTTATCAGGTGTAATTCGACCACATTTCAAATTTGTACGATTACTAAATAAACTAAACACTGTCACCATTATGTACTTTCGCTCGGTGTAATAGCGCAACTTATTTATAAACTGCCATTTCGACAGTTTAATATTTGATAAAGTGTAGATTGATAAAATATTAAGATAAAAAAATGATTTATATTGCTTATTGTCAAGGTCCGAAGTCCCGATCCTTTTTCCTTAACCCCATTTTTCTGAAAACGCATTATACCCCACTCTCCCTTCCTATTGCTTGGATTTCCCTTTTTTTTAAATAAAAATAACGAAATCTTCACTTACCTGTAGACTCTCCTCTCAACCCTTTCCTACGTACTCAAAGAAAGAAAAAATGCAAAAATGCAAAAAGTTTTTCACCTCCTGTTTATTTGAAAAAAATTTTAAAAAATAATCAGTCAAATACTAGAGGCAACAGTGAACAAATTGCATTTTGGTTTTTCAAAATCGCACGACAGGGAAAAAAGTTATAGGGGGTTTAATGATTTTCCTTTCCTCATCCTCCGGGCTCCTTCAATTATCTATTTCGCCTACTTCAGAAAAATCTCATCCTCCTAACTCCTTTTTTCGTGAACAAATCAAGGCATTACTTTTTTGTATTTTATTGTTACGGCAAAAAAACGTATTTTCAAAACAATTTTTCACCGAAAAAAAACAGATTATGCTCTTCCGCGAGATCTTCAATCTTTAGTTTAACTTTTTTTTTCGTCAAGTCAAAACAAAAAAGTCAACTTTATCGCGGAAAAATGTGTTTTTACGAATTTTAAATGCGATCCTCCCCCACTTCGAGTGGTTAAGCTGAACTAACTTGATAACCGAATTGTTGAAAATTTTTTTTAAGTTGGTTTCAAAATACCTCTTTTTCTAGCCAGGTCCACTCTAGTGTTATGATAAATGTTTTATATACCTTAATATCAGGAAATTTCGCTACGAAAAACTCATTTTTAACCTCAATATAAATTCAATTCTTCGGCAAGTTCTTACTACAAAAATAATACCAACAACCTAAAGCAAATCATATTATCTATTATTTTTCAAGAAAAAAATATAGGTAGGTACTGAAATGGTACCTTCATCATCAGGCATTTCTCGTCTTCAGCCACGAAGAAACCTATTGATTTCAGTTCTGGTTAGTACTTTAGACTTTTATAATTTTAGTAATTCTCATATTGGCATAATATAATGTATCCGAATGATAGGTGACTTAAGTACTTTAGTTTTCTCTTCAAAATATGTGACAACTACCGTTTCCGGAAAGTTCTTCAGGTTTTTTCTTACACACCATTCGCAATATCTCTTGAATTTTTCTGGTAATAAAGGACCCCGCACATTTCTTATGTAAATTGGCTTACAGTTAAATTGGCTGAATTTTACTTCCACATCCAGTGGAAGTATAGTAACGACAAAAAAAATTTTAAAAATTTTTATTGTTCAAATAGGCTTAGAATGTCATGAAACGTCGAGATTTTAAGTTTGAGCTAAAAAAAATTTCTGTCTGTCTGTAACTTTTTTTTGTGCGCACGTTTACTCTGGAACCGTTTGATATATTGACTTGAAATTTGGTACACATATGTACTTTAACGAGATCTAGAAGTAGATTATATTTTCATCTTGTTCCGTCGAAGAGTGGGGGGTAAATTGAGGTAAATTTGGAGTAAATAGGGAAATCGAGGAGGTAAGAGTTCATAAAATTGGTATTTAGTATATAGGGGAAGGTGGGTAGGTTTAGGTCGTGGGAGGATTGGGTCAGTTTATTTCCATCTATGTTAGATGTATTATGCTCTTATGCGTGTTGTTGGTTGCAGTACCAATAGATATCATTGTAAACAGTGACTCAACCTGTTCACTCAAGTGTTTAGTTTGTTGTGAAAATATATGTTTTTATTAGGTAAGTTTTATTTAAATTAACAATATAAGTAAATCATTGTTTTGAGCTTGCATGTGATATGATGTGATTGATTTTTTTTTCAAGATTAAACTAAACTTAAAGTAACAACTGCACGTGATAAATTATAACCTAACACATGTTCGCGCGGGAGATTTGAGCCGACCCAAACCTACCCACTTTCCCACTTTCTTTTAGTGAAAATCTTAATTATTTTTTTTCTTTGCAGATTGACAATGTCCCTTATTTATAAAAAGAAAACTAATAGAGAAAGAAAGAACCCGGAGGAGAGCTGTACAACTTGTACTACAAAATAAAATATCAGCTCGGCAGGCAGCTGCTGATTTAGGGTTTCTCAGATCTGCATTGCAGAGGCATGTACAAAATGCTAAAAAAATGCCATTGGAGGAACAACAAAATTGCACTTTTAAAGCAAACCCCTTTTCTAGGCGCGTGTTTTCAAATGCACAAGAAACAATATTGTCGGAGTATTTGCAAACCTGCAGTAAAATGCATTACAGTTTGACCACTAAAGAAACGCGAAAGTTTGCTTATCAGTATGCAGTGAAACTGGGAATAGATTATCCAAAAGAATGGGATGAATCTGAAACTGCTAAGCGTGATCGGTCGCTAGATTTCATGAATCGACACCCTAAAATTTTAATACGACAACCTGAAGCAACCAGCCTTGGAAGAGCAACAAGCTTTAATGCCCATAATGTTGATAAATTCTTTGAAAATGTGAGGTACATTTTAGAAAAAATGAAGTTCCCTCCAGAAAATATATATAACTGTGACGAAACGGCTGCTACTACAGTCCATAAGCCTCCGAAGGTCCTAGCGGTTAAAGGTCAAAAGCAGGTTGGGCAGGCTACTTCTGTGGAGAGAGGAACGTTAGTAACGATGTGTTTCTTTGTCAGTGCAGCTGGGAACACAATTCCTCCAGTTTTTGTTTTTCCGAGAAAGAGATTTCACGATAATATGCTTATCAATGGACCAGATAATACTCTGGGTTTGGCACATCCAACTGGCTGGATGACAAAAGAGAATTTTGTAAAAACATTAAAGCATTTTATCAAATATTCGAAGGTGACCAAGGAAAATCCTTGTCTTCTTTTACTCGGCAATCATGAAAGCCACGTTAATGTAGAAGTAATTTTCGTAGCCAAGGAGCATGGTGTGCACCTTTTAACATTCCCACCGCATTGCAGTCATCGTCTGCAACCACTGGATATATCCGTGTACGGCCCGTTTAAGGCACGCTACAATGCAGCTTCTTCTGCTTGGATGACGTCGAATCCCGGACGAACAATAACTATTTATCACATTGCCGGATTAGCCAAAATAGCATTTAACGGTGCAGTGTCAAGACAGAACATTCTATCAGGATTTACGAAAACCGGCATTCGAAAATATTTAAACCTGATGATTTTTTAAAGTCTGCAGTTTCCGACCGTCCACAATCAGAACAAATTAATGATGAAACCGAACCTATTCCCTCATCCTCAGGTTTACCTACCATTTCTACTTCACCTATGACTTCTGCACAGGACGATTCTCTGATAACTCCTGAATCTGTAGTGCCGTATCCTAAGGCAAAACCTAGAACTGCATCAAATCGAGGGCGTGCGAAAGGGCGTACACGAATTTTGACTGAAACACCTGAAAAAAAACGAAATAGAAAGATTAGAGAATGAAAGGATTTTGAAAAAATTGCCTACAATAAAAAAAAAATATGTCAGGTTCCAAAAAGACAAAGAAAACGAAGCAGAAGTTAGTCGTACCAGACGACAGTACCAGCGATGATGAAACTAGTGGCGTATTTTTGGACTCAGACCTTTCCGAATATGATCTAGAAGATGACCGCAGGCCAGAAGATTTTGATTATTCTGCAACTTCTTCTGGAGTTGGAGATGTAATCGTTAAATTCCCGTCAAAGCGACCATGTCTTCACTACGCTGGAAAAATTCAGAACATAAATGAAGAAGGAAATTATGTTATAAATTTCTTACGAAAGAAACCAAATTCAAACAGGTTCTATTTCCCAGAACAAATGGATATTTCAGAAGTTGATTTTTACGATATAGTTTTACGTTTAAGTCCACCAAATAACATAGCTGGTACAATTGAACACAAAGTTTTTATAATTTTGATGTTGACTTGAGCAATTTTGAAAATCTGAACTAAAAATACCTTTTATGATTTACGTCTCATTTAATATTTCATGTTTTATGTACTTATTGCTCCTCTTATTTTTATATTTACTTTGATTTTGTATGCAATACATATGTATGTATATACCATAAATATGTTTTATATGTACACCTAAACAACACAAACTATAAGTGACCCATTTATCCCGATTACCCGACCCATACCTCCCACAATAAGGGAGGTTTGGGTTAGACAGCAACTTCTGGAATTTTTCCATTTTCAAGTTGTCCTATGTCATAATAATAAAATATTGTTATGGTATATAAATGTTCAAATGTCATTAATTATAACTCTTCGATATTAAAGTGTTCTGTTACATTTCCAAAAAATTTTGTAAATTATTTGAAGAAAAGTGACCCAAACCTACCCACCTTCCCCTACAAGAGAAGCTAAGATCTCAAAAAAATTTTTGGCATTAGCCACCCCCATTACCACCCTCACCCCCATTATTAAAGGGGATGAAAAAAAATTGTGATTTAGTGTGTGCTCAAGAACCAGAAACCTCAAAATAATTTTTTACTTCATCCACCCCCACTACCACCCCCCATCACCACCCCCACCCCACTACCGATGTTTTATGGGTTTTTGGGTAGAGGATTTCAAATATTATATTATTAAAGTTCCATAAACAATTATTTCCACATTTTCCAAATTTTTTCGTTGTGAGTGACTTGAATAGAAAATCCGGGTGTGGAAGTAGTGATTCCTTGGGCAGCGGTTTTTAATATGCTGTAGATTTCGACTTTCTAATCAAAAGTTCCCATGAGCCCAACTCGATCCTATGTCTAGTTTTCGAGATACAACTATAAATTCTTGTAAAATTCGAACTTTTAATTTACTGATGGGGTATTAGAGGTTAAAGAAGCAATTTCCAATTAAAATTTTTTGATCGGGAAGACATATACTTTATGCAAAAAATGTTTTAGCCAATTTGACCGAATATTTTTTTATTTTCATATAGATTTCCCGGTGCCTTCGCCAACATTTTTCAAACTGATTTCTTTTTACGCTATTTTTACTAAAACAACGAATGTTTTTAGTGCAAAATATTATAAAGGGTTATTAGAACGTATCACAATATAAAATGTATGAAAAAATTCATGAATTCGAAATTTTTTTAATTGTACAAGAGGTCATTTTTGTACATTCCTTGAGCTGTATCTCAGAAACCAGACTTAGGATCGAGTTGGGCCGATGAGAGCTTTTGATCAGAGAGACAAAATCTACAACATATTAAAAATTCAGCCAATTTGACTGTAAGCCAATTTACATAAGAAATGTGAAGGGTCCTTTGTCGATATCTCATCATCGGCGTTCTCAATTTCGGCAGGCGTTCGTCCATCAATTCATCACTATAATTATATCTTCTATCATTATGTTCTGATAGCCAAAATCTCAAAAAACTGTAAATTAAATATAAAATGTAATAATAATCACAAATATTAATTGCAATAATTGAAATGACGCTGCTTGTAGACAAGTTGTTTGATTGCCATAGCAACATACCACCTCCATGCGTTTGTGGGAATTAAGGGTTAAGGAAAAGGGATAGGGACTTCGGCGCTTAATATTCGGATATATAAATCCATTTTCCATCTTTATATTTTACGTCTACCCCCCATCAAATATTAAACTTATTCTAAATAATTATTTAACACCGTCACGAGTTTTCGCGGCGCATTTCTCTAGTTTTAGGTGTGTATTGGATATATAAAACAATTATTTTTCCGCTTAACTCGCTCTAAGTCAAAAACGGCACAATGGATTACTCTCAATTTTTTATCGTGTTATCAATATATATTTGTTAACATAATGTGTTAATATGTAGGTCAAATTTTAATAAGTGTAGAAAGCGTTATTTTTTTTCTAAGGCTATGTCGAAAATTTGCATTCTCAAATGTAACATGCGGAAAACTTTTTTATCTTTCAAAATAAAGAAGTATCGAGAAGTAACGAAGATAAAAGATGGACGTAACTTTTTTATTTGAAACTTTTTTTCTAGAATTAGCAGTTTTCGAGAAAATTGCAAATGAGTGATTGTTGGCCAAGTACTACAATTAACTGCTATTAGATTCCACGTTCTATGATCTCTTTATCATTAAATAAGTTTTGCATGTATTTCCACTTCAATATCTAAAAGTGTCACTCCTTCACGGTTGACAAATTAAAAGTTTTTAAAAACTCTTCTCCGATTTATTTAACTTTTTGTTAACTAATTGTTCCACATTTTTTAGAAATCTCTTCTCAATTTTTTGTGAATGTTAATTTTTGGACATTTTAAATCTTATATTGACGACCTATTTGATAAAACATTTGTCGGTATAAAAAAAAAGTAAAAAGAACCAGCTACATCTACAATAACCTACCTTGCAATCCTTGGATTTCAAGCTAAAATTCTACCTATTACACGACCATACCTTTGAAAAAAAAGAGATCATAAAGAACGTGTGGAAATCTAATAGCAATTAATTGCAGTACCTGGCCAACAATCACTCATTTGCAGTTTTCTCGAAAAAAAAGTTTCAAATGAAAAAGTCTTTTATCTTCGTTACTTCTCGATACACTTGGTATCTATTTCGAAAGGTAAAAAAGTTTCCCGCATGTTACATTTGAGAATGCAAATTTTCGACATAGCCTTAGAAAAAAAATAATTCTTTCTACACTTATTAAAATTTGACCTACATATTAACACATTATGTTAACAAATATATAGTGATAACACGATAAAAATTTGTGAGTAATCCATTGTGCCGTTTTTGAGTTAGAACGAGTTAAGCGGAAAAATAATTGTTTTATATATCCAATACACACCTAAAACTAGAGAAATGCGCCACGAAAACTTGTGACGGTGTTAAATAATTTTGTATAATAAGTTTAATATTTGATGGAGGGTAGACTGATAAAATACCAAGATGGAAAAAGGATTTATATATCCGAATATTAAGCTCCAAAATCCCTTTTCCTTAATCCTTCATTCCCGCAAACGCATTATGCCCCCTCCCTCCTTTCCTATCCCAAGTAACACACATGGTACCAAATCCTTTCGGTTTCGGTTTTGCTACGAAGGCTTAGTTCCTGGGTTACACCCTGGTACTAATATTGCTACTGTATTGGGTAAGGCTACTTTATATGGTTCTTTTAAAGTCACTGTTACCACACCGATACCATTTATTGGAACTGTAAATACCCAAAGTCAAAGTAACATTTGGGTAGTTACTGGAACTAGACAGTATCATTTTATTGTTACTCTATAGTGGCAAAAACTATATAGTACCAGTGAATCAGTTACTGCCACCCACCAGTGCCACTAAGATGCCTAAATAAAGTAACTGGGTACATAGAGAGGCAATTTAGATTCCAGAATAGTTCCAGTGACCATCACTTGAAACTTTAAAGTATTGTGGCATTTTAGTGGCAACATGGGTAGCGAAATAGTTTCTGTTGGTACTTTACAGTTCCAAAATAGAATCTGATACTATAGAGTCACATCAGGATAGTTGCTATTGGGTCACCAAAGTCACAGATCTTTTAAAGGTAGTCAACTATACTTTATGGTGGAGGGCCTAACTTTATAGTACCTTTGTCAAAATCGGCCATTATTAGTTGTTAAAATTTTTAGAAAAAAAAAAATGGTTTTAATAAAAAATAGACAATGGTTATGTTAATATCTTATCATAAACTTCTACGAAAAATGATTTTGAAAGTATTCCAAATGTTTCCCTAATAATATATAAGTTTTTTAATCTTACCTTTTTAAATTATTTTGTCAAAAAATTACAAAAAAAGGTTATTTTGAGGGCGCGTTGAAATTTTATCATTTAATATGTCAACTTATATCAAAAAAGTAGCTTGCGTTTGAAAAAATGGCTGAAGAGGTACTTTAAACACGCACCTAAAGTACACATCTTTTTGGTATAATATTATTTCACTGCGCCATTATAATAAAAGAAAAAAAAACAAAGAGGTCGCTAAAAGATGAACACCATTTTAAAAAGTGATAGTGGCAGTTACTAGGCAGCCACGTAGCGGTTAGTAGGCCGGCGAGTCGCAGAGCAGTACCCGCTACTACCCCGATCCTTTATAGTAACTAAACATATTCATACCTATAGAGGCCGGGACTACCCGAAACACTACCCGAGGACTAAGAATTTTTCCCCATTTTAGTGGGGGCTACGTAGCTGCCACGTAGCGGGGACGTGGCAGCCTATGGTAGCGGTCCACTTTATCGTGGCTTTTATAGTCGCCGATACGTTCCCGCGACTTTATGTGTTACTTGGGATTGCTTGGATTGCGATAATTTTTTTTTTAAATTAAAGATAAAAAAATCTCACTTGCCTGTAAAAAAATTTCTCTTCTTCCCTTCGTACTCAAAAACGCATTTAAAAAAAATGCAAAAGGTTTTCCCCTCCCACAAGTTCCTTTATTTCAAAAAAATTTAAAAAAATATTCAGTCAAATATTCGTAATAACGAACAAATTCTCTACCTCCCTCCCCTCCCCTAATTGGCCCACCACCCCAATCCTCCGGCTCCATCAATTCTTATCTATTTCACCTACCTCAAAAAAATCTCATCCAATTAACTTCTTTTTTTCTTAAAAAAATTAAGGAATTACTTTTTTTTGTATTAGTGTTAGGGCAAAAAAACGAGTATTTTCAAAAAAAATTTTCACGAAAAGTTACCGTCGAATTTGAAAAAATTTACCAGATTATGCGCTTCCGCGAGATCTTCAATTTTTAATTTTATTTCTTTTTCGTCAGGTCAATAATAACAAAGTTACCGTGGAAAAACATGTTTTTGCGAATTCCTCCGCCACCCCGTGTGATTAAGCTGAACTAAGTTGATAACATGATAAAAGAGAACGCGTGTAACCGAATTGCCAAAAAAAAATTTTTTTTAAAAGTTGGTTTCATTTCAAAACCAGATCCGCTCCGCTATATATGCAAACTAAAGTTGTCAAATGAAACGTCAAAAGTTCGAATTTATGGATCTTTTTTTATTGAGCGGGGAGCGCAAAACGAAAAAAAAATTAGTAGGTACCAAGGGAGACACTACTGGAAGTATAATTTGTAGTTTTATATTATGAACGTTAAAAAAGTTCACATTCCCTGACTTTTTATGAAAATTACTCAAATTCTCTGATTTCTCAATAAATTTTCCAAATTCCCCGATTTCTCCCTGACATTTTTAGACAACTTCAAATTCCCTAATTTTATCAGGTTTTTCAAGTCGCTGTGAACTCTGCAACAGGGGCGTCACGTCATAAGAGGCAAAATACCTTCCTTAGTTATGCCACTATTTTATGGATTAGGGGTAAACGATTTCAAATATTGTATTATTAAAGTTCTATGAACAATAGGGTGGTCCAAAAATGACTTAATTTTTTATAGAAAGTCTCGATCTCCCCAATTTGTTTCTAAATCCGAAAAAAGTAAGTACGTATTTTTTTGTTTTTCAACATTTTGATTTTAAATGGTGCCTATGGATACATGAAGTTTCCCATTTAAATTGCAAGGGGGAAAATCAGTTTTTGGGATTTTTTGAATAATTGTTCAGGGTTAGGGAAAATTTTGCATTAGACTTATAGACTTGAAGAAGAAAAAGAAGAATTTGATGTATATACCTATGGGTTTGTGGCCTCTAACACACCTCCATGGTGCCCCGAAAACTACCTGAAGAATTTATATTTTTTAATTTAAAGGTAGATTTCGGGGCACCGTGGAAGTATGTTAGGGGCGACAAACCCATATGTATATGTATCAAATTCTTCGTTGTATCGTCCTCTCCAAGTTCTATAAGTTTAATGCAAGATTTTCCCTAATCTAACAATTATTCAAACAATCCCAAAAAGTGATTTTCCCCCGTGCAATTTAAAATTGGAAACTTCAAGTCTCCATAGGCATTAAAATCAAAATTTTGAAAAACCAAAAAAATACGTACTTTTTTCGGATTTGAACACAAATTGGGGGGATCGAGACCCTCTATAAAAAATTAATTCATTTTTGGACCACCCTAAGGAACAATTATTTCTACTTACTTGAGTGCAAATTTTGAATCACAATTTTTTTTGGTGGTAAGAGACTTGGATAGAAAATCTGGATATGAAAGTAGTGATTCCTTAGGCAGCAGTTTTTTTATTATTATCAAATAAATGTTAATTTTCTTTTAATATTAAGGTTATTTGTTAAATGCACAAATATTTTAACATGATGCTTGAAATAAATATTCATTTAATTGACCTCAATAAAATAAACCATGTACGACAAAACAGAGAAAACCGTTGCGGTATTCCGTAGGTATATATTAATCCACCACAGAGATACATCTTGCTGTGAAGGCTCACGTAGTCACTGTTATAAATGGGTGCCATTATTTTAAATAAACTGAATTTCAGTTTAAATTTCAAGCTAAAATATATTCAAATAAAGCTGATAGAAATGGAAAAATCGCTACTTTACCGCAAGTGAAACGTTGTTGGGGCAAATTTGACTTGAAATGTCCATAAATCTAAAATGAATAACTCATTTGCAGCGCAACCGAATTATCCTGAACGCGCTACTTGCCGCAGGTTAAATGTACAAATTTAAAAATTGGCCTCGTATTTCATCTTGGCTACCCAATGCACTAACAGGTAGATAAGGTAAGATGTAAAAATGTGTTCATCGGATGTGTTAAAACAAAATATTATTATTTTTTTAAATATTTTGTTACCTTAGCCATAAACTAAAAAGATATTACGATGACTTGTAATAATTAAAGTAAAGATAAGTTTTCATGGGATTTCGCAAACAAAAAGAATAATGTATGCTGTTTACGAAAACCTATAAAAATATTCTTAACTGCAATTATAAGCAAACTAAAAATGATTTACTTTGTAATATTAATTAAATCTTCTCTCTACAAAAAAAGTATTGTTATATATTTTTACCCCCAGAGACGTCTGTAGGAATTCCCTCTAAGTTCCATCTATCAGTAACAGAAAACAATTAAGTTCGTTAGTTAGTTTGGCAATCGGCCCAAAGATGGCGCGCGGTGTCAGAATCTGGAAATTGTAGAGAGCCTACTAGAAAATTACAGAATAAGAAGAGAACAATCTAGAGGTCTCATCTTTAGGTATATAAAGAAATGGAGAAGCCGAGTCGGGATAGTTCAGTTGATAGCAAGTTCAGAGAGATCAAGAACAAGTAAGCAAAGTTACATTTTTTAATTATAGTGCTGAGTGTTATATTAGTGAAGTAATTAATTGTTGTAATTAGTACATAAGTTAACAAATTAGTGTTTAGTGTTACCCTGGTGTTATAATTTCCGGATCCATGATACAGGGTGTTTACAAAAGGGGTGTAAACACATAACAGTATGTAACAACGCTAATAATATTACTGACTTTTAAGTCTATTTAATCAACCTTTGTTTCCCCCAGAAAGACAGTAGGAGTCGTGTATTGAAACAGGAGCTTTCAAGGTGTCCCGCAAATAGGCTGATATTTATGAGAAAAATATTTAAAAAAAATCAAATCATAAAAAAAAGGGCGAAAAAATGATGAAATATTCTCAAGCTTCAAATCTCTGTTAAAAATATGAGCGCAATGATTGTCACACATTATAGAGAGTAAAAATCATTCATGAAAAATTGTGAAAGTTCGGATTTTCGTTAAATTTGTAACGGTAGCGAGTAAAAGTTGCAGTCGGGAGTGGTCAACAGTGAATATCTATTTGACTACAATTTGCTTGAATACGACTTAATTCATTTTTACGTGTTGACACAGTCTAACTGAAAAGTCAATATTTTTTATTTCCATTATTCAAATAGGTATTCGTAGTCGGCAACACCCAACTGCAACTCTCGCTTGATTAGTAATAGTTTTATTAAACATACCTTCAGATCCCAAGGAACAATTTAAAAGTCATTTGGACTTGAAGAGGTTTTAAGAAACGTTTGTCAGGGTTAGGAAACGGTCTTGTGCTTTATTTATGTTCTAGTTAAGGCCTTTTAGGTTTCAAGAATGCTTGCTCTTATGTGGTAAGTTTTAAAGCATTCTGTAAGACCTAATTATAAAGCTAATTTGCTTCTAGGATAATATGTATTTGTAATGGATTTATCATACCTACATAAAACTCTCCATAAAGATAATTAGTTTTATTAACGTCTTAAATTCCATTTGATTTAAGGAGGCTTTAAATTATTTTTTATGGTTTTAACATATTTGCAATAAATGCATTTTAAATCCTTTTTAAAACTAGACATTTTCAATGCCTATTAGTACTTATTAAAAGCCATTACAAAACTAGACTCTTAAAACATCCTTGACAAATGTTGTGATGAAACCTTTATGAAGAAAAAAAAGGCCACTATAGATCTAAAGGCAAATTTTAATTCCACAAAACACTTTCTAAAACCTCAATAAAACATTCATTATAAAAACAATAAACAATATGTTGGCCTGAAGTGTCGTTGGTGCATGTGTGTGTGTGTTAATTAAAAGCATTTCACGACTTACTGATGTGTAATTATGTCTTTTATGGAAGAAATTATTTTGAGGTTAAGTTCTAAGTTTCTTGTATCAAATGTCAACGCGGTTCGTCTTGGAGGCGGTTCTTTTAAATCCCATACGTTTTATTACAGCTTTTATCAAGTCCATGTGATCTTCGTCAAGTGCATTTGCATTTATGTAAGGAAGGGATTATTTGTGATAGTATACAAAAAGACTAAAAGGACTTCATTTAGAATAAATTATTAGAATATATAGTTTAATGAGAGGACTGTAAAATGACAATTAAGTTTTTAGTTGGCCGGCCATGTTTTTCTTGTTATATAAAAATATTCAAGATCAATCTCACAATTATAATTATTAACCATTGTCACTTTTTCTTTAGCAAATTAAGGTAGAATTACAAGAAACGACTGAAAATTACCGTGGGAACCGAGAACCAGCCTACTTTTTTAAATTTGCAGATTACATGTCTATGCAAATTTTGTATGAATATTAAAATCATTATAATTTCTGAGGCGCCTTTGTTTTTTGGGGCTTTCTTTTGTAGTTTTAACGATAAACTGCCGTTGGTCTTAATTTTTTTATCATACCTGATGTCTTTTTATTACCTTTTAAATCGGCCTTAGAAAGGTTATACTGCCACTCTACGCTTTATAAATTTCAAATTCTATTTTGTCTTCAATAAGTCTGATGGTGTGTTTGCTTAAATCAGTTTGGAAAAAATGAATGCAATAATAAAATTATTTGGATTCCTTCGTGGACATTCTTATAGCTTCTCAGTTCTAATGTGGACTTATAAGAGTTTTAAAAACCAGTTTTAAGGTAGCCTTCTAGGTGTTTTCTAGAAATGCAGGAAGCTAATAAAAAGCTTCCGACAGCTTTAAAATAGGTTTTAAGAAAGGTTTTAAAATGGCCCTAACAAGGTTTTCAAGAGCAGCACGGCACCATGCCTCACTAAGAAGTTTTATGATGGAATTTAAAAAGGCCTTAACAACCTTCATAAGAGTGGGCCCTTTTAGTCTACAAGTCGCTTTATGATGGTATTAAGGATACTGTTACAGCAAAATAGATTTTTCAAGGCATTTTATAAATAGTTTTATAGCACCCTTGTATATATAGACTGGCGGTACATGACCAGTCAGGTGCAACGTTTATAAAATGCAGGCCAATCATATATATGAATGAAATTACCATGAATATGCCAAAAACGCAAATTTTAGGCAGTCGTCGCGTGCAGAAGGGTGTGCAAATCGATTTTTGTTGTTTTTTTTTTGTTTTTTTTTTAATTTTAAAATGGATGCCAATAGTGCCAAACAGCAAGAAACCGAAAAATTAAGTGTAACATTGTTAAACCCGAATTTAAAATGGTCTAATACCAAAATTAAGTTGCCCGTGGATATCTATTTGCAGTCCGTAGGATATCCTGGGACATTTCAGTATGTAATATGTACAGCTTATTCGTAATACTTAGGACATGTCCTGGTACGTCCTTAGTACAAGCGCCGGTATATCCTTCAGGACGTCCCTCGTACTACTTTTATCTGATACCGAGTTGTGACATTGGGATGACCAAAATAGTGCCGAAAAGCATACAAACTGGGATATTAGGATGTCCATAGACAAGCCCAAATACTAAATGGAATTTGCCTTAGTACGTCCCTCGGACAGCCTTGTGTTGTGAGGGTACCAAATAATTTGTTGTTTCATCAAATAGTTTTGTAGATATAGCGCTCACAGATACCAGAACGACAGACAGCTGATGGAAGTGAAAAACTTTAATTTTCGTAACCTACCTAGTCTGAAACATAAAAGTCCAAAGAAAATTTGGAGTGTAATTTTTTTTCACGATTACAGTACTTCCCCTCGATAAGCAAAGGATATAAACCCTAGTTAAACTTTGACCTAAAATTATATTTAAATATAGCTTATATAAAACTTGTCTGTTTATACGCATTTCTCCTGCTGTTTGTTTTTTTTTCTTTGAATTTTTTACAGCGGCATGCTGAATGCTCTACTATTATGCCCAGAATATAACAGAATATAAATTGCACTCTATCATTTTATATAGTCAATTGTATTTCGCAAAAATACGGTTTGGTGTTGACACTTTCTTTGCCACCAAATTAATGGCGTCCTCGCCGATTTCGGCCACACTTCAGCTACGTAGCGAATATGCTTTGTTACGAGTCCTCACTCTTTCTTAGTCTAATGGTAGGGTCGATAATGGATCCAGTAATCTGCCCCTCATATCTCATACATGTTTAATGGGTATAAATTAGGTTTGCACTAAACATAATTAATAGAAGTTGTTTTAAATATCATTTTAAAATATTCAATTTTTTAGGTACGTACTTCAATTAATTATTATTAAATCATTCAAATTATTATTTTACAATTATTGTGATTCCGAGATATTTAAAGTTTCATTTATGAATGTTTTTAAATTATCTAATCAAATTCTTGTACGTGTCTTGCATAATTAGTAAACATTTTTTTAAATTAAGAGTGTAACATATTTAAAGCGATCCGCTGTATATTATGTTCCTTTATTTTATTGTCAACAATTGAAAGTGATTCAAAGACACAATGAAAACCACATACCTTTTTATATAATAATTCTTTTAGGTGTAGCAGGAACACATCCACAGAACAGATCGGTCTATCCGAGGATAACTCTAAGGACTCTGAGGAGGAACCACAGCAAATAGTGTATGGCCCCCGTGAGATCCTCTCAATGTATTGCCTGTCTAGATCGCTCAGACGCCGGCATTCATCCTATTCGCATGCAAAAATACCCCACCGAATTACAGGATCAGCCGGGATAACGCCTTCAGGAGACGGACACATATCACAAAGAGATTTATATAAATATTTAACTCTTTTTCGGTTAACTAATTTTATTAATTATACACTTTTTATTTTTGCTTCCACATCCAGTGGAAGTGTGTATGAAAAAAAAATTTTTGTTGCTCAAATACGCTTAGAATGTCATGAAACGTCGAGATTTTAAGTTTGAGCAAAAGAAAATATTTCTGTCTGTCTGTAACTTTTTTTGTGTGCATTATTACTCTGGAACCGTTTAAGGTATTGATGCACGTATGCATTTTAATGAAATCTGGAACTAGATTATATTTTGATCTTATTCCGTTGAAGGGTTGGGGGATAAATTAGAGTAAATAGGTAAATCAAGCAAGTAAGAGTTCATAAAATTAGTATTTAGTATACAGGCTGTCCAGTTAGTGTTCCCTCGGAAGATTGTGCAAAAAACGGCTAACTTTATAAAAAAAACTTTCTTAACGAAACTTTTATGTTTCATCTCTACTACAACGTAAAATTATTTTAAATATACAAGGTGTCACAAAAACGATATACATAAGAAAGTATAATTTGTTTAAATGGATCACCCTGTATTCTTTTGAAGCCTTTGAGACGAGGGTACCAATCCTAACGAATATTTTTTTTAATAGATAAGAGTGAATCCATTGTAAAATCTTACTACGTATACTAGGATTAAGCAACTTCGCCACTATATAATCAATATCCAAGATACCAAATGCCTTGGATAGATCAAATTGCAAGACTACCACATATTTGCTTTGTCAATATTAGTATAAATCATGTCAAGTTATTGGACACAAGCATACTCAATAGATTTACCTTATCTAAAACCATTTTGATACGGTGTCAATATTTTGTATTTCTCTATAAATACTGAGAGCTGTTCATATATAACTTTTTCCATCATTTTAGAAAGAAAGCTGACTAATGTTATTAATGTATTATTTTCTATATCTAAAGAATCACCAGTTTTTAGTAAAGGAGCTACGTGAGATATTTTTAAAATTTTAAAAAGATTTATCAGCTAAAGAATAGTGTGAAAATAGAGTCTTTATTTGTTGAAGTATTTTAAAACTGAACTAAAAAGTCTATAACGTCCAAATGAATTTTTATTTTTAAGTTTATTAAATATTTGTATTAAATCAGATTCAGTTACAGGTCTAGAAAAGAAGGTATGTGGGATAATACTGGGAAGTGTGCATGGCAATTAAAATAAAACATGTTTTGAAAATGTCAACTATTGATCCAAACGTATTTGATTTCACATATAAATTAAACTTTGGTATTATTAATTTGCAGAAACTGCTGACGATTTATGTCTTTTTAGCAATTAGCTTTAGTTCCAAGAATACTCCATTTAGTATTTTCATACTATATTTCAATTTATTGTACATAAATATTTGGATAGCATACAAATCTCGTTATTCATTGTATCCGTCATTTCATACGATTTTGCCCAGACCCAGAAATTAACGTATCATCCGCAAATAGGTTAGGTAGAATGAATTTTAGGACATAATTTATAACATTCACATAGAATGAATAAAAGTAACCCTAAAACATTACCCTCAGGCACTCCATATTATGAGAAAGAAATTTTAGTAAATGTCATTTAGTTTTATGGTACCTAATGCTAATAATTTCACTCCATATTACGGGATGTCTCCTTCACTTAACTGTCAGCAATTTTTATGATCATATTATTTGACATATTAACAACAAATTATATAGCACATAACCACAGTAATTTTTTTTTCGTAAATTTTTGGGAAGTTGACAACTGTCAGCAACCTATTTATCCCCTACATACCTGTCAGCAACTTCATATTTCGATTACGCAGTTCACAATTTCTTATTCTATAAATTTTTAAGAGTAACCGCAATGATTTTTGTTTAAAAAAAGTCAAATTTCACCGTTCTCACTCGTACCCCTCTCCGCTCGCGCTGTCAGCATACACCCAAATCAGGCTCCTATCTTAGTGTAAGACGCATTTTTTTTTTTTACTGTTTAACGTCGGCCTATTTCCGCTACCAGGGCCTATCACCGACGCCAGGAGACGAGCTACCCACAACCTGGAAATTTTGCCGAATCTCTTCCCTTAAGAAGAGTAGGGATCTTTTACTTGCCTAACATTTAATAGACAAGGGACCGCCTGCTTTACATCCCCTCCGAAGGATGGTATATCCACTACGTAATCCTCGTCTGAAATTACGTAACTTCCGAGTATACACTGATATACAAGCCTCTAGAAGGTGGGACGAGAACGCTGTATTTCCCAAGGTGGGAGCCCATCCAAGTACTAACCGCGCTCGACGTTGCTTCAACGGAATATCGACTGATATTCACATTGAAGTCGCCTCTACGCTCGCCCCTGTGTAAGACGTATTGTTACGAAAATTTTTCATGAACCGCGTAATATCGAAATTTCGTGCCCAGCACTTAGACAAGTGGAACAGAACGCTAAGGTTAAAGGGTAAAGTTAAACATATTTATAGTTTGTGACATAAAGTAAATTAAAATTAAGATTTTCAGGTATGAAAACAAATTTTGTCTCAACACAAAAATACTCCTTCATAAAAGTCGCACTAAATTGAGAAATTACAAAAAATCATAATTTTGTCAAGAATACTTGACTTCGATCAGCTGCTGCACCGAAACTACCCAGATATATTTTGTAGAAAATTTAACGCTCTTTCATTTTCATAACAACATTTTTTGCCGTATGAGGCCCGAAGCGAGATATTTCAAAAAAACTATTTTTGTGCGCCATTTTTACAATATGGCGGTGCCCCTCCCCGCTCGAGCTGTCAGCAAATTCCCAAATCAGGGTCCTCTCTTAGTGTACCACGTATTGTTACCGAAATTTTTCATGACCCGAGTAATATCGAAATCTCGTGGCCAGTTCTCCGTCTATAAGTTCTTAACTAACTTACTTCGATCACTAGTTTAAAATGATAATTTTAGATCTACAATATGCTGAAAGTTACACCATCGTCATTTATCTAGATCCATGTACACACACTAATTGTAAACTTCTTTCACATGAATGCCTATGCCTATGATATACAAGCCTCTAGAAGGTGGGGCGAGAACGCTGTATTTACCACCTATCTTGGAAAATACAGCGTTCTCGCCCCACCTTCTAGAGGCTTGTATATCAGTGTATACTCGGAAGTTACGTAATTTCAGACGAGGATTACGTAGTGGATATACCATCCTTCGAAGGGGATGTAAAGCAGGCGGTCCCTTGTCTATTAAATGTTAGGCAAGTAAAAGATCCCTACTCTTCTTAAGGGAAGAGGTTCGGCAAAATTTCCAGGTTGGGGGTAGCTCGTCTCCTGGCGTCGGTGATAGGCCCTGGTAGCGGAAATAGGCCGACGTTAAATAGTTAAAAAAAAAAGAATGCCTATGTCCTAAGTCTCGACTGCAAAGCAGTTTGATTTTTCTTTTTCAAAGTACTCCCTCAGTTGCTCGGCTATCACATTTTTAGCCTCTATCGAGCTCTCACTGTAACTTTTATTTTTGAAACGGTCAACTTTTTAAGTATTCGTAAATTTCCATTAAAATCCGTTAAATGACATTATTTTATATCTTCATTACAAAAATGATCTAATTTGTTATTTTTATTTTTTAAAGATTTAATGCCGACCCTGTCTCAAAATTAAATAAAAAAATACGCGGTTAAAACGGCCGCATAGAAACTGTTCCGCCAATCAACAAGTGCGAATATGACATGGTGCCTAGTTGCTATGAATACTGACCCTCGGAATATAAGGCTTTAGGCGCGAACTAATGTGCAAGAGGGACTTCAACATCTTTCTAGGCGGCCTTTGGGCTAGCCAAGTAGTCAATATTATAGTTGGAATTTGAGCTATTCAAATGTTTAGTTAGTTTTGAGATGTAACTTCTTTGGTGCATTGTACCGAGTAATTAAGAAGTTAACACTAAAATTTGTTCTGTATAGATATTCTGAATTAAAGCAGCATTTAAGTGATTCTGTTTTTAAGTGCAGTACTAAGAAAGTTAAGTTTAAAGTTAGTGTTCAATATACATGTATTGGTATAAGTAAGCAGTTCTTGAGGTTACAGATGGTACCAACTTAATATGAGCTTGTAACTCATAGCAGTGCCTTCGTCCCATTTGCTGATGTGCTGTAAGTACTTTATATTCCTATTTTGTGTTTACTGGCCACTGGTAATAATCCTTGGTGAAATGTCATTAACTTTTCTTTACATCGTGACCAATGACGCCTGTTTGGTTCAACCTTCAGTGCTTTGTGGGGCATTTCATTGTTATCTCGAGTGCTAGTCCCGTCTTTTAATGACTATTAATAAAATCCCTTATTTAATAGTTGTAAATAATTTTCTGTACCTTTCGGTTTTGTATGTATCTTGTAGCTTAAAATGCTACCATGCATTTCATTTCTTATGTATTACCTTTCTTTACGTTCAGAGATTTGTTTGATATAAACTATCAAAATTTGTTTATCTGTGAAATGTCATTTAACCTATTTATTTAGTACTAAAGAGATTTGTTTGACATAAACTACCAAAATTTGTTTATCTATAAAATCTCGTTTAATATATTCATTTAGTAATAACTAAGTTGGACAACTAAACAACCAATAATTTAGTTTTTTTTTTTATCTTTTTATTTAACGTCGGCCTATTTCCGCTACCAGGGCCTACACCGACGCCAAGAGACGAGCTACCCCCATCCAGAAATTTTGCCGAAGAAGAGTAGGGATCTTTTACCTGCCTAACCTTTAATAGACAAGAGACCGTCTCCTTTACATCCCCTCCAAAGGATGGTATATCCACTACGTAATCCTCGTCTTGAAATTACATGGCTTCCGCGTATACGCTAATATACAAGCCGCTAGAAGATGGGGCAAGATCGCTGTGTTTCCCAAGATGGATTTCACCCATCCAAGTACTAACCGCGCTGCACGTTGCTTCACTAGAGTATCGAAATACAATCACAGTCAAGACGCCTCCACGCTTGCCTCTAAATAATTTAGTTATTTACCTTCTTGCAGTATTTGAAGTAGTTTTGTGTATTGTGGCCTTCTGCCAATAATTATACATTTATTTTTTTGTGTTACCGTATCTATTTACCTTTTTAGTATATTATAAAGCTGTCTGTCTCTACGTATATTTTCCATTCTGTTTGATTTTTGTAAACGTAATTCAAGCACAAGTTTCATTTGTGCATACCCTGATATGTCAATTGCTCTACCGCATCTTTTGCCTTTGCAATAAATTTGTTATTGTTAATTAGTTATTTTTTTTATTTCAGAAGTCCCTTAGTTTATTTACAATTTTACCTCATTATGTCTGACTGGGATTTATTATCCTTATTTGAAGTAATAAGCTAGGTTTTTGAATTAAATTAATAGATGCTCTTTTGCTCATTTTTCCCTTTAAAACATAGTTTTCTATAAAATATCCGGGCTATGCTATTTCTCCCTTTTTGAGAACTTTTATAAATAAATTTCCTTTTAAGAAATAACAACGTTATATTTTTAATTCAAGTGGAATTTTTTCCTGTTTTTAAAGTACAGTACATTATGGTACTCATAATGTTGCATTATCTCACGGTACATATAGAGCAACATCGTAAAATAAATTTGGAATACAGAAGATTAATATTAGTAACATTAAAATTTAAATATTTACCCAATAAGACACCAGCTAATATTCCAGCTAGTATTGTCTCGTTAATTTCTCAATTTTTCATTCAAAGTCTAAAAGCTTTTATCTTCAGAATGTGTTTATGTTAACAAATATATAAAGCAAACTTTTTATAGCATTACATCATATAGATAATTAGCAAATGTGATGTGCGGGTATAAAAGTGTGTAAACAGAGAAAAATTGTTAAGCGAAACGGCAGTAATGAAGTAAAAGCATCAGATCAAAAAGACTAGGAAATTGATATGCAATTTTGTCACCAGCATCATTCGCTGGGGACCCTCCCCAAGCTACCAGCGACCTTTATTACGTTATCTTGAGTAGCTTTGATTTTAAATTCTACCAATCCTATTCTCTTTAGGTTTCGATGGCTTTTATAGCACTTGACGTTCAAAACAATACGGAATATATACAGATATTTTACTATGTTAAATCAATATTCAATGAGCCTTTGTATGGATACAATTTGTACGATTTGTTTTACACCTAGATGGATTATTTTTAAATAATTGACTAGTATCTGCACAAAGGGCAAAGCAATACTAAAAGACGAACCAAAATAACATTTAAGAGACGACGAGAAAATATATTTATTTGTAGCACTGGCCATATCATTGTTTATGTCGCCAACGCTAAAAAGATTTGGGGGTTTTTGTGCTAATTATGCTTATAAAACCATACAAAATTTACTTTTAAAAATTTTTAAAAAATGAAAAGCATAAAAAAAAATTAATTTTAAATTAGAGTATTTTTTCTCGTATACAGTGTGTCCCAGGATAGATGTAAGAAGAGGTGTAATGGAACAAAATTTGGGAATTTTGGAATGGTATTTGGGGATTGAGTCGTGCTTGTTGTAAAACTAAAGTATACCAAAAATGACTTGATTTGGTGTTCTACAAGGTGTTTTATAAGCAAAGTAAAAATCACCACTAAGAAAGTACCTTTATTTTTCAAAATATGAAAAAATTCCACTAAGAAAAGTTATTTAGAATGCAATTTTATATGGAGTTTACGGCATTTGTAATTAATTTATAAGCAAAGTTGTAAAAATCACCACTAATAAAGTACCTTTATTTTTCAAATTATGAAAAAATTCCACTAAGAAAAGTTATTTAGCTGCACACCAAATTTCAGGAATATAAAATTATTTTTTTGAAACTTCCCATTTTTTCAATAAATTAGTATTTTGCATTGAACCATTCAATTAAAACTGCATAGAAATTATTTTTTGTGAATTAATATTTAAAGTTATGTAGAAGCTAGAAGTAGGGTATGAGAAAAGCAGTGGATACACATTTATCATTTATTATTGACATATCTGTCAAACGTAGTCAATATTATCCTTAATTTCTGTTTCAAATTAACGAACCAAGCATAAAAAATTAAGTGAAAATGGTACTCACAGTGCGTGAAAAAATTTATATTGTGTAATGCTACGGAATTGGCGGTGAAAACTCGCTAAGAGAAGTGGTAAGCCAATTTAATTTGAAATTTCCAAACACTGCTTTGTCACGTACTCAGGCTATGAGAATAATTAAAAAGTATCTGGCTACTGGTAGTGTTCTTAACATGAAAAGAAAAATAAAAGCATATGATGAAGACAATATTGGGGCTATTATAGCTCACGCCTCTGTTATAGAAAATCCTAGGATGCCACTAAGAGAGAGATCAGCTGTTATTGGAGAAAAATTTGGAGAAAAAATCATGGAAGAGAGATTTTTTCATCATTTCATAATTTTCTCAGATGCATCCACATTCATAACCAATGGTGTTGTTTCATCTCAGAATTGTCGGTTTTGGGCTTCTGAAAATCCAAATTTTAGAATTCATTGTAGAAGACAATATTATAAAAAAGTGAATGTGTGGCACACCACACATTCACTTTTTTATAATATTGTCGGCACACCGTTTCTTATCACGTTGGAGTTATTGGACCTTATTTCATTGAGGGAAGGTTAAGCCAGCACACTTATTTACAGCTTCTTGAAAGATTTTCTGAAGAACATTTAAATATTTTAAGAGACATGCCTTTAGTTCATTTTCAACATGATGGTTGCCCTGGCCACTCCACAGAAATGGTTAATCGGTGGTTGAATTTAAATTTTGGAGAAAATTGGATTGCCAGGAATGGACCGATCAAGTGGCCGGCGAGATCCCCAGACCTATCAATATTGGATTTTTTTTTATGGGGTCGCCTCAAGCAGTTGGTTTACGCTGAACCACTTCCTAATGATGTAGCAGTATTGAATATATATAAAATAAAGGTACTTTATTAGTGGTGATTTTTACAACTTTGCTTATAAAACACCCTGTAGAACACCAAATTAAGTCATTTTTGGTATACTTTAGTTTTACAACAAGCAGAACTCAATATCCAAATACCATTTCAAAATTCCAAAATTTTTGGTCCATTACACCTCTTGTTACATCTATCCTGGGACACACTGTATACACAAAGAATTAAATTTTTCATTTAAGGACAAGATTTTACAGAGTGAGAGGGAAATATGCATTTATTTTTGGGTTGTTATAAATGTTTACAAAATCACAAATGGTATAATCTTTAAAATAGTTTCAGCTTGCTCTAAGAAATAAAACCACATACAGATTTTATTATTAATTTTTTATGTAATTAAATGCCATACACTAATAATGAAATTAGGAACTATTTTCATTTTCAAACTACAACATTCAAGTATTGTCGTGAGCAATAAAAAATAGGACAACTATTTTTTTCTAATTTAAATCTGTCTCTATTTGCACACTTGCAATTAATTTTGACAAATAATTGACAATGTCACAAAAAAACCGCTGCCCAAGGAATCACTACTTCCACATCCAGATTTTCTATCCAAGTCACTCACAACGAAAAAATTTTGTATGTGGAAATAATTGTTTATGGAACTTAAATAATATAATATTTGAAATCCTCTACCCCTAAAAACCCATAAAACGATACCCCACATCGGTAGTGGGGTGGGGGTGGTGATAGGAGGTGGTAGTGAGGGTGGATGAAGTAAAAAATTATTTTCAGTTTTCTGGTTCTTGTACACACACTAAATCACATTTTTTTTTCATCCCCTTTAATAATGGGGTGGCTAATACCAAATTTTTTTTGAGACCTTAGTTTCTCTTGTATACAGGGTGATCCTTTTAAGGCGGCCATTAGAATATTTCCCACTTGCAGTTGAGATAGCCATTTGAGATTTGGTACCCTACCCTGGTCGACCATTGCGAGTCCGAAAATAATAATTTCAAAATGGCGGCACTTCCGGAAATACCGGAAGTCGATACCAACTTGCTTATTTTAAATGGAACACCCTATATATTTTCGACTTTTCGAAAGGACCATAAAATTGTGACTATACCTAAACTGATCGGTTTCGGAGATATTTGACATTTTATAAAAAATTTGACAGGTGCAGCGGTTTGCAAGAACCGTTATAACTTTCTTCGTGTGGAACACCCTGTATTTTTTTACATTAAATTATAAATTAAATTTCCTTTTTTCTAGTATAATCATTGTATGGGTTAAAGTTACAACTTTTCGAAATATTGGCGATTTTCTTAAATGTCCAAGAACTTTTAGTAAAAATTTTCATCAACTTACCCATGATTGGAAAGAATCATTAATGTCAGTCATTCTTTTTTGTTAAAAAATGTCAGCACGTATAAATTACATCCACGAAGACTTTTAGATCTGTTTATTATTTATAGAGAATGTGATGAAGTAATAATACCAAGAACATGTAACACATTTGCTACTTGACACCCACTTTATTGTTTCAATTGTTTCATAGGCTTCTACGTTTTTTTGGATAAATTATAATTTTCAACAAAAACTTGCGAATAATTCAAAAAGTACATGTGTTAGATATAGGACATGCTGATATAAGTTCACCTCAACTTTAATTCTACATCAATTGCCATAATTTGGCACGTGCCATTAGACAGAGCCAAATAATCTAAAATTATCCAATATGCGTTTTGCAGTGTATAATGGATGGTTTCTCTTCTTGTGGGTATCGAGTAGCAAATGTGTTACATGTTCTTGGTATTACTTTATCACATTCTCCATAAATAATAAACAAACCTAAAAGTCTTCGTGGGTGTAATTCAAACGTGCTGGCGTTTTTTGACATAACAGAAAGACTGACATTAATGATTGTTTCTAATCATAGGTAAGTCGATGGCAATTTTTATTAAAAATTTTTGGATATTTAAGAGAAACTTTAACCCCTACAACGCTTATACTAAAAAAAGGGAATTTAGTTTAATAGAATTTGATGCAAAAAATACAGGGTGTTCCATTTGAAATAAAAAAGTTTTTGAGGTTTGAATTTGACAAAATGTAATATGAAAAATAAAACACTTGGTATACTATTTTGGAATCTATTTTTTTTGTAGAGAGTAGCTCATCTTGTGTTCTTTCTACGTACCAAAGAGCAAATAAGAATCTCCTACACGAAGAAAGTTATAACGGTTCTTGCAAACCTCTGCACCTGTCAATTTTTTAAAAAAATGTCAAATATCTCCGAAACTGCGCGGTTTAGGTATAGGATGTGCGACATGTTTTGACTCAGAATTTTATGGTCATTTCGAAAAGTCGAAAATATACAGGGTGTTTCATTTAAAATAAGCAAGTTGGTATCGACTACCGGCATTTCCGGAAGAGTCGCCATTTTGAAATTATTATTTTCGGACTCACAATGATAGATTATGGTAGGGTACCAAATCTGAAATGTCTATCTCATCTGCAAGTGGGAAATATTCTAATGGCCGCCTTAAAAGAATCACCCTGTATACTAAACACCAATTTTATGGACTCTTACCTGCTTGATTTACCTATTTACCCCAAATTTACCCCAATTTACCCCCCAACCCTTCGACGGAACAAGATGAAAATAATCAAGTTCTAGATCTCGTTAAAGTACATATGTGTATCAAATTTCAAGTCAATACCTCAAATGGTTCCAGAGTAAACGTACGCACATGAAAGTTACAGACAGACAGACGGACGGACGGACAGACAGACCGACAGACAGAAAGAATTTTTTTTTTCGCTCAAACTTAAAATCCCGACGTTTCATGACATTCTAAGACTATTTGAACAATAAAATTTTTTAAAAAATGTAATATCATAATATAAGTGCCTAAAATTTTATCGAAAATTTTTTCGAAAGCGTGTTGCCTGGTAATATAAAGAGTGCAAATTGGCAGTTTATTATCTGATTAAATCCTGACCACTTTAGCGGGAGGGATTTAATTTTTGATAACAAACTGCCAATTTGCACGAATTATATTAACTAGGGGCAACTTAGCTTGAGAAAAAATTTTTAGATAAAATTTAAAGCACGAGTGGTATTTGAGGAGAATATTTCACGAATAAATAATTCATTAAGTACATCTTCAATATTATGCTTTCTCATTAATTGCCTTCAGACGTTTTCTTGTCACTTTTTAGAGTTTACTGACCTTTACTTTCAATTTCCTTATTAATTTGATGTACAGAAATATTTCCAAACCGACTCATATTGTCAAAACAGCAAATCTGAAACAAACGCAGTAGAAACAATGGAGATTCCCTATATTTTAAAATAATCTAGTGACGTTTCTATGGCAACTAGGAAATAAAACGAGTTGAAACCTTAGATATTATAATATATAGACTGGCTTAACACCTTTCAGGCGTTTCTGAGGTGCAATATGACGAGGAACGATAGAGAGAGCACTACATCTTTAATCTGCGAGCACTACTTTATTCCCGATGTCCCGCCTATTTATTACTATACACTCATGGTTCCGAGATTGACATAGAGAGCGCCATCTAGAGCTACCGCTACTAGAGTTATATTCCATAATAATTGTTCATTGATTCATATTTACGTATTTAATCCTTATTTTTAACTTACGAAGTTTACAAATTATGTTGCACAGCTTTGATTCAACTAGTTATTTTTTGATAAATTACCGTATGTAAGTAGGTACCCAGGTTAGGTACATTTTTAGTTTGTTTCCAGAGCGAATGTGTTTACTTGACATTTATAATAAACGATTTGCTTAACTTTGTAACTACGTTATTGAGCTATTGAAAGCTGTGCTTGACTTGTTCCTGTATTATGAGCTAGGTATATTAAGTACCATCTATGTATTTTATTGTTACTTGATTGAAAAGTAGGCAAATTGAAATAGTTACAGATAGGCAAAGGTTATAGCCTATATATTTCAGACAGGCTTCTCTTTGGAACTGACGATTGTTTACTATATATGTGGTGTGTTTATGTTTGCTAGTACATAATACAATATTACAATTTACAAGGTAAGTTGACAATTAGTAATAAGCTAGAGAAGATATTTATAGATAAAATTTAAAAGCGTGAGTTGCCCTATTTTCCGAAAATATTTCACGAAACAAAACGTCAAAAAATTATCTCGGTATTGTATGTTGGTACTGTCAAAAGTCGATCTAGCTTGAATTACCACTAATAATGACATTTGATTGGTGCAATTTTGTGAAAAAACGGGCTCTCATTGGCTATAGCGTTAATGAGTGAAATAATCGTTACTATACTTCACTAGATGTGGAAGTAATTAAAGTTAGATGTACACAACTAGATTTTAGCAAAAATTCGTTATAAGACTTGTCCCATTTTTTTGCGGACGACAGTACAACAGAAATTTACAATAAAAAAAATATATAGTTGTATTCCTTAGAACAATAGCAAGTATCTAAAACAGTTTTAAAAATTATACTATGCTTGATTTTTTAAATATTCATAATGAATCGAAAATAAGAGCATATTTCTCTCTCACTCTGCAAAACCCTTGTCTTAAATAAATGTACTTATTTCAAGCTTATTATTTCTTGAAACAATGGTATTTATCTTATATGAAAAATGTTATTTCTTTATATATGAAGTGTGTCCCACTTTTCACGGTAACACGTTCGTAGCTTAGTTATTAATCATGCAATTTCAACCTTTGGACCGGTATCAAAGACCTTTACGATATTTTTGAGAAAAAGTGAATTTGAATAGAAAATGAAGAATCACTTTTTTCGAAAAATAATTCGTTTCCAAGTTATTCATTGTTTATTATATCATCTATTATTATATAATATTTGAAAAATATAATTTTAATGGGGCCGTAATTTGAAAACCATGTCAAAATGTAGTTAAATTTTGGACATGCGTGGTTATAAAGCATGCTGATCGATAATATTGTGTTTGTTTTTCAGTAAAGAAATGCCCAATATGACTACTCGAAAGAAAGACCCTTTTTTTCCTTAATAAAATACACGCCAATGACTGAAGAAGTTTTATTTTACTCAAAAAAGTTATAGTAAAAGTCTTTTATACCGATCCAAAGGACCCCGCTCAGATCTTATGGGAAGTGGCCCCCGGTGAAATTGGCTGAAGTTTTAATATGTTGTAGATTTCGACTTTCTGATCAAAAGCTTTCATGGGCTCAACTCGATCTTATGGCTAGTTTGTGAGATACAGCTATAAATTCTTCTAAAATTCTGTATCTTGTCGAACTTTTAATTTATTGATGGGGTGTTAGAGCTCAAAGGAGCAATTTCCGAAAGTTCTTCAATTAACGTTTTTTGGTCAGGAAGACGTATACTTTATCTAAAAACCGCTGCCCGAGGAATCACTACTTCCACATCCAGATTTTTTATCCAAGTCACTCACAACGAAAAAATCTTGCATGTGGAAATAATTGCTTATGGAACTTTAATAATATAGTATTTGAAATCCTCTACCCCAAAAACCCATAAAACGATACCCCACATCGGTAGCGGGGTGGGGGTGGTGATAGGGGGTGGTAGTGGGGGTTGATGAAGTAAAAAAACATTTTGAGGTTTCTGGTTCTTGTACACACACTAAATCACAATTTTTTTTTCATCCCCTTAAATAATGGGGTGGGGGTGGTAATGGGGGTGACTAATGCCAAATTTTTTTTTGAAACCTTAGCTTCTCTTGTATATACTAAATACCAATTTTATGGACTCTTACCTGCTTGATTTATCTATTTTCCCCAAATTTACCCCAATTTACCCCCCAACCTTTCGACGGAACAAGATGAAAATATAATCTAGTTCTAGATCTCGTTAAAGTACATATGTGTACCAAATTTCAAGTCAATATCTCAAACGGTTCCAGAGTAAACGTGCGCACAAAAAAAGTTACAAACAGATTGACCGACTGACCGACAGACAGAATTTTTTTTTTCGCTCAAACTTAAAATCTCGACGTTTCGTGACATTCTAAGCCTATTTGAACAATAAAAATTTTTAAATTTTTTTTGTCGTTACTATACTTCCACTGGATGTGGAAGTAAAAATGTTTTAGGCAATTTGACCGAATATTTTTTTCACTTGTTATTTTTATATAGATTTCCTGGCGCCTTCGCCAAGATTTTTCCATCTTTAATTTTTTTCTACGCTATTTTACCCCAGTAAATAAAGACAAATTTGAGGCCAAAATAGGAAAAAATTACGAGAAAGCTGTTTTTTTGTGGAGACCTTCATTGAGATGCCCTTACTACATCTTGAGAAGTTCTAGCAATTTGAGCCGTGGGTTTTTTTTTTTGGGGGGGGGAGGGGGTTAAAGGGTCAATTTTCAGTTTTTGCCATTACCTCGAAAAGTATCACTATTTTTGTACAAAAAGCGATAGTTTTCGAGATAATGGCAAAAAACTGGAAATTTCCCCTTTAACCGCTCTTCCAAAAATAAACCCATGGCTGGCTCAACTTCTCAGAATGTACTAAGGGCACCTCAATGAAGGTCTCCACAAAACAACAGCTTTCTCGTAATTTTTTCCAGTCTAAATGTCTTCATTTACTGGGCTATCTTTATTAAAACAACAAATGTTTTTAGTAGTGGGGAAATAAACTTCACATCTGGCAACCAATGCGCCCCTTTGGATTCAGATAGTACATGGGTAGACGAGTCTAAAAAGCCCGGGACACAAATTTTCCTGGCCCTCTAGCGGTGTTGATGAAGTAATCAATATGGCCGCCAAAGTTTTGTGACACACTTCTACATTTCCTTATATAACTCGGGTTTGTATTTTAATATCGACCTATATTATTACTGATCATTAATCAGGGGAAAACGCGCTTTCCAACGTTATATTTGACATTTTTTAAGTTCATAATACTAGAAATATTTGTAACTTTATTAAAATTTTTGTTTTTATTTTGATTTTTTCGAAACATTTTGCTAGATAACTTGGAATCCATTACATGTGGCTGAAAACGTGTCCCATGGTTTTTTGTTAGTCAAAAAATTACTGTTTGTGATAAAATTGAAGTCATATATACCGTTCGAAAGGTAATTTTTTGACGAACAAAGTATAGGACACGTTTTCAGCTACATGTAATGGATTACAAGTTATTTAGCAAAATGTTTCGAAAAAATCAAAATAAAAGCACAGCACTGTTTTTAATGGTAGCCTTAATAAAGAAGTCATAGCGCATCTGCTCGAGAAACGCTGATAAGTCTTCGACACGGCTCAATTTTTTTAACTGTATCTCCTTAGCAGCTCCGTATATAACCCGTCGGGCAGAGCGCGAAAAGCCTTCTCTTTCTTGACCTACCCAATACTGAAGTATAACCAGATGGGACCTTCACTACTTATTAAAGCATGATATTTTACATAGGAAATCAAAATTAACGACACTCTCCATTGGTCGAGACTGATTATATAAGAAAAAAACTAAAAAAAAAAGAAATTTAGAAATTTAAGATTTAATCATATATAACTTTAGAACTAAAACAGATAAAAATACAATTTTTTTTTGGTTTTGACAAATAAACATTGCTTTTTAATTTGAAGTATAATTTATTGCAATAATTAAAAAATTAACATAAAAAAACCAGCAAAATTCAAAAATATACACAAATCAACAACATTTTTCTAATTCTTAACTCGCCATAACTCGCTTATATAACGAGGTATTCAATTTTTTCTTTCACCAAAAACTGACAAATTTAATAGGCTTCATTTTGTCTCGATTAATGCTGGATCTAATTTTTTAACTAAAAGCGCTACAGCCCTTGAAACACAACGAAGCACAGTACGGCGGCGAAGACGCGAGGCTTCCTTTCCCGCCCCCGCTACTTTCTCGGCCCATCAAGAAATGTATCGGCTGCTGGCCTCATTATGGTCTGGATAAATATTAATAAGTATATACTATTTTACTTACATGTAGGCTATTACAGTTTATGTATATTGTAGATTCATTTTTATCAATGTAGAAAAACTACATGTTTGTTTTACGAAACTGCTGAAAGCAGTGAAAATCTAATAGTAAAAAACCAACTGTTACTGGCATCAGGTCTATTATTAATTGTGCAAATGAAAGAAAATATGCAATTTCATTAAAATTTTTATAAAACAAAGTGGTGGCACTTATTTGCTTCGATACCGATTTCATTATTCTTGTCTGACATCTTTTTGTAATAAATAACATTAGCAAAGATAATACGTATTGTCTCTGATATTAGTAACGCGATAAAAAAATGCAAGTGAGCCTTCATGTAGTTATAATAAAGAAAAAAAATCAGTTTAAAATAAAATGGCATTGTCTGATTTGTGGAAAATCCAGACAAATTAAGAATAAACTAAGAACATCTTTAAGTACCAGTTTGTACAGGAACGGGTGCGGAAACTAGAAAAAATATATATTAAAGCTGCAGTGTCGCATTGTGATACAGAAATACAAGGCAGGTTACACATTTATTCAGATTTATTTGGGCTAATGGAAATTATCATAAAATATATTAGCAAAAAAAAATTAAATGTGTACAAACTAAACAACTGAAAGAAAAAAATGAATTTAAAGTAGCGTTAAATATTTTATTTAAGGAGGTTTATCTTGCTGTTTTGCAAAAAAGAATTCTTAACTCTAATATTTCTAAAAACACGCCTTAATGATATATTTGAAGAAATGACGGAAGAAAAATTAGATTATTATAGCAGTGGAAATATAAGAAAGAGATTAGAAAAGCATTTAAGCAAACAAAGTGTTTTGTGAACACAAAGAAAATACAACAACAGTTCATTCAAGTGATAATAAAGCTAAAAGGATTTTTGTTGTCAGTCACAAGTGAATCAGGCGAAGAAAACTTGGTTCATGAGAATGAATTGATAATTCCTGATAAAGCTGCCGGTATCTTAAGAGAAGCTATAGCTGGATGTTTTAAAACTATAAAAAAAACACGACTACTAATCTGAATGAACATAAATGTAAACAAGAAGTTTCAGATTTGTTATAAACATTTATGTCGTGGATACTAAATATGTCAGGACAGACAAATTTGATTAAAACGTTATTTCTATAGTAATGGAATTTATATTAATACTTATGGAAAAAAAACAATCAGCTTAGGCCATTTTTTTAATCCGTTACATATCACTACATGTGTTTCGTGCCGTCAGAAGAAAAAGAACTTAATGATATGCTTTATTCTATTGGCTATGGTTATTCCTACGATGAAATACGTACATTTTTAACGTCTTTAGCTAGTCACGTATTAGTAAAAACTGGTGACGACATTTTTATACCACCTGGAGTTCCTCCAGTAAGTTCTGAAGAAAACAATTACATTTATCGCAGCGATAATTTTGATCAAAACGAAGACAGGCTAGATGGTAAAAATCCCACTAGGAATAGTATTATTTAAAAAAAAGAACAGCCTATTTACACAAGCATATTTAGATCGTCTATCCAATTTTAACCGATTTTAACCCTTCCAGTGTACATGAAAACAAAAATATAGTTATGTACAAAAATCCAACTAACCGTTCAGAGCCTCTACGAGTTAGTGAAAGCATGGCAAATAATTGTTTTGATTATGTGGTTACCTCTGACATTTTATGGAAAATATTAAAATATACGAAGCAAAGTAAAAACTTTACTAGCTGGCATGATTTTACTTCCACATCCAGTGGAAGTATAGTAACGACAAAAAAATTTTTAAAAATTTTTATTGTTCAAATAGGCTTAGAATGTCATGAAACGTCGAGATTTCAAGTTTGAGCGAAAAAAAATTTCTGTCTGTCTGTCGGTCTGTAACTTTTTTTGTGTCTGATACCTACCTATTATTTTCACTTAATTAATGCACCACCCGCGTAGTACGACACCATATATAGCAGATTATTACAACTAATATCATATTATTCAATTTGATTTGTTAATTTTATCATCTTACTAAAGGAAGATAATTCTAAAGCTTTTGTTACGGCCGCTGATTGTAGCCTTGCGCGATTTATGGTGAACGCGGGATGTACCGGGAACGAGTGGGGAAGCCTCGCGACTCCGTCGCCGTAGCGCGCTTCGTTGTGTTTAAAAGGCTGTACCGCTTTTATTTACAGAGCTACACCCAGCATTAATTGAGACAAAATGAAGTCTATGAAATTTGGCAGTTTTTGGTGAATAAAACATTCGAATAGCTCAATACATAAGCGAGTTACAATGAGTTAGACCTTTCAAAAAAATTGACAATTTGTGTACCATCTAAATCAACGTCAATTTTTTAATGTTAAAGTTATTATTTTTGTAATAAATTATACATAAAATTAAAGAGAATCGTTTGTACTATAAAACTAAAAAAAATATATAATTTTATCTTTTTTCGTTTGAAAGTTATTCGTGGTTGAATTTGAATTTTGTTATTTTCATTTTTTTTTTGTTTTTTTCTTGTAACTTCAGTCTCGACCAATGGAGATTGTCGTCAAAAGTGATTTCCTATGTAAAAAAACCTGCTGAATAAAATGAAATAGGTTTTATTTGGTTATACCTCGGTATTGGGTTAGTGAACGATAGAGCCAGCCATCCGACGTACTAATAGTAATATTGTGCAGTACCTACCAGCTTCTAAAATTTCTTATACATGATAGATACAGGCATATGTGTTTACATGTATTTATAAATGCTCCAAAATTGTCGAGAATAAAACAATTTACATGCTCCAAAAATTTCACCGAAAAAGGGCGATTAGTTTTTCAACGATAACTTCCTTCATTTTTAAGCTATTCAATCGCTCCAAAAATCATTTTGCAGAGAATTTTAAGAAGTTTCATTTCTGGCCCAGTGATGGTTCGCTGAAGGGCCAACCTTTTGTGTTTGTAGGGCACTATAGTGCAAAATATTATAAACGGTTATCAGAAAGTATCGCAATATAAAATGTATGAAAAAAATCATGAATTCGAAATTATTTTTATTGTACTGTTGTGAGCAAAAAAAGTAGGACAACTATTTTTTTCTAATGTAAATCTGTCTCTATTTCAATGAATTTTGACAAATAACTGACAATGTCACAGAAATTAAAGTTAAATGTACATAATTAGATTTTAGCAAAAATACGTTATAAGACTTGTCCCATTTTTTTTGCGCACGGCAGTACAAGAGGTCATTTTCGTACATTTCTTGAGCTGTATCTCGGAAATTAGTCATAGGATCGAGTTGGGCTCAAGAGAACTAGAAAGTCGAAATCTACAACATATTAAAAATTCAGTTAATTTCACCGGGGGCCACTTCCCATATGATCTGAGCGGGGTCCTTTGGTTGAAATTGGATGACTAATAATTGAGCTACGAAGGTGTTACCATGAAACACTGTATATGATTTATAACTTATTTTTTTCGTTGTATGTTGAAATAGGTCATAAAAAATTACATTTTCTTTAAATTATTTTATTTAAAATACAAATTGAAGTTTATCCACATAATGGGATTTCTAGCGAGTACAGTTAATATGTTAAAAATATTTTTATTCTGGACCCGACCCTGATATTTTATCAAGATCCCGAGCATTTGATAACGAATGATGACTGTAATAAAAATACAAAATTTCATTGGATTCCGTTAACGCATTACAGATATATTTCGAAAAGAAAATTCTTCCAAAAAATATAAAACACCCGTATCTTGAAAACGGAGCCGCTTCAGCCATTGCTGTATGGGGATTTAAGATCACCCCAATATCTTTTGGTAAAGCACGAGCCTCTCCTCGCGAATCAAGTTTTGGTTTGTTTGGTTATTCCCGATTACCAGTTTTTTTATTGACAAAACTAATCACATCCTGTACAAAATTAAACTTGCAATATTTTTGATCCTGTATAATTTTATTGAAGAATCAATCGTTCGGGAAATGTAGGCAGAAATTCGACCCCAAGTCCCAATTGAGAGTAGTTTTTCTCTTGAAAAGGAATGAAGCGCGCAGCGAGCAGATGGAAATGTAGAACCTCGGAGAATCTATTTATGTCGAAATATCGAAAAATTCGACTCAAAAAAATTCTAAAAAAGACCTTACAGTACTCCCGCATATGTTCAAAATAAGGCAGTCGTGGGCTTGGAACGATTGAAGCAAGCGACGCATTTCATCTATTAGTACATCTAATATGGATCATTGAACCACTTCTTGGCCGGCTCAGACACGCGTCGTTTACCCCCTGCATCCCACCGAAGGGTGAAATTTTCAAATGACTGTATCTCGGTAACCGTTTGAGATAGCGCGTCCGTTCAAACTCCAGACTGTTTGTATTTAAGAAGTGATTACAAATGTTCATTACAATATATACACATTTTTTAGTATTTAGTGAGATATTTAAAAAAAACTAATATTTTTAGAACAACCCCTTTATGTTATCGAATAACTTCAAAACGGACAGTCCCAATAGAAATATGCATGGAATAAAAATTATCGCCTATACTTTTAGCTTTATTTTAGTCTAGACATATCTGCACTTGCAGTCATCCAAAGGGGTTTAAATAATTTAAATAGTAGTAGTTAACTTAATTATATGTTTACAGATTGTAAGTTTCCTCAAATGTTTTTAAATTCGAACTGAAATTCTCATTGTATAAGTCTAATAAAATGCAAGTATTATAACACAATTTCTTCTTCTTCCTCGCTTGAGTCACCATTGCCAAATTAATACTTTCTCTTTCTAAATTTTCACAAAGTTCTTCTGAAGCTTCTCACTCACACATCTCTGTACATTTCAACTGATTTGTGACACATTTGCATCGTTTAGTATTGCATTTATTTTTTTTACAGCCACTCGAACCAAATTTAATATTTCTGGTGGTGCACAATCTTCTGTGAAGAAAACAGGTACCAGATGACCTGCTTCGTTACTTTGCCATCCAAAATCAGTAGGATTCAACACGTCGCTTTTTGGAATGTGAGAACTATTCGCTGAGTACTAAAAAACGCATATATAGTGTAATGATCATTATTAATCACTTCTTAAATGCAAACAGTCTGACGTTTGAATGGACGCTATATGTCAAACGGTTACCGAGATACAGTCATTTCAAAATGTCATCCTTCGGCGGGGTGCAGGGGGTAAACGACGCGTGTCTGAGCCGGCCAAGAAGTGGTTCGATGTTCAAAATTACATGTACTAACAGGTCCAATTGGTCGCTTGCTTCAATCACTCCAAGCCCACGAAAGTACATATGCGGGACTACTATTATAGAGTAGAACTAAAATTTCCAACATCATCGTGAAATTTAACATTAAACGACTTTTCCACGTCCGCAAAGACGTGTTGTACCAAAAGTGAAATATTCGAAAGAGGGCTGAATTTTAACCTGATTGAAGATATTTTGGTCGCTTCACGACTGATTAGGTCTTTTAAAAAAATAATGAAGATATCAAATTATTAAATGGGAAAAGGAAAAAAGTGGCTTGGTGAAAAAAGGTGCGTAACCTTTCAGAGACAAAAAGTACCAAGGCCGGTTTTTTGTACAAAAACAAATTAAATCCATTCGGCAACTTCACCATGGGACAGGAGCACCGGAGGGTCATCAGAAAAATATAGTTGAATCCCCGAGGGCAAATTTTAATTTTAGCGAAGATAAGGGGGAAAAACCATAAATGAGTACATGCGGAAATCTCTATATGGATCGCGTGGAAACGAAGCATGTAGCTCATGTAGCTTATATACTGCCGTAAAGCGCATGTTCCGGTTGACGAGTTGTTGTGAATGTCATTGTTGGAACTACAAAGCGCATACAAATTTTAGTAGTGTTTTTATATTGTTACTGTTAGTTCAAGTCAAAGTGCTCTCGGACACATCTAGGAAGCGGTGAATCTTTTTACGCCAAGTCAAATGCTACTACATACTCTCCATTGCATGGTGGTTGAAATACACATCCTTTAAAGGAAGCGCCCGCCCTTGCCATGTTTGGTAGGCAAATTCTTACATATGAATAGATAGATTTTTTAAGATATACTGTACACTTTGGATTTAACCAATAAATGGTACTATTTGATCTCTTGCATTTTCTTGATTGAATGATTGACTTTCAAGTCTAACCTCTCGAGAGCTTCTCTGTGTTAGGTCGACAACTGACTGAAAGGAACCCTCAAATCGCCCACACATCTTATATTCAAGACATTGATCAGATCATAGAAGCTGAAAAGAGGAACTCTAGAAAAGTAATTATGATATCCAGAAGTGATAAGTCCATACATAGTGCTAGATATAACACGAGTGCATCGTAACAACGCGGGTTCTTTGGAGAGAGCAGTTAGCAATCCACAGTAAGTACGAACTTATACCTTTCTCGTCTATTATAGGACCTCGGTCCTTGGACGTCCCTCGGAACATATAAGCCAGGAAACGAAGACATTAATTCGGAAATAAATAGTGCTCAACGGATTATTATTTTAAGTTGTAGGGTTGACTCTTAGGAATAACATACCAAAAGTCCCCAGCCGTGGGCCTCATGTGTTAGGCGGGAGGGGGGGGGGGGGTGGAAAGGGTCGATTTGTAGGTTTTTCATTATTATCTCGAAAATTAAGCATCCTAGCGAAAAGGTCATTCTATACAAAATGAAAGCAAATTAAATTGTCTACAAAAAAGATTGTGTTCATTTTTTCGCTAGGGGTAATAGTTAAGGGTGTACGTGAGTTTGAAAATGCGAATAGCTGGAAATACTGTGTATTATGGGAGGTAATGCTTAACATGTAGAAAATTTTATAATATTACAAGTATTTACAAGGCCATATTAAGTAATTGGTCGAGTTCATCGTCAAGATCATCATCATCGTCATCGCCGTTGATGATGACGATTGGAGGGCCGTTGGTACACGAAGCGCGGCAACTGCTGCACACAAGCGAGCAGGGTATGCCTGCTTTGCGGCACCTGCAACGTCCCCCGCAACCAGTTGTGCACCTGCAAAATATGTTATTTAGGACGGATTCTGGCGCAACTGGGTCCAAGCTTGTGACGGGGGTAAGGAAGCCATCCGACCCTCTCTTCCATCCCCAAGCAGTTGGCTCCTGCTGCTGATCTCTATATAGCCATTGCTGAATCTGCAGACAATAATTCGTCCTTTGTAGTTTAAAAAAATGTGACACAATCTTGTCTAAGTACAATACAAAACATAAGTTAATGTAAACAAGCATATATTGATACAAACCTGCAAATGAACTCTAAGGGAGTATTGGCGAGCAGCCGTTCTGGTGGGTGGAAGTGCCGCAAAATCAGGCTTTGGCTTTGTCGAGGCTTTAACAAAGACCTGGTCTGCTCCTTGTGGGGCCTGGTACAATGCCAAAAAAGGTGCTCTCCTGCATCAGCTACCATGTCTTGTGTTGCTGAGGGATCACAGAACACTTTGTAGATGTCTGTGACCTGCTCCTCGGCCTTCAAAAATACTTTCACCAGACCTCCCTTGCTCTTGTTGTAAATAGCAGAGGTAGTAACACAACCGCCGAACTAATGGAGCAACAGAATGGTCTTCGCAAATGGCTCTATTCGTTCAGCGGTTGTGATACTACCTCCACTATTCACAACAAGAGCAAGGGAGGTGTGGTGAAAGTATTTTTGAAGGCCGAGGAGCAGGTCACAGACATCTACAAAGTCTTCTGTGATCCCTCAGCAACACAGGACATGGTATCTGATAAAGGAGAGCCGCTTTTTTTGGCATAGTACCAGGCCCCACAAGGAGCAAACCTGAACCGGGTACGACACCAGGCCTTTGTTAAAGCCTCGACAAAGCCAAAGCCTGATTTTGCGGCACTTCCACCCACCAGAGCGGCTGTTCGCCTACATTCCCTTAGAGTTCATTTGCAGGTTTGTATCAATATATGGTTGTTTACATTAACTTATGTTTTGTATTGTGCTTAGAAAAGATTGTGTCACATTTTTTTAAACTTCAAAGGATGAAATATTGCTTGCAGATTCAGCAATGACTATATGGAGATGAGCAGCAGGAGCCAACTGCTTGGGGATGGATGAGGGAGTCGGATGGCTTCCTTACCCCCGTCACAAGCACGGACCCAGTTGCGCCAGAATCCGTCCTAAATAACATATTTTGCGGGTGCACAACTGGTTTCGGGGGCCGTTGCGGGTGCCGCAAAGCAGATATACCCTGCTTGCTTGTGTGCAGCAGTTGCCGCGCTTCGTGTACCAACGGCCCTCCAATCGTCAGCATCAACGGCGACGACGATGATGATGATCTTGTCGATGAACTCGACCAATTACTTAATAGGGTCTTGTAAAACTTGTAATATTATAAAATTTTCTACTTGTTACATTACCTCCCACAATACACAGTATTTCCAGCTATTCGCATTTTCAAACTCGCGTACACCCTACTTCTGCCCCTAGCGAAAAAATTTGTAGACAATTTAATTTACTTTCACTTTGTATAGAATGACCTTTTCGCTAGGATGCTTACTTTTCGAGATAATAACGAAAAACCTACAAACCGACCCTTTCCACCCCCCTCCCGCATAACGCATGAGGCCCACGGCTGAGGACTTTTGGTATGTTACTCCTACAACTTAAAATAATAATCCGTTGAGCACTATTTATTTCCGAATTGGGGGATTTTTCGGTCTTTGTTTCCTGCACTAATAACTGAACCCATCTGAGAGAAGAAATTAACCACTCAAAGTCAAAGGGGAGAGCGCGGCTGGTCTCCTTAATAAAACAAATAGTGTTACGTCCTTCACACGACGACCACAGTGTGTCAAAACGGACAAAAATTGCTCTGAAAGTGAACTTTTGAGCTATCAACGTTTTCATTTTTTTTAAATACTTGCAAACGAGTCTGGAATAGTGACGAATTTTATTTTCCTTTACCCCCTTTAATAACAGTGAAGGGGTGGTCATGGGGGGTGATAGTGGGGGTGGCTAATGTCAAAAAATTCATGAGACCTTAGCTTCTCGTACATGCCCTAAATCCCAAATTTATGGACTCCTACTTGCTTGCTTTACCTATTTACCTTTATTTAAGTAAACCCCCGAACCCTTCAACGGAATTTGATAAAATTATAATCTAGTTCCAGATCTCGTTATAATAATGATAATAAATGTGTCTTTATTTGCATTAAATACAACATAAAAGCAATAAATAAAACTTGATGATGACGTCCATAACATGCTCTTCCACGTAACCATCGATAATCATAAGTTACTAACTAAAATACGTATCATGAGTCGTGCGTAATAAATAATCATAAATAACATGAATAAAATGCAAAAATATGGGACGAAAAAAAGAAAGAAAGAAGAAATAATAAAAGTAGATTTTAGCACTACTAGTAAAAAACAGAGAAACAAAACTAAACGGACAAAGAATTAAACCACCAGTTAATTTTCCCTGTTGTCCAGAGTTAGGGTTTTGACATGTCCTCTAAAAATGACAATTTGTTGGCAATCCCTGATGTTTTGGGGTATCTTATTATTTATGCAAACAGAATTGTAGGAAAAACTTCTTTCAAATAGGGCAGTTCTGTGTTTGGGCACTCTGAATAAATTACAGAAGCGAGTGGAACGTTGGTGGGTATCTTCGCCAGTTACAAGCTTTGTAAATAAATATTCGGACATTGTGTTTTAATAATGTTAAATGTAAGGCATGCCATATGTACTTGATATCTTTCGATGAGATTTAACCATCTAGTTTCCCGAAATTTATTGGATATGTGGTCAAATTTGCGTAAATTGTAACAGAATCTTACACAAGCATTTTGTATTTTTTGTAAACTAAGCTTGTCTCCCGTTGTCAAGGCAGACCAGTAAACCACATCGCAGTAATTAATATAGGATATAATATAATTTCAATTTCGCATCTACACTTAAATAGTCTTTATGCATATATAATAATTTTAATTTTATGTAGGACTTTTGTACTACATAGCTGACATGTTTAGAGAATTTCAAGTTAATATCCAAGAATAATCCAAGATTTTTAGCAAATTCAATAGTGTTTAAAGTAACAATATTAAAGTTAATTTGAAAATCACAATTGCTTATTATAGTTTTGTTTTGAGGCCCAAAGAGGAGCAATACAGTTTTGGATTCGTTAAGTATGCGCCTCAGACATTTCGGATATACTTTTTAGGTCAGCATTAATTTTATCAACAGAATCTCTGGGATTATCAATCCGAAAAAAGAAGAAAAGTTGTGTGTCATTAGCATATTGATGACTATTACAATAGTTAAGGCAAGTATAAAAATCAGCAGTATATATGGAGAATAATAAAAGTCCTAAAATGCTCCCTTATGGAATGCCTTGCTTAACTAGCTCAAAATTGGAAAAATTACAATTTAATCCGACCCTTTAATATCCGTCTCGCAGGTAATTACCAAAAAATGCGACGGAGGATTCACCGAATCCAAAATAAGCCATAGGATATCATGGTTCAGGGTGTCGAAAGCTTTACTAAAATCCAATAGAATTAAACATGTATTTAAATCCGAAGCTTTGAAGATTTCATCAATAACATGAAGCAAGGCAGTTGTAGTGCTGTGGTGAGATCTAAACCCTGACTGGTTCGGAGGCAATATTCTTTTTATTGTTAAAAATGTATTAATCTGGTCTGCTACTATTTTCTCTAAAATTTTAGATATTGTAGGTAGAATGCTAATTGGTCTGAAGTAATTTAGAGCAGCTGGATTACTGTTTTTGGGGAGAGGTAAAATATTAGCAAACTTCCAAACATTTGGGAAAACAGAAGTAGCAGGACATTTATTAATTATAAAAACTAAAAACTCATTAAGCTGTGGAAGTAATAATTCCAGCATTTTACGGCCGATATCATCAGATCCTATAGCATTAAATTTATAGAACGGAAAGCCCTTTCAACTTCTTCAGGTGAAACTTCTGTGAACGAAAATTTATAATACATAAATGTACCAAATTTCAGGTCAATATAATAAACGGTTCCAAAGTAAACGTTCACACAAGAAATGTTACAGGCAGGCAAACAGGCAGACAGCAATTTTTTTGTTTAAACTTAAAGTCTTAAAGTCTCGACGATTAATGACATTCTAAGCCTATTTCAACAAAAAAAAAAAAATTTTTGCGTTATTGTACTTTCACTACACTACGTGGCAATACGGCAATAACTCACTATTTCAGACTCCTTTGTAAATATTTAAAGAAAAAGTTGATAGCTCTCAAAGCGATTTTTTACCGTTTTGCCACACTGTGCGACGGTGGTGAGTTCTTCTACAGGAACTCTGCAAATACTTGTTTCTACCCCCATTGAAAATATATTCTCAAAATTTAAACTTTTTCATCTAAGTATCCCCTTTTTGATCTAGCTTTGGTAAATTATCAGCTTGAGATTGATTGTAAAATTAGTGAAAATCGATAAAATTAAAATTAAAAGAACTGTTCATTCTCAGACAATTACCAAATCTCTCCATTATTTCCATTACTTGTGTATTATTTGCTTAAAAAGTTCGTACCGATGCCATAAATAATGAATGTCGTCCTGGCAAAAAAGCATTTTAATAAAATTATGTATAATTAATTCTTGATGGGGATTTTTGGATTAGTCAGATTTAATCTGCAACTTAATTACAAAACTTGTTTTATGAATTTTCGGTTTTATTTCTTCATTTAGTAATTATGAAGTCTGAATTGTTTTTAAATAATTAGCAAGTTTTATAAGCGGAATTGCGCGTTGAATTTCATTTGCAGATTACTTCTCTTCCGCATTTTCATTTCAAATTATTGTTCCTCACGTTTTTACATAATTATTTCCCTTATATAATTCAAAACGGGCGAAACGGAGCGACGCTATGTTCGGACAATATTTAATTTGCCTCTGAGTATTCAATAACGTAAAAGTAAAACTTTAGTTATGAATCGTTAGTTAATATTACATCAGTTAAAAGAAACAATCGATCAATTATCTCCTATAACTAATTTTTTAATCTACTTTGCACGATTGGCTCCGATAAGGTGAAATTTGACTTAAAATTACTCAGTTCACATGCTGGTCACTATAGTATGGAAGCCATCGACCAGGATTTTTAGCCTCATCGCGACATGAGAATTTCAAACTTTTTCGGACAATTTATACTCAAATAAAGAAAAAAGTTCTTTATGGCGGAAGTCTTCAATGTTGCTAAACGATCGAAAAACAATAATGAACATAAAGAGTATGAGCGGGTAGCAATGTAAAAAGTGCCCCCTCACCTACCGAACTAAAATGGCTTCCATAAGATGTCTCGTATGCTGACTGTCTTGTGTACAAAGTTTTAAGCTCGTGGACTCTGCATGAGGTGGAAAAAAAATAACTTACCCTTAAATGTTTGTAATTTGGCACAAATAATGTTAGTATTAGGAGAGTTTACTTTAAAAAATATTACCTTTCTACGATGATTATATGCATTAAAAAAAAATTAATACATTTTTTCAATGGCCTGAAGGGTGACTACCCTGTTTGACACTATTACCATATTTTGATATAATATGTATTTAAACTATAACTATAACATATAACAGTTAGTTTTATTAATGCGGTGGAACAGTATAAAAATAAATAAAAATTATCTGAACTTGCAATATTACGAGTATATTAATTAATATTTAGATAGGTAATCATAATTCATTCATGTTTAGTTATTTCACTTCAGATAAGACATCGCAAAGAAAAAGAAGAACAAAAAAAGCGACGTCAAGAAGAAAAAGAAGAGCAAGAAAGAAGGCGTCAAGAGGAAGAAAAGCGGCGTCAAGAAGAAAGACACGAATTGAAGGAAATAATGGAAGACCTGGAAATAAAGCGTCAAGAGAAGAAAGAAGAACAAGAAAGACAACGCTAAGAAGAAAAAAAGGAACAAGAAAGACGCCAGGAAGAACTGAGCAAAATCCTGAGCGATCAAATGAAAATCCAACCAGGTGCTGTGAATTCAATCACTAACGAAATCAAAGAAGAGATAAACAAGGTCGAAGATAAAGTAGGTGTGGTCAAGACAGAAGTCAGTCAAGTCAAAGGGGAAGTAAGCGACATCAAAGAAAAGATGAGTGAGGTCGAAGGAGAAGTGGAGCGCCTTAAACGACAATTGAGAGAGAAAGGAGGCCAGCTGGTAGCATCTTCAGGTCCTCGTTTAAAACCTCCCTCATTTGACGGCCAAAGCTCATGAACAACGTACAAGAGACAATTTGAGGCGGCTGCAAGTGTAAATAACTGGGATAACGAGGAAAAGGCTATGGCATTACTTCTGGCGCTAAGGGACCAAGCCTCAGAGTTACTTCAGACCATCCCGGTGGAGAAACAAAAGGACTTCAAAGTCTTGGAAGCTGCATTAAACTTGAGATATGGCGACCAACATCTTGCCCAAGTATACCAGACTCAGCTAAAATCAAGGATGCAAAAGGTTGGGGAAAGCTTACAAGAATTCAAAGCTACGATAGAGAGACTGGCACACCTGTCATATCCTAGTGCACCAAGAGAATTTCAGGAACATCTAGCCGTGGGAGCCTTTTTATATGGCATCAGGGCCGAAGAGGTCAGGTGAATTCTTAGAATATCGCGGCATCAAAGTATTAGCGAGGCTTTGGTGCGTGCCCTCGAAGTAGAAGCTGCCTTTAAAGACACCCCGCGGTCAGAAGTGCGTGCTGTGATAGTTGCAGAGGCACTAAAAATACAAAATAAGCCATTTTTCAATTGGCTGCTGGACTGCTGGCTACTCACGCCCCCGCTCTGCTGTAGCCGCATCTGTCTTACAAATCTCCGTAGCTCCGTCTCATACTGTTACGCTCTCATATATAGTATCTTATCTCTTAGATAGTAGTTAGTGTTATGCACGAAATAGAAAGTTCTCCAACTGATAGCAATAGTTCTGAGGGCAAAATCAGCTCACTTATTTCAAAATGCAAAAACAGTAACAATGTATAATATGTAAAAAACCGGAGGTACTATAATCGAATCAACCAATAAAACTTTCTTTACTGCCACGGTTAGATGAGAAAAGTGACTTGGATAAATAATTTTGTTTTTTATGAGTTATCATGTTCCTAATGGTTAATAAAATAAGTCTTATAGATGTTCGTATGTAATAATAACAGCCCGTCTAATGCTCTAAGTGAATCCCATTACGACCACAAAGCCTTCAATCCTACTTCTTTGTTTGAGACATCTTTCCTTTGTGGCCGGGTTTCCCCTTCTTTTGCTCGCAATATGGGTCCAATTTCTGCATCGCTCAGTTACTCTTGCCTGAATGAATTATATGATTACCTATCTAAATATTAAATAATATTAGAGAATATTATTTAGGTATTATGCAAATCACAACCAGTGACGTAACTAGACATCATGGCGTCCCAGGACAAAAAATTGTTGGGGGCCCCCTTTTACATTTTCTTAATACCTAATCCTAATCCGAAAAAAAATTTTTTTTTTGGTCCCAACATTTTTTTGATGAGCGGGGGGGGGGGCGATTTGCCCTGCCATAGTTACGCCTCTGATCACAACTTACATACTTTTTTTTATTATGAAAACCCTACTTTCTGTATATTGTTGCCATAATCTGGGCAAATACTTTAAACACTAATTATTGGAGAATTAATCAAAACAACTACTCTTCTAACTAATACTGACGAAGTATTGAATTACATGATAGAATTCTTAGCATTTTAAAGAAAAAAATATATTGAAAATACTTAAATCATTTAATTATATTTAGTCATTCACACTTTTTATATTTAATATGAAATTATCTACTTTCTGACTAGTATATTACAGAAAGTAGGTATTTTCATAATAAATAAAAAGTGTGTAAGTTGTGATTTGCATAATACCTAAATAATATTCTCTAATCATGATAAAAGCAAATAAATAAAAAAATAATTCATTGTAAAAAATTAAATAATATACTCGTAATATTGCAAGTTCAGATAATTTTGATTTATTTTTATACTGTTTCAGCGCATTAATAAAACTATAACTGTTATATGTTATAGTTATAGTTTAAATACATATTATATCAAAATATGGTAATAGTGTCAAACAGAGTAGTCACCCTTCAGGCCATTGAAAAAATGTATTAATTTTTTTTTAATTCATAAAATCATCGTAGAATGGTAATATTTTTTAAAGTAAACTCTCCTAACACTAACATTATTTGTGCCAAATTACAAAGCGATCCGTCAAATAGGAGGTGAGAAAAAAAAAAAAACATTTTTGTTTCCACCCCATGCAGAGTCCACGAGCTTAAAACTTTGTACACAAGACAGTCAGCATACGAGACATCTTATGGAAGCCATGTTAGTTCGGTAGATGCGGTGGCACTTTTTACATTGCTACCCGCTCACACTCTTTTAAAAAAATAGCCTAAAAGTGTTATCGCGACACATCCGTTTCCTGGTTGTTGTGTTGAAGTATAGTATCTGGAACTTTATAAAAATTTAAACGGACATTTTCCGCCTTGTGCAAGCGGCTAATGACGAGAAAATTGGAAAATTTCCCAATTTTAATAATAGGAAATTTTGTCGTCGCGACCCGTCCGATTTCAGTGTAATTTGAGAATTTCCGCTTAAAACAATGTGAAAAAATGAAAACGGACGATTTGAACGTTGCTCGTGGGAGTGATTGAATTTGTAAAATGAAATTTTTTGCGGTTCCCGCGAAGTATCGCGACCTGTCCGTTTCCTTGATTAAATCATTAAACATACGTAAAAAAATGGAACTGACGTTTTCTGCGTTGTTGTTCCCAGAAAATTCATTTTCCGTGGCGTTAGAAAGTCGCAGTATGGATGTTTCGTGTTTTCATATTCTATAATTTGTCGGAATCTTGCAAGTGTAACTCGGGTGCGTGAATAGACTCATATACATACACATAATGACACTCACATGCAGAAGGGTAGATAGGGAAGAAAAATACAGAGGCAAATCTAACTGCAGGGGGAGGAAATTGAAAAGCCAAACGTACCAAACTAGTATAGCTGTAAAGCTGTAAAGGTGGAGGCATAGACATAGAGGTATAAAGAGGGCGGAAGACACGAGTACAGCTAGACCACGGGAGTAAGGAAGAAAGAAGACAAATTTACGGATCTCGAAGATGTCCGACGTCGTTTGGATCTTTTTTCTTTTTCCCGCGGTCAGTTATCTTCATACCTCTATAGCGCATGATGGCCGAAACTCGCAGAGGAAGAGACGACTCCATTTCATTTTGTACAACCGTGCAATACGGAAAATGTCCGTTCAGACTTTTTTTGGGATGTAGATCCTGGTCAACCATGTAAACAAGGTTTTAGCCATGTCGCTGTAACTCGGTCAAGCCATTTTTCTTTTTAACAACTAATACTACATTTATCAGGTTTCTACAAGGCTAAAAATGTCCGATCTTCAAGGATTGATGTTTGTTTTTATATTTTGAATGGGATTCCATTAAAAGCGGACGAGGTGCTATAAAAGAATTACGCGATTTTTTTTTCCAACGGAAAATGTTTTTCTACCACATCCGCAACGCACCAGAGCTTTGCTTTGCATAACAAAGTTTCCTATTTCCCCTTAAACTAAACAGTTTTTATGGATTTGTCCATGTCATGATGACGAGAAATTTTGGTCGATAGCTCCCGTACTACTAACCATATTTCTGTTATATGACCGAAATTAAGAAATAATAAACAACTCAAGATTAATGAATCTTGTACTCAAGACTAAGATCAAGAGTAAGAAACAAAAACTTGGTGCAACAAGAAATTACATTTATCAATGTTATTTCATTAATGAAACATTTTTTTTTTTTGAAAAACGAAACATTTTCAAAAAAGGGTCATTAAAAAAATTATAGAAACGTTTGCAATGAATCCCCTGGATGGCCCATCGTACTAATTGCTCGATTCTCCAAGAAATACGCCCCCAAAAGAGACTCTCCAGAAAGGCATTCTGCCACATCAACCGGAAAGGTGACAAAATGGAACGGTTAATAGTCCAGAGAAAACCAGATGGTTAAAGGCGAAGAGGACGTACTCCAAAAGGTTGGGCTGATGTCACCAAAGAACTAAAGGGAAACAACTTTTGTGAGGCGTTAAGAATAAGAAGATGAAGAAGAAAAGTTATGAAATACAATGTCATCCAATCGTCCATATAATTGGGCCATATAGTCCAGGAATTTTAGTTTTTGACCTGGAATTAATTACTGTAAAGCTGAAAATTTGCAGGATTGTAGTTTTGGTCCAGGGCAATACGTACCAAAAAGTCCCCTACTCTCTCCCGTCGGCGCCATTGCGAATAAATGAAGACTCGGAGGGGAAAACGTACCCGAATAAACATACTTTAAGCTTTCCATCTGTAACTCTACCTTCTCTGTAGCATCACCCGTTACGGAGCTATGCCACTCCGAGTGTCGCCGGCGAAACTGCCTTGGCTGCGCTGATGAAACCTGTTGCGAATTCCTGTTTATATATTATTGGTGTTTTATAAGGTTTATTGAATGAAGCTTAACTTGTCAGACTCAGAAAATGACTTCGGCAAGGCAATTGACATTGTTGATCTACTGGGAAGTAGGGTCATCCGGATCATCATCCATATTCACTGACTGGCTGTTTTTGTGCAGCTGGATCCTCTGCAGCTTCTGCACATGATGCTGCAGTTCAGACCAGAATTAATGCACTCGCAGCGACACTCGAAGTGGCGTAGCTTCGTAACGGTTAACGCTACAGAGAAGGTAGACATACCAATGGAAAGTCCAAAGTATGAACAGAAATGTTTATTCGAGTACGTTTTCCCCTCCGAGTCTTCATTTATCCACAATGGCGCAATTTCGAAATGTTTCAGTCATTGAAATTTTGACAGCACTAGAACGGAAAATTATGAAAAAACATGCATAGAACATCTAAAATACGAACGAATATGCATCTCCGAAGCTTTTGTGATCATTTCGCCCCAAATCGGACCAGTAACAACCTTTCCGCTGCACTTTACAGCTAGCTCTGCAATTGCTGCGACTTAGGTCTTTATTGCTCCGCAAAAACAACGACGGGGGAGAGTAGGGGACTTTTTGGTACGTGTTATCCTAGACCAAAACTACAATCCTGCAAATTTTCAGCTTTACAATAATTAATTCCGGATAGATGCGATGGGCTAATATCACCTAACATTGCTGTAACAAAAAAGGACATAGGTATAAGACACTTTATTTATCTAGGTCAAGGTTATATAATAAATTGAACATGACTATTAGTAATAGTAAAAATGTGTATATTTTTAAGAGAATGATCAAAAAGCGGATGAGAGAAAATGATAAAGGTTATCTAAGATCTTTAATAGATCCATAATTTTAAATTTTCATTTGCTATTCTTTCTTCTTCTTTAGACTGTACTTGTATTACTGTTGTATTACTATTTGCCTATATAATTGGACTCCCATTTATTTGTTTCTTATGTTACTAAATTAAGTTATTTTAGGCTAATTTAAAAAATCTGTATTTCTCTTAAGGCCTAAATTATGTTCTGTAATTATGATGAAAGCAAATAAATAAAAATTAATTAATTATAAAAATAAATCAAAAATAGGCTTATAAATAATGAATTAATGTTTCTATACTCTACTGATGAGAATTAGCGAGTTCGAAAAAATTTGTCTAGAGTGTAAGGTTCATTAATTGTTGTGAATGACTGAATTTAAATAAATGATTTAAGTATTTTCAATATATTTTTATTTGCCTTAAAATGCTAAGAATTCTATCATGTAATTCAATATTTCGTCAGTATTGGCTAGAAGAGTAGTTGTTCTGTTTGGTTCTCCGATGATGAGTGTTTTAAAGTGTTTTCCTAAGTAGTATATTAGCTTAATCAGATTAAGGTACCAATATACAGAAAGTAGATAATTTCATATTAAATAAAAAAATGTGAATGACTGAATTTAAATAAATGATTTAAGTATTTTCAATATGTCTTTTTCTGAGCTCAAGTGAACAGAGGCTGTCTATCTGTCCGTCCGTTTATCATATTTCCTGTGAGCACGATAATTTAAGAAGAAAAGTCCGATTGTATTCAAATATTAAAAGCAAATTAATATTAGCTAAAGGAGAACCTTATTATTTTTAACAAAATCGATCAGTAACTAAAAAAAATATTAAACATTAAAATTTTAAAAATACTTTCCTTGATTTTTATGTTCTGAGCTTGAATAGAAGTCTTGGTAAATGTTATTTCCTAACGTTATTTACTTATGTATTTTACTAATACACATTACACAATAATAAAATATCCATTCACCAAAACATGATTTTCACCTAGACAAATTATATTATAGGCATTGACGCCTGCAAAAGTAGCGAATAGTAGTTTAGTGAATGCATTTTAGAATTTGAAATCCAAGAGTCGTGGGTTCGATGTCTTACATGGATATTCATTTCTATGTAGTTGTAAGGTAGGGGGAAATTTGTAACAAAATATTTTATACTTCATGCTTTCGAGCAAATTTGTATTTTTCAAACATAATAAACGTTTTTTATTTCAAATTTGCCGATTGGAGGGTGTTGGTGTGGGGATAAGAGAGTTTTGGCAGCCCTAATTTATTTTAAGTACTCTCTTGACCCTCCTTTTTGACAAGTCTTAATTATTTGTAAAGAAAAGTATCACGAAAGTTATGTATATTTTTAAAAGTGGCTACTTTTTGTTGGAAATCCTATATTCACGTAAAAGTAAAAATAAAAGCACCTTCATAAGGAATTTTTTATAAGAAGGCAATAAGTCGTTCTCTTAACAAAATTACTAACTACCTAATTCAGAGATAATTATGTTAGCCTGCCCACAACTGTCTAGAAAACTGGACGGTTTGAAGTGTTAGTAGGCCATAACACGAAAGTCTCCTGTGACCTTTATCAACACAATTCAACACAGGACTCCTCTAATTCCTTTAATGTAATTTGCAAATAACAAATAATATTTTATTTTTATTGTGGAATATGAACTTAAAATTGTTGGTGGTAAATATGTTTCAATTTTTTATTGTTTAATTCAAATATAGTATAGGAAATTTAGTTTAAAATTTATAATATAAAGGCTAAAATTAAATATTTTTTAAAGCTTGTCAAATTTCCTTTAATTTAAGACTAATCACATTCGTCTACGATAAGAATTTACTGATAGGGCGTTTTGAAGTTATAGCCTTCTTTCACTCTTTTGAAAGAATCAAATTATTATGCTTAATTCTCGCAATTTACTCAAAAACAATACATCCCATGCAATCCTGTCTAGAGGGGGAGGGGTGATTCCCCCTGGGCCCGAGCTCATTTTAAGGGGGGCCCGGTCTTCTTCGCTTACCAAAAAAAAATATATTTTTTTCTAAAATAAAAATACTTTTACCAGTGAAACTGAAGGCTGGCGCGCTGAGCAAGAATAGAACGCACACTCAGCGGGGTATGCAATAATATTTACAATCTTCCAGGAACAAGTATACAACGTAATCTACCATGACATGCGGAAAATTTAACAGTAATTTTTCTTCACCGAAAGGAGTTAAAAAAATGAGAAATTAAAAAAAATGATAAAAAAATGAACTTATTTTTTTTTTAGAAATGCGCCGCCAATGACTAACTAATCTGACGTAACGCAGTACAACCATATCACTTTATCAGACTTGGGATTGACACTATTGACAGTAAAGCTGGAGAGGACAGAAGTGACTTTCTGGTTTTAATCAAATCACACTACAAAAATAGCGAAATATATCGAAAATACATTGACCTTATGCTGGTGAACTCTGAAACAAGTACCTAGATATTCGAGATATTTCAATAACATGCCGGTGTCCTGATTGTCCGACCGGAAGCAAAAAACGCGGCTCTTTGATCTGTGCATTGGCCGCACTTGGCGGCTTCACTTTTTATGCCAATTAAGGAAATGTAAACAACTCCAAAACATTATTTCACAAGTAAGTTCGTCGACCTATTTCTGACCTACTCGACATCAGTAGTGTATCTTCGCAAATTTACTAATAATTTAATACACTAAATTACCTCAGAACCCTCTAAAATTTTGCAGGGGCTTTCCCACATTGAAGACTAGTACACCATTTTATTTTCCGCATATCATGGCAGGTCACGCTGTATACACACACCTATAGAACCCATAGTACAACAGTGTAGAATAAGGTTTCAAATTTGTCTTTGGTTCAATAGGAAAAAAGTCTCAACTATTTGAAAGAATCAATTTCTTTAATTGCGTTTTAAGTACACGTTTATAGTTTAAACATTTAAGTAATCCTGGCATAATATAATGTTACATGCCATTGTAAGTAAAAGATCTCCCACTGTTTCTTGACCCCCGAGTTAAGATAGGTGGGCAGCTGTTATTGCTCTGTATTGTACGTGTGATTAAGTTAATTTAAATAGTTTTTATTATTAACTAGAAATATTAATACGGCCTTAGGATACAATTATCTGATACCTAATAATTTAAGCTTGTCGTGTAGTTTATCAGAGGAGCATTGTATTGGTTCATGTATACCTACTTTTTAAGATTAGTTTTTAATTCCTTCCATCCAGTGGAAGTATAGTAATGACAAAAAAAATTTTGAAAATTTTTATTGTTCAAATAAGCTTAGAATGTCATGAAACGTCGAGATTTTAAGTTTAAGTCTGTCTGTCGGTCTGTAAGTTATTTTGTGCGCACGATTACTTTGGAACCGTTTAAGATATTGGCTTGATTTGGTGCACGTATGTACTTTAACGGGATCTGGAACTAGATTATATTTTCATCCAATTCCGTCGAAGGGTTGGGGGTAAAATGAGGTAAATAGGATTAAATAGGTAAATCAAGCAGGTAAGAGTCCATGAAATTGGTATTTAGTGTATATAAAAGAAGCTAAGGTCTCAAAAAAATTTTTGGCATTAGCCACCTACCCCTCTCTCACCACCCCCACCCCACTACAGTGCTGGTTTTATCGAAAATCATGGCATATACAACAAAATTACAATAGGACTTTTTTTTAGGGAATTAGTCAAGCTTTCTTTTTTATGATGAGCAATTTTTTTATATCTTCAACGGTTAACGAGTTATCAGTGAAATAAGGCTTTTTTCACCGAAGGGGTGGTTTTTTGTGGGGGTTGCGGAACCCCCAGAACAGATTTTAGTGGTAACAGTTACTGAAGGAAAATCTCAGATAACATTTTTTGCGAGCTTCTGGTGTATTTTGATTTAAAGAAAAAATGTTTCAACATAAATAAAATTTAATACCCAAAGATTATTTTTAGCTTTCTTTACATGTTGATTTCATTAAAGAACAAATCAATAAAAATACCGAAATACCTGATGACAATGGTAACAACGAGATTTTCCACGTATATGTTATAATCAGGTAGGTATTTTTCATATGAAGTAAATGGAACTATTTTTGTTTTGTTTGTTTTGACAATTAACAAGTCAGCTAATACCAACTTATTATTTTTCATGATTTCTCTCTGCATCACCAGTTTTCAGTATACAATATGACGATACCATCTTTGAAATATATATTCTGGTTCAAGTAAATTCCAAGGTAAGTAAACGATTGAGATTGTATAGTAAATTAAACAAGACTAATTACAATACTATGAGGTATTCCACAGGTCACTAACAACTTTGTTTATTTCTACCTTTTGCTTACGATAAAATTACTCAAAAACTACAACTATGAGAAAAAAAATTATTCTTGTAAAATTAAAGGTATTAAAATTTTCTTCCGATTGAGACGTATTGCGACCTTTTATAATGGAAAATAAGAAAGTTACGAACAAAAAAAGTAGCGCATTTAAAAATTTAAGCGCCATTTTTAGTCTTATTGCTCTAATTTCTTATTTATTCAAATTTTTTTTAAATCCTTCTAGATATTGCTAATGCATATTATTTCTAACATGCTCAAATTTTTTAGAATTTGTAAAATAATTATTTTTCATTCTGTACCCATTTTCAATAATGAAAGTTTTCATAATTTTTAAAAAAAAATCGGATTTTTGGAAATTGCTCGGAAAATATTTTTTATAAAAAATGGTAAGAATACAAAAATGAAGCTTATAAAAAAACGAATAGTTTAGTTTTTTTATTTTCCTACGACAAACTTCCAGAGATATCAAAGTTTAAAGATGGCGCTTAATCGCAAACGCAAGAAAATTATGTATTTAAAATTGAAAAATCTCAAAAACTATAAGATTGATAAAAACATGATATAAGAATGAAATAAAGCTTATAAAATAACAAAGAGTTTGGTTTCTTATTTTTTTTCCTACGATAAACCGATCCAGATATGACAGTTTGAAATAATGTTGAAACTTTTCAGTTTGTACGCACATTTTAAATCCCAACTAGCACAATTAGTCGCTGAAACGTAGCAACGACTTTTGTAGTTACTTTAAAGTGTTCTGTCACTAGTCACAAGAGCATAACAGGAACGTTCCCATTACGTTAGTACGACCAAAATGGGGAATATTTTTTCGGTTACCGCAACGTTCCGGCTACGTTCCCGGAACTAGTCCGGTTACGTTCCAATGGCGTTGTGGTTATGTAGCGGTGGCGTCGCGGAGTGTAAACCGCGACTTTCGGGGAACTTTACCACGCCCCACTCTATCGAATGAATGTCGCCTGCTTTGTCTTGCAACTGATTTTATTATACTTGTGTTTCATTCCTACATGATTATTGCTATCCATTTCCCTAACTCAGAAACTTAATATAATACTGGAATATAGTATAATATTAGAAGCCAAAACTTTTATAATTTCCCAGTGGCTAAGCATCAAAATTAAAACGAATGCAAGTTTATTGTCAAACATAATGATAAAACGTCCGAATCTGGCACGCGCCTTTATAATTTGCATTTTCTAATTAAAATATTGTCTTTAAAATATTTAACGTCATGCGAGAATGTGTCAACCTGGACGCTGAAAGCTATTTTTTATTGTTCTTTGAAACTTGAAAATAATTTTTATCCATTAATTTATTATATTTGGTGCAGAAATAGTGATAAATTAAATTTTTATGTTATTTATGAAGTTATGGTTCATGTCTTGTAATAATGGCATCATAAGTCTTGGCCATCAAGATGGCGTATTTCAGAAAGAATAACTTTGAAGTCGTTTTTACTAAGAAATGCGACTTGAAAATAATTGTTACTTGAGGATTGTGACAGGAACTGAAAATATGTGACTTTAAAGTTACATTTATTACAAAGTACCGAATGGGACAGTAGCGTCACTTTAAAGTTGCAGCGAGGTTCCCGCTGCCACTTCATAGTTACATTTTTTCCAACATTGATTCTGAACGCCGCGCCCTGGTGTGCTGCCATACGTCCGACGCGCTACGTTTAAACTGAACGCGCCCCTAATTTTGACTTTTGTCTATAGGGGAAAATCACATCAGCAGATGGTATCAGTGAATTTCAATATTTTCAATCAATATATCGAAAATGGTGACGAAAACATGTAATTGTCATAACGTTACGTCTGTTATTTTATTAATTTTCTTACGTTTGTGAACTGTTTTCGAATATGCCGAAGGTAGAATTAGGCTTGTATGATATCTTTACTCAAATTGCATGCAGAAGTAGACCCATCAAGGAAGGTGAAGTGGTATTTAGAGCTGGACATGTAATTCTCTGCTAAGTCGAAGACGCCGTGAAAAAACAAATCTTTGCCCTTTGTTTGCTCCCATGAAGTTAGAATGAATTTATAAGGAGATGGTGATAAATGAAAATGCATGTGTAGTTGTACAGCAGGCCAATCCGGATATTATAAGCAAACTAGTAATTATTTTAATCATATGCATATATATATATAGATTGTGAAAAAGAAGAGAAATTTGTATAAATGATTTTTTTTTAATTATGTTTTATTTCAGTGCTGTTGTATTTGTTTACCTATTTATTTTCTCAAAAAACAATACAAGTTCAACATAGGTAAGAGTGCAAAATTACTTCACAACATCAATTAAATTTCTGAAATGACTAATACGTGTAAAAGACAATGTTCAGTAACAGTGCATATAGTTTAAAAGATGTACAGTTTTTCAAATAGATAGAAAACTTGGCAGTAAGTGGCCAATAGCTTTAAAATAAATAGCTTTAAAAAGCAAATTATGTTAGGTGAAACAAATTCCAACCCAAGAGATTCTTATTATAGGTATTTTGAAACATATCTATAAATGCAGATACAAATATGAATAACTTACTTTAGTGAAAAAATCTGTAGAAAATGTTGACTATATACACACATACATTTGCTAGGTGGTTTTCCAATTTCTTAAAGCTATTATCCACTTACTTCGAAGTTTTTTTGTCTTTAGGCACTGAATAATAACTTTTACTCTTACCAGTTATTTTACATATTACCTATATAGGACATTTATTATCTTTTGAAAAACATTAACAGGTAAACAATCCGAAAAACACCTAGTTGTTTTCCTCACTTAACGAGTTGTGTTGAACGGAAAAGATAAATGTATGAAATTCAAGACAAAATAGCATGTTATTACTTTAAAATGGTAAACAATCCCAAATTTGGAAAAGATAAAGGCCACAAGTCAAGCATAAACTATATAGGTTAGGTATTTCATTCCTCTCGTTATCGTCCCTCCTTTCCTATATATGGTTAACAATGGGAACTAGATAGTGAAATTTACTTCATAGTGAATTTAAGAGGTAATACGCACTTCATAGTAGCGGTGCACGGTGAAGTTCAGTTCTGCAGGTAGCGGTAACGTCATTAACACTAATAAATGTTACTTACAAGATCCACGACTTTAAACGGATAGCAAAAGTTCCCAGAACGTCGCGGCCACTATCAAAGCTACTTGAAAGTGGTTGCAACTTCGAAGGTCGTCCCACTGGTAACTAGGGCGTCTCCATGCACCGGAAAAGCTACTTAGAAGTCACATAACTCTAAAGTAACCACTAGTGGTAGAAACTACGAGACAGCGACTACGGATATGTCAAATGAAGTTATTTACACATCAACGTTGTAAAAGTGGCGGATTCGTAGTGGTTACTCATTCGAAGTTCCCATCTCAGTTACTGTTATTTTGGTGCTAGTTGAGATGTCTATAGTGGGCAGACAAGAGAGCAATAGCCGTCTATTTGCTCGAAGAATACTCAAAAAAAAGCGGGTTTCATTGCACTTTAGCATGTTTAGAGTGCAGAATAAAAATGTTATTTAATTAGTTTACTTAATTTTATTAATTTGATTTATTTATAACAATGCGTATTTTTAATAAAATTAGACATATTTCTATACTCTCTTGTAACCATTTTTAATCCACCATTTATTTTTTATAAATTAGGCATCATAATCATATTCAGAGACCTAAGAAACATAAGTATATCGATTTTCATGAATTTATTTGTAACATTAGAAGAATTATTAATTTTTCAGAATTTAAGGGTGGTTTCAACCCTTACTATTTTCGTCTTTCCTATGTTTTGACCTCAGAATCATATTCAGAGATATTGACTTTTGTGATTTTATTCCTAAAATTAGAAGACATTAATTTTTCAGTATTTAAGGGTGATTTCAACCCTTAATATTTTTGACTCATAAGTTTTAACCTCATATTCAAATTCAGCGACCTCAAAAACATAATTGTATGGATTTTCATTAATTTAGTTACTAATTTTTCAGGTTTCGGCACCATATTGGCCGCTATCTTGAATATCTCACTTCCGGTCGGGATTTCGGTTTGGCAACCGACAGATTCGGATTCAGCGTAGTCGAAATAGGGGAAAAAGACCATTTGACAAAAAGTAATATGAAATGCTTCTAAAATTTCGCTTTTCTGAAAACTTGACTTAACTATCACCATTTCCTCCAGTTGGCGGCTGAAGATCAAAGGTGAACGAAACGTAACAACCAGCTAAGCTCAATGGTTGCGTTAAGGTTCGAGTCGTTTAAAAAACTAGTTTTGGGCACCAGCATATTCAACAATACTTCAACAATATTTCTAAGCAAAAACAAAACAAATAAGTTGTGTTATTCTGTAAATTTTTAGAGATGGACAGAATCAAAGTCAGGTATTTAAAAAACAATATAATATTACATGTTCTACCCCCCAAAGACATCTATGAGAGTTCCCTCTAAGTTCCATGTAGAAATAACAGAGAACGATTAAGTTAATAAATTACTGATTAGTGTTACCCTGGTGATATAATTTCCGAACCCACGTTACAGAGTGTTTACAAAAAGGGGTGTAAACACACAATGATTAATTTAATTAGGATAAAAATACAATATCTTTACAATGTTTAGAATTTATATTTCCTATTTTTGTCGAACTAATAAATAAGAAAACGAATTATATTACCTAGTAAAAATTCTGAATATCTCTTTATATTATATGGATAAAAACTCGTTTTCAAATGAAAATTAACACATACATTTTGTGAACAATAAATAAAGGTCTGACCTAGTCGCATTACAATAAATTTGTTTTTGTTTTCTTTGAGAAGACTTTTTACTTCCAGTTAACTAAAATTTACGTTTGAATTGTAACCGCATCAGACTTTACAAGTTGTAAACCAATTTTCTCCACTCTAGTGTAGTGTAGCGACACTAACAAATTCGTTTTCTCAATTTATTTATGTGATCACGGTAGCTCATTGACGTAGACTTTGGGCTAGGGTTGTTCTTAGCCAGGTTTAGAAATAAGGAAACAAATACAAATGCATACTCATCAAATTTTGTAAAACAATGCCGGTGGAAACAAATTCCACTAAAATATATTTTTCCGTATTTTTCGGACTAGCGTACATTTTTAAGGAATATGCCTTGAAGTTAGCTCAATGGGGTAGAATTAGTACATCGATGCTATTGAATATAGAGGAGCGAAAAAGAGGTCAAATTGTGTCGTTTTTTTTATGAGCTTAGAACAAGATCAGACACAGTGGGTATTACCAACAACATCATTTTACACATAAAAACACAAAATACGACATTTTTTAGTGGTCACAGATATTCTTATTTAAAAAAAAGTGTAAAATTTAATTTTTTTTAAATCATGTTTTTTTGTACATCCATTGCCGTATCTCAAAAATGAATTGAGCTATCGATGTGAACTTTTTTTTTGTTATAAAAGACACACTTAAGCGCTTCTCTCTATTCATAGGATTGCTAATAAAAAAAAATGTGAACATGCCAAAAACGTAGATGACCCTGAAAGTTTAGAGAATACGCCATCAAATTTTCACTAAGCGAAAGACTTTTTTGTTTTTGAAAATTTTGTATAACATGCTGTGAAGAAAATGAAGTCAATAGACTAAAAAAGTTTTTAGAAAAAAAATATTTTCATTATTAGCAATAGTTTGCTAGTTACGAATATTTTAGTATGGAGGAATTGTCGAAGCGTACGCGTGCCGTACTTAAGAATAATAATGATTATGTATTGTGTGTAACGGAACTTTTCATTATTATTTTTTTATGTTTAGGACTGTTTTATCACGCTTTAGGATCTGAAAGGATAACTTATTTTTTCCAGTGACACATTAAGGACTAAGGTTGAAGGCAAAAAGGAATTAAAAATCTTAAATGGAGTATGCATTGCATTGGGATCTCGGAAATGGAGAAAAATAATATTATAGTAAAATGGAAAAAATGTTGCGCAACTGGGGGGCTAATAAAATCCCATAAACAGAAGTTTAGGAAAAGTAATGATTTTGGAGTGTTTTGATAAAAAGTAAACTATAGAGTTTTCCTTTTTTTGCGTTATTATTGGAGCTAAATAAAAAAGACAGTTTTTTAAAGTACGTGGCAATCTTAATATTTGTATCCGACATTTCCTGTGTCAGAGTCCCTATCCAAAACTCCCATGCATTGCATTTTTACCCTAGATCCACACAATAACTCAGGTCGACAAAAAAAAATTCTGCTCCAAGGACTAAACCTATCATGCCTTAAATATTTTTGTGTGCTGAATCCGAATTTTCCACTTAGATTTCGAGCAAACGTCAAACATTGTGAAAAAATCGTATTTTGACGAAAAACCGGGATTTACTCGAAATCTACGCGCTAAAAAAAATTTTAAATTGAAAATTCGGATTCAGCACACAAAAATACATAAGTTAGTCCTTGGAACAGAACTTTTTTTCTTGTAGATCTCTGGCACAGGTGCACTTTGTACACAGGTCTACAAAAAAAGAAATTTTGTTCCAATGACTAAATCTATCATTCCTTATGTATTTTTGTATGCTGAATCCGAATTTTCAATTAAAAAAAATTTTACCGCGTAGATTTCGAGTAAATCCCGGTTTTTATCGTCAAAATACGGTTTTTTGACAATAAAAACCGGAATATACTCGAAATCTACGCGGTAGAAAATTTTTTTATTTGGAAATTCGAATTCAGCACACAAAAATACTTAAGGCATGATATGTTTAGTCCTTGGAGCATATTTTTTTTTTTTTTTGTAGACCTGTGAATTGAGTAAACGTGTTATTTTCGCCTAAATTAGGTAACAAAAAAGAAAAAAAACATCCTAAATTAAGACTTTCTTTTTTAATTTCCTAATTATAGTCTCTAAACTCTGTTTCCATGGCTTGTGCACAAGTTTATCGTTTCCCTCTATTACTACACCACATAAAATTCACTCTATTTTACAATGAAACTTAGATTGCTTATTTATCTTAAATATTTTTTAAGTAGATAATCCACGCACAATTCGCACAATGACCATACGTTCTACAATATAATACAAGTGGTAATAAGAGAAAGAATATCGTTACACATGTTACTTCCACATTCAGTGGAAATATAGTATGAACAAAAATATTTTTGAAAATTTTTATTGCCCAAATAGGCTTAGAATGTCACGAAACGTCGAGATTTTAAGTTTGAGCAAAAAAAATTCTGTCTGTCGGTCTGTCTGTAACTTTTTTGTGCGCACGATTACTCTGGAACAGTTTAAGATATTGACTTGAAATTTGGAACACGTACCATGTATTTTAACAAGATCTGGAACTAGATTATTCCGTTAAAGGGTTGGGGGTAAATGGAGGTAAATAGGCAAATCAAGCAAGTAAGAGTCCATAAAACTGGTATTTAGTATATATATAAGAGAAACTAAGCTCTCAAATTTTTTTTTGGCATTAACCACCCCCATTCCAACTCCCATTATTCAAGGGGGCGAAAAAAATAAAATTGTCATTTAGTGTGTGTACAAGAACCAAATGCTTCAAATTTTTTTTTACTTTATCCACCACTACTACTAGGCTGAGGGTGGTGGAAGGGAGGTGCCCTTCCACCACCCTCAGCCTCACTACCGATGTGGCATATCGTTTTATAGGTTTTTGGACGATTTCAAATATTATATTATTAAAGTTCCATAAAAAATGATTTCCACATTCAAATTTTTTTCGTTCTGAGAGACTTGGATAGAAGATCTGGATGTGGAAGTAGTGATTCCTTGGGCAGCGGTTTTATAATTTGACCTTCGACGAAAACGAATAACATTGATAGTACACCGCCCTGAGACTAGTTAGTTTTAGTGGACGCGGGCGTATTAATACTCAATTTCTGCAATTCGCGCGCTCTAAAAAAAATCACTGTACCTAAACTATAAAAGGCACAATAAAAATTATGCTATCAGAAACTTTTTTGGTCTTTTGGCTTTATTTTCTTCGCAGCATGTTATACAAAATTTCCAAAAACAAAAAAGTTTGTAGCTTAGTGAAAATTTGACTGCGTATTTTATGAACTTTCAAGGTTATCTAAGTTTTTAACAAACTTAAAAATGTTTTAGTTAACAATACTATACACAGATAGAAGCGCTTAAGTGTGTGTTTTATAACAAAAAAAAGTTCATGTGGATAGCTCCATTCGTTTTTGAATTATGACATTAGATGTTCAAAAAAACATGATAAAAAAAAAAATTTCACACCTTTTTAAAAATAACAATGTCCGTGACCGCTAAAAAATGTCGTATTTCATGATTTCTAATGAACATCGACCTACTTAACGAAATGGTATATATCTAGGTTTGTTCTAAGATTAAAAAAAAAACTCGAGAAGGAAGCGACTTTTCCCCTGTTTTTTACTCCACTAATAGCGTTCTATACAAACTGTGACAGCCAGGATTAGAATTTAATATCGAATATAAGGTCCAAATTGAAATTCTCAATAAAATTAGCAAGACGGCCAAATTTACTTCACTAGTAGTCCATGTAGTTTTCAGGTTTAAGGTATTTAACACCTGGACAAACGTGTGTAAATAAAGTTAAGTTTCTTATATTCAAGAAAGAGAGATAGGAAGAAAAAAGAAAATATAACAATAAATAAAATGAAAAGTAAGATTCAAACTTGTAGTTCCGTTATATTTCTAATTAGATGTTTTTACTGTTGTATTGGAATCTGCTTTAAAAAATACATTTCTAGTAAGGAACAATTGCGTTAAAGGGTTTTTATTGTTCCATCCGTTTGGTCACCTAAATATGATAAAGTCACAATATGCTGTTAAGTTTAGAGGTGCATTTTTGAGAACGGCGCGAAAGGGGTGGTTTTTGTTTTTTGTTTTTTTAGTATAAGTCAAAAACTAAGCGGATTACAAGATTACTTTTTTGTAGAAAACTGAATTTCCCATCGTAATAGCTTTTTGCAAAAAGCCCGGTACTTTCATCTTCAGTTAAATAGATTCTATAGATCGAGGCCGTGAAAACTATTTATTGACACAATAGGGAATTTGCCCAAAAAATAAAATTGATTTAAAATACTCAAAATCGTAAACTAACAACATTAAAAACCCCATAGACAACAAAAAATTTTTTAAAAAATCTCTTCCAGAAATATAAGCGATTAAAATCTGCCGGATTTTACCCACTCCAGAAACGTGACGTCAGATGGAGAAAGTCGGATGACCGCGTCAAGCGGCACCGATTCTGTTTTGGCTTTGATAATTCCGCATGCGCATGCGCATTTGTCAGAAACAACTAGCAGTGAACACAATTTAAACGTATTCGTTGGAAAAACATCTTCAATATTCTGAAATGTCCCAAAATGCTACTTTTGATTCTTTCATGCCGAGCCGAATTTTCGAATTTCTCCGTGCAATTTACAATCAGTTTTATCTGGAAGACTTCCTCTTTATGTCGCGACATCGTATGGCAGTCCCAATGGTGTTTTTCGAAAAATATGAACGTGTCAAAACTGCATGTTTTTGCAATTTTTTCGGCTCCGAAATGTAAGCTGTTTTTTGCTATTTTTCTCAGATATCTCCGAAACGCTGGGAGTTAGCTCGAAATAAAAAATAAGACCAAATGAGTATTTTCCACAACGAATCTTTTGCTGCCATCAGAATTTTGATATTTTTTTTTTTCAAAAAATCGCAAATTTTGAGCTTCTACAGTTGGCAACTTTTTAATCTTGGCTCCTACGCCAAGAGACTACTCTAGCTAATTTAAATAGAATTAAACTTGCTAAAACTCCTTCTTTTATTTTTTGAATTCCGACAAAAATGAAGGAATTAGAGGGGGCGGGCGTACTTTAGGACTTTTTGTTTCCGGTAAAATTTCTTCATTTTGTCACCGTAATTAATCATTAATTAACTGAAATTGGTCTCATATACGATGTTCACTTAATAGTATATACCACTTTGACGCTCCGTTAATCTCGGCCCTTCGAAACGAAGGTTTCTGAGAAAAAATATTTTTTTAATTTTTTTAACATTTACATACACTCTATAGGAAAACGTGTAATTTCCTACATTTCCTCGAATATCTCGATAATTTTCGTGTTTTTCGAAAATTTGTAGACAGCTTATGTAAAGAGAATTGATTGAGCTTTCCGACACTTTTATTTTTTTTCTAACATAAAAAACAAAAGACTTATGACCGAATATGCGGACGTTTCAAAGCCAACCGCCGCGCGCCGCCGAGTCTATTAAATAGGGTGAAGACGTACCGCTCGGCTAAAGTCCGCCATCTGTGGGATACCACGCTAGATTAGTTTTCTCAATCTGACGTCACAGTGCTTTTCGTGAGGAGTGGCGAGGATTTCAACTTTAATTATTTATTGCAAAGTAAGTATTGGGATTTAAGAACTGATACTCGGTATGACGTGTTTTTATACATAAACACTCACTTTAATGAAATTTTAAAAATATGGGCAAGTTCTCCATTGTATCTAAGGAAATTATTTAGAGAATAAATTGAACGGAAGATATAAGTACCGGGCCTAAGTGTAAGAATAAACAAATCTGTAAAAAATGCGAAAAATCGCGAATTTCTGAGCAGAGATAGATATAGGGAATTGCTTCAAAGAAAATAAAGTAGAGATTCCAACCATTAAAATGAACTGTGAAAAACATTCTATGATGAAAATTGACTGAGATATTGCCGTTTAAAGTTGGCTATTTTTTGTCGTTTTTTTACCGCTTTTGCTTATATATCCTTTCTTTATAATTATCAATGAAAAAAAATTTTTTTTATTACCTCCAACAGCCGACGCCACGAAATTACATCGGCAGAGGGCATATTTACAAATGCAGCAGTGGCAAGGAAAGATTTTAAGTCCACTGCAGTGGGGTTGAAATTAAACGAAAAATGGATTGATGCCGATTACCACAACATAGCCTCCTGCACCACACACTTTGCTCGAGAGAATAGCTTGTTGGTGTTTGAAAGGTTGCCGTAGAAACTGTGGTTGCAGGCAGTTGGACATTAAATGCTCCATTTTTTGCAAAGAATGCACAGGAGTCAACAGCGAAAACGCAAATGTGCCAGACATATCTCAAGCAGACGTCGATGCAGACATCGATGAAGAAATTGATTTTCAAATCGACGATTGTAATTGTGTTGAAGAGACTTCAACTTAACTTTTATATACAAGAAACTGAAAAACTCATGTATTATTCCTTTCTTTTATTTGCAAAAGTTAATAAATTTTACAAATCAAAATAAAACATGTTATTTATCACTCAATAACCTTCAAGTTGTGTTATACCCAATAAAAATAAAGTTTTTCCATTGATAAATATTGTAAAGAAAGGGTATATATGCAAACGCGGTAAAAGACAAAAAGTAGCCAATTTTGAACGGCACTATCTCAGCCAATTTTCATCGTAGAACCTATTTCCACAGCTCATTTTACCGGTTGGAAGCAATTCATAGACCTATATCTGCTCAGAAAAAAATTATAAGCAAAAATGTGAAAAGAAAAGAAATCCGCGATTTTTCACATTTTTTGCAGATTTGTTTATGCTTACATTATAAAAAATGTTTGTTTCGAGGTTGAAGCCACATCAATGGGAAATTTAACATAATAATTGTTCCTTACTAAATCACATAGTCAATAGCCTATAATTTTGGTTTACATACTCATTTACCCATTAGAACGGATTTATGGTGAAGAAGTTTTTTAATTTTGCTTTTGTACATTTATCTAATTTATTTAATTCGTTGAATTGTTTAGTTTACTGTTTCATTTCATTTTGTTTGGTTTTTAGAAATATTTTACGATACTTAAATAAATGAAATTGTTTTTATTTCCCATTTTTTTTATTTTCATTGTAATCATAAGTTATTGGTAGCCATTTCACGAACTAATTCACGGTACATTTTTAAAAATTGATTCTCATAACTTTTTTTTTATTGAACATATTTTAATGAAATTTTGGTTAAAAGTATTTTAAGACTTTGCAAATCCAGTGGTGTAGTCAGGTTTTTTATAAGAAAATCTCTATTAAAATTTTGCTGTGTTCGGCAAAATAATAATCAGAGAATGCCTTGAAAATAAAAATTTATTTATGAATATTTGTACTGAAGTAGACTTTTTAATGCTCTATGTATACAAAAATCCGAATGGGTTGGTGGAGAAAATGGATATTACAGCGGTGCTCCCTTTTCAGATGGGTCACACTGTATATTCCAATACTTACCCCCCAATCAAATATTTCACACATTTCATCATTTATGTTGATTAACTTCTTACTTCGAAAGTTTAGATGTACTCTAAAACACAGTATTCAATAAGTAAGTCAGTAGGTTTCAATACTGTTTAATGGCGCCTCTTCAGCACGTCACTGCATTGCAGGGGAGTGTATTCAGGACACGAGAGCAAATCACATTGCAGACTGATTGCGAGAATCAAGTAGACTTTGGCGGGTTGAGATCACATCCCTAACCCAGGGCATCAAAGCCAACTTACTCAATTGCATTTAGGGAAGAACAACTCCACAATACTTCCGAAATCATCGGGAATAAACTAGAGCAGCAAAAGCGATGTTTTATTATTAAATTTAGAACAATCTAGTCGCCGGCGCCCGTTCAATAGTCTGACTCTAACATTTATTTAATATTTAAGTATTTATTGTATTTCCCTTGCTTACTTTTTTTAATTCAATATTATGAGGTAATTCTCAAGTGGTAGATATTTTTAACAGTTCATCGTTGACACTATGGAGTTAAGCCTTTACTTTATAATAATAATAATAATCTCTTTATTTAGCATATAAGCTATTAACATAGAAAGGTTGAGTATAAATTTAGTAAATTAAATAATACAACTTACATTTTACATTACTAGGTAATTTTCTTACAAATGATAAATATATGAAAGCTACATATTACATAATAGATATATTTATTCGAATTGTGTTAGACGATAAAGTATTGAGTAGTTTTAATTATGTCCATTTTCGAAAATATATGCAGTTAATAGTTTTTTAAATTTTAAGTAATTATTACATTGTTTGATATTGTTTGGAAGTACATTAAATATAGAAAAACCTTTATAAAATAACGTTTTGGCTAATCTATTTGACTGAGGAGTGTCTATGAAAAAGTCATTTACATTTCTAGTATTATAAGAGTGTACATCTCTCACATATTTAATTTTATTACTTAAATAATCTGGAGTCAATTTGTTTTTTATTTTGAAAATCATATCTATTGTTCTGAAAAGAATTCGCTGTTTAACATTCATAAAATGAAGTATTTCAAGCATTGTACTTATCGGTGTGTATTTATTACATTTCAGAATTATTCTCATAGCTTTGTTCTGTATCAGTTGGAGTTTGTGTATTTCATTTTGGTTTAAGTTAAATAGTAATGTGGAACAAAATTCAATATGTGGACCAATTAAGCTTTTATAGAGTAAAATTTTTGTAGACATGTTTAAACAGCTGCTGATTCTTCTCAGAAAATATACTTTTTTTGACATTTTATTCATTATATAATTAAAATGATTTTTGAAATTAAGATGTTCATCAATAATTATTCCTAAATATTTGATTTCATTTACTTTATCTAGTTTGTTTCCCATAATTTCAATAGTTAAATTTGGATATGAGAGATTGTAATGAGATAATTTAAATTTGTTACCTATTAACATATATTTAGACTTACTTACATTTAAACTTAAACTATTATCGCATAGCCATTTACTTATTAGAGATAAATCATAATTCATCGAATTATACATTGCTGGTATGTCATTGCCCGTAATATATATCATTGTATCGTCCGCAAACATAGATATGTTACAATATTTCACATATTTTACAATATCGTTAATGTATAAATTAAAAAGGATTGGTCCAAGAACTGTTCCTTGCGGAACACCATGCTTGGTTTGTAATTTATCTGATAAACTATTTCTAAATTTTACACTTTGTGTTCTAGAATTAAGATATGATTTAAACCAATTTAGTACATCACCTGTAAGGCCAATTTTTTCCAATTTACACACTAACAATTCTCTGTTTATAGTTTCAAATGCCCGTCGGAAATCTAAAAATACTGCTAATATTACATGATTGTTTTCTGAAGACTTGTACCACTCATCACATATATTTAAAATCACGGATTCACAAGAATGAAGTTTTCGGAAGCCTGATTGGTTGGACACTAAAACACGGTTTTCATCACAGAATTTCAATAATTGATCTTTAACTTCAATTTCTAAAATTTTCTCGTACACTGGAACTGTATTTATAGGTCTATGTTCTTCGCACAATATTGAGTTTGTAACTTTAGGCACTGGTATGATGCATGATGTTTTCCACCCCTCTGGAAATTCACCGTATTGTAATGATGAATTTATAACATCGAGAAATTGATTTCCTATTACCTTGAATGCATCTTGTACTATCTTGGTTGTTAACATATCCTCACAGTCTACTGTATTCTTTAAATTCATAACTATTTCACGTAGTTTCGCCATAGTTATTGCTTGAAATGAGTGGAAGTTCCCTTTCGGTTCGATATTTTTTAGAATTTGTTCATAATTATTGCCAAAGTTAATATTGGCAATAATTTCATCTATACTTGTGAGAAAGAATGTATTAAATTTATCAGCAATTATCTCTTCATTTGTCTCTTGTATATTCGAAAATCGAATACTTTCACTAGCAGCAGAACTTTTATATGGTAATAGTTTCTTTAACTGTTTCCATAGTTCTCGTCCATTATGAGAGTTTGCGGTAATTACATCATTATAATATTTTTCTTTACCTGTTCTTATCATTTTACTAACTACATTTCTTTTTTGTCGATATGCTTCCCAATCTTCATGTTCATCTGTGAACGCTACTTTTTTATACTTTAAGTCCCTTTCCCTCAAGTTTTCTATAATTTCTTCATTAATCCATTTATTATCAAAATGTTTAGCTTGTATACTAGTTTCCTTTATTGGGCATATTTCATCTAACGATTTGATTATGTTGCTTCGTAGTGTAGAAGCTACTGTGTTAGTGTCTGATATATTATTGTTCCATGGTTTGTCTAGTAATAAATTTTGAAATAAATCCAAATCATAATTCTTTAATAATCGTTTTTTTATTACTACATATTGGTGTTTATTTTTTGTTTGTGTTTCATTTGTATCTACCGTTATTATATTATGATCACTAATTTTTGGAGTTAAGTGCACTTCGTGCGAAATGTCTTTTCTATTCGTTATCACGTAATCAATTATTGTTGAACTATACTGGGTTATTCTTGTCGGTGTTCTAATAACTTGATACAGTCCATTTTGGTATAATATACTTTTTATTTTCTTGCTATAGTGTGTTTCTCTTTGTAGATCAAAGTTGAAGTCCCCGTTTATAATTAAGTTTCCATTAAATTCAATATTTTCAATCAGGTTTTCAAAGTATTCTATAAATAAATTGTCTTTCGTTTGTGGTGGGTGGTATATTGTTATTATTTGAAAATTTTCTGTTCCTATTTTAATTTCTATACCTAAAATCCAGATAAAGTTTTCAACTAATTGATTCAATATTGTTTTGTATGTATATTCCTTACTAATATATATCAGCACTCCTCCAGTTCTTCTGTTTCCTGTAACACAGTTTTCCATTTTGTAGTGTTCTATGTGTAGTTCTTTCATATTCACATTGTCATCTACATGGGTTTCTGACATACATAATACTATTGGTTTCCAGTTTTTTGCTAAAAGGCAGATTTCGTCTTTATTATTTAAAAAACCCTGACAATTAAAATAAACGATTTTATTTGTAAAATTATTTGGTTGCTATGCGGTATATTTTGTTTCATTACTTTGTCTTGCAACATGTCTTTTGTAGCAAGGGCAATTTAAATCATTTGCAGCATGATCAGGATTCAAATTGATTTTTAATTTCTGAGTTATTGATATACAGTTAATACATTTAAAGGTATTCGATTTGCAGTCGTTAGTTTTATGATTTTCTCCGCATTTATAGCACGCCATTCTATTTGTACACTTACTGGACTTATGATTATAGCCAGCGCAGTTAAAGCATCTAGTTATATCGAAATAGTCATAAATATTACATTTTCTCCATCCAATATTGATTTTTCCAGTGTTTTTTAAATCTACGTAATTATCCGGTTCAACTTCTATGACTATATTTGTACTATTTTTCTGCTTCCTGTTTGCAAATTTTTTAACTACTTTTAATTTTCCCTCCAAGTTTTTATCATTCTGTTCTACAACTGCTTTTAATATTTCTTCATTTTCTGTCGTTAAAAATTCCTCTTCCGCTCCTGAAATTATAATTTTTGGTTTTTTTAATGTTCCTTCTTCTACTTTATATTTATCTCCCATCACTTCTTCTACTTTATTTTTTATTATATCTTTGGAATTTGCATTCGCACAATTGATTACAACACCTCCATTTTTTATGTTTTTTACATTTTCCACTCCAACCGCTAATTTACTTGGATCTATATTTATTTTCAGATCCTTCCTGGTTTCATCATTTGGCTGTTCTTTCATCGGCTTTATTAGTAAAACCTCCTTGTTTTTTGTAAGAACTTCAGAATAAGTTCTCTTGTTTGCCTGTTCATATTTGTCCTGTTCGTTTACCATATTGTTTTGTATAAACTCACTTAAAATATCATTCGTATTTTTTATATTTTCCTGTTGTTCTTGAATTCTTGCGATTAAATTTTGTACCAAACTTTTTAATTCTTTTATTTCTACAGCTATTTCCATTTTGTTACAAACTTTACAGGCATATTTAATGCTATCATTATTTAAGGTAATATTAATTACTTCTTCATTTAATTTTGCACACGTACCATGATATTTTTCGTTACAAATAAAACATTTGACAAGACCCTTTTCATTTCTTTTAAATTCGACATCACATTGTGTGCAGTGTGAGTGTGCCATTTTCTTATTATTCAATTTTTACGTTGGGTTAAAGAATTCATATCAATACTTTTAAAAATGGAATGGGTGTTTACTTAGAAACCAAATTATTCAATAGTTAATCGTTGCCAGATGTTGTTACCTCTCACTCCGAAGGTTTTATGATGCTCTTGTTGAACTGGTCACTGTCGTATTCCTATTGCATTTGATCATGTGTTTAACTTTCTGGAGACTAGAGTCTTATGCACTTATGCACTACACTTTATTATTATTTATTTCTTATACTATATTATAATTTTGGAGTGTCTTTTTTATGTCGTAATCCTGTTAATTTATGTCACAATTCACACTATATTGTCCGGCTTTTTTAAGCGATTTTTATGCGATTTGTATGCGATTTAAACCGGAGAAGTTCTGGCACGTCTTCACCCGAAGAGGTCTCTACTACTAGTTTATTTAAGTAATTCTCGTAATATTTCTTGTTTTTTTTTGGAGGGGGGGATTCTAAAAATAATGTCCGTAGCATCCACAGAATAATACGATTATCCAGTATATTATTGGAAAATAACCACTACACCTGTGCCTTGTACATTAAAGGAAAAGTTATAGATTGTTTTTTTACAAATGATATGTCTAAAAATAAACATAAAAAAGATGTATTTTGATCACATTTTTTAAACCGAAGAACGTGTTCACAAATCTTCGATCTATGAATTTCATTCATCCTAATATAATTCTTGTGTTCACTCAATCTTACCCAGAAAGGTATCTATGACTCATCCACACAATGTTTGTTATACTCACATGGAATACTGTAAACATAGTGTAAGATTGGGTGAACACAAGAATTATTATATCAGGAAGAATGAAATTCAGAAATTAAGATTTGCGAACACGTTTGGAAGAACGGACAAAAACTTTAACAGAAGAGGCAAATAGGAAAATAAGGATTAAGAGGGATAAGGATCAGCTAATCGAACCCATCGAAGCCACAATACTCCCTGCGCGTCGGAGATATCCCATAGTCACATTTACGTTATCACAGAAATACGTGATTAGCAGTGGCGGCTCGTCAGGGGAGGCAGGGGAGGCTGAGCCTCCCTTTGGAAGAAGCAACATATCTTGCAATCTTCCAAATTAATATCTTTTACTTGTAGAAATTTCTACTTAGGTATATCTCAATTTTCAATATTGTTTATTGTTTATAGTTCATTAATTAATTTTCAGTGTATAAAAAAGTTCTGCATTTCCTTTCCACAAACATGCCTATAACGTCACAGTCCGGATTGTCTTTTTATGCATATTTCCCGGGCGACCCGGTCTTTCATTGAATGAACAGAGCGCTTCGCTTGAGGCTTATACGAAATAGCTTCCAACTTCAAGGCATTTAGTTTTAACATAAATGACCTTGCATTACTTTTGCGTTGTCTAGCAACACTTCAAATAAGACAAGCTAGGCCGCTAGCCTCAGTCCTCAGTTCTTTATAGCGCATGTGCAGTTCAGGAGTTCAGGCACAGTATAGAGAAGACAAGTACTTTCACTCGCAGCGGTCCCTTTGATATTTGTTGTACTCGATTTTATTTGGTTCAGGTGATTCACAGGAAAACGAACTGTCAGTGGTAATTTGTCGTTTAGCCGGTTAAGATCAACTTGACATTAAAATACATAAAACATTTGATAGGCGGGCTAGAAATGAGTGCTCTAGGTGAAAATATTCCCAACAACATCTCTTGTTGTCCAGACGTGGTGGATTATTTGTTATTAAATGGATTTTCTACTCTTACTTACGACGAAAAGGTAAGAATTAAAAGAATTGCTAGGCCTACACCAGCAATGCCTTCGTTAGTTTTTAAAAGTGGAAAACAAAACAGAGGGTTTTGTGATAACAATTATAAAAAAATCGAGTGGTTAACGGCATCAACAGTTAGAAACAAATTATATTGTTGGAGATGTTTATTATTCACTAATGATCAATCCTCAATTTGGGGCAGGACCGGGTTTAATAATTTGAAAAATTTGTCGCGAGGTTTACAAAAGCACGAAAAATCCCAGGAGCACATTTCATCTTGCGTTAAATTCGAAATATTTGGTAAACAAAATACTGTAAATTATTTGGAATCTGCACATAAGAGAGAAATAGAAAATTTTAATGAAAAGGTCCGTGAAAATAGGGAAATATTAAAGAGATTAATTGATGCCGTTATATATTTATCTTCGCAAGAAAATTCTTTCCGAGGGCATGACGAAAAACGCGATTCGTGCAATAAAGGAAATTTCAAAGAGCTAATAGATTTTTTAAAAATGTATGATCCAAAATTAGAGAACTTTTTGAATAACGCCACTATTTTTTCCGGAACATCTAAATCAATTCAAAATGATCTAATTGAGAGTGTTAGCTCGATTATTAAAGGCAAAATTTATGAAGAACTATATAATTGCGAATTTTTCTCGTGGCAAATTGACGAAACGACGGACATTACCTGTAAATCTCAACTTTCCGTAATTTTTAGATATGTAATGCACGGCGAAGTTATTGAAAGGTTTGTTGGTTTTCTTGATGTGAGTAGTGGAAGAAACGCGGAGAGTTTATTTAAATTATTAATCGACGAATTTGGTAAATTTGATTTGAAAAATAAATTAATAGCACAAACCTATGACGGCGCTGCAGTTATGTCAGGGCATCTTAATGGACTCCAAACAAAAATAAAAGATATTGCTCCTCAAGCATACTTCATTCACTGTTATGCACACCAATTAAATTTAGTTCTGAGTAAAGCATGTAACGGAATTAAAGAAGTTAGAATATTTTTTTCAAATATTACTGGTTTTTCGTCATTTTTTTCAAAATCTACCAAAAGAACTGATGTTTTAAATACAATTAATATGAAACATAGAATTCCGACAAACGCTCCCACTCGTTGGAATTTTTCATCTAGAGTTGTTTTCACTGTTGACAAATACAGGAAAGAACTTATTGACGTTTTTAATTTTATTTCGGAAAGTGAAGATTTTTTAAATGACGCTCAGACTTTAAGAGCAGCTTACGGATTAAAATCGTTATTGTTGGATAAAAATTTCATATTTTTTCTAAAAGCTTTTAACATGATTTTTGAGCAAACTGATGTTGTTTTCCAAATTTTACAGAATAAACTAACTGATATAACATTCTAAAAATAGACTTAAGTCACTTATATCTAAATTAAAAGAATTTCGCAATAACGAAATACATTTCAATACTTTATACAATATTTTTTTAGAAAATACTGAAAACGTAGATGATGAGCCAGGGCCACAATTTAAAAAAAGAAAGACAACATATAACTTTGACAGGGCAGATATACATTACAAACAAATTTTTATAGAAATTTTAGACACCATTATAGTCCAAATTGAAATTAGATTTTCTGATTTAAATACTTTGCAATGTTACGATTTAGTAAATCCTAATAATTTTACAGCGTTTTCTAAATCATTTCCTACCAGTCTAATGGAGAAATTAATGGACCATTATCCTTTTTTTGACCGTATTTCGTTAAAAAATGAACTATGCGTGTTGTATTCTGACCAGCAACTTTTAGCAAATCCAAAATCATCTCAAGAAATGCTTACTTATATATATAATAATAATTTAAAAAGCTGTCTACCCGAACTGTACAAACTTTTATCATTAGTGTCAACAATTCCGGTAACCTCAGCTTCTGTAGAACGATCATTTTCAGCACTTAAACGCATAAAAACATTTACTAGAAACAAAATAAGTCAAGACCGCCTCTCAAATGTATCGCTTATTTCAATAGAAAAACGTTTTTTGTCAGAATTGAAGAAACACGATTCATTTTATGATGAAGTAATCAACCATTTTGCTAGTTCCGAAAATCGCAGGTTACCACTCATTTATAAAAATATTTAGGCTTTACACCAAAGATTAATATAGTTGTTATTTTAGAAAAAATATTTATTTGCGTTATTTATTTTTTAGGAAATATTTTTTAATTCTTCCGCGGTTATATTTTTTTATATAACTTCTTTCTCAAAGCTATTTTAATTTTTATTAAAAGTTATAATTTTACACTCTGGCAGTGATAATGAATACAATTTTTGTTTGTAGGAAAATACTTTAATTTTTTTTCCAAAACTATTTTGATTTTTATTAAAAGTTATAACTTAATTATAAGTGGGATAGTAGGGCTCCTTTGGATACCGATACTCGAGGCGTAGGAACGGAAATTTCATGAGAATGATTTTTTCGTCTCATTATATTTTCTATTTCCTTTTCTTTCTATTCTTTTATTAGTTCTATTCTCTCAAGTCGTGAATCGGTATCCTGGCGAACAACCCACGACAAAAAAATGTAACGCGCCGTTGTACTACCTCGAGGGTGGTGGGGAAATGTACAAATTGTAATCATATTGCAAGTTAATTGTCTTTCAAAATATCAAGCCTCCTCTGCAGAAAATATCACGGGCCGCCACTGGTGATTAGAGTCCGTTGCTCTCAGAGTTCAATCAGCAACGAGTCTGTGGTTATTTTATTATCGTCAAATGTGAATATTTGAATTGTTTTAGTCTACAACGATTTTTGGATTATAAATAAACTGATTATTTAATGAAGAAATTTTATGTTAAAGTTTTTATCGTCTAATCATATTTTTCAGGTCAAATGAATGGTATTACGTTATTTTTCAGCTTGAAGGACAATCAAAACATAATCTCTAAGGTGGCAAGAATTTTGTTTTGAGTCTTATTTGCAGTATTTTTCTACCTACATTTTTTAAAATTTGTTAAGTGTTGTTAAAGACCTAATGCTGTGTTTAGTGTTTGCGACTCTCATTTGTTGTTCGGATCATTTTTAAAATATTAAATGAAAAATATTTTTTATAATTAAGGAAAAGTATATAAGTGATTCATTTAATAAAGTATTAGCAATGTAGCACTAAATTAAACAATTTCGCAAAAGTAATGTACCCAGAAGAGGTAATTTACTTTAATCGTCGAATATTTTGTTTGTCTAATGGTTCTTTACGTGTATAAAATTGGCTACTTATTTAAAATATAGTTAATAGAGGATTATAAACTAATTTAAAATGTTTTTTAGTCGAGAACAAACGACGAACACTATAAGAGATCTGTTGACAATGTGTTACATTCGCCATTTGTCCTAGTCTCAAAAACATTTAAAGTAGCTTTTCTACAACTGTCTTCGAAAATGACAAATAACACACAGTAACCGAAATGACTCGAAACTGTTTCTTTTCACATGGTGTGTGCAATAATCCAAAAAAAAAAAGAACAACGCGTTTTTCACACCGTTCTGTCTAAAACAGAACAGACACCTTTTATTTGTATTTTTTGGAGTAGGCTAGCCTATTCAGATTCATAGCAACTGACTTGTTTAACTACTCCAGTTTTACATTAAATTTAAATTTTTAGTGTTTTGTTAAATAAATAATACCTGTTTACTTATGGAATTGTTTGTTTTTCTTGTAGTCGTAGAAAAAATATTGTGAACAACACATTTGAAAACATCTTTTCACACTCATTGGACTTGTGGAACTCGCCTCGGCTCTTTCCACCAAACTGTCTCACTCGTGTGAAAATACTATTATAGTACTTTATTAAGTATATTTTACATAAGTAGACTACAAATTTCCAATTATACCATGTTGTTGTACAACGTTTTTCTTGACAAACCTTGTCAATTTTATTGAAAAACTCTTGTTGCCCAAGGATGTAAAGCAAAATTTTGTTCACGAAACCAGTAGCAAAGTAAAGAATTTTTGAGTAAAGTCTTTTGGTTTTCTTTCATAATGATTTTTTTTCTGAAATAAAATAAGTACCCATCAACAAAATATTTTCTTTATTTTCTCTGTACAAAATTTACATAATTTACTCAATTATTCATCGATTTGAAGAACATTACAAAAACACAAGTTTGGGAATTAAACTCACTAAAGAGGAGTTTTTAAGCAAACAGAATATAGATGAATAATGATTTGTTGACTTAAAACTTATAGCTATATTTTAGTAAGGGCTTCCTGTGGAAACGGGGTTGCCAGTTGTGAACAGAGCCCTTATAAGCGCACCTCATTCGATATTTTTGAAGAAAACAAAGTTTCAAAGCAAAAACTTTATAAAATAAGTGAATAATAAACAAATACATAAACTTAAAAAAAATAACTCTAAATAATAGAAGAAAAATAAATATGATTTTCCTAAACCAAAATGAAATGAAAATATTTCTACACGTCCGCATAAGTAAATAAAATATTATTTTAAATGAAGACATTTCCAAAATAAATAAATAAATAAATAACCCTAAGATAATAATAATAATTAACTATTTACTTAATTAGGTAGGTACCTTATTGTGGTAAAAAGAAAGTTTAGGTTCTCATGCTTTCTATCGGGGTTTCTAATCGGGTAGCCTATATGCATATTCAATATGAGTAAAATAGGTAGGTACACGTACAAAAATTACTGTTTTTTGTTGAGGAAAACTGATACTGCGGCAAGGCTGATCATTTAATTCCAACAAAGGATATATGGATGTTTTCCTTGGTTTCATTTCGCTTCTTTTTCAAAGACTTATTAAACAAAAGTAATATATATGTTTTACACTGACGACTATTTTGTTAAATGTTTTCATATAAATCCCTCATCCCCTTAATTGCACCATGCAATGGAAAAAAATAATAAAAAGTAGGTACGGCAATACAAAAATTCGCGCTCACTCCAAACTTCTCTTCATTTCTTTTTTCTTAACTATACATATGCGATGCAATATGTTAATTTGTTAGTAATTTACCTCAAAATGGAAAGCCTTCGATTTTTTCTGATTGCGCATAACGTTTTTGTTAAAAATTTTAAATATTGTACAATATTTTGTTCAAAATCTACATATAACTAAAAATAAAAATTTAATTTGCCATTTTTTCTTAAAGGTAATATTAAATAACCTGCTGGATTATAGCTAAAAATTATTGTCTATAGGCATTAAACCTGCCTTTCTTCCTTTAAAGTTTAACAAAGTCGAGTGTCCTATCACAAAAATTTATAAAAAGTACACCACAATAAATATAAATTAAAAATGTTTTTTCACACTAAGTTATAATACACTTGCTAGAAACATGAGTTTAAACTAAACCTCTTGAATAAACTGAAACACAACGGGCACTTAAAAAGTCAGATATATAAAATGATAATTTAGAATTTTAACTGTTTTAACGAATATTTCGCTCTATATTTCTCAGCTAAGAGCTGCTGTCTTTGTCTTTCGAGCGCTTGCTTGCGAGATTTTAACAATTTACTTACATTTTTATTTATTAAATTATTAGGTCATCAACAACGTTGTCAAACTGTTTTAGTTAAAAAATCAGGCCGCAGATGCCGCTACATACCAGATTAGAAATTCCAAAACATCTGGGTATAGATTTGGGCTTTTAATATTGATTATTTTTAAATGCTGTATTTAGAAACAGTTTTGGTATTCGACCAAAGAATTTCGCGTATTTTTCGCGATAAATCAAATTATGATTTTTTTATCTTTATTAACGGTTTTATAACAATTTCACCGATTTTGCGAAATACAAAACATTATTATAGACAGATCTCCATTCATAATTTTTTAAGGAGCGTAGTTCTTTACCCAGTATTCGGCAATATGGCGGACCTCCTTAGCCCTCTTAAGGAATCAGCAGTAATATTATTGAATGAGGATAAATGCGTGCCGAATTGTTCCGTAGATGTTTGTACAACTTGGTTACCAATGTTAAAAGAAGAACTTAATTACTTCCACGTCCAGTGGAAATATAAGTAGTAACGCAAAAAAAATTTTGAAAATTTTTGTTGTTCAAATAATAGACTTAGAATGTCATAAAACGTCGAGATTTTAAGTTTGGGAAAAAAAAATTCTGTCTGTCTAACTTTTTTTGTGCACACGATTACTCTGGAACCGTTTAAAATATTGACTAAAAATTTAGTATACCCATGTATTTTAACGAGATCTGAAACATTATATTTTGATCTTATTCCGTTGAAGGGTTGATGGGTAAATTGGCGTAAACAGGGGTAAATAGGTAAATCAAGCAAGTAAGAGTCAATAAAATTGGTATTTAGAATATATATGATATATAAGATATTAGTCTGGGTGCCTAATAAGGATTTTCATCCTAACCTGGAAGCAGGGTATAGTAAAGGTTTTTTGGCTATTTTTGGTTCTTCAAAAGGTTAACATTACGATTCCGATTAATGCCACTTTGGCACCCTTGGGCATTTTGAGATATTCAAGATGGCGACTGGCTTAGAATGAAAAAACAGGTTTTTCTAAATATCTCATTATATGAGTGTGTGACACGTCGTTTTATATGTTTTTAAGGTCTGTAAATTGGTATTTGAGGTTAAAAATCATGTAGGAAGTAATATTTAAGTGTTGCTAATTTACTATATTAAGAGGGCTGCGGATTCGGAGAATAAATTAGTTTTTGAAGCAAAAAAAAATAGTGCCTAGTTTTATTGCATAAGCAAATTAGGCTTTAAGAATACGGAATACATCATATCCTTAAAAGTGGTATGCGTAGTGAGCAAGTTGAATGACCTTTTAAAAACATTGGTTCAAAAAGTTTTTAAAAAATTAAACAAACGTAAACTAGTCCGTATTTTTTTTGGGGTGGAAAGACTTGATCATCATTTTTTTTATTTCATATTTTTTTATGATTTACTTACTTTTTTGTTTTTTTTTTTTTAATTTTTTTTATATTTTTTTGTTTTTTTTTTAATTCTTATTGTAGAAACTGTAAACAAGGAAACGTCAAAACCAACATTTAATCCTCTTGGGAATCTTCACTGACAGAAGTTATATTTTCAGAAATTCTTATATGAAGATTCTGGCAAGAATGTTCTGTGCTTAGTTGCAGACATTAAACTGCATGACAGGCCATTAGCCACGCAGCTGCATCGTGTTGTGCTACACGGATTTATTGACTTGCATGAGCATTTGCTACTGCCAAAATGTAATCTGGGGCAATTTGAAACATTTTTAGCAAGGCGATCGGATGTAATTCCATTCTATTCTCGTCAGCTTGCCACCCGTATTGAGTGGCATCTATATTTGGTCAAGAGAAATCCATTACAGACAACCACAAAAATGAAATAAAAAGGAATTGGTAGGGTCAAAAACAAATAAGGAAGGAAAATTGCGCCATATACCCTAAAGAAGAAACACCAAGCAGCTACGGACACGTGTTTCGGAATTATTGTTCCTCATCAGCGTAGCGTAGCATCAAAAAGGATCTGGAAAAGATAGAGAGGAACAATATTGAAGGTTGAAAGTACAGTACACAGTACTCTTATTTATGCATTCATATTCAGATCGGCCTAATTTTAGGCCTTCACCGACACTCGGCACGTAGAGCTCTATGTGGACTGCCCATTTCAACCTGGCGAGTTAAATGAAATGAAATAAAAAAAAAAGGAATTAGTAGGGTCCAAAACAAATAAGGAAGGAAAATCGCGCCATATACCCTAAAGAAGATGAATGCATAAATAAGAGTACTGTGTACTGTACTTTCAACCTTCAATATTGTTCCTCTCTATCTTTTCCAGATCCTTTTTTATGCTACGCTATGCTGATGAGGAACAATAATTCCGAAACACGTGTCCGTAGCTGCTTGGTGTTTCTTCTTTAGGGTATATGGCGCGATTTTCCTTCCTTAACCACAAAAATGTTTGGAAATGTGCCCTTTTTACGTTTTCTTTAAAACATTCAGTAGTTAGTGAAAGAGCAGAGAATGGCGGTGCTTTTAGTTGGGCTTGTTCGACTTTTTTAACCCCTAGAGAAGTTCTAACATCAGTCATTTTACTAGCATTGTTTACTTCATAACACGAAGCTACAAAAATTGTACATTCTTGAAAAACATCCTCAATTTGCTGTTTAATCGACCCAAATGCGTTAAAACCCGACCGTCCGTTAAACATTTAATGACCTTTTTTTTCCAATCCCATGGTACTGAGCCACCGTGTCGCAACCAGATAAAGAATGTGCGGCTGATAAATATGGTATGATAGTCCGGTCAATTTAGTCCTAAAAATGGGGGTACCCTTGCATAAATTCCCAAGAAGTTGAAAATTTACATGAACGTTAGGGATACCATTATAATGAAGTTGTGAAAAGTCCCCATTGATCTCGTGTGTGCAAAAAATTTTATGCGAGGTCAAAGTTCGCAAGAATGGGTTTTTTGGATTTTTCAGCGAAACGATTAGTTTTACGATAAAAATAGCTTAGACAAAAATTATATATCTTTCAATTCTCTACAAAAATGGTCCTTACACTTTCTTTCCTAAAATTCACCTTTTTTGAGAAAAAGCCATTCTAAAGTTATATTCTCCATAATATGCACACGTTTCCACGCCATCTATGAGGTAGTGTACTTGGCGCGTCTTTTTTAATGTGGTTTCCCCGGTAGGCCTACTCCACGGTCTTTTTATTGGAGTTTAATATAATATTAGGTCTTCTTATTCAACTTCTTTTTCTTCTTCATCTTCATCTTCCTGAGTTGACGTAAATTGTTCAAACAGCGATACATCAGTTGTTTCGTCGTTGATGTAAGGATCATCTTATGTTGGAGATTCAGTATTTGAACACGACTGGCCTTGGCAGATGGTGCATACTGGTGAACAAAGTAAACCTACTTTTTTGCAGCCCCATTTTGAATTACACTCCCTTTTTGCAGTTGCAAAAAATAGTATTAAGGAGCTTTTCTGGTGCCGGTGGAAGTAGAGTGGATTGGTTCCAATACATTATTAATTAGCTTCCAACCCCATTCTTCTGGGTCCAGTTGATTACCAAGCCACACTTGAACCTGGTAATATACTCGATAAAAATGTTGATGAGCAGAAGCCGAGGTTGGAGGAAGACAAGCTAATTGAACCTTTTTTTTATTACATGTATGTTTTGCAACAGATACGTAACGTAACTTATCTATGGAAGTAATTTTTTTTGGAGCTCCATATACAGAAAGAAGAAAGCGAATTCCGTTGGTGATTAGAGTTTCTGGAGAAGAGTTCATATCTTCAAAAGCTTTTGCACATGTAATTAAATCTTGTTCTTCAAACAATTTGAAAACTGTTATTCTCCGGAACATTGCTGATGTTGTATCACAGCCAGTCATAGCATGTAAAAATAGAATATGATTTTTACATTTAGGATAAGCCGATAAACTCATATTTGAAAATATTTCCGATGGTTGTTGTGCCTTGCCTTTAAAAAATAAATGGTATTTTCAATTGGAGTTCGAGCGGTAAGTAATACCAACAGATCAACATCTTCACCAACAACAACATTGACATCAGTTGGATTGAATTGATTTATTGCAGTTTCTATAATGAGTACATCAGCGTCATTGTCAGCTTGCTTGACTAAAATATGTTCAGTGGTAAATTTTTCTTTTAGCATTGTAATCAACCGAGACTTATTAGCAGACAGATGTTGCTCAAGGCCACGTGGTCACATAAAATTAGGGACTGGGTTTCTTTTCATCTCACATTCTTTGAATTATCATTCAATATTAATGTATTAGTCACGCAGACTAATAGTTTTACTTATATTATACGTCTATAATGTACATAGGCAGCGTAGTCATGCATATCATGGAGAATATAACTTCAGAATGGCTCTTTCTCAAAAAGGTGAATTTTAGGGAAAAAAGTGTAAGGACTATTTTTGTAGAGAATTGAAAGATCTACAATTTTTATCTAAGCTATTTTTATCAAAAAACTCACCGTTTCGTTAAAAAATCCAAAAAACCCATTTTTGCGAACTTTGACCTCGCATAAAATTTTTTGCACACACGGGATCAATGGGGACTTTTCACAACTTCATTATAATGGTATCCCTGAGTTCATGTAAATTTTCAGCTTCTTGAGAATTTATGCAAGGGTGAATGTCTATCTTGACCGGAGTATGATTTGTTTGTGTTTTAAAACCGTAGCTCTAATATCTGTGGTGGCCATAGTGACTTAGAAATCTCGTTTTTCAAATCTATTAAATTATAATAATGTACAAGTAAGACAAAACATCTCTTATTACATTTACGATGATGTCTGGATTTCTTTTCATCTCGTGAATAAGTTGCTGTACCATAATGGTATCCGCTTCTTCATGTTGCGTCGCTAGATCAACCCTCTCAGATATCATTCTCAAAAAACATAAACCTAAATTATGTTCTAACTTTCTTCCGTAAGAAATTAAAAATAACTTTTTAATTCCTTACGGAAGAAAGTTTGATATTAAATTATTAAATAAAGGGGGAATTATTTGTTGTAAAACATAATTGCATCTTATTTCTGAGGTATGTTTCTTTTTGTATAGAATTTGTTTTTAACACCCACAATAATAATAAATAATAATAATATAATAATATATAATAATAATAAATTTTATTCATACGTAAGCAGACTATTACATTTACATTTTGCAATAACAATAAATGGATGTATGAATAAGAATAAACACAGAAGTGTCCATAGGACACTTGTACGTGCACAGATAATATAACATATATACATATATAAAACACAAATATGTAATATATAATAAAAACAATAATACAAAACATATATTTATATACAATACATTAGAAGATAAGAGATTTTTATATAACTATCCTAGGTAAATAACAATTTCATCATAATTTAACTAGAGAACTTGATATTGAAAATATAGGGAAGTCAATTCAATTTAAACATTGTTTGACTTGATACAAGGAAATCTGGATGATGTACATATAATTTCACAATCATATACATACATACGTGCATACACATTTTTAATGTACAACTAACAATTTTGGATGTACTATTTAAACGGAGCCACATAGAAAACCTTTTAGAATGACCTAAAATCATACATCTTAATATATTTAGTGAATCTGTATTTACAGGGATATAGAAACTACTAAAAATTTTTTCTATCAATTAGAACGTGAAACATATTCCTATCATTTTGTAATATGTATTGTGTGCATAAGAATTTAAATTTCTTTTTGTTACTTATTTCTTTAATTTCACGAGATAGCGAGTTGTATATTTTTGGTGCAAGAAATGAGCTACATCTCTGTCCTATCGTTTTTCGGCGAATGGGGATTTTTAGGGCACTTGTATTATTCCTGGTTATTGTATATATAGGGTTTTTGTCTAGTATAGTTTTTTCTTTTTCAATATACTGATTTATAGCCAATACAGAACAATACAATTGTCGTATATCCATTACATGCGCTATTTTATATAACATATCAGACGGATAAGTATGGTCTTTGTTGTATATAATTTTTAAAACTCTTTTTTGAAATATTTCTAATTTTATCATATTGTTATTTAGTACTCCGCCCCAACCTATTAATCCATACCGTAAATGGGATTCTATAAATGCCTTGTACATTATTTGAAGCTGTTGAATATTTAATATTTCCCTGAGTCTTTTAAATAGGGGAATTATTTCGCGTAATTTTTTTAGTAATTCATTGACGTGTACGTCCCAACGAAGATGTTGATCTATGTATATCCCAAGATATTTGATAGATTTTGCGCATGTGATTTGAAATGTCTTGGTATTTGTCGTTATATTTAGTTCAGTATAATTTGGTAGCTGGGGCTTGTAAGAGGAAAACGGAATGAAAACGGTTTTATCAAAATTTATAGATAATAGTTTATTATCAAGCCATTGTTTTATTTTAGTAAAGTCACTTTCAGCTTTGTTTTTTTTTTTTTTTTTTTTTTTTTCGATACCTATTTTATATTTTGATAGGGTAACACAAAAGGAATGCCCCCTAAGTCTTATTTAGACCTCATATTTGTTAGACCGGCAGGTGGTGACAGATTTTGGGTTGTGATTTTACCCAGTATGCCTTTTGGAGGGTATTATGGTATGCATATTCTGTTGTTAATAAATGATAAACTAAATAGTCATCCCAGGTCCTTCATATATTAAAGTTAATTAACATTTGTTTGCAAATTAAGCGTTTCGATACGATTTCACCCAAGCTGCCATGAATCCACAATAAAATTCAAGTAAAATACGACAATTGAATAGTCAAAGGCATACCGTTTGCGTGAGGACAAAAGGTGATCACGGTCAGGTGTACTTGCATTTAAAAAAATGCTTTATCCGCGTTTCTGAACAGGCTGCCATTAAGAAGTATACATGGTTGTGCTATACATCAGCTACAGAAAAAATGGCATACCGTTTGCGCATGTCCAAGTATACCTCACATTAAAAACATCTAGTAGAGTTATTTAACAAGATTTCGTTATTTAAATCAGTATGCCATTATGTTTCCATGCAGTTTATGATAGCGTATGTTGCATATAAAATTGGCATAGCGATCAGGCCAGTCATAAGTACAGGCATACGCAAGAGAAGTTGCAAAAGGGTTAATTAAATTTCCGTGTATTTAATCAGTATGCTTCTTTGTTTTTCATTCCATTGAGATGTATTTACATGGTGTACTGAATGACATACCGTTTGATAATTCAAAGTATAAAATTATGATGAAAACACAAAAACCGCTAGTGCAAAATAAACGACAGAATTTTTATGATTTAACTCAGTATGCCTCCAATTTTGAGTCAGTTATGTTATATCAACGTCAAATCATAAGCGGCATACTGATTGAGAAGGGTCATGGTTCCCAAAAAAAATTAATTTTCTTTATTTAGTGCAGTGCAATTAGTCATTATATATGAAAAATGACGGAACCCAGCTGTAGTGAATGGATTTGAATGATTTTTTTTTTATTGGATTTCTAATTCCATAAACTAAAAAGTTTCCCCATTGAAAATTACCGCAATTTCGAAAGTCCGTAAATAAAAAAAAATTAACATTTTCTGGAATTTTAACGAAAAAAAAATTATCGGAAATTTTATTATTAATATTTATTTTAAGAAAATAATGATTGTTATAGTTTTCTAGGTTGTTTATAGAGAAATTGTAAAAAAATGAAACTTTTTAAAATTAATTTGAAGATGGCAGAAGCTCCAAAAAGCGAAATAAATGAAAGAAACGTTAAATAATACAAATACATCGATTTTTTTATAGAAAATAATTTATTAACAACTTTTTATTTTTTTTTTAACTAAAGGTAAAGAGCCCATCTTTCGATTAAAATCGGCCCGAAAAGGGCCAGGTTAATAGGTCTTATTTTATTTTAGTTTAACATAAAAAATGCGCTAGCAGCGGAAACGCCGTCAACGACAATTTCGCGATAAACTTCTGTTGTTAGATATACTAGGAACTTAATTTTTTTTTAAATTAAAGCTAAAGAACCCACCCTTCTATTAAAAGTGGTCTAAAATGGGCCAGGCTATTCAATTTTTTTTTATTAACATATTACTTGAAAAATTACGCTCTTGCACTGAAAACGCTGTCGTTTGTTTTGCGGTTGACTTTTGTGATAGATGTACTAGGGACTTAATTTTTTTTTTAACTAAAGCTAAAGAACCCACCCTTCTACTAAAAGTGGTCTAAAATGGGCCAGACTATTCAATTTTTTTTTATTAACATATTACTTGAGAAATTACTCTCTTGCAGTAATAACGCTGTCGTCTGTTTTACGGTTAACTTTTATGTTAGATGTACTAGGAACTTAATTATTTTTTAAAATTAAAGCTAAAGAACCCACCTTTCTATTAAAAGTGGTCTAAAATGGGCCAGGCTATTCAATTTTTTTTTTTTTATTAACATATTACTTGAGAAATTACGCTCTTATAGTGAAAACGCTATCGTCTGTTTTGCGGTAAACTTCATCTAAGTTAGATGTACTAGGGACTTAATTTTTTTTTAAATTAAAGCTAAAGAGCCCACCTTTCGATTAACATCGGTCGGAAAAGATCCAGGTTTCTATTTTTTTTTAATACGAGTTTTACCTGAAAAATGTGCGTTGGTAGCCAAAACTATTTTGACAATTTGAAGCTAATAGCCTTCTTATTAGCTCTTGGGTCATAATGTGTAGGTAAAAATGTTGATATTATCATTATCTACGAATATATGTATTCAAAAATGCAAACAAAAAATCTTTTGTTTCGCTGCTAAAATAAGTCTCGTAGGATGACTATAGGTCTATAGTTCTCAATTGCATTCTTATCACCTTTTTTGAATACGGGGCAAATTTTTGACCTACACCAAATTTGAAGAAATGTTTCTGTTTTAAGAGCTAGATTAAAGATAGCAGTCAGCGGTAACTCGAAGATAATTGCGCAGTCTCTTAGTAGAAAAGATTTAATTCCATCAGGACCAGTAGTTAATTTATTTTGAGATATTAATGAATAAAATGACGAAAACGTCGGAGACAATTAGTTTACATGATTATCCTTGTAATAAAAATTTATAATTATTTATATCATTAAAATTTATAATAATTATTATTTAGCATAAGTTGTTAATAAATTATTTTCTATAAAAAATTGATGTATTTGTATTATTTAACGTTTCTTTCATTTATTTCGCTTTTTGGAGCTTCTGCCATCTTCAAATTAATTTTAAAAAGTTTCATTTTTTTACAAATTCTTCATAAACAACCTAGAAAACTATAACAATCATTATTTTCTTAAAATATGTATTTAAAAATTCCGATAATTATATTTTTCGTTGAGATTTCAATTTTTTTTTTAAATTTACGGATTTTCGAAATTGTGGTAATTTTTAATGGGTAAACCTTTTAGTTTATAGCATTGGAAATTCAATAAAAAAAAAATCATTCAAATCCATTCACTATAGCCGGGTTCCGAGGTATAAACCTAAAATTGCATTGGACTTGATAATAAGAAGGAAACAATGACGGGATGCGCTGTGAAAATTACTTTGCATGCTATTTTTCGTACCATAAACTCTCACAATTGGTATGCCATATTATTTTAGCTAACTTTATGACTAACTTGAAGTATAAACTTAAAGGCATACTGATTATAATGACGGCAAATTTTTCCGTAATTTCGCGACGTTTTTTCTTGAATTTGAGTATGTAAAACTCACACAACTTGTATGCCGTTTGTTATTTCACTTCATTATATCATGATTGCTTCAACCATACAATGGCATACTGATTAAATACACAGAAAATTATTTTTCTATTTTACAATCTCACTTCTATTTTCTCATATGACAAACCCATTCAAATGGTATGCCATTTTACATATCGACATTTTAGGATACATATTTGGATAAAGTAAAAAAATATTTTGAGGTTTCTGGTTCTTGTACACACACTAAATCACATTTTTTTTCCATCCCCTTTAATAATGGTGTGGGGGTGGCTAATGCCAAATTTTTTTTTGAGACCTTAGCTTCTCTTGTCTATACTAAATATCAATTTTATGAACTTTTACCTGCTTGATTTACCTATTTACTCCAAATTTACCCCAATTTACCCCCCAACCCATCGACGGAACAAGATGAAAATATAATCTAATTCTAGATCTCGTTAAAGTACATATGTGTACCAAATTTCAAGTCAATATCTCAAACGGTTCCAGAGTAAACGTGCGCACAAAAAAAGTTACAGACCGACAGACCGACAGACAGACCGACAGACGGACCTACAGACAGAAATTTTTTTTTCGCTCAAACTTGAAATCTCGACGTTTCATGACATTCTAAGCCTATTTGAACAATAAAAATTTTTTAAAATTTTTTTGCCGTTACTATACTTCCACTGGATGTGGAAGTAAAACATAGAAACAATGTATCTCATGCCAACAATTTTTTTGGCATTAGCTACCCCCATAACCACCACCACCCCGGAATTACAGGGGGTGAAAAAAATAAAATTGTGATTTAGTACAGAACCAAAGGCCTCAATAATTGTTTTTACTTCATCCATCCCCACTCCCTCTACCGATGTGGCATATCGTTTTATAGGTTTTTGGGGTAGACAATTTCAAATATTTTATTATTAATGTTCCATAAACAATTATTTCCACATACAAATTTTTTTTCGTTGTCAGAGACTTGGATAGAAAATCTGGATATAGGAGTGATTCCTTGGGCAGCGGTTTTTTAACATAATTTAAAATAAAACTATAAACTGCGTAAGTAGAAAGTGAATATTGAATATAACATAAACATAATATGCTTAAAGCTGCTCAATATGCACAGTGGAAATGCTACTAAATACATTTTTTTATATCTTTATTCTTATTCATAGTCACAGAAAAACAGATTATTTTCCAGTAATATGCTGGATAATTGTATTATTTTACAGATTCAACTGACATTATTTTTAGAAAATAATATACAGAGTGTTCCTTAATGACGTGCTAATATTTCAGAGTGTAATTCTTTAGGTCATTTTATGAAGAAAAGTTCATATGAATATAGGTCTCCAACGGCTTTAATTTTTTGCCACAGGGTGTTGAATGTTTTCTTAAATCGTTATTTTTTAATATTTCAGAAAGAACTTTAGATATTATTTTCAATTTTGGTATGTGTTAATACGATATAATACCACATATTTTAGTTAAAAAAGTTATTTTATCACTCCACCAGTGGCGTCCTTGCAAACAAATCCTTTGATATTTTTTACCAAAAATGTGGTACGCTACGACATTTTTCCACGTAGATATTTTTTATGATTAGCCTGGTCAATTCTACATGAAAACTCGTTTTTCTCGACATCTTAAAACCCTGCACCAGGGTTTTAAGATGACCCCACAAAAAAATTCAAGCTATTGAGATCGAGGGATCTTGCTGGCCATTGCTGGGGTCCTCCGCGACCTATCCAACGATTAGGATAAACCACATGTAAATGGTCGCGAACAGTTACACTGAAATGAACAGGAGCTCCTTTGTGCATGTACCACATTTGACTCCTTAACGCAATTGGTACACCTTCAAGCAACACAGGTAGTTCTTCTTGGAGAAAATGCAGGTAAGAGTGTCCATTAAGGCGTCTTGGCAGAAAAAAGGGCCTATAAGATTATTACCAATAATTTCTAACCGAAAATTGCTCTTGGAAATGGGTTTCGGTTATAGCACGGGGGTTTTCGTCCTCCCACACATGATTATTATGGAAATTTTGAATAACATTCCTAGAAAAATTTGCTTCGTCTGTGAACATAGTTTGTGTTTTTTGGTAAAAAATATCAGAGGACATGTTTGCAGAGACGCCACTGGTATAGCGATAAAATAACTTCTCTAACTAAAATTTGTTTAATACATATACTCCAGTCGAATTAGACATAATAAAAAAATTTGCGTCCCGTGGACTTTTCTTTGTGGAAGTTGTTTAAAAGGGCATAAAAAGCAAGCACAGAAAACTACACCCTGCTACACCATGTGCGTCCCCTATTTGAAATTTTACTTATGTGCCATATCTCTTTCCCTATTGCCTGTCGGGCTTTTTGCCAAGTTACACTTTTTGAAGATTCATCCCTCCTCTACATAATATGTATATTACACATTTGCCGTAGGACAAACGGTTTTGGCTGTACGAGGCCGGAAAGGTCGCGCTGTCCGAATTTGGGGGTCTTCTGTACAGGACAAACAGCTATTATTTCCAATCTATAATACTACACATACTAATGCCCTTATGGAGGGATGATGATTTGTGAAAAAACTTCATCGAATACCGCGCGGTTTCCATGATACGGGATGTTGAAATTTTGAAAATTTAAAAAAAATGAACCTACTTTTTTTCTCTCATTTTTTTTTCATGTATATACGACCCTAATATTATAGCATTTCCATATGCTACTTTTTATGGTAACAGTGTAATCTCACATATTCATAAGAATAAGGACGTAAATTTAGTGGCATTGATATATTGCAGATAATAGTGGCATGAAACTACACACATTACATGAAATTGTATTACTGGTTGCTGAAATAAAACTCGTGATGGGATTTGTTTATGATGTATAAATTTATTTTTTTACTATTCCTATACCCAAAAATAATAGCCAAATCATAATTATCACGCATAAAAAGTTACATCACCTCATAGAAAATGTACTGTATGAATATCACCGAATATTGTCAAAGAATATTTAAGCATATTTATGTTATCAGGTGCTGTTAACATTCCATCATCCTAGCACGTCCTGGTTCTGCAAAAACACTAAATACTCTTCACCGCAGTTTAGTACGCCGTATATGATTTAATCTAGCCACAGTTTCTATTCGTAATGCCCTTAGTAAGCCGAGAAGTACCTACAAATTAAAACAAAACAACATCATGATTAGTTGCTGTAAACTAATTAAAACAAAACGCTTACCTCTTATATAAAGAATTTTCCTGTTCTGCATATTATCTATTGTTCTTCTGTCCTTATACTTGTGATTACATCTTCGTAAGTTCTTGTATTTCCATTGTTTTTGTTCTTTCCCATAGTACTGGTGTGTCGTCTTGTTGACATATTTTTGACAGTTCAGGTTTTCAGTAACTCCAACTAAAAATCCCCATCAAGGATTTCCGGCTTCTTTTAACTTCTAGATCATTAACGACTTGACTCTCGGTTGGTGATAAGGTCCCGTATGATAGTGTTCGTTCACAGTTTTCCTTTTTGGGATTTGAAAATAATTCATACACCAGTGATCTACACCCGACTCACAAGTTTGTTGAGCTCTCCCAGATGAACTGATTTGTCAAAGTTATTGGTTTTGTGTCTCCACGTGCACTCAAAGTTGCACCACGTGTAAGTAAACCTTTTTCTCTCTGTTTCCTAATAATCAATATTTTTTCTTTCCTTAATTGCAGTTCGGTTACGATTGATATAATCGTGATTTAGTTGCCTTGCCGTCTCGTTCGTAGAAAACCCTTCTAAGAGGGTGAGTTAGGTTACTTTAATTTTTTTTCTTAAGGTATTTAGGTAGATATTTAGTATTTGTTTTATTCCAGGGTTTTTAGGTGTACCTATAAAGTTAGGTCTATACATATTGAGATCTTTGGGGAAATAATCTGGGTTTTACGATTTTCTACACATTTTTTTTTATGGTTTTGGTACCCTGACGATGCAGGAGTGTCCGAAATAATTTGGAGTACGCTTGGAGCTCCGTATTCATTTAGTTTTCATTCTACGCTGGACAACGAAATTTTGCATGTGACGTCATCAGATTGCCGCCATCTTGTCCAGTGTCTTTTGCCCTATTTGGAGCACCATTGTCATCACCACAGCTGTAATTACCACCGAAACTAACATCCTGATTCTAGGATCTGCACAACGTACAGGCCAGATTTTTTTTTATTATTTATTTTCCTATTTCTATCACCATTTATTATTTAAACATATTTCTTTAATATTTTGCGCACACTGTAAAACATTTACGTAACATTAATTACATCACCATCTATGTAAAGCAACAGCGTAGTATACTATGGCGGTGCGCTTATTATTCACACCTTATATGACAGTATTTAAATATTAAGTGTGAAGCAGTGTAATATCATATCAATTTTTTTTAAATCATTTTCTTACCATACGTTGTGCCATCTTTATCCTTAGTAGAGCCCTTAAGGCTAATTATTTTTAAGAGTAATTAGTATATAAAATATATATGCATGTACTATATATTTATTTTAACTACCAATTTTTTTTGTAATTATCAATTGCTTAAGCAATAAATATTTATATTGTCTAATATACTTGTTGTGTCTTTATGCTCATTTATCCATATTTTCTCGCAGTCTAATTTTTGTGTGATCTGGATTATCTTCCACAATTTTTTTTGTATGTTTTGTATTCCGTAACTCCGCGAGACATAAGCCTAATATAATATATATTTTTTTAAGTTACGTGGCGCCCTACCTTCTAACTTTTCTAAGCATTGCATAAGATACTTCCTCACCTACGACGCTCTACCGGCGAAAAGCTGCCGTCCGCATGTGAGGGTTCCCTAAATTAAACAAAAAGTCACAACTCTTGTGAAAAATTCAATTTAACAATTATTTGTACAAGGGGACCCTGCAATATAAGAAAATTTACGTTGGTTTCATTTTAATACATTCATTGGTTTAGGAGCTAGACAGCAAAATATGCCAAAAATTGCTATTTTGGTATTGTTGCGTTAAAAAAACCAAAACCGGTATAATTTTGGTAAATGTTTTTGTTTATCCTAAAAGTCCAATTCATTGCACATAGAAAATGTATTTTTTGTATTTATATAAGATCAACACTTATTGTGTAATAACGATTTATGTCATGTGTTCTCCAGTCTCCTTTTTCACAATTTTTTTTGTGCGGCCTTATGGTTCATAGTATGGCAGAAAGCAATATACATGTGGACAGAGCACATAATAGGGTGTTAAAATGGGTCTCTTGTTAAAATGTGATACGACGTACTGTTTTCGAGTAAAACGCACTTGTTTGCAGAATATTGCTTCAGATCACACTTTTCATCGACTGACTAGTAAATACTCACCGCTGACTACGAAAAAATATAACTATGTGTCGCTTCTTGCTTTTTTTGTCTATGAGGGACATTGCTAATGAAAAAATGAAGGGACTCTGACGGAATAGGGGGTTCTCCCCCCCATATTTGAGGGTGCACGCTTGTCTCAAATCATCATTGCAACTTATTTTGTGTTTATTTCACATTAGTACTATTCCGTACAGAAATATAATATAATAATACTAGCTGACCCAGCAAACGTTGTTTTGCCATATAAATTATAAATTTTTGTCCAAAAACTAAAAAGAAAATTTCTGGATAGAGCCACCCTTATCACCTAGGGGTATAAAAAATAGCCTACGACCTATTCTCAGACTTACCAAATATACACAAAAAATTTCATAAAAATCGGTCAAGCCATTTCGGAGGAGTTCGATAACAAACACACGAGACACGAGATTTTTATATATTAGATAATATCTTTATGTAATTTTTACAAATTGACCGCACCACCTTTTCTCGTGAGGTAGAATCACTGCCGCTTTTTTTACATGGTTTCACCAGGAGTCCTAATCCATGATGTCCAAGGTGGCAGCTCATCAGGGGAGGCTGAGCCTCCCTTTGGAGGAAGCAGCATATCTTCCAATCTTCCAAATTAATATCTTTTACTTGTAGAAATTTCTCTAATTGTCTTTCAAAATATCAAGCCTCCTCTGCAGACAATATCACGAGCCGCCACTGGTGTTATAGGTAGGTACTGCTTTTAATCGGTGTCATCGTGATCCCACGTTTCAGCCTGTTCCATGTCGTCATGGTCTTCGTCGGATTCACTTGACGGTTCAGTAGAGATGGGAGTGGCAATGTTTTCGGAACGGTTATCAACATCGTTGTCGTCTTCAATAGTTTGCTCGGCATTTAAACAGGACGTACCACGGCAATGAATGCACGCCGTTGAACAAGGAAGTCCCACTTTGTTGCATTCACATTTTCCGGCGCAACCCTTAGAACAATTACAGAAGATGGCAGTTAGCAAAACATCCGGTGCTGGTGGCAGGTGCGTTCGGACTGGGTCCAACATGCCGTTCTTCGTGACCCATCCCCATTGTTCTGGATCTAGGTCGTGTCCCAACCATCTCTGTACTTGGTAATATACGCGACACAAATGTTATTCAGCTGCTGCAGCAGTCGGGGGAAGTGAACATAATTTTACGGCTGTTTTTTTGTTTTGTTGCTTTGGCGAAACTTAAATATCTGTAATTGTCTAAGGAAGTTTCTGTTCTTGGAGCACCATACATAGCCGGAATTGCGGAATTATGTGCATCCCATTGCGAATGATTACGTCTAATGGAGAATTCTGTTGTAGAAAAACTTCTGCAGACTGCTGTAGATCCAGCCGTTTTTCGAAAAGTTTTAACAGTTGCGTGTTGCCTTTGTGGAAAGTGGTATCGCATTCAGTAAGTGCATGCAGAAACAAAATATGTTTTTTGCAATTGGGAAACTTGTTTGCACTGGTAGGCGAAAACAATTGACTTGGAACCTGTCCCTTTCCTACTTTTTGGTAAATTACGTTTTGCTGTGAATGCGTGGGGCCAAGTAAAATAACCAACAAAGCAACATGGATTTTTCGATGAAATGGACATAACTCTTTCTCGAGGAAGGTAAAATTATTGTGGATTCTGTTATAAACACAAAATAAGTTGCAATGATGATTTGAGACAAGCGTGTACCTTATTCCATCAGAGTCCCTTCATTTTTTCATTAGCAATGTCCCTCATAGACAAAAAAAAGCAAGAAGCGACACATAGTTGTATTTTTTCGTAGTCAGCGGCGAGTGTTTACTAGTCAGTCGATGAAAAGTGTGATTTGAAGCAATTTTTTGCGAACAAGTGCGTTTTACTCGAAAACGGTACGTCCTATCGCATTTTAACAAGAGACCCATTTTAACACCCTATGATTTGCCCTGTCCACGTGTATATTGCTTTCTGCGTTACTATGAACCATATGGCCGCAAAAAAATGTGAAAAAGGAGACTGGACAACACATGACATTAGTCGTTATTACACAATAAGTGTTGATCCTATTTAAATACAAAAACACATTTTCTATGAGCAATGAATTGGACTTTTAGTATAAACAAAAACAATTACCAGAATTATACTGGTTTTGGTTTTTTTAATGCAACAATACCAAAATAGCAATTGTTGGCATATTTTGCTGTCTAGCTCCTAAATCAATGAATGTATTAAAATGAAACCAATGTGAATTTTCTTATATTAGGGTCGTACATACATGAAGAAATATGAGCGAAAAGAAGTAGGTTCACTTTTTTTTAAAAAGGGGGGGTTTTAAAAATTTCAACATCCCGTATCATGGAAACCGCGCGGTATTCGATGAAAAGTTTTTTCACAAATCATCATCCCTCCATAAGGGCATTAGTGTGTGTAGTATTATAGATTGGAAATAATAGCCGTTTGTCCTGTACAGAAGACCCCCAAATTCGGACAGCGCGACCTTTCCGGCCTCGTACTGGCAAAACCGTTTGTCCTACGGCAAATATGTAATATACATATTATGAAGAGGAGGGATGAATCTACAAAAAGTGTAACTTGCTAATGAGCCCGACGGGCAATAGGAAAAAGGATATGGGCACATAAGTAAAATTTCAAAGTTTCAACCCCTAAATATAGGGGACGCACATGGTGTAGCAGGGTGTAGTTTTCTGTGCTTGCTTATTATGCCCTCTTAAACAACTTCCACAAAAAAAAGTCCACGGGACGCAACATTTTTTATTATGTCTAATTCGACTGGAGTAATACCAAAATTGAAAATAATATCTAAAGTATTTTCTGAGATATTAAAAAATAACGATTTAAAGAAAAATTCAACACCCCGTAGCAAAAAATTTAAGCAGTTGCGGACATATGTTCATATGAACTTTTCTTCAAAAAATGACCTAATGAATCACGGAAATAGTATGGCATCAATTTTTCAACAGGTTTTTTTATTAGTAAAAATAAATATAATAATAATTTTATTCACCACTCAGATACAGAAATGTACATACATATGGCAAGTCAGTTTTGTAGGATAATATAAAATAAACAGTTAAATAGATAATTACTGCAATATAAAATTAAAATTAAACAAAACTATGTAATGACTAGTCAAATTGTATAAAATAACATAAAACATGTTAATAAAGAACATAACACTAATTATATCATAGACAGACAATTTTGAAATCATCCAAAGATAATTTCGGTCCCTAATTTTACCTATTAAAATACTCATTTGTACTATAGTAATCACCTTCTAAAAGCAATCTTTTACTGCGTTTTTATAACAATTATACTGTGAAATTATTCTGATTTCTTCTGGTAGGTTGTAGGTTATTAAACACTACTATACAGTTGTAACGTGGAGAATGTTTAAATGTTGTCGTCAAGTGATTTGGTATGCTCAACAAATCACCATGCCTTGTGTTATATGGATGATACTGATTTCTTTTGACAAAAAAGGTCCATATTTTTTTATATAACAGAGGTATTTAAACATAAAAATGCATGGTGCCGTGAGGATCTTTTTGTTTTTGTATGTTACCCCGCAACTTAACCTTATGATCCTCTTTTGACAGATAAAGACTCTCTCCCTATTTTTATCACTTCCCCAGCATAATGTGTTGTAGGATATATGTGTATAAGCTGGTGCATAGTAAATGTTTAAAAGTCCGGACTCACTTAGTGTACCGTTGCAGAATGGCGAAATAGGCTCTATTAAACTGGCTACAGACATGTTCAATATGTTGATCCTATGAAAATTTACTATCTAGATGAGTGCCGAGTGCTGCTCGATAAGCTAATGTCTTCAATAAATTGTATATTATGCGGCGACGGTCTCTGTAAATAGAAATTAATAAACACAATTTTTTTTATTAATAAGTATCAGTTTATCTCTTTAGGACCATTAAATAACTTCTTCCAATGTAAGGTTTAATCCTTGTAGTTTCTCAGGCGTTTCTGCTGATACGATTACCGTAAGGTTGTCGGCAAACATAGTTAGATGACCTTTGGCGAGATAGTTAGAAAGATCGTTCACATATAATAAAAATAATAGGGGCCCAAGAACAGAGCCTTGGGGTACCCCCATTGCTACATCGTGTGACTGACTTCACCCCACTTAATCCTACTTTAAATGTGCTGCCTTCCATATAACTTAATATCCATGAAAGCATGTTTCCCCTCAAACCATTTTTTGTTTTAATATGTTCTTGTCAACGGTATAAAATGCCTTCGATAGGTCGAATAGTAACGCCATGACGTACTAACTCTTGTCTAAATTTGTGTGGACATATTCTAACAAAGGCCGTTTCTGTGGATTTATTTGATCTAAAACCGTGTTGGGAAATGGTTAGTATATTATTTTTTTCAATGAAAGATACTAACCTGTTATGAATCACCTTTCAAACATTTTAGAAAAGACACTTAACATAGAGATTTGCCTATAATTTTCAATTTCTCTATAGTAGTATAAACTGGTATTGCAATTGCTTGCTTGAGTATGTTGGGAAAATGTCCTTCATTTACAGACATATTAAATAAATAAACTAGATAATCAATTACGTTGTCTTAATATTTTTTAAAACACATGCTGTTAACCCATCAAAGGAAACGGATTTTTTATTTTTCAATTTTATGATCGCCGCATTGACCTCATCCGCAGTTATGGGTGCGAAATATATTGTTTAGACCCTATATATCGAGGTAATACACGGCAAAGATATTTGAACCGAAGTGTTCAGCTATTTTATTTTTTTGTATCATCAGCAAAGCATATTTACTATTTTGTTTTTATCACCGGTTTGTCGATTATTATATTTTCGAACAATACTTCTAGTCCAAGATCCCAGAGCTGCCAGACCTACGTCATTTTAGCAAAGCTAATATTTTGACAACAAATAGTGTAATATCTAGTTAAGAACGTATGCGTATTTGCTAGTTTGAAAGTGGGGCCCTTTTGCAGAAAACAGGTACAAAAGGTACATAAGAATTTTACTCAGTACGTTAAATTATGATAGCTGGATTATTTTACAAGTGACACGCTAACTACATGGTGTAAGCGTCAGCCTCCAAATCCGAAAGTCCTTCGGCAACCTTCCTAGCCAAACCTTTCCTATACCCAAACTTCCATTTCACCACCCTTTACTCTTCACCATCTTTCACCCTCAAACCCCTTTTTCTAATCTCATTTTTTCTTTGTTTTTTGTTAATTTTTGTTCTTTTGTCCTTTTTTGTATTTTTCAAAATCCCCTTTAGACCAATAACTTCTTTTAAATCAAAACCTTTTAAATCACAACCTCCCTCTCACCCTACCTTTCCGAAGGCAGACAGACCATCGGATGAACGTCGTCATTGGTTCGAACGGGTTTTTTCGCTGAGCTTTTCCCGTATCAACAATCAACCAGATCCCTAAAACAATGCGCGTGTGCTAAACAAAAACTCATCCCCCCCTTAACTTTAATTAGATCTTAAGTGTTTTTAAAACTGTCTCTAGTTATAAGTTAATGAAATTGTTAGGTTTAAGTTTTATTTCCTAAACAGGAGCCCTAACGTTTTCGAATCGAAACAGCTTCATCCAACCACACATAAACCACGACGTTGCACGACTTGGTGGTGTGGTTGGCTCTGAACCGGGATTCGACTCAGGCGCATACCTGTAAGGTCAACATCTAATAAAATATTTTTGAATTGAATTGAATTGAAAATCCGAAAGTCCGAGGTTCGATCCTGAGCGTTCTCGGCTTTTTTTTTTCAACAAATATTAACTTAAGGTGGCGATCACCAAGAAAGAGACAACCGAAAAGGAAATATTTATTATTTTTTGCCATAACTTTTTTTCTTAGTACGTATATCTGAGAACGCCCAGGGATCGAACCTCGGACCTTCGAATTTAGAGGCTGACGCTTACACCATGTAGTTAGCGTGTCACTTGTAAAATAATCCAGCTATCATAATTTAACGTACTAAGTAAAATTCTTATGTACCTTTTGTACCTGTTTTCTGCAAAAGGGCCCCACTTTCAAACTAGCAAATACGCATACGTTCTTAACTAGATATAAAATATTATTTTGGGTATTCAGCAGATAACTTTCAAAGAAATCATTCGTTCCTTTGTTATAAAATATTATTTTGGGTATTCAGCAGATAACTTTCAAAGAAATCATTCGTTCCTGCTGAATACCCAAAATAATATTTTATAACAAAGGAACGAATGATTTCTTTGAAAGTTATCTGCTGAATACCCAAAATAATATTTTATAACAATGATGTAAGCAGAAATACAAGATATTTATTCTTAACTAGATATTACACTATTTGTTATCAAAATATTAGCTTTGCTAAAATGACGTAGGTCTGGCGGCTCTGGGATCTCACTCTATTCTTTTTTCATTATGTTGATTTCGACTTAGCTTATCATTGACAATTTTCCAGGTTTCCTTTGATTTGTTAGATGCATTGCATATTTTATTTTTCTAAGTTTTGCTCCACTGACTAATGTTATTTTTGTATTTCATTTTTCCGAATTGTATAGTGTTTTGACGTCACTGCTTTGAATGTCATTAGCCAATATAGATTTTTTTATATAATTGTTCTGGTGTATTAACTCATCTGTTAGCCATTTTTTTTTTTGTAGTTTTGTCTTCTATTACTAGGTATGGTAATTTTTGTTATTGGGTAACTAACATCAAAACACCATACAACCATGTTGAAAAAATTAAAAGAGTCATCTACGTTAAGTTCCTCCATTTCATCCCAGTTTACTCGATTAATTTCAAAATTGAAATTTGCCATATTTTCAGCCTTCATACATCTCTTATTGAAAATTATTTCGGAACTATTGTGAAGTGTAATTTCATTCGTTTCAATGCTTAGAATATGTCCAAGGTGATCAGCAATATTCGAGTTGTATAATTCACATTTTGATACATTTGTTGACAGATTAGTAACCATATGATCAATACATGAGAGGTTGGTTTGATTTGGTTTGTAAAAGTATCGATACAAATAAAAATTATCCTGTAGGATATAAATAATACAAAAATGCAATTTTTGACATTTTCAAGAAAAATTTTTAACATGACGCGTCAGCGAGAAAAGTATGGCATTTCCGTTTCCTTCATTTTTACCGACAATGTGATGAAGTCATTTCGGTTTCGAGCGGAAGGAAATATCCTAAAAAATGTCAACAGCTCCCGGTCCACAATAAGGTTATCGGCATTATTAAAAAGCTGAATTTACTAGGTGAAGTATAATTAGGAATGAGCTACAATAGACCAAATCGTCGGAGTGTAATGTTTGATTATAACCCACGCTCATATCAACCTAACATAATATAACCTAACCTAACTACATGTGAAATATTATTGTTCTTGTCGAATTTTTTAGTTAATTATTTTTTAGGCGTGTCTACTTTGTGTATTTTTCACTAAAAGTTTACAAGATTTCTTCCTTGACAGTTGTGTTGACTACCTAAATGTCAAATATTAATGCCCTGCGATATATTTCTTTCATTAATTATCTCTAAAAGTATATCCTATTTCTTCATTTGCAGCAGTGTCAACTATCTACCAAATATATTCTTCTTCGTCAAATAGTTTTGCAGATATAACGCCAACAGATGGAGAGATAGACCAACTGACGTAATTCAAAGTTCTTTTTTGGCTTTTGGACATTGACTATGCAGCTAGTCACTGAAATTAAACAAAAATAATTAACCTAAAAACCTAGTTAGACCTATAAGACTATTATACATTTTCCTTGATCCTATTGATAATAGACTTAGTAAGTTAAATGAAGCGAAAGTATTGCAATTTTCAATAATTTTTTATATTAGTTTTGTATTAGTTAGTTGAAGAAACTGTATTTTGCACAGCTAAATAACACGTGGTCAAGAACACCTAATACGTTACACTCATCACAATTATCTGAGAAAACTCCAATTTTAAATAAATGTGCAGGATAGCAAGTATGGCCCAGATTTAAACGTATCAACGTTGTAATATTTTCTAGAACAGGTAAATTCGTCGTACCAAAATTGATTGGGGATGTCATTATGTGTATGTATCTAGTGGGGTTTGTGAAATAGAATTGCTTCCTCATAACCGACCACTGTCTGGACTTTTTTTTCAACACTATCTGTCTGCCATTTATACATCATTCAGAAACTGGCCTGAATTAGCACCTTCTTTAGCTAATAAATGATCCACTTTTTCATTGAATTGTAGTCCAAATATGCGCTTTCACCCAGACAAAGTTAACATTCCTTCCTGAAGATTTTATTTGAGAAATTAAATGTTTTATTCTAAATAGATATGGGTTGGATTTATAGCAAAGATGGAAAGTGTTTTTGATCCCACTGAGAACTGAAAGCGAATCTGACAGAATTACTGAAACATTGGAAGCTTCGTAGACTGATATGGCTTCTACAGTAAAAAGAGACCACCAAACAATAAAAGTTCCACCTGACATAGATTTCGAAGCGTTTGTGTAAACAAGTTCTGTATTCTCAAATTGATTTAGCACGCTTTGCAAAATATTAGAGCTGATGAGAGGATCTTCGGAATAATTTTGAGTAATAATGCTTATATATCAGCGAATAGGCTAAGGCAGTCTATTTCAGACATGTACGTGTTGTCAGTCATTTGAATCATTTCCCTATGTTCTTTAATAGCTGAACAGAGAGGGGGAGAAATTTTTTATCTAATATTTGTTCGTTAAATCAAAAGTGTTTAAGCGTGCTGTTTTATGTAATAACAATGTAGAATAGAATAGCTCTTAAAAGAAATTTTCCGCTTATTATTTCTCTTTTACACGAAAGCTAAAGCTTCGACATACAGTGAATCAATTGGAGATAATTTCATCGCGTCTAGGCAAATTCTAAGCGCTTTATGCTGTATGTTATCTAACCATTTTATTGTTGACATACTCGCATATCCATATAAAACACAACAATAATCAATTCACAGGTCTGCAAATAAAGGGATCATGAATGTTGTTGGGCAGCTGAGGGTCATTTCCGAAGAAATTTTTCGCGCTGAATCCGAATCTGGTCTCCCAATTGGTCCATCACGTCAGGATTTTGAAATATTTGAGGTTAAGTACTTAAAAAATTGCTTTTTTGTCTACTTTTGAGGTTCAAAAATTTTTTCAGCTTATTTCTAATAAATTTAGTACCATCCTTTCTCTTTAAAATGGGGGGGAGTTCGTCTAGTGATTTCAAAGACATCGGACGCGTTTAAGTTCGGTGCCAGTAATCTGGCTTAAATCCCGATTAAAAGCCGGCACAATAGGACGAAATTACGCTGATGCGATAAGTGAAAAATAATACGCAAAGTGATATGTAAAATAACATTACAACAGTTAAGTTATATAGCTAATATTTAATTAATGTGGGTGATTAGAATATCTCAGTGCATAAAAAGTGGAGAATAACCCGAGAGCCTCTAGGAAACCATAAATCAATCAACACTAAGGCTAAAGATAAGTCTACACTCGACTATACCACTTTACTTAAATTTATACCTATATGCTTTAAATGCTTGATAGTTCCTAGACAATAAATTAAAATAAGGGCACTAAATATTTTTCTTTCAGCAAAAATATACAAACCAAATTATTACAAAAATACAAATAATAATTAATAGCCAAAACCGAATTTCTTTCAGCCAATCAAGAGAATTACGCACGATATAATAATGGTGATAATAATAACCCGAAATAATTAGTAATGCATCGCTATTAAGGTGTGATTATACAGATTTCCTGTGTGAACCTTCAAGTGTGTTTTCTCATAATTACTAAAAATATTCAAACAAAATTAATCAAAATTGAATACGTAATGATCAGCGGCGCACTACTCTTAAAGTATACCTTTCAGGTGAGGTTCTCATAATTGCTAAAAATATTCAAACGAGTTTAATTTGGATTAGATCAGAAATAATCAATGGGGCACTGTCGGGTGCGTAGCGTCCAGACTGAATTCTTATGGCACCTCAATGTATGTATGCGTGATACAGGTTTCTCTCAGGAAAATGGTTTCCAAGAAAATACGCACAGAAAAGAGCAATCTTGATACCTAGAGCAGCGGAAACTCAACTCAATAAATAGATCATATTTTGGTAGGCAGGGAGATGACTTATAGTGTTCTGTCACCAATGGATACCCTTGAAAGAGTTAAATACAAAGTGTCAACGTATAGAAGTTATATTTAAGTTTGTATAAGTGAATGTGTAAAATAATTTATACCTCGGAATATTATCAGCTTGATAAGAAATATTAGTTAGTGTTTAATTAGGTACAGAAACCAAAACTATCCACAGTGCTTCCCTCTAACGCAGTAAATCATAGCATATACATATACATAGTGCAGTGAAATCGTGTACCTGGAGACTTTAATGCACATATACTCCACACATGGTCTAACGGAAACGGAAACGCGCTGAAAAACCTAGCACACATGTTTGACTTAACAATAAGAAATACATGGAGTAAAAGTCAAACATGCATTAACACTTGGACTAATGGAAGCTCAATCACACAAATAGACCATATTCTGGTAAGCAGAGAGATAAGGGAAAGGATCAAGAAGGTTAAAGCAAAAAGGACAGCAGAAAACCTACTGAAGAAAACGCTAACACTGAACAGCACCAAACTAAAAATAGGGAGACCATGTTACACGTGGAAAACAACAATCGAGAGGATCATAAACAACCTGGGAAAAAAAAGCGAGGGGAAAATGAAAAAACCATGCGTCATGTGGCTCTCGCTGCTGACAACAAGCATGACTCAAATCCAACCCAGCATCGGAAATCGAGGAATCAGAAGACTCAGAAAAAGAAGATTCGAAGAAGCAGAAACAAAAAAAGAGGAGCATAAACAGTAATAAACACTGCACAATAAGACACAACACATATTTCACACAAAGATTCAGAAGAGGCAGATACCCAGAACCAAAAGCACAAAAAAGGGAGCTTTAACGCTCCCTCACGACACAATGCGGTAACGCATCTCACAAATACCTACACGTCCCATCCCATATTCCTTTACCATGCGCCATGTGGCACTCGCTGCTGGCAACAAGCATGACCTTAGTCCAACCCAGCGTGGACGTAGCAGGCCCAGCTGTATACCTGGGAGTGGCAGCAATGCCTACCGCACGCTGGTATCAATCAATCAATCAATCAAATCCTTTCTCTTTAAAATGAGCTTTCAAATGGTCATCTATGATGTTTTCTCGCAAAGTTATAGCCATTTTAAGGTGACATAGATTTGAAACCAGGATCCCCAACAACCCAACAATCTTAACCAAAAGACTATACGCATCAAATTTAACACAACAGAAGGGAAAACGAAACAATTTTAACCAATGAGTCAAAGGACAAATTGTCATATTTTCGATTACAAAATATATATCTTTGGGGCAACAACCAACGCATCTCCAAATAGTATCGAGATCAACCCTCAAGAGGGTGAAAACTATCCTTATACAATACCAAACTACGTAGCATTCGCCCCAAAGGGAACCGAAGAAAAATTAATCCAAAACTCTTAAACGCCAAGATTTTAACATCAGAACACTTAAACTTTAACACTAAGCCCTAAACATGAAAAAACACGAAACACAAAACTCTAAACCATAAACCCAAAACCATAAACCATACTTCCAAAATTGAAAACCCTAAAACCTGAACTTGGAATCTTATGAATTTTTATGAAATCTCTCTTTTTTGTTTTCCAAAGACCTTGAATCAGAAAACGGTTGAGATGAATCTTCGATTATAAGCTTGTGATGTTTGCCTTTCTGTTGTGTTAAGTTTGATTCTTTTAGAGTCAATGTGGTTAAGATTGTTGCATTTTGCTTTATGTTGTATCAAATCTTGATTCGTTTAGAGTCGTTTGGTTAAGAGCTCGGTATGTTTTCCCTTCTGTTGTGTTAAATATTGATTCATTTGGAGTCGTTTTGTTAAGATTGTTGAGTTGTAAGGGAATCCCGGTTTCAAATTCATGTCACCTTAAAATGGCTATACCTTTGTAAGGAAACATCGTAGATGAACATTCGAATACTTATTTTAAAGAGGAAGGATGGTACTAAATGATATATTTATTAGAAATAAACTGAAAAAAATTTTGAATCTTATACATAACCAAAAGTAGACAAAAAAAACATTTTTTAAGTACTTAACCTCAAATATTTCAAAATTCTAACATGGTGGGCCAATTCTGAGGCCAGATTCGGATTCAGCGTGAAAAATTACTTCGGGAATGACCCCTGTCTGCCCAACAACAAAACCTCGTAGACCTGTGTTATGGATCTTATATAAGTTGAAAGTCCTAATTTTCGTAATCTACGTAGTTTGAAAATTGAAATAACAGTGATTTTTTCCCTTCAGTAAGAGAAGGAAGTAACACATTTTTTATAGATACAAAAATAACTCAAACAATTTTTTGGCATTCATTTCTTAATTAATGTATCGAATTTATACACGTTATGAACGCACGCTAATTTTAAAAATAACTTAATTTTAGCGTTACAAAACAAAACTGACCGCGTATATATAGTCAGACATATACCTGCACATTTTATGTTACTTTCAGTCTTAGTTTAACGGGTGCGAAATTGCAGAAAGAAATAAACCGAATTAGGGCCTTATTGGAAATATTTGTTATAGTGTCTGAGCTGGTAAGTGAATTAAGGGGGCCAAGAATTAAGTTAGAAGCTCACGCCGAACATTTATTTGTCTTGACTCTGAATTGTTGTATCGATTCTTTTCTCTTTTAATTTTATCAAGAGATCACGAAACCTTTACCTCAAATACAAAACAAAGTAACATTAAATAATAGGTACCAAAGATTATTACAGCTGTTTTAATAGGCGGACGTATATAAATCAACATACGACCAACAGGGGCTTATGCATTTAATAAAAATTATTATCCAAATTAATTTTAAAGGAAAAAAATCGGCAGCTACTGGAAGCGGCTGGAACCTCCCCACACGGTGGATCCTTATCAGCTGTATTTGGATATTACATCGGAAATCAGAGCACTGAGCAAACAGATAAATTACACGTGACTTTGGAGCCATTTATTTCATCAACAAATATCGAACGAACTGAAGCGGACTACAAGCAATCTGTTAAAACATAACCTCTAATGTTTGTTTATGTTGCATGTTAATCAATTGCCGGATATTATAAGGGTATTAACAGATAACGTTTCGAAGATTTTGTAAAATATTGGATAATGAAAAAAAAATAATACAGAATTTAGCCCAAATGACGCTCTAACCAACAAGTCAATAACATTATGGACTGTTCAAGCAGACTAAGCATGCGTCACATTAAAATCTTCCTGCTCGATCAAAAAGGTCGAGCAAGTCGAGCTTCGTCCGAGGCCTTTATTTTGTAATATTCGAACGTTTAAGATTTAGCTCAGTTAACTCGATTTGCAATGAACGATTGTGACGTGTCCCATCAATCAGACGTAATATCCGAACACGGCTATAAACAATTATTACCTTAAAAAAAAACAACTAAAATAAGTTTTGACATTGTCAAAAATATTTGGGTTGGTAACCTTTACGAATGTTGATTTTTAGGTTATGAAATATATTTAGGGACATAACATGTTTAAGTTTTTCAAGTTTATTCACATTTTTAATGTTTGACTACGCATTTTTAGCTTGGAGCCACAGTGACTCCAAGCAGATAGTTAAAAAACTCATGCAAATAATTTTTCTATATAGATAGATCTTAGGATAACGTCACGATAAGTCGACCATATTGCCTGAGGGATAACCAAACTTTTTATTCCAATGTAAACAATGAAGTAATCTCAGTTTTAAATGTGAAATAAAAATAAAACACCATCTTTTTTTGCGACAAGGTGCGATTGTGAGATAAGGTTTATTTTGAATGTAAAAAAGATTAGAAGAAAGGTAAAGAAATCACTTTCTGGCAGAGTCTATTGAATTCTACATACGGATAATATAACAAGCTTATCACTGAAATCTAGCACTTAGTTATTTAAATGTAAACTTGCCTTGCCCATAACAATGAATACATTTGAGTTTATCTTTCTTGCACAAACTTCTTGCACAAATCCGGCCTCATAATATTTATATGCTTGTAAAGATTTGTATGCCTTTAACTGATGATCTGCGAAGAAGCTGTAAGTCGATACTAAGTAATTTACCATATTAATTACGGACACACAAGGTAAAATAGACAAATCTGCAGAAAGGTCTCCAGTCTCCACTCCAAGGGTGTATGGGTCAATATTGTCTATTATTTTGATTTTCTCATCGTAGCGACACTTTACATCACCCATAAGGGTTGGATAATATTCACTATATGACATTATTACGAAAACACACACAGTTTCTCAAGAAAATCAGGAAAAAATATATAAAACCACGCAAACTGCGTTTTGTTGTCCCTCAAGCAAAATGTCAAAATTGTCAAAACCATGTGACCTAAAAATGGTTGATTAATAAAAAAATATATTGCTAATTACATGTTAGATTTCTAACCCACAAAAAGAGTCCTATTTTATTAGGACAAAGTATTTAGGACTTCATAAACATTACACTGTACTAGATTTTAGTTGAAAGTACGGGAACCAGGCAGAAATTTTAATAATAGCTACGTAATATTCTTAAATCTTAAGAAATATATATTTTTGAGGTTAGCTGTGACGTCACGTACCATAAGCTATAAATTAACATTCACAAAGGTTACCAACCCAAATATTTTTGACAGATGGCAAAATACGTTTTCCCCTAACAATAATACCAATTTTTTGGATGCTGTCATATGTGCACATATAACGAATTATTTTTAATTTTTTTAACGGAAACCAAATCGAAAGGGTGCAAGTGTGATATATCGTTGGAATTGGAATTTATACTGCTTTTTAATGGTTCTATTACAAATTCTAAGTAATCATAAAATAAACAACTTGTGCCAAAATGGCACTAAACGTAATCCGATCTCAACCAAAACCTTTTCAGATCTTCTGGAGCACTAAAGAAACCCTCATGTAAAAGTTTCATCCAAATCAGGTTAGTAGCTTCGTAGCTATCGTGCTAACACACAGGCATTAGTCACAAACCACTTTTTTTGGGTTTCCGGGACCTCGAAATCGTAAAGATTTGATGTTATCTCAATTTTCGATTTTGGATTAATTGTAGTAACCTCCCACAATTATTGTGGGGAGGTTAATAAACACAACACTATAAAAACTAAGTTCGTAGGCAAGAGCACTTAATAATTTTGATTATTGATACGGGAAACAACTAAACGAAAACATCCGTTCGTTGGTAATGGGTGGTAGGGATGGCCATCTTTTGGAAAAACCATATAACTCTTGGTGGACAGCTTCCCTGCCAGATGTGGCCGGAGTAGTGTTCATGGTGGATCGTTTAAGTTTGAGTTGATATATTTTGTTTTATCTTCTGGCCTCGGCCGATTTTTCACTAAATCGGTCGGGGAAGTAAGCTGTCAAATTTTTCTGGGGGAATTTGGTTTTTGACAGTTTTCGAAAAAATATTTTAGGTTGGTACCAATGTCTTAAATTATTTTTAAGTTATGTAGCACTATTTTTAGGTTATGTTGCCGGAAGAATTTCCGGCGGGATGGCGGAAGTAGCGGAAATAGTTTTTAAAATATAATGTCACTTTTAAAGTTTTATTGGAAAAAACTCACCGAAAACGTTCCGGTGAGATTGCTTATACTTGTAGGGCTTGTGAGCGGTTCACGAAGGCTTCTCACACCTTCCGTGGGCTTTATGAACGTCGAAAAAACTTGTAATATCTCGATGCACTTGACACTCAAATTTACTCAGCATACAGTCTGCACGCTTTAACACACTAGTCTATTGAACGTTAAGTTAGACCACAGAGTACAGTAACTATACAGAGGCGAAGGCTAGCCTTCCCGCCAAAACCAAATTTGTATACTCATCGCCATTTCTTAATTGTTTAACAATCAACCTCACTTTTATCTTGACACTGTTGATGTTTATCGTGTTAAGTTTGGATTTGTGAATTTTTTTTTCCACTCATTTTGGGATATTGAAAACATTAACCGAGAATTAAAATTCTCATAAATAAAACCTAGTGTACAACTCAATTGAAAATAGGCGCCAATTATAAGCAATTCAAATCGTAATATTTTTCAATCCAACTCGAAATACACTGTCTTTTCAGTGTATCCTTAAATGGGGATCTGCACATGACGTCATAGCTAGCCTCAAAAATATATATTTCTTAAAATTTAAAAGTACTACGTAGCTATTATTAAAATTTCTGCCTGGTTCCCATACTTTCGACCAATATCTAGTTTGTCACAATAAAATAAAACGCATTTTGCAGGTTAGAAATCTAACCTATTAAAAGAAATAAACAACATATCTCTCAGTGTAGACCAGGGTGTATTAAATAGGTGATGCGACGACAACCCTCACAGTGGCTTAATAAGTGCTTACTTCGTACATATTGAAAAAGATGGCTCAACTAAGTTCTCTCATTACTTACGCATAGATAGATAATTTTATAGGTTCTGTGCATACGTACATACAGTGTTGCATACATTCCCGGCTTCTTGTTTTTGACAAGAGTCCAGTGACATCTGACATTAAGTAGCTAAATTAAAACATTGAAAGAATATATGTAACACTACATGCAGTATTGCACGTGTCGTCACAGCTAACCACAAAAATATATATTTCTTAAGATTTACAGGTATTACGTAACTATTATTAAAATTTCTGCCTGGTTCCTGTACTTTCAACCAAAGTCAAGTTCAACGTAATATGTATGAAGTTTTAAATAGTTTGTTACAATAAAATAAGACACTTTTGCAGGTTAGGAATCTAACCTATAATTAGCAGTCTATTTTTATTAATCAACAATATTGAAAAATTATTTGCGTGAATTTATAAATATTTGCTTGGAGCCAGTATGGCTCCAAGCTAAAAATGCCTATACAAACATTAAATATGAGAATAAACGAAAACACCTTAAAATTTGAGGTTATGTTAGTTATACGATGCACATGCCCAGGTAATTGTAGGACCGTATTGCTCGCGCCATCTATTAAAGTAAATAGAAACCATGCACTTACGAAGCCATTATTATAATAGGAAAGTGCCGGACCACCTATTTAATACACCGTGGTGTAGACGCAACTGGTACGCAAGGTCACAGAAAACGAGCCATCAAAACTGAAAGGAACCGCCAAAGACTTCGCCTCTGTGCAGTTACTGTATTCTGTGGTTCCACTATAAAATATATTTTACACAAGAAGCGTGTTATTTGGTTTTTAATTTTTTTCACGGAAACCAAAGCTAAAGAGTGCAAGTGTTATATATCGTTGAAATCGGAATTTTTACTGCTTTTCAATGGTTCGATTACAAATTGTAAGTAATCATAAAATAAACAACTTGTTGTGCCAAAACAGCAACAAACGTAATCCGATCTCAACCAAAACCTTTTCAGATCTTCTGGAGCACTAAAGAAACCCTCATGCAAAGTTTCATCCAAATCCGTTTAGTGGCTTCGCCGCTATCGTGCTAACAGACATACACACACACACACACACACACACACACACACACACACATACACACACACAGACATTTTTCAAAAACAACTTTTTTGGGTTCCTGGGACCTCAAAACGTAAAGATTTGATGTTATCTCAATTTTCGATTTTGGACTAATTGTAGTAACCTCCCACAATTTTATTGTGGGGAGGTTAAAAATGTGGTGGAGTGAGACATTTATTTTTTCAAAAATTTTCGTTGAATTTTTTATTCTTCACATTCGTTCCTGATGTCTCAAGAAGTAAAGAAAAACATGTTGGAATAAATTCGGGCTTATAAACAAAACCGATTTTTGCTGCAAGATTCGATTTCTTCGCCGTTCACAGCGCAGTAACCTATTGACAAAATTTTAAGAACTGGGGTTTTTTTAATGTAAAGTGAAGGGCGGTCATTATGTACTACCAAATCTGCTTAGAATGTCCGCCTTATCGATTTTTGTTTATTTACAACGTCATGCCATCTGTCACGGTTGCCTATTAGGCGCACAGTCTCACCAAAACTCTTTCTCACCAACTTTTTGGTGACATTGTATTTTTTAACAACTCAAAATCGATTTAAATTGAAATTTAGTAAATCCTCATGTCGCTTCGTGCAGAAAAACTTTTAAACCTTTTATGATTGATTGATTTACCATCGTGCGGTAGCCATTGCTGCCACTCCCAGGTTATACAGCTAGGTCTGCTACGTCCACGCTGGGTTGAACTAAGGTCATGCTTGTTGCCAGCAGCGAGAGCCACATGGCGCATGGTAAAGGAATGTGGGATGGGAGGTGTAGGTATTTGTGAGATGCGTTACCGCATTGTGTCGTGAGGGAGCCTTCTTTTTTTTTGTATTTTTGGTTCTGGACTTCTGCCTATTCTGGGTCTTCTTGTGAGATATGTTGCCGCGTTGTGTCGCTGCTGTTTGTGCTCCTATTTTTGTACTTCTGCTTCTACAAGCCTTCTTCTTCTTCTTCTGAGACTTCTGATTCCTCCGTTTCTGATTCTGGTAGAGTATATATCGCTCCGATTTCTTTGTGGAAATTCATTTTTCCCCTCGCTTTTCTTTCCCAGTATGTTTGGTCCTTTCCCAGTTTGTTCATGATCCTCCCGATTGTTGTTTTCCACGTGTAACATGGTCTCCCTATTTTTAGTTTGCTGTTTGATTGATTGATTGATTGATTGATTTACCAGCGTGCGATAGGCATTTCTGCCACTCCTAAGGATTATATAGCTGGGCCTGCTACGTCCACGCTGGGTTGGACTAAGGTCATGCTTGTTGTCAGCAGCGAGTGCCACATGGCGCACGGTAAAGGAATGTAGGATATTTAAAAATTAAATCATTTCTAACATCTTTCGATGCGCCACTTTTCAGTGCATAATTGCGATTTGGAAACTTCGAAAATACCAGAATCTTCGATTTCTGGAAACTTCTATAAAATCGAGAACTCTCAAAATTTGCTATAACAGACAGAACAAACACTTCGCTGCCACAGTTAGTCGATACTCAGTCAGTCAGTCTTTACTCAAATACGCGAACTACCACTACATACACAAATTTATACTATCAATTGTTAATCAATGTCCTAATTAACGTCGTATAATTAATAATTCGTTTTAAGTTTATTTATTGCAAGAACGTGAAACTGTAATATACGTGCTTAAACTCAGATCAATGTTTTAAAATTGACTGTTTAAATCGTTCCAGTCCTACAAACTTTAATATACAGGGTGTTCTAATTCTCAGTGTCAAAAAGTGGATGATCGGTGCAGTATTCCAAGTGTATATCAAACCATAGCGAAAGTTACGTCTTCAACATCAGCCCAACGTTTTGGGCTACTAGAAGAATATGATGCTGGAGAATGGCTTTTGAGAGCGTATTTCCAGGAAAATTGAGCTATTAGTGCTATGAGGTGTCCAAGGAATTCGTATCAAACGTTTCCAGAAGCACACCTCGATGGTATTTTCAATACGCCATCTGTCTGCTACCCTAACGGACTATGTCTCAGAGGCGTAAAGAAAGATGAAGAAAACTAGGGGCGCCCCATTAGAAGAAGAAGAAGGGGTAGGAAGTCCCATTTTTATGCAGTTCGTGATATTTCTGTCACGCCAAATTGTGCCCCAACTGAAAAATTGCCGATCTTTCCATCTATTTTCTTCGGTGAATTTCATATTCGCGGTCGCCAGAATAGGCATCCGAAAACAAGGAGTACGTCACCTACTGGTCTTTTGTAAAACTAATCACTGGAGCATTCGGCTATTGTCACCTTATGGGCCAGTGGAATTAGCAAATATGCATATTGTAATTCGTTTCAGAATGCCACGTGGATTACACGATAGTTTTATTGATTACGAACATGACCCTGAATTTGGTTCACTTTTTGACCGCCGGAACATTGTTTATTTAACGATTTATTGCTGAAAAGTTAAAAAAAATCGACTTTTTTAAAGATAACTCAAAGACCTTTGACGACGGGTTTTTCAATTTGTAGATACTGTTAGAACTTTGAAAAACGGTTAATTTGGGAAATGTTTCGTTTAAAACGCTTGAAAATTTGTGTAAATAATTGCAAAAAACCGCGAAAATTTTCGCAATTTGCAAATATTTTTCATTCTTTAACAAAAGCACTTTAGTGCTTGAAACTTTGACAAAATATGTCTTTTATCACCACAAAGTTACCTCTAAAATTTCATCAAAAATTTTTTATTAGTTTAAGAGATATTCAATTTGTTTATTAAAAACATGAATAATGTAAAATGCAAATTCACCCAGTTCCCGTTGTCGTGGACATCATTTTTTTTATTGAGACTTAAACTTTATGTTTTATTAATGGTAAATCAAATTTGCATTATTTTCAACTTCAAAATGGCGTTTGAAAAAGTGTCACATTTTGAGGTTAGGTTTTTTGGCAATAACTTTTAAACAAATGAAGATTTTGCAATATCGTTCTAATATCTTAGTTGCTGGGGTTTTTTCACACATTTTCAAAAAAAAAATTACTCTGTAGCCTTACGAGAAGCCGAGATTTTACAGGACATATCGAGTTTCTTAAAAAAAAAACCGATCCAACAAGTCCTCACATGCCTAACAACGAAAAATTGAAGAAAAGGAGTAGTTTTATGCATCTAGGGATAGTTGGTGGGAAGCTAAATAATATCAGCATCGCATCGCGTTCTCCGCCCTTGAAAACGTGTAGAAAACAATTTTCGACACGTTTGGATGTTTTTTGTATGTTCCGGTATTGAGGGAAGTTCAAACACCCGGGGGGGTTGTTAGGATGTCTGGTTGCGAAATTTTACAGGACATATCGAGTTTTCTCAAAAAAAAAACTAATCCGACAAGTCCTCGCATGCCTAACAACAATGCGTTTGGGGGTAGCTCGAGAGGGGAGGGACCGCGCGAGTATAACCATCGTGTTGGCAGTTCTCGAGAACGGGGGAGACATATTTTGTCGCTACCCTTGCACTTTTGGGGTTTTAGACTTTTTTTGCAAGTTTCGTGGATTATTAGTGTACAATGGTATCAACAATAAGTAAAATGATAAACTGAGATATTAAGTTATTAAAAATATGATTAAGGAGTTTACACACGATGCAATTTACTGGAGTCAACCTAGTCAATATCTTTATAGATTGCAGGGACAACTCGTAAAAGTTGAGTTGGCACGGGAATGTTCAAAGCATACCGCCCAAGTTTGATTCGGCAATTTGTATCGTGTGTAGACTCCTTTAACCAGCAGCCATTGAGAGGAGAAAGCTAATGCAAAGAACCGGGGTCCTGAGTGGCAACAATAGTGGCCTGGACAATCACACAAATTGTAGCGAAATTTTTAAAATAAAATATATGTAATTCCTAGTATATTAAAAAGTAATATATACTATTGCACCATTATTATGCGTTACCCTAGAATATTTCTGTTCAATATTTTGCAAAATACTGTTTAATTTATTTTACTCGTAATCCAGTCAGTAGGGACAAAAAATGGCCTTTGCTTTAGAAAAGGTGAAGTAGTAATGATTTCGATATATGTTGTTTAAGTCGAGGCCCTGATGAAAAATATAAGTTTTCGACCCTGGAGGGGGCGGACCGCCATCTTGATTGAAAGGTGCAAAAATTGCCTTTTTCAAAATAATTTGGCAACACTCGATTCTAAGAGAAAAATGTTCGAGACAAAGTTGAAGAGGACAAATGTTCCTATATTTTTTGTATATACACTTTTATTGTAAGTCTAATTTGTAACGAGATACAGCGGTGGGAAAATGAAGTTTAACGAATTTTTTTTTATTATTTTTTGTCCATTGAGGAATATGTAACGTCCATTTAGATACATTCGAGCAACTTGGAGGACTTCACGCATCACTCGAGACTTTGAAGATTTGAAAAAACTATTGTATTGGTTTTCTCAGCCTCCTCCTTGTCCCGAAATCGATTCGCTTTTTCCATAAATACTGGACTTGTTGCAGATGCACAGATAAAGTGTCATTTGTCTGGAGAAAAGGTCTCGAGGTGATGTCGAACATGGTTACCACGTACTATGATTCCGAGTCCATTAAATTTAAACGTAAGGACAGACTCACACCATTGGCAGCAATCAATAGCAGCATAAAAGCCGGTGAGGAAAAAATTATCATCAACCCACTAATGCTATTCCAGAGAATGTGCATTGTGCAGAAATCCGACGACGAGTTCGATCTTGTCTTTTTTGACAGAAGAAGGAATGCGCAAATTCAAGAAATCATTGTTGTATACTGTTTTTGAATAACTTCCAGACGGCAGGGAACTCGGAGGTTGTAGATGGAGAATATCATTTACACAAAGTTGTATGGTGTCTTAATGACTTTTTTGGATCCATTTGCGAGAAATATGTTCAATATGTACGAGATCACTACGATTCACAAGTAATCGATGTTTTTGATGGATATCCGTTAGATTATAGAAAAAAAAAACACAAAGGCCGCAGAAAGACTTCGCTGAGTCCGTCTTTCGTTGCTGAAAACTAAATTCGAAGAGGCTGCTTTTACGGTTACACAGGCTGACGAGGATACTAATGTGTTGATTGTCAATACAGCGATTTCCTTGTGCTCAACATTTAATGCTGTTTTCAACATTGGCGAAGATGTTAACTTCCTTGTTCTGCTAACAGCATTAGCACCATCGCTAAGTATCATATATCTTCGTTTTTGCAATGTTCATTTAATTTAATTTCAATTATATTCTACTTTACCTTTCACATGTAACATTGAATCATCCGCAAACAATTTGAGGTTACATTCCTTATAACAATTACAAATATCGTTAATGTATAACAAAAAGAGTATAAGAGCAAGTACCGACCTTTGAGGTATTCCATGTTTTATAGCCAGTTATTATGAATATCTGTCATTAAATTTAATAATTTGATTCCTATTTTCGAGTTATGTATGATGTAAACCACTGTAATACTATCCAGTCAATTTCATATTTTTTAGTTTCAATACAAGTAAATCATTATTATAATAATATAAATAATACAAAATATGTTGTGTTGTAAACGTACATTATATAATAGAAAAAATACAGAATTCGCCACCAAGCAAACTTCTGACACATTGGAAATTGACGTAGTTATTATGAAGAGAATAAAACACCACATGATTGCTACATAAATTGATTTATTGAATACACACTTAGTAGGAATAGTTGAACGTCAAACCTTATATCAGTTTGCTTGTAATTTTCTCATTTAAAAAAACACCTTTGTATTACTACTCGACGTATGATCGCCCTATATATTACCAACTATTTTTAAATTGTAGTCCTTTTGATGCCGAATCAAGCTATATATTAGTTTTTTTCTATTAAGTTATTAAGTTGAAAGATAAACCCAATATTGGACTTTACCATTAACTCACACTATATGTATGTAAATATCGTATTAGGTCGCTTCCTCTGCCTTCAATTCTTGAGTAATTATATGCGGTAGAAAATCCCAAAAGAAGTGTAAGAATGCTACAAATAACTTTTTTTGTATTTGATCCTTAAAATATCTACCCATTTCACGGATTCATTTGAGTCCGCAAAATGAGCCTTTTCCGAACTCAATCCTAAAAAGTTGCCATGGCAACTTTTGAGGATTATTTAGGTAAATGATGCAAAATTGTTTATACAACAATTAAACAACTTTATTTAATCTAATAGGTACAACAATAAGACTTAATTATTAGGTTTGTAAGTTAAATTAATAATAATTAAATGATTATGACCCAAAATGAAAATTAAATGAACAATTTTGAGCACTTTCAAAACTATTACTCCCAAACGAGGGTATCCTGTTAATTTCTTTTGTTGTTGTGGTAGTAGCTTCGGTGGTAACCGATGATATTATGTTGCTCGATGGTTCGATTTTCTTCTCCCCCATTAACATTCTGCACACTTTTTTCTTCTTCTTAATTGATTCTTCTATATATGACTCTGCCACGGAAGACGACCTAGAATTAGTTATTATTTAGAATAACAAGACAATAATATTTTGAAAAAACTTGCTTCCATCCTCCTAACCGTTTCAACGAGGTAACCCATTAATGCCCAAGGGGTCGATAACAACCCAGAGACAATTTTAATTTCTACTGTCCTTACTGATTATGAAACTAACATTACGTATGTGTCCAGCGTCTTAGTATAGTTATTCACTCTATATTATAACGATAACCTTACAAATTGACAGTGTTTACTTGTGAGATTTGGTGTAAAATATTTCAACAATTATTTTTATGTGACATGGCACAGTTTAGCTACTGGTAAGTACAAATGTATTACTGTTTTACAAACTGCATTGAGATATTATTCAAAAATAGCATGTGCTCGATCGTCCCTACAATTTATGTGCCCCAATAATGAGAAATAAAACTGCTACATAACCTTAAATGTTGCTGGGTCATTAACGACCCCTTGGGCTAACTACATTGTTCAAGATATTTTTTTTTATTTTGCAGGAAACGACCTCTTATTACATCTGAAATATTGGAGGAAATTGAAATGTTAGATGAACATGTTATTGTAACTGACGCAATAGTAATAACGCCTCCGAATGATTGGGAATGCTACAGATTGTGATTCAGGGGACGAAGAGTGAAATGATCCCGATATGTTGAATGGCAAACAGCTAGTTGCCGAGGCAGAATTTTACTTTGACAATAATGACATTCTAGATAAACTAGCGCCAATCCAAAATACTGAGAATGATGTTGAAGTAGAGCATGAGAATAACGGTGACATTGAACCTGAAGAAGATTGAGGAATATAATATCCCACTAGCTTTTATGGCGAAAAAATGCAGAACTGTACCTATATCTACTGGTAAAGATGAGAAGACCACGTGGAAGAAAGGAGATCTCAGGAGAGAGTCTTGCATTTACTTCCGCCACTCACCCTAAGTGCAACAAGTCATCCGCTTGAATATTTTGAATTATTTTTAACACAAGAAATTGTGCAAAATCTCGTGGACTCCACATGTATTTACGCAACCAGGGACCACAACAAACCCGAATTTGAGATGTCAATACATGAGATGTACGTGTTTATCGGTATTCTCCTGTTAAGTGGATATGTTCCCTTGCCGAGGGGAAGAATGTATTGGGAAGACAGTGAGGACTTACCTAATATGCTAGAGGCCGAATCCATGAGTAGGAATAGATTCGAGGAAATATGTAGCGTTTTTCATATGATAGACAACAATGATTTGCCACAAAATGACAAATTGGGTAAAATTCGTTCCCTTATAAACGATCTCAATAAACAGTTTATAAAATACGCACCAAATCAAATCAAATTCAATATATCGATAGATACATATATAGGATACAATAGGATTTAGGGGAAAAATGGCACATACCAATTGTCTTTTGGCTCTTCGATATGTGTGCACCAAATGCATGGTTGCTAGCTCGTCAATTAGGGGTTTACTAAAGATAATCTTGAATTCCGACGTGAAACTGTGTAGTGTCTATTGAAAAAACATGGAAAAAAGTATGCTGTATCTGGAAGAATGCGGGCGGCTATTCTGTGTCCCACCATTACTTCAGGGCGGCATCTTATTGTAACTGATAGGCAAAGGCGCAGGTGTCACTTGTGCAAAAATAAAACTAATAAAGCTTGTGAGGAGTACAATGTACCTCTGCACGACAAATGTTTTGAAAGTTTTTACAAACAATGATGAAACATGTGTTTTAGATTTTTTAAATAATAAATAAAATATTTCATAGTTCTCTGTTTCAATAATTTCTAGAGCCCAAGGGGTCGTTAACGACCCATATCAAATTTCAAAAATTAAGAAAGATTAAATTTTTTTGATATTTTCTCTATTGTCCAACACTGCCAATAACACATATTTCTGAATATTAGAAAAATCCAAGGAACTATATTAATCTGGGCATTAATGGGTTAAATCGACGTCAGCATCTGCCGCAAGAGACGCAGAACTTCGCCGGAAGCAATGCCCTGTAAACTCTGTCGGATTCGGTAGTTTAAGAAATTCAGCAACGATAGAGGGCATTTTCCCAAAAGAATGGATTCCTACACGTTGTACCATACATTTTACCTTACGATAGGAAATAGAAAAATAATCGTGTTTAACATTCGCTGGTAGTAGTCACTGGTACAATTCCATGGGATTAACAGCTTCACCTTCAGTTACCACGGGAAATACTCTCTTAATGTTGGTGAAGACCAACATCGTATTTTTGGTGAATTTAGGTAGCTCTTTGCGCCTGCATGCACCACACACGCCAATGAGAAGAGCAACCTGCGAAATTAAATAAGAAACTGATGCATGTCATTAAAGTATGATTTTAAACTTACTTTGATTAATAAATACTTCTCATTGTCTGCATTTATCAAAAATATATTAACTTCTTGGAGCGCCAAAACTTTTGACTTTGTGGGCTCGTAGCCTATTGAATTTCGCTTCAAAATAGCTGTGGTTCTGACGAGATTGTTTATTTCTCTACTTTCTTTGACATACAAAACAGCTTTTATCATCGAATATTTTGATCAGTGAGTAGATGGTTTTACTTCTTGTGACTGTAATAGGAAAATAAAGAAAATAGTCACAATAATTACATATTACATTATGTTATTAATATTGAATGCAAAGAATAGCGGCACTTACCTTTTCATGTAATTAGTTCAACATTGCATCTTCGTCTACAATTACAATGTTGTTCATTTCTTTCCATCGAATGAATGCTTCATATTCCTTTCTATACATTTGACGAGATTTCATTAGAAGTAAATCTAACACAATGTCCTTTTCAGATATAATTTGTGGATTATGCATTTTATACCGTATAAAAAGAATGCGTCAAAATTTTTTTGTTTACATTAAACAATCTGGTTACTATGGTCGCATGATAATTAAAATTCGAAGCTCACTATTTTCGAGAAATATTTGCTCTGATCAAAAATTTAAATATGTTTTAGGGACCTTTAACAAAGAAATATTGTTTGTAACACGTACCTAAAATCAGTTTTTTGGGACTCATCGAGTATTCCGAATTCGGCTTCGCCTCGTCCGGAAACAGCTACGATTCGTCCCAAAAAACATGATTTTAGGTACTTGTTACAAATATAACTATTAGATAATATTAACATCCACTATTTTTGTCAAGTAATTTATATTTTTCACTAAGGGTTAGTAAATTTAACAACACCCAATGTATCTAAAATACAATTGTTGAAAGAAAAAAGTTTTATTTTGAATTAAATTACCTTAAATATTTTATTTCAAACATACTTACCCTTCACGCAATTAAGAGGGATAACTTTGTTTACATCCAATAAATTACAAATCAGGATTTTGCAATGTATTTATGTAGAAAGTCCTAAAACAAGCAAGGGCTCGATAGAAATAATCGTGCTATTGAAATTATTTGATCTGGTAAGTACAAGAAAATAAGGGAACGTAACAAAATAACATTATGTAGGTACCGTCTAAAAGCAGAACACATATAAAACAAAACAAGATCCAGAGAAACGATATCAAAAGTGATTGGCAAACGTAGGTCTGAGCTCTATCCAGAGTGTGTGCCTGAGGTATATGAATAATGAATAAAGTTATCGTTTAGTTCATATTTTTGATGGGGTACGGCACAGCAAAATGAAATTTGCATTTGTAAGAGATATGGCGAGATCAAAGCTGGCTGGGACCGCCCGCACCTCCCACCTCTTTCTTCTTCTATATGCGGACTTTTCAACCCCCGTTTCCCTCTAATCCATTCTAGTGTGTTATATTTTCGATAATCTCGTCTAGCAGCAATAAAAAACAATGCATTTTAAAAGATGTTATATATTAGACTAAAATTTCACAGAGCATTGAGTATAATATTAATAATCAGGTAATACCGTAAATTGCATTAAGCGATCACATGTATCAACAAAAAATGTATTTATAAAAATGAAATATTAAAAGCCAAGAAAGTAGCAAACGATAACTACATTCGTCGAAATAAGAATCAGCAAAAAGCAATGTGGAATTTGGTTAATATAAATAAAAATAAAACAGACAATTCGTCAGAAATTATTTCTCCTGGAAACATTGCTCAAAATTTAGTTAACTGCTTGTCATCTGCCACCGACAATTTTGAAAATTATTTTACAACTTCCATAGAAACTGGTGCTGACAAGGATTTTATTTTTACCGAAGTCACTTACGATCAAGTCCTAGATGTAATCATTAATCTGAAAAACATAGTAAAGATGCTTATATCAACATTAAAATTCTCAATTGTATTAAATACATTATTATCATTCCACTTCTCATTGCATTAAATATTTGGGCATTATTTTGGACAGTAAGTTGACATGGGAGGAATACATGTCCTACATTTGCAAGAATATATAATAATAATAATAATAATAATAATAAAAGAATATATCACGTAATATTTTCTTACTGCGCATTTTAAAAAATTGTTTGCCACAGTCAACGGTTTTAATGACATATCATATAATAATTCAATCTTCTCTTACTTATGCCATTTTAATATGGGGCCAATCGGCACATACCTCTAACAGTTTTTTCACTGCAAAGAAAGGCTGTCAGAATCATTGCTTGGTTATCATATAGGGATGATTGTAGGGATGCTTTTATAAGCCTTAAGAATCTTAAGATACTCACTTTACCCTGTAATTATATACTGCAGTGCCTTGTCCATGTTAAAAATAGTTTAAATAATTATATAACATGTGAAAGTGTACTGTTAGACGTTGATACCCCCAGAGACATCCCTCATGTAGGCAACACAGAATTCAATTAGTTTGATTAGTTCGGATGTTGTCCCAGAGATGGTGCGCGGTGTCTGAATTTGGAGATTTGCAGAAGAGAACCTACTAGAAGCGTCTGGAAGTAGTAAAGAGCCTTCTAGAAACATCTAGAGATTGATGACATCATACAGACTAATCTAGAGCTCTCATCTTTGGGTATACAAATTAATGGAGAAGGAGACAGTTACGGTCGTATCGAGCCTTCATTCGGTTACTAAGTATGGTGATTTGGTCTCTAAGCAGCTCATTAACATTTCTTAGCCGTTCATTCATTTCATCCACATAGCTGTTCGCAGGAAGCTGTTCTCCGCCCGGTGTTCTGAAAATCAAATCACACGGCAGTCTGATCTCATGTCCAAATACTACTACGGGCTGGTGTCTGTTTCGTAGACTCATGGATAGCAGCTCGGTATGCCATGAGAAAGAACGGTATGTGGAGATCCCAGTCACGTTGATTCTTATGAACCACTTTAGAGAGATGTTCTTTCATGGTTTTGTTATGTAGTTCCACCATTCCATCTGATTGCGGGTGAAGGGCTATTGTCCGTGTTTTGTGTATCCCCAATAACTTGCAGATTTGCTGACTCAAAGTTCCTCCCTTGATCTGAATGCAGCTCCAGGGATACAGCAAACCGACATATCAAATTATCTACCAAAACATTGGCGACAGTGACTGCTTCTTGGTTTGGAATCGCATAGGCCTCTGGCTACTTACTAAAATAGTCCATGGCAACCAGTATGTACTTGTTACCGTCCTTGGTTACTGGGAATGAGCCGGCTATATCGATCGCAATCCTCTCAAAAGGAGACGTTATATTGCTTCACTGCACCCCCACTTCTAGTCTGTGGTCCCTTACTGGCTCCACAAATTTTGCAATTGCGACAACAAGCTTCCACTTCCTGATGACTACTTACCCAATAAAATCGTTCTCGTACTTTATTCAGGGTCTTATTAACGCCGAAGTTTCCACCGGATGCTCCATTATGCACTTCCTGAGGTACTTTCGGTACTCGACGCCTGGGAATCACTAGACGCATAACAACTTCCTTGCCATCCGGGCTTTCCCACGCTCTCTTTAGCAGCCCGTTCATGACTTTAAGTGAATCCCATTGGGCCCACAAAGCCTTCAATCCAACTGCCTTGTCCGAAACATCCTTCCACGCTGGTCGAATTACTTTCTCCTTTGCTTTCAATATAGCCCCAATCTCTGTGTCATTCAGTTGTTCTTGTCTCAGGACTTCAGTTGTCCAATCATCCGGAACATCTATTTTAATAGGATTGACTGCCCCTGTACCCTGTCATTTCTCAACGTGGCGACAGTGCTTGCACGGTCTTCTAGATAAAGCATCTGCGTTCTTATGAGATCTTCCAGGTCGATGTTCGATTTTGAAATCATACTGTTGCAGCCGTTCTATCCAACGAGCCAGTTGACCTCCAAGGGTTTTCAACTGCAACAGCCATTTTAATGCAGCATGGTCGGTCCGAATCTTGAAATGTCGTCCATAAAGATATTTATGAAAATGGTCCACTGATTTAACGATGGCCAGTAACTCTTTCCAGGTTACATAATAATTTCTTTCCGGTTTGGACAGCACCTTGCTGAAGTACTCGATCACTCTTTCCTGCCCATTCTGGATTTGGGACAGCACACAACCGATCGAAGAATTGCTGGCATCCGTATCTAAAATAAAAAGTCCTTCCCGTTGTGGGTATGCTAGCACACGACCAGTGCATAGAGCTGCCTTCAATTTTCTCATGCCGTTTCACACTCCGGTGTCCACTGGTACTGCTCTTTCTCTTCTGTCAGCCGGTGTAATGGCTTCGCAATTTCTGCAAACCCTTCCACAAAGCGTCTATAATAAGTGCAGAAGCTAAGGAAGCTTCGTACTTCATGAACGCTAGATGGTCTTGGCCAATCTCGTACGGCAGAAATTTTGTCGGGGTCTGTTTGTATTCCATCCGAAGACACAACGTGACCAAGGAATTTGACTTCTGTCTGGAATAGCAGGCACTTCTTCGGGTTCAACTTCAGATGGGCATTCCTGACTCGCCCAAATACTTCTTGAAGATTTTTCAAATGTTCTGTAAAGTCCTGTCCCATAACAAGCACGTCGTCAAGGTAAACCAGGCACGTCCTCCAGGTTAGCCCTCGCAGTACGAATTCCATCAATCTCTCAAAGGTAGCTGGCGCATTGCAAAGTCCAGAAGGCATCACGGTAAATTGATAAAGACCACCGCCTGCTGAAAACGCTGTCTTTTCCTTATCATCAGGATGAAGCCCCACTTGCCAGTATCCACTCCCAAGGTCTAACGTAGAAAACCATCGGGAGCCTGCCAACGTGCTTAACGGTTTCAGCGCACCAAAAAATCTAAAAATAAACATGCTTTTTAAATGTTTAGAAAAAGTGGAATTTCAACCCTCCTTGGGGCTTGTAGGGGGTGCTAGGGGATGACTGGGTGGTTCAAATAAGTTTTTATTGTCATATTCGGTTTCAGCGCACCAAAAAAACTGCTTTTTAAATATTTAGAACAAGTGGAATTTATATCCCCCAGGAGGGTTGTAAGGGGGTTCTAGGGGAAAATTGGATAGTTAAAACCTTTTTTTATTGTCATATTCGGTTTCAGCGTCCCATAATATATGGGGGTAAGGGGGTCTACCCTCTGGGTTTCGAATTTTTTTAAATTTTGTGTGCCTGTGTTATCTTTAAGTCTTTTCCCTGAAGGGCTCTTGTATGTTGGATCGGAGTCGAGTACCTGAAATTTCTGGCTGTGTCACTGATATAACTACATCAAGACTTACCAACAAATCACCCTGCAAGTGGATAAACTGTTGCAGAAGGTGTGACTGGCATTCTTATCATATAAATTTTTGTTGTGTCGTTCAGATTCAAAGTGGTAAGAATGTCCACCATATCGTGAAACGAACAAAAATTGTACACACAAATCTAGGGACTTACAAGTTACTTTTCTCCTTTCTATACGTCGCCGTCGCTGAGACATGGAAATTTTATTCAATACAAAGATTAATAAATTTAGATATCCCGCCCGATATCCACATTCCTTTAGAAATTATGTTACATTAGCACTGAGACAACGTTGTGAAAGTAGCAGCAATATAAAAATATTCTTGGCATTTTTACTTCGTAGGTCCTAAATTGCAATTTAAAAAGCCTCCTCTCACCTATAAAACATGCGAATAAGGAAAGTACTTCGTAGTATTGTAGAGCGCCGGCATAAAACGACGTCAGGCGCCGGCGAACAATCGCGCTACTTACAGTATAAATTATGCACAAGTAGATATAAAAGTTAAGGGCGACTTCTATTGGATTAACTACCAGTCTGAAGTAATTGCCGTAATTGAAGATTCGCTTGTGGTGCATTTTTAGTATTTTTTAACGATAGAATATAGGCGTTGCACACAACAAAAATGTTTTAAAGCTGTTGAAAAAAAATGCAAATATGGCAAATTATAGAATAATAAATTTACTCAAAGCCAGCCTTAGTGGCTTCTGTGCAGTGTTGCAAGGTCAAAATTTTAAAAGTTATTAGACGACGCCTTAAAAAGTTACTAGATGTTACTAAAATTTCACTAGTTTTGAAATTAAAGAAGAGTCAAAAGTCTTTTTGTTCGATAAAGATTTTTCATTGTGTAAAAAATAATTATTTTTACAAAACTCAGACTTGTATTCTGTAGGACATGTAATTTTCTTGAGCTCTATCTCATTATTTCGTTGCCAGACTTCGTACTAAGTATTGTATTAAATGGTTTGTAACAAGAAAGTAATGTTTGTCTATGAGCTGCTAGCGAGCAAAGAGCCCAGGCTATTCAATTGTAGAAATTAACGTGAACAATTTTATATTAAACGGATCGCAACTCGAATTTAATGTTTGTCTACCTACCAGTAGAGGGCAATAAATTGGATAATTCAAAAATCATTAAAAATGAGCATTTTCATAAAAGTTTTCACTAAATCACTAGATTTTAAAAAAAATCACCAGATCTAGTGAAATTTCACTAGACCTGGCAACACTGCTTCTGTGAGTCGGACAGACATGTCACCAATTTATAGCCTAACGAGACTATGCCCCCCCCCCCCCGTTTTCGAGGATGCTGAACACGATGGCGGTGGTTTAAACTCTTTCCGAGTTAACCCCACCCCCCAAACGGCCAAAAACCACGCCCCAAATGGGTTAATGCGGATACGGCGTCTCATACCGACTAAACCTGCGTCACCCCCCGTTTTCGATTAGGCTGAATACGATGCCGGTGGTTTAAACTATTTTCGAGACCCCCCCCCCCCCCCCCCAAAGGCGGATACGCCGTCTCATACCGACTAAACCTGCGTCACCCCCCGTTTTCGAGGATGCTGAACACGATGGTGATGCTGGATCTTCTCCCCGAAGCAAACTAACCCTTCAAACAGCCAAAAACTACCCCTTTTATACCCGGTTTTATGAAGTGCACCGGATAAGAGAAAATGAATCATATGTTCACAGATCATTGAATACACACCGGATGATGATTCCAGGTTTCTTGATTGACTGTTCAACTGAAAAAATAGGCGCATACTTTGTGTCTAGTTTTTAGGTGGGAATATCAGGTATATGGAATCACTGGTACAATTTCATTTATTTTATTGTATTAAATAACTAACCTTTTTATTGACGCATACAATTACTTATTTACTATATATACTTATTTGCTATATATACAAGTGGAATTACAAGGTTCGTATACCTCGTAGTGAACATCACATCCTTCAACTTCACAGGCTTCATCAGCCGTTTCGATATCAGATTCCTAATGTGAATTTCGGGGATGAATGAACATAATGGCATTATCGTCCAGTGTGTATTCAACGATCTGTGAACATATGATTCATTTTCTCTTATCCGGTGCACTTCATAAAACCGGGTATCAAAGAGGTAGTTTTTGGCCGTTTGAAGGGTTAGTTTGCTTCGGGGAGAAGATCCAGCATCACCATCGTGTTCAGCATCCGCGAAAACGGGGGGTGACGCAGGTTTAGTCGGTATGAGACGGCGTATCCGCGTTAACCCATTTCGGGGTGGTTTTTGGCCGTTTGGGGGGGTGGGGTTAACTCGCAAAGAGTTTGAACCACCGCCATCGTGTTCAGCATCCTCGATATAATCTCCTTAAGCTATAAATTGGTGACACTTTTCGAGGTTTTTTCCGAATCAAGAAGCCACTACCATCCGATACATAACAATATTATAATAATACAGTGTGGAACACCTAAATGGAATAAATTCAGTAAGTATCCAATTATTGTGAATATTTATAAAATATTCCGAGACACGTCGATTTGGGATTCTGAAATGACATCCTGCAACGTACAAATTTTATTCCTAAATTCAACCTCCTTCGAGTGGCAGTTACAACCCCTATATTTTTAAATGGGAAGTAGGGGCTTGTGATGCCTCATTTGAAAGGTCTTTTCATTCTCTATTCAAAAATGCTATGGTTTTAATATGCATTGCAAAAAAAATTAATGTATATGCTTAATGTAATTCACTACAGCAAACTAAAAAAACTTAACGTCAATGTAGTAAATGTTCAAAATGAGTTCCTTGAACATCTTGGCAACATTCTAATCGTAAATAAAAATGTATTCTAACGTTTTCCAACATCTGAGGCGTGTCTGACCTAACCACATTTGTTATTCTTCTTCTTAAGTCAGCTATATCGCGTGGATTAGTTTTGTATACCATATTGTAATATGTCGCAACCCCTTAAAATTTAAGGTTATGTTGGTTACTAAAAAGTAGGCACAGACTTCAACAGATCGAATGTCTGAATGTAGTGTATTTGCACCTACTCGAGAAAGAACCTACCAGAGTTAGTTCTGGTGACATATGGAATTATCTAGAGAATGGTGGCGTCATCACAGAAAAATCGAGATCTGTCATTTTTGGGTATAAAAGACCGACCGCATTCTTAGCGAGTAATTCAGAAAGTATAGAAAATGAGGTTAAGACTCCAAAGAGAAACAAAGTGATAAACATTGCGATTTTTAGTCAGTAAAGTGTATTTAAATTAATAATAGTATTGTGAAGTATCCAGTAAATATTTAATAAAGTGTGTTAGTGGACATCTCTTGTTATAATTTTTGGAACCCACGGAATTTGCAAGGGGTAGTTTCCTAAGGGTGGAAACACGTGACAAATTGGTGTCAGAAAGCGGAATTTTATGACAAGAGGAGCTCTGAAGTTGTGTTGGAGTGTTCGAGAAGTATTCTCGAGAGTTAGTGCTAACACAGGACTAATTTACTGGACATTGTTCGAGGGTTGTTTTCGAACAGGAAAATAGTGTTTAAGTGCATTTTTGAGACATTGTAGAACATTTTATTAGGACATTAGTGTGATAATTAAATCCTTTGAACTGAGAAGTGATAGAGACACTGAAAAAGACTCATTTGTGTTAGTGCGTGAAAAATTACTAGGACTTCTATTTGGACATTAGTGAAGATTATTAAATTCTCTGGACTGGATAGTAACAAAAAACTCTAGATAAGACTTTTTCGTGCTGGTTCGAGATTTTTCTGGAAAGTTCTATTACCGATATTGACGTGGCAGTTAAATTTATTTTATTTTAACATAATCGTATGCCCATTACAACAAGAAGCATGGCTACGGAGAAACAAATGAAGGACCTACTTGCGGAATTTACGAGGATGATGGCACAGCAGCGCCAGGAGGAGGAAAAACGGCGTCAAGAAGAAAAAGACGAACAAGAAAAGCGACGTCAGGAAGAAAAAGAAGAACAAGAAAAAAGACGCCAGGAAGACAAAGTAGAACAGGAGAAAAGACGTCAAGAGGAAGAAAAGCGACGTCAGAAAGAAAAAGAGGATGAAGAAAGAAGACGTCAAGAAGAAAGGGACGAATTAAAGAAAATGATGGAAGATCAGGAAATAAGACGTCAGAAAGAAAAAGAGGATGATGAAAGAAGACGGCAGAAGGAAAAAAAGGATGAAGAAACAAGACGTCAGAAAGAAAAAGAGGATGGAGAAAGAAGACGTCAGAAAGAAAAAGAGGATGAAGAAAGAAGACGTCAAGAGGAGAAAGACGAATTGAGACAAATTATGGAAGACCTGAAGATACGACAGCAAGAGGAGAAAGAAGAACAAGAAAGACGTCATCAAGAGGAAAAAGAGGAGCAAGAAAAACTTCAGGAAGAATTAAGGAAAATTCTGAATGAACAAATGAAAATACAACAGGACGCTATCATTTCCACCACTGAGGAACTAAAGAAAGAAATCAAGGTTGAAGTTTCTGAAGTCAAGACGGAAGTCAGTCATGTAAAAGGGGAAGTAAGTGACATCAGAGGAAAAATGAGCGAGTTTGAAGAAGAAGTCAAAGGAGAAATAGACCGGCTTAAACGACAGTTGAGAGAGAGAAAGGAGGCCAACTAGTAGCATCATCGGGTCCTCGGTTAAAACCTCCCTCCTTTGATGGCCAAAGCTCATGGACAACCTACAAGAGACAATTTGAGGCAGCTGCAAGTGCAAATAACTGGGATAACGAGGAAAAGGCTATGTCATTAGTCCTAGCGCTAAGGGGCCAAGCTTCCGAGTTACTCCAAACTATCCCAGTTGAGAAACAAAGGGACTTCAAAGTCTTGGAAGCTGCATTAGACTTGAGGTATGGCGACCAACACCTTGCCCAATTATACCAGGCTCAGCTGAAATCCCGGATACAAAAAGCTGGGGAAAGTTTACAAGAATTCGAAGCTGCGATAGAGAGATTGGCACACCTGGCGTATCCGAGTGCACCTAAAGAATTCCAGGAACAATTAGCCGTGGGGGCCTTTTTAGATGGTATAAGGGACGAAGAGGTCAGGCGAGTTCTGAGGCTGACGAGACACCAAAGTAGTAGCGAAGCTTTGGTGCGTGCGCTGGAAGTAGAAGCCGCATATAGGGATACTCCAAGGTCGAGAGTGCGAGCTGTTACTCTCGAAGAATCGCACCCAGAAATGAATCAGAACCCTATGTTGACTGAGATGCAGAAAATGTTTACCAAACTATTCGACAAATTGGATGGCCTAGGAAAGCAGGATAAACAGCAAAATAAAGGAAAGCCGAGTGGTGGTATTAAATGTTACAACTGCGGCAAGTTAGGGCATATTAAGAGAGATTGTCGACAACAAAGCCCGGAGAAGGTAAATGCCGCAGTTGTCGAAGAGTCGTATTGGGACAAAAAGAATCTGGAGACTTTACTGAGAGACTTGCACAGAATGGTGAAGCAATTGCTGGAGAGTTTTTCAGGGAAGCAAAGCAAGCAACCAAGCAGTGGGGAGCCAAGTGGGGGTATTCGATGTTATAGCTGTGGAAAATTAGGGCATGTAAGACGAGATTGTCAACAGTAGAACCCTGAGATTGTACATGCTTCTGGAGAAGTGCTGGCTGGTGAAAGCGATGTCCCCAGGGAAATAAAGGTTTGCCAGCTTCGAAGAATCCCAAGTAGTTTACCATCACAAGGTTGTGTAAGCGAAACGAAAGAGATTCCAGAGAATTGGACAAAGAAAGCTTTAAGACAAGAGCAACTGGACGATACGGAAATTGGACCTATGTTGAAAGCAGTAGAAAGAGGAACACGCCCAGAATGGAAGGATGTTTCAGACAAAGGAGTGGGGCTGAAGGCTTTATGGTCACAATGGGGTTCACTTACGATTGTAGACGGGCTGTTGAGGAGAGCATGGGAAAGCCCGGATGGGAAGCAGGTTGCCATGCGTTTAGTGATTCCCAGGTGTCGTGTACCAGAAGTACTCCAGAAAGCGCACAATGAAACATCCGGCGGACACCTTGGAGTAAACAAGACGTTGAGTAAAGTACGAGAACGATTCTATTGGGTCAATAGTCGCCAGGATGTGGAGGCTTGGTGTCGCAAATGCAAGAGTTGTGCTGCCAATAAGGAACCACTATCTTGAGAGCAACTATGTGAATGAAAGTCGAAAACAGCCAAAGAATGACCGAAAACAGATTACCAAAACTGGTAACCGAATGAAGGCTCGTTATGATCGGAATTCCAGTACAAGAGGATTCAAGGTGGGAGATCGGGTCTGGCTGTACAACCCACAGCGGAAAGAATGGAAGTCCCCGAAGCTTCAACCACCTTGGGAAGGACCGTATTCAGTCATTACCCGAATTAATGATGTCGTCTATCGGATTCAACGAAGTATGTGAAGGAAACTGAATTGCCTGACCGGGACGTTCAGGCTTAAGGAGGGGGCAGTGTAATATGTTGCAACCCCTTAAAATTTAAGGTTATGTTGATTACTAAAATGTAGGCACAGACTTCAACAGATCGAATGTCTGAATGTAGTGTATTTGCACCTACTCGAGAAAGAACCTACCAGAAGTTAGTTCTGGTGACATCTGGAATTATCTAGAGAATGGTGGCGTCATCACAGAAAAATCGAGATCTGTCATTTTTAGGTATAAAAGACCGACCGCATTCTCAGCGAGTAGTTCAAAAAGTTCAGAAAGTATAGAAAGTGAGGTTAAGACTCCAAAGAGAAACAGAGTGATAAACATTGTGATTTTTAGTCAGTAAAGTGTATTTAAATTAATAATAATATTGTGAAGTATCCAGTAAACATTTAATAAAGTGTGTTAGTGGACATCTCTTGTTATAATTTTTGGAACCCACGGAATTTGCAAGGGGTAGTTTCCTAAGGGTGGAAACACGTGACAATATTTTTCACACATCCCCATAGAAAGGAGTCTAAGAGTGTAAGATAAGGAGAACGTACTGGCCATTCTAGCGATCCTCGCCTCGATATCCACCGATTTGGTAATGTGGTGGTGTTCCATCTTGCTGGAACCATGTTACATTCGCTGGAACTTTTGAATTTGCTTGAGCAGGATATAAGTTTGCTTACAATATCAGGATTGGCATGATATGAATTTCCATTTATCAACATCACTTTCTAAATTCATTCCAACTTCATGGGGAGCAAACAAGACGCAAAGGCTTGCTTTTTCACGGCGTTTTCGACTTGGCAAACAATCTACTTCTGCATCTAATGTAAGTAAAAATATCACACAATTTTAATTCTACCTTCGGCATATATTGAAAACACAAATATAAGAAAAAATAACAGAAGTGACGTTATGACAGCTTCACAGTTTTCCTTACCATTTCCGACATTTTGAAATTCACTGTTGCCACCTGTTGACCAAGATTACCCCCTATAGAGCCTCTGAAAGAAACAGATACAAATTGAACTGCGTCAAAATATATGTTTACATACAATAAAAAATTATATTATACAACTCTTTTACCTTACATTATTTTTACAATAATAATAATAGTAAAACAACTTTCTACTACTTTCGAATGCCCAATTATGAAAGTGTAAACACAACGAATTTCATTACATTTTCATTTAACTGTTTTTTAACGCGTCCGAAATTTCAGTATGAACGATATTGCATAGAACAATGGTAGTTGATCTGGAAAGCTGCGCGGAAACACACCTAATCTCCTTACAGCATGGGCTTTCAAGACGGTCTCTTCTTGGAGATCCACTCTGTCTCATGATAAGACCATTGCCTCTAACATTCAAAGAGCATGACAACCGCTCCAATTTTATCCGTAAGACTCCAGACCATTTCACAACAAATACAGAACTGCAAAACACGGTAGGTACTCTTAACAATCGGCGTGGGTTTAAACTTTTTCGAGAGAGAGCGATTTAAATAAAATATTACGATTTTCCAACTAGGCTTATCATGCTCTAATTAAAATGGCACAGTACACGTGTTAGAAATGTCAGTAGAATCAGTTTCTAAATGGACAAGAGTTATTTGACTAACACACTGTATAAACCACTATGGTAAGTAGATAATCCATAACAAAGAGCACCAGTGCTCTATATTTCACTCTTAATTTAATCATAAAAGAGAATTTTGCATTTTACCGGTGATAATATATTCAACAAATTCAATAATGCTTACAGTAATGGATATTTTCTCTTTTTAAGTAATTACTACAATTGCTTAATTGTTTTTTAAACTCCGGTAAAATAAAAGAATATTTTATTTGTATGCCAGTTAAGGGAAAAGTTTTATATCCCTTTTAAGTATAATTTGACGTAAACATGATGTTATAAAATTTAGTAACCGAAATAAAAAATGAGCAGTTAGTTTTAATGTTATTCGAAATAAGTGATTTACATTAAATTTCATTCATTCTAAATAACAATATTATAATAATAATAATAATAATAATTTATTGATTTAAGAGACCTTACAAGTTAAAGGTATAAAACAACTCAAAAATGCACAACGTGCACACACACAAAACATATTAAAAACATATAATGTACAGAATTCAAAGAATAACTTACTCTAATAATAAATACTTTAATAAATCACTGCATATCACTATCGTTTAAATATTCTGATACACTATAATATACTTTTTCTATCAATAACATTCGAATTTTTTTCTTAAAAGAATATATATTTTCAATAGATTTTATAGTATTAGGTAACTTATTGAATAGTTGTATACCAATATATGCAGGGTTGTTTTCATAAATAGATAAACTATGTATTGGTAAACACAAATTCTGACCTCCTCTTTTATTATAGGTATGATAATGATTATTTGTTGTAAATTTCTCATAATTAAGTTTTACAAATAACAAAGTAAGTATTTTTAGTTCTCTAAATAGGGTCTACATTATTTCATACGAAAAAAATATAACATTGTAAATACTTTTATTAATTATTTTTTTCTCACATAATGGGTGTTCCAGTGCACGCAATACATAAAAAAAAATCTGTTAGACTTGGTCATTCTAAAAAGACAGAAAGATCCAATAAACAGAAAGCTAGGAAACCGAGCACTAGCAACTACAAACCTAATAGGAGACACCCTATTTTAGGGGGCGACATCCAAAAAAATTACTATTTGATCAAATTTCGAGAAAAAATGGCTCCATACTATTTTTCATACAAATTCATAATTTTTAAGTTATAGCATCTTGAAAATTGCAATTTGAGTTTAGATACTCGAAAAGTATCACATTATACTAAAAAATGGCATCTACATAAAAAAAAACCAAGGACCAAAATTAAAGATTATTAATTAAGCTTTCAAATTAATTGATGGTTTGGCATAAAAAACAAAGAAGTTATAAATTACGATTTTCTGTGAGCAAAAATTGGGCATCTATATAAGATGCCCAATTTTTGTCCGTTCAAAGCATCTGCTTTAGAAATAATTTCCATATTTCCATTCGTAATCAGCGACCCAAAAATATAAGTAAACTGCGTTTCAAAATTAAATCAGCAATACCAGGAAATATCATTTAGGTATTATGCAAATTACAATTTACACAATTTTTTATTTAATATGAAATTGCGTACTTTCTGTATATTGGTGCCTCAATCTGGTCATCTACTAGTTAAGTAAATATTTTAAAACACTCATTATTGGAGAATTATCAAAACAACTACTCTTCTAGCTAACACTGACGAAGTATTGAATTACATATGATTCCTAGTACTTTAAAGCAAAAAAATATATTGAAAATATTTAAATCATTTATTTAAATTCAGTCATTCACACTTTTTCATTTAATATGAAATTGTCTACTTTTTGTATATTGGTATCCTAATCTGTTCAGGCTAATACATAATTCGACACATTCCTTTGGAGATGTGATAGGACATGAGCTAAGGAGTAAATTTAACCCCAACATACATTATGAAAAATTCAATAGTTTTTGAGATATTTCAATTTTCCTCTTCTCGAAAAAGTTGATCTTAATGACTTAAAATTTAATTTTCAAAAAATCTACTTGACATTTTATAACTTTTTTACTGAATTACTTGTCCAACACTATGGTCATACGTTTGGAATGAAAATTATATGGATAAATTTCGATCATGTGAAAAATGTGAAAATTTCAAATAAAAACTATTAAGATTACCTATCAGGTATTTAAAAAATAATAATCAACATAATATGCTTACAAATTGTTTTAAAAACTTGTTTATTTCAATAGCTATCTAACAAGGTACAAGTGTTCAACGTACCCTTGATAGTTCTAATAAAAAATTGGTCAAAATGATCTAACTAAATGAAATATCTCAAAAATGCATAATGTATGTTAGGGTTAAATTTACTCCTTGGCTCATGTTCTATCACCTCTCCAAAGGAATGTATCGAATTGCCAATAACCCTGTATACTACTTAGGTAAACACTTTCAAACAGTCATTATTGGAGAACCAATCAAGACAACTACTCTCTTAGCCAATACTGACGAAGTATTGAATTATTTAATAGAATTTCTAGCATTTAAAGCAAAAAAATATATTGAAAATACTTAAATCATTTATTGAAATTCAGTCGTTCACAACAATTATTGAACCTTATATTCTATTTCAACTCTAGAAAACTTATACAAGTTTTTTAGAGTAAAGTATTGTAGATTGTTGAGGGCCTGAGTTGACCTTTCTTCACTTCGACCTTGTGATTTTCCTGGGAGCTAATTTCCCTATGTCTTTAGGCGTTAATTCTGCCTGTTCTAGGTACTTTAGCCTAATGCCTAATTACATTTTTAGTACCTTAAATTCACAAAGTGTATGTTCCGCAATCTCAGTTGCAGCTTCACAGTATCTGCATTTGTCATCTTCTGCCATGTCCACGTTCTTGGGGGGCAATGGCCAGTTAGAAGGCCTATGATCAGCTTTAGCAACTCATTCACTTTCCCTTTTTGGGTAACTATGGAGATAGAAGAAAAAGAAGAATCACCAGAATAATATCAAGAAATATTTTATATATACACCCAAAATAATGAATTGTACAATTATTAAATATCACATCTTGATAATAATATATACCTTATAAATCAATTATTACTTTTAATTATAGTACATTAGTACTATATCAATCTTAGGTCGGACTTTTCAAGTTCGAGAAGCCTTGTGGCATTCTTTGTTGGATAGGTTATAAACATTTTCGCTTGTCTTTGGCCTGGAGTATTTCTCCAGTAGGACTTCTTTTGTTCCTTTTCCCATTTTTTGACCTCCTCCGTTATGTGTCACTTAGATAAGCCACAGAAAGGTTCGGGTCCAAAAAATGGGATTTACGAGGGATTTACCCTCTTCTTACGAGGCTATTAGCCAATTCGTTGCCTTCTATTCCATCATGCCCTGGCACCCACATCAAGGTAACCTCGTTGTTTTTTGTCAGTTGCTTCAGGGATTGTCTGCATTCCCAGGAAATTTTATACTCGAAGGTATAGGACCTGAGAGCCTTTACTGCTGCCTGGCTAGCTGGTATATAGATCTTTGCCCTTCGAGTGCCTCTATTTAGCATTCCTGGGCACACTAACAGCATAGATTTCTGCCTGGAAGATAGTTAGGGCGTTACCAAGGGTTTTAGATAGACTGCATTTAGACCCTGCTACGCCCACACCAACCCCTTCGACCATCTTGGATCCATCTGTGTACCAGATGTATGACTCTTTCTTCAACCGCAGTACTTCAAATCTGCTCGTCTGACGGCTTTCAATCAGTACATCAAACGAGCAATCGAAGTCATGCTTAATTAGCATTGAGTCAGTGGGGAGATTCGAATTGGATTAGCTCTAGAATCCTTAAGTGACCAATCAGGTCACTTGGTCTGGATTTAAGTGCCTTATGTAGCCTTAAGACACTAAGTGCTGCCTCCTTCCTTACATACAAATGCAGAGAAAGTAAGTTCAGCATTGCCTCCATAACTGCTGTGGGACAGAAGCGCATTGCTCCTGTAGTCCCTATACAGACATGAATTCGAATTGGATTAGCTCCAGAATCCTTGAGTGACCGACCAGGTCGCCTGGTCTGAATTTAAGTGCCTGATGCAGCCTTAAGACACTAAGTGCTGCCTCCTTCCTTACATACAAATGCAGATAAAGTAAGTCCAGCATTGCCTCCATAGCTGCTGTGAGACAGAAGCGCATTGCTCCTGTAGTCCCTATACAGGCATGAATTCGAATTGGATTAGCTCCAAAATCCTTAAGTGACCAATCAGGTCGCTTGGTCTAAATTTAAGTGCCTGATGCAGCCTTAAGGCACAAAGTGCTGCCTCCTTCCTTACATGCAAATGCAGAGGAAGTAAGTCCAGCATTGCCTCCATAGCTGCTGTGGGACAGGAGCGCATTGCTCCCGTAGTCCCTAAACAGGCAATCAGTAAAGTATAGAAACATTCATTTATTGTTTATAAGCCTATTCTTGATTTATTTTTACAATTAATTATTTTTTATTTATTTGCTTTCATCATACTAGAATTACACACTTTTCTATTTAATATGAAATTACCTACTTTCTATATATTCATGCCTCAATCTGGTTATGTTAATTTATTACCAATTTACCACCACCAATAAATTACGGATTAGGGTTTCAAATTGGACAACGAAAAATTTGAACCCATTTATATGTACTCTTCCTTGCGCACCCGAAGAAAAATTGAATCTTATGAAACATTCTTTAAAAAAAAACAATTGTACTCAACGATGCAAATGTTCTTTCTACCCAAAATATATATACTTTGCACGGAGATGTGTAAATGTGAAGCTGATCCAGAATTTTGTTCAAACATTAGAGTAGATGAAAAAAAGTTCGTATTATACTGACTCTGACGATGTATTGGAGTGCGATGACGAGTAGTTTTATTTTTTTAACCCTTGATAAAATTTAAAAAGCTGTATGTTTTAACATAATTTTAACTTTTGTCAATTTAGTTGTAATAAATAACATCATAACCTCTTGTTAAAAATGTACAGAAATGCAAATAAGTAATTTTTTGGAAATATTTTCTACCATTTTCTTAACGAAAAATTTATTTTTTTATATATAAGGCTTGTTTAATAGTGGTTTTCTCCCTTCTGCCACCCCTGCGAGGTACGCCCCATCGAGATTCGTAATTTACACAATTTTCCGAAAATTTTGATATATAGGGTGCCCCACTTAAAACTCCCCAGACTTGTAACTTTTTTATTTTTAAAGCGATGACTATGTTGGGTACATCAAATTGTAGACATTTTTAAAGCCTTTAAACATGCCAAGTAACAATTTAAATGTCAACAAGTATTTATCGGGTTTTATCACATATTTAAGAAGGTAAATAAACCAAACTGGGTTTTATTATTTCTTTTGTGCATACCAATTTATCTGCAGATAATATGTACTTATATAAATCTTTAGGTTTTATGGGAGTTTTAAGTATTCCTTATGATCAAGCAATAAAACTATAACTTTTAAGTAGTCTTACCCTCAATTGTAACATATGTTATCATAAATACTATTTGCTTTTAACGATAATTGGTAAAGGTTCCTTAAAACCTAATACTTTTTTGGTATAGCTTTATTAAGCTACACTCAAAGAAAATGATAGGTAAATTCAACCAAAAAGAGCATATGAAATCGCGCCTATCTAGTTTCATAGTTAAATCAATCAGAAAAGAATAGTCATACAACTTTATTTGTTATCGTGAACAAATAGTAGTTTAATAATCATATCTTCTTGTAACAAATTAAATAGTACAATGACTTTTTTTATGTTCACTAACCATTTTCAATTTGGTCTACAATTAAATAGTACAACGACTTTGTTTTTTGTTCACCAACTAATTTTTAGGTTGATCTACACTTTATTGTATGATGAAGTTTTTTTTGGTTAGCCAAAATCTCAGTATTGAGACATCAGACCACTCAAACCAAAGATTAGAGATCGTTTATAAGATCCATCCAAATATATCGATGATCCCTGAGAGAATTTGAACATTGCAATCATGTTATTAATTTTCTATAAATTCATAAGGGTATAAGATAATGCATGATTGATTATTGTCAGTGATTTGTATGTGGCGTCATCTGGGAATAATTTCTGTAATAGACTACGTGGTAAGCAAGCCAATTTTATGGTAATTCTTTTAGAACTTCTAGAAGACGACAATAATATTGGTTTGTCTACCAAGTACAATAGTACAGCGAACTAATACTGGGTTAGAATTACAATTCGATAATAGTTAAAAATAAGAATTCAACAAAATAATAGTCAGACGAACAAAATAATAGTCTTATTCATCTATTTTTTAAGTTAATGTTTGTTTTGTTGTACGACAACTTTTTATTAATTAAAATAACAATCACCTCTTGTTTAAAAATACCATCAATATAGTTTGGTTTAACAAAATTAACGATATTGTTAGTTAACCATTTTTTTTTTGTTGAATTTACCCATACTATTTCTTTGAGTGTACGTTAAAACTTTTTTGGTTCCCCCACTTACGCCTTTAAATTTTGAGAGGGGGGCATATAACGTATGGTAAACGCCATTTTGTGATCGCACACTCAAAAGCACACGAAATAAGTAATGTTTTTTTTAGGTTTTGTTATCTAAGCTAAGTACATTTGGATTAGAGATTGTCAGAGACAAATCTTAAGGGTTTTAAAGAAGAGTAGTAAGGCTGGGTAAAGTCTTACAGGCTTTAAAATAGTAATACAGTGGAGCAATTGGAATTTAACAAAACCTTTTGTTTTATAAAAATATTTCCTAAAGCCACAAACTCTTAATAGTGTATTCTATTAAAATAAACGGTTCTATTAATTTTTCAGCCATGTTTTTTTCTGTTGACTGTGACAGACATGTTTGAACAAAGTTGAGGCAACCGTGGTTAGTTATATTTTTCTCATTCTTACTGTTTACATTTAGCTTGCAACTATCTAAAATGTGTTAATATGTCTAAAAAGCCCAAAATCAGGCCGAGTAAGCTAAAACTAGGGTTACTATTTTTTTTATTAATTGTAAATAATAATAATAAGCTGACAGAGAAAGGCGCGTGATTTTTTTAAGAGTTTTTTGATATACTTTATCAATAAAGTGGTCTGCGTTGACAATTTTTTGATACTAGGTTGTTTATTAATATCAAATTTTAAAACGTTAGCACATGCAGATATTTCAAACGAGGCAGACATATTTTATTACTTGGCGACATTTTCTGATTTAGACAGTTTAAATGCAACAAGTTTCCGACAAAGAATTATTATTAAAGACACAATTATTTATGATGTTCTCAATGCAGGCTTAAAATTTGATTGCAAGTACTAACGGTTTTAAGAAGATTTTATAAAAGGTTTTATGGTAGACTTGAGAAAACATCTTGCGGATTTGGGTTCTAAAGTACTGTTCGTTTTACTTCCACATCCAGTGGTAGTAACAACAAAAAAATTTTTAAAAATTTTTATTGTTCAAATAGGCTTAGAATGTCATGAAACGTCGAGATTTTAAGTTTGAGAGATCTAGAACTAGATTATATTTTCATCTTATTCCGTCGAAGGGTTGGGGAGTAAATTGGGGTAAATTTGGGGTAAATAGGTAAATCAAGCAGGTAAGAGTTCATAAAATTGGTATTTAGTATATACAAAAGAGGCTAAGGTCTCAAAAAAAAAAAAATTTGGAATTAGCCATCCCCATTACCACCCCCTCCCCATTATTGAAGGGGACGAAAAAAATGTGATTTAGTGTGTGTACAAGAACCAGAAATCTCAAAATAATTTTTTACTTTATCCACCCGCACCCCACTACCGATGTGGGATATCGTTTTATGGGTTTTTGGGGTAGAGGATTTCAAATATTATATTATTAAATTTCCATAGAAAATTATTTCCACATACAAAATTTTTTGGTTGTGAGTGACTTGGATAGAAAATCTGAATGTGGAAGTAGTGATTCCTTGGGTAGCGGTTTTATTGATAGTTTTAAGGAAGATATTTACAACCTTTATAAAAGGTCTATTTTGGTTTTATGCCGGGTTTATTGTAGCTTTTAAGAGGTTATCTAGTATAAACAGTTTTACGATCAGTTTTATTATATAGACTTAATAACCTCTTGTAGATTGTGATAAAACTTGAATTGTTACTTGGGTACAGAGCGATTAAAAATTTTTTTTTGAAAAAATTGTTAAGAAAGGAAACTTAATTTCTTTGAATATTTTTTGTACATGAACAGTGTTAATGTTTTCTTATAAAGGTTTTAACTTAGCTTACATTTTAATATAAGTTTGTTTTTAAAAATATTTATTGCTTTTCGTTCTTGTTACTGTTTTGTTACGTTGAATATTGTTTGCGATGTCTTTTACAAATAAAGCATAAAATTATTATTTATATTCTTCTCTAAGTTATTTAAAAAAAATCAGTTTGGAATCGGAAAGTGTTTTTAATTTATTTCTTTAAAACCAAAAAGAATTCCGAATATGACGTAATAACATAAACTGAAGCCAATTAAAACCTTTATAAGAAAACATTAACGCAGTTCATGTACAGGGTGAGGTAAAAAATATTCAAGGAAATCAAGTTTTCATAACAATTTTTTCAAAAAAATTTTTTTTAAATCGCTCTGTACACATGTTTAAATGCCCTAAAAATATTTATAATTTGATGTACCAAGCATAGTCGTCGCTTAAAAAATAAGAAAGTTACAAGCCTTGGGAGTTTTAAGTGGCGCACCCTGTATAACATGATATTGCTTCACAAAGTTGCACACAGAATACAAAAACTGTCTATTTTGTAAAGAATCAAGGTATATATAAAACATATTGTTATCTATTCTTTCATTTGTATTTATTTCATTTTTATTATTTTTGTAGTTTTACAACTCTTTATTTTCATTATAGTTTCTGAAAAATTAAAAAAAATGGTTATCCTTTATTTACAATTTATTAAAAATTTTTTTCCTTCTTACGTGCAAAAATTCGCATTATCTGAAAATGAGTAACAAATTATGGAATATCTTATTGCCTCCACATTGTGATGTTAACCGCATTGCTTAAATAGCCTACTATGCACATTCAATCTTCTGCCATCTATGTCACAATAGCCAAATTTTAAGCATCACTTTACAGATCCTTACAACTTTTAACAAATTGAATATATGCAAAAATGGATAGATCATTTTAATTTAGTATGTGATTAGTAATTTAATTTACTTTACTAATATAGGACTAACTTGTATTGATTAATTAAATAATAGTGGCAAATTCAGAATTCATGAAATAATGTTTTCAGCATTTGAGCTAAATATCATAAAACAGTAAATTGTATTAATTCAGCTTCTCGACAATAGGTGGCAGGTACACCATAATATGGTATATTTCAAATGTTTACTATCCACACTAGATTTCCTGTTTCCCCTATTTAATACTTACTACTGCTACTAAGAATTCTATAGTACAGAGCAAATGAGAAAACGGTAGTCAATGTACAGAGAATAGACCAAATTTCAGCAGTGGGTTGATTGAATACAAATAAATCTGTTTAGACCAACAAACCTTAGTATCACTTTACTTCTTAAAAAAGCTCATAATTTCCAAGTAATTTTTATTAATGCATAAAAAAAAGAAAAAGTCAGAGATTCAGTGCTTATTATTTACTGTCTAAAATACTACCCTGCTAAGACAAGTTGTCGTAACTGCAAAAAATTAATTTTTGAGATTTTAATTGCATTTGCACCGTATTAGTGATCCTCGCCACTATACAAAATGTAGGAGTCGTATCTAAAACAAAACTAGTGAATATACATAACGAATATGTGTCGAATCTACAAAATAGATCTATTCACTAAGCTCAAAAGTCATATCCGATCATTACCAGATTTATTTTTCGTAACTTAACATATATACAATGTTTTGTTATATGGTTACACTGATAAAAGGGACACATATTTATTTGCCAAAAATGAAAATCACGAATTATGAAATGTAGATGGCATAACATAATTCAGAAAATAGTTGGTTTCTCTAAAATTACATTTTCTCAGATACAACTTCTTGTCATAGCAGGGCAGAATATATATAAAGAAAAAGAGTCCGGGAAAGTAACTTTTCCGGCTTAGGCAAGGAAATTAACTTTCCCGGACTGTTTTCTGACAATTGCTTAGCAACGGACTAAAATATTAGAATAACGTATTCTGGGATCTGAAATTGCGCCGAGAAGTAGACATTCTTGACCGATTTCCGATAAAGTTATTTCATGCTTTTGTTCAGCTGGATCTATGAATGATTGAAGACAATTGAAGTTGTCTCACGAACTTCGCTTTAGAAACGTCAAATTGTGAATTTGTGTTTTGATCTTCAAGCTAATTTTTAAATTTATTTGTCTAAATATGGAAATTGAGGATTGTCCTAGAAAAAATATTGTATGAAACTCACTCATGAAGTGCTTTTTGTTTCACTTATAGGTTTACTGCACTCACCTACGGCTCAAACTTCCCATTAGTGAAAAAAAGTACCATTGTTGAATAAATTATTGTTAATTAATTAATAATACGTAGCTATGACTAACTTATCACATAACACCCGTCACCTTTTGCACCTGTTTGACAACTTATCTACAATGATAAAAAGGCGATGTTGCTTCTCTATTTCAACTTGAATGTAAAATGAATCGGTCATTTAACACGCCAAAATATTGTTGGCATTGACCAATCATCCGATTATGAGACTAGACTCCGTCACGTGATATATTAGTAGTGACTAGGTACAGACCAAGTTGAGATTTCTATTCTCTTTCTACTATGACAAAATTACATTGCTGATGGCGGACGCTTGAGATAAATATGAATTAGCCTCACGTACAATACAGTTATATTGAGGAGGTTCAGCCTTCGTTGCCGCCATAGACAAACATAACATTCTATATACTGACGCCTCAAAAAATGAAAACGGTGTAAGCTGCTCAGCTAGCACATTAAACTCTACCTACCATAGCAAGGCATCTGCTCCCCATCGACTGCAGTGACCAACAATCCTCTGGACTAAAATACACAGGAGACTTGCCATTTACTCGCTGCCTAAGTATCCCTATCACCTTCATCTGGGTACCATCACACGTCGGTATCGCCGGCAACGAGAGAGCCGACCAAGCAGCTAAGGAAGCCTTAGCTGCTGTAGAAGTAATCCAGCTCCATAAAGACGTAAAAATTACGCTGAAACACAAAATTATGAAGAAGTTAAAAACGTACTCTTCGCCAATTTACTGAGCTTTTTATATTATTTTTATATTCTATACTCTTCGCAGTTTTCTTGTAAATAATGTTAGTTTTTTGACATCCTAAACTTTGTGATATCAACTTTGTTGTGAAAAAAAATATATGAAAAAAAACACATCCAACCTGTCTGGGATTTGAACACACGATCTTTGGATTGCAATAACAAGAATAACAACAACAAAACAAATCTATTTGACATTTCTTGTTACAAGAATGCACCTCATCGGATCCCGGCCCGGAGCCAACCAGACAACCACGGCGCGTAGCGTCGTGGTAAATGTGTGGTTGGACGAGGCGGGTCCGATTTGGTTTGACGATAATGCTTGTTACAGCTAGGACACCTGTCCGCCTTAGGCAGACTTAAAACTAGGTTATGCTTAGGAAATGTGCTCGTGTAGAAGAGCGCACTACCGGGCGTCAAAATGACGCGACACCAATTTATTTCTCAGGGGGCGCCAGTCCCATATTACCCCGTTCTTCTACCTCCCAGGCGGGTTCGAGATAAAATGCACTTCGATAGCCGGATAATGGACCAAGGCTGCACTACCACAGATCGGTAATGACGCTCTCTCTGGACCTGAATTCCCTCGTTAGGGGTTTAGGCACCTCTTAATTTCCTGAATTTTTGCATAAAAAAATCCCAACCGAAGAATTTCTCTGCGGAGGAATTAGTTTTGGTACGCGGAATCCACGTTTTGGGCTGCTAATAACGGACTCTGTTTCTCAAAAAACGCATAAAAAAATCTCTATCAAACTTCCGTAGGGCAACCAGAAGGTCAAGTGTTAATGTGAATTAACTCGACACATCCGGCTTTCGATACGAAAGTTCCAGGGATTATAGACCGTCAACAGGCCTCAAGATCAATTAAGAAACAATAGTTTAAAGAATCCGTTTATTTAACAGAAGCGGTTATACAAAATTCTCAAGATAAGAATCGTGCCTTCCCCAATCAAGGTAATGGCTTTCAGACCATACAAACGAGAGCGCTTACGCTAACGATCGATTAGGTAGAAAAGATTCATGCATACCTTCTCAGAATCAAAATGCGAGCTTTTAGAGAAGTCTGAGACTATTTGTAATTCATAATTACGGCTGACTGATTTTAACTTAAAAAAGTTTTACTAAACGAATTTAGTTTCGCTAGAGACTACCTAGCTTTAAAGTTTTTGTATCGTGGAGAGTTACGTACTCAAACACATTCATGAGGACTTATAACTGCATAAGTTTAGTGGCGTTCGATCAGTCCACGATTTACTTGCTCCTATGCGGTTGTTCAATATTATCGATATGGCAGCAACCCACCTTCGAGCGACTTTTAGGCAAAATTGAATTTTTGGTTTGTTATGCACAAGGCGTTTTCCTCTATAACTTTGTCATTTGGAAAGCCCCGCTATTGGCTTTCCTACCATCACTTTGTCTGGACCACTCAACGCGCTCGACCAAATTGCGAGCCGCTGAGTCAATCCAAACTCTTTCTATGTGAGAAACCGGCCTTGTACATGTGCACTGATTTTTATCAATTTTTTGCTTATCGGCACTACGCCGGCTTTGTCAAAATCTTCTATTTTGCCTTTCGGATGCAGTGCATCGCTAATATTTTATACTCATACTTTAGAATTGGGCTTTCAATGACCGTACATCAAAGGTCAATGTGGAGGAATAAAAAATAAAAAATATTTCAAAGTATATTTTCGTGGTACTTTTTAAACTTTGTGGTACATTTGAAAAATCTATTTTAAGACCTGTTTCGGCGTACTTTTGAAAAATCAATTTTCAAGCTAAATTTCAAGGTACTTTTGAAAAACTAATCTGCGGGTGAAATTTTGGCGTACTTTTGAAAAATCGATTTTCAAGCCAAATTTCAAGGTACTTTTGAAAAACTAATCTGCGGGTGAAATGTTGGCGTACTTTTGAAAAATCGATTTTCAAGCCAAATTTCAAAGTAGTTTTGAAAAATTAATCTGCGGGTGAAATTTTGGCGTACTTTTGAAAAATCGATTTTCAAGCCAAATTTCAACGCAATTTTGAAAAATTAGTCTGCGGGTGAAATTTTGGCGTACTTTTGAAAAATCGATCTTCAAGCCAAACCTCAACGCAGTTTTGAAAAATTAGTCTGCAAGTGAAATTTTGGCGTAGTTTCGATAAATCGATTCTTGAGCCAAACTTTGACGCCCTTTCAAAAATATTATTTTTCAAAGTCCAATTTGTGGTACCTTTGAAAAAGTGTATTATTATTCATAAATCTTTGTCATTATATACTAATGCTCTCATATCCTGAACCAAAAACATTTTTTTCTAAGTGAAAATTCGGTGTTTCTTTGAATTTTCACCTGGTCATTTCCAACGCCTTATAGAACCCAACACGGTCCTTATGGACTGATCTGTGCCTCTGCAGACTCTTAAAAATGTCTTTAAATGAAATTTTTGCCTAAGTCGAATTTTGATTCTGTCTTCAAATTAGGACGATTTTGGAGAGTTCTACAACACTCGCACGAGCCTAAAACTAATGAATAAAAAACTTAAAACTAACACTTGCACTTGCCCTGCACGGGAAAACAGAATTAAACGAAAAAACCCGTTCGAGCAAATGACGTCCTTGTGGTCTGACCGCCGTCAAGAAAGGCAGGGTAGTTAAAAGGGCTGAATTTAAAAAGTTTGGATTTATAGGATGTTATCGGCCTAGAAGGAATTTAAAAAGACAAAAAGGGGACAAAAAGAACAAAAAGGATAAAAGAACAAAATTGTACAAACATAAAGAAGGGGTTGGAAAGTTAAGGTTGAGGAAAGATAAATAGTAGAGTAGGGTTAGGTTTTCGTAGAGGGAAGTGTGGCTAAGGAAGTTGCCGAAAGATAGGCAACGCCTAGTATGGTAGGGGGTGTCTTATATCGAAAAGTATTGCGTTATGCTCTCTGATTCGAGTAATGTTGCGGGTTAGCGGACTACCATCCAGTTTAAACTGATAGAATTTTTGCGATGTTGACAAAACTTTAGCCACTGGACCATCACATATTACTACAAAAATTGAATGTCTGTAGTATATATCTTTCGAGAATCATATTTAAACTTATTAGATTTATTATGAAATGTAGTATATTAGTAAAATATATAAACAAAAAAAATATATTACAGAGATAACATTTCACAAGATTTCTAATTAAGTACAAGCGACAAAAATTAAGAAAATATATATTTTTTAAATTAAATGATTAATAACTTTCTTATTTACTGATTGATTTTCTTCAAAAATAAGCGTCCTCTAGCTAACAACTTACTTTCCAAGTTTCAATACAACCGGACTTTTCTTTCTTAAGTTATCGTCTATTATAAAATTTGTTCGTGAGATAAATCTGCTAAATAATCGGATAAAATTTACGTAGAACTAATAGTTTTGGAGATATAGGTTTTTTTACATGGTGTTCCCTGTAAGACTAATTGAGGCTACCAGCGCGAAAACGGCCTAAGCCACATTTTATGCGTTTGAGTTTATCGGCTCAACTTGCTGCCTAAGTACATACATTTATAATGTGAAACGGCCTAAGCGACCTTTGCCCACTATTAGAAAGATGGTGCCACTATTTTCACTTTACTTTAAATTATTAGGGCAACATGTCATGCATGTAATCGGCCTAACTCACATTCCTGTGGGTTAGACCGTTTTTTAGGGTTAGGCCGTTTTCGCGCTGGTAGCCTCAATTCATGGGTTACAAGTTTATTATAATTTTGTTGATTAATGTTCGTCTTTGCTGACTTCTTATTCTTTGTCTCCGTCTATCTCTTCTATTTCCACTTCTTCGATATTTTGATCTTCATCAACAATCATCTTAGCGGAAAATAACAAAATGAGGTCGGCTTCATCATCGTTGAACTCAGATTCAACGGTTGTATCCTCAGACATCGTATTGAGATACGACTGGCATCCTGTTCCACTTGATGACTAAGAATCATCTGTGTATACCAACTCTGAATTTGGGTATTTTTTGAGTGTTAAATTTAAGGAGGTTATGCTCATTCTTACATTTTCACTGATATGTGGTATAGATACCGGCATTTTTTTTTTACATAATTTTCTTTGTCCCTGACTGTCTAATAACTATACCCATGTTAATAACTTTGGTATATGTTTTTAATTACATCAAGTGGATTTATTAATTTATTGTTGAAAATTACGTGACAGAAGCCATGCAATAATATTTATTAGCATCAGACATCAATAAAAATTTAATAATATGCAAATAATGAAAGTGAGAACATTTAACAAGACAAGTAACGTTATTAGAAAATATAATCACTATTATCTAATTTATTATATGTGTACATTTTAATAACCGTGTAGTACATTTGCTTTATATGGTAATCGTCATTTTAATGGCAATTATTATCAATTTTATACATGTATAATTCGTGTACATTCTTTATGTAAATATTATCAATATATCTCTAATAATAAATTATAGAAATATATACTGTATTTCTATAGTGTCAATTTGAAATCTCTCCACCCTGAATATTTATTACCTAAATGAAGAATAATAGCAATGCAAAATCAATGCCGGTACAGTTCTTGCAATAACAGGAATATAAAGAAACATAACAATGATTCCGTAAGAATTTGGTTGGTTATAGAAAAATTAAGGGAACTATTTAATAACACTTTTGCCACCTCTGTCAATAAATTAAGTCGATGAATTCTGTCGGTATTAAAACGTGTGGAAAAGTAATGCGAACTACTTATAGATCAAGAGCCCACAACGGACTTGCTTACTCATCCTATAATCCAATAACTTTGTCATCAAAAAAGGGGGTTACCTGACGTTAAATCAGGTATCTATGCTTTTTTAATATGTTGTATAGAATTAAAAATTAATGTTAAATTTAAGTTTACGACCTCGGCAGACTTCGATCTTGGTCAAAAATGCAAAAAACTGCGAGATTTTTGCTTTTTTCAGTTTTTGTCGATTTTGACACCTAAGGCCTAATTTTTGGTGAAAAATAATTTAGTATTTTTTAAAAGTAGACTAAATTTGCTACAAATTGGTACCAGAGCGGACTCTGTAGATCAAATAGTATCTGAGATACAGCTTTTCAAAAGTTTTGTAAAATTTTAATTTTTCGACATTTTTATCAATCTTTTACTTAAAAATCTGTGAAATACGTACTACTACTATAACTAGGTTCAGAAAATTAATTTTACCCCGAACCCCAAATGGCGTCAGAGGGGGGCAAAACATGCCCCTCCCCCCAATATACAATACTATTATAGTGAATGGATCGGAAAAGGGGAAGGAATATTTAAGAAAATATATATATATATAAAAATCAGTTATAAACAACTTTGACTCTCTTGGACGGTCCGGGAGTGTCGTCGAATATAGTGCGTTAAGAGGTCATCAAGCCAAAATTTGCATTAGCAATGACGTCATGCCTAAGACGTTTCGACCCAGAAATGTACCAATAGCATTGCAAGAGCAGGTAACTGCAGAACTAGACAGATTCATACGAGAAGATATTTTAGAACCAGTTGATACAACTACTACACCGATTGTGATAGCAACAAAGTCAAATGGCAGTATTCGAATTTGTGGAGATTTCCGTGTCACGATTAACCCGCATGTGCAGATAGACAATTATCCTCTTCCTCGTTTTGAGGACATTACCGCAAAACTTAGTGGCGGAAAATGCTTTACAAAAATAGATCTGAAGGACGCATATTTACGGCTGAAAATGCATCCAGACTCAAGGAAGTATTTGGTTATTATAACACACCGTGGGTATTTTGCATATAAAAGATTACCATTTGGTGTCTCCTTTGCGCCTTCACTTTTCCAGAGAACAATGGACCAGCTACTATCTGGAATTGAGGGAGTAGTATGCTACCTTGATGATATTCTAATAACCGCCTCGAACTTGACATTACATATGCAACGGCTGAGAGAGGTATTACGCCGATTAAAGGTAGCAGGGTTAAAAATACAAGCATCCAAGTGTGATTGGCTACGAAGTAGTGTGACATACCTAGGCCACAAAATTGATTCCGAAGGACTTCACCCGACAGAAGAGCATATTAAAGCAATTAAGAATATGCCAACATCAAAGAATACCACCGAACTGAGATCATTCCTTGGCTCCATTACTTATTATGGCCGTTTTATACAAAATATTCGTGTTAGATGTATTCCACTCATTGGTGATATCGAGTGATGCTAGCGATATAGGTGCAGGTTCAGTACTTTTTCACCAGTTTCCGGATGGAAAATTAAAACCCGTAGCTTATGCATCAAGGACATTTAATGACACTGAACGAAGATACTCTACAATCGATAAAGAAGTACTGGGACTGGTGTATTCAATAACTAAATTTCATTATTACCTATATGGAAGACATTTTACTCTATTGATAGACCATAAACCCTTAGAACGAATCTTCGGTGAGAATAGGGAAACGCCTAAAATAGCAAGCAATCGACTTTTGCGTTGGGCTATGATACTCAACAGCTACAATTATACTATTTCATACCATCCTGGCAAAGAAAACTACCCTGCTGATGCATTATCCCACCTGCCTTTATCCGACACAAGTTCATCACAACATGAGGAGGCCGGACTTCCAAAACGGAGTCAGTTATTACACCTACGTCTACATCATCTTCCCATGAAGAGAAGGAAACTCAGAGATGAAACCGAGAAAGATAAAGTTTTCCTGAAAATAATCCATTACTTGAATACATATTGGCCAGATAAAACAATGCTTTCGGAAGAAATAATGCCTTTTTACGAAAAACGAGACGAACTCTCTTTTGAAGAAAGCATACTGCTGTGGAAGGGGAGAATTTGTATTCCACAATCACTTAGACAAGACATACCATGTTGCATGACGGACACCCTGGGATCAATGCTATGCATTTAACGGCAAGACTTCATGTATATTGGCCAAATATCGATGCTGATATTATTAATCATTCAAAATTGTGTCAGTTGTGTCAAGAATCTAAACAAAACGATCATAACGTACCTCTCTATCCATGGGGTACACCGCCCGAGCCGTGGTCAAGGATACATATAGACTTTGCCGGTCCATATCTGAGAAAAATGTGGCTAATTGTTGTAGATGCATATACCCGATGGTTGGAGGTCATTCCAATGTCTAATATAACAACCGCAACTACGATTAACTTTTTACGCGAAATTTTCGCTCGTTTTGTACTACCCAGATTTATAGTATCCGACAACGGTCCACAAGCTGACTTCTAGTGAATTTGAGCAGTTTTGTGGAGATAACGGAATAATCCACATTAAAGTGACTCCGTACCATCCAAAATCGAACAGGCTTGCAGAACGTGCCGTACGCACATTTAAAGATCGAATGTCCGCTAGTGATCAATCTCTAGATGTGATGAGCAGACTTCATAAATTCTTATTTTCCTACAGGAATTCAGTACAACGATCGACAGAAAGGACACCTAGCCAGTTACTTTTTGGCAGACATTTGAGGTCTTATTTTGATCAACTTAAACCTAATCTTTTCTGTAATATGGAAAAAGCAAAGCTAAACCAAAGAAGATTATACGACCGAGGAGCTAGACAACAAATTTTTGATGACAACCAGTTAGTTTGGGTAAATAACCCATTAAGAAAAGGATCTGTTCCAGGACAAATTATTGAGCAAACGGGACCATCATTATACATTGTTGATGTCAATGGAGCCACCAAGCGAAAACACGCTGACCAACTGCGACCCCGTCGCTCCAGCTTAAAGATAAATGATAGTCAAATAACTGATAATTCGCTTCCTCTAATGACCTCGTCGATGACAGCAAAAGAAAGCTTTGCTGAAAGTGCCTCTTCCTCACCTAATGTGAATACGGGTGTTACCACCGAGGTTACTCCACAAGTTATACATCCGAGTACCAATCTTGATGTCCAAGATGATATCAAGGAAACCAATGAAGATGAAGTACTGCAACAGAAAGGTACATCACAGCAACGAAGAAACCCACACCGATCTCGAAGGAAGCCCGAGCGTTTCCAAGGATACCACTTTTAATTGGTTGAAAGGGGAATGTGGTATACTAGTGATTGCAAGATGAGTCTATAGACCATATACAGATTCCAGGTTACTGCTGTCAACCTAAAACGAACTGACATTTAGAAACACAAGTTATTTTCTGTTATAGTTTTAAACTGTTAAATAAACATCCTTACAAACATATTTTAATAGCCACCTATCATACTACAGCAACCATTTTCGTTTTATTGAGCAATAAGTACAAAATTCAAGAATAAACTTAAAAAATAGAAGTTTCTGCAAATAATTCATTTGAAAAAAATATAATAAATGGTTGCCCCAAATGTTGCCCACATCTCTATGCGCTTTTGAAATGAGGTTTCTACTGTTTCTAAAATTGCCGATGTGATAGATCTAAAAGCAGTTATTATTCTTTCTTTCATATTTTGTACTGTTTTTGGTGTGACTTTATAAACAATTTTCTTCACGCATCCCCATAAAAAGAAATCAATTGTTGTAAGATCTGGGGATCTAGCAGGCCATTTAGTGGGTCAATTTCCAGTTGAAGTAGGTAGGTATTATTTAAGTGGTCTCTAACTGGATTTAAATAACGTGGTGGAGTACCATCTTGCTGAAACCATATCCTATTTCTAATCCTTTCAGGGAGATTCACCAATAATTGTGGCAGATAGTTTTCCAGAAAATGAAGATAAATAGCTCATCGAAGAAATGTGGCCCTATTACATGTTCTGGCCTCATTTCAAAATTGCATAAAGACGTGTGTCAATCAAAATGGGCAACATGCGGAGCACTTAATATAATTTTTTCTAATGAATTATTTGAAGAAACCATTTGAAAAAATTGAGAAAATTCAATTTAAAAAGTTCTTAATTGAAAAATAATTTTTTGCCACCCTGTACATTTTTAGGAAGTGAAAATGATTCAAAAACATTAAATAGATGTCTCGTAACTAGCAGTCACGTAAATTTCTCTTAAAACCCATCATTGTGACTTTGGTGATTTTTCAATATGCATCTGCAGATGCATTATTTCAACAAAAAAATTCATTACATCCAAGTGGTTGGGAGACAGTCAATAATAATATAGGAATGAATAGAGTCTAGAAAGAGGCTTCAAAAAATGTACTGATGTACATAGCATTCCATTTTAAAAAAGGCACTTCATCCTGTAATTTCGCCTTGGCTCGCGTGTATATTCGAAAATAATTTCCGGTTATAGACTTTTTTACTTAGTATACTTGTACTTTTTTTTTAATTTCTAGCTATCGTTAGAGCTCGAGATATCGAAGTCCGACGCACTATTGCCCCACCCTGTATATGTATATGTACTGTACGTGCCCTCCCTGCCGTTTATTTTGGCAAAAAGGCCGAGCATAAAAAAATTGTTGATTTTTGATTTGTGAACAGAAAAATGTTTGATGATTTTCCTCCACTCGCTAATTGCATTAATTTTCATTGTTGAAGTGGAAAATTTTGTGATTCACCCGCTCATCAATTTTCATTGCTGAGTAAAAAAAAAATTTTGATATTCCCCCCCCCCTACATTTTTTTCACTTCCGAATGAAAGAAAGTATTTGTTTGTTTGCTGTGGCGGCACATTTTTAATGATTGTGCCCCCCCCCTGTTAATTTGTTCTGGATCCGCCACTGGCAATATCCGTGAACTTAGTGTGGTAGTGTTACTGGCGCCACCGTGGCACGTCTTGAGTCTTCACATTTTGCGGATCTGTTTTCATCTGAATTCCCATAAACGTCCGTAATCCTGGTCTTTAGTATTCATGCCCAAAGAGCTCGGCAAACTGATGGGTTTGAGTTAACTTAGTAAACCCCGTTCTAATTGTTCTTGTAGAAAATGATGCAAATGAGTGTGAACAGTTGATTTAACATTTCAAGGATAGTCTGCCAAGTGCTCTATGGCCATAAGGACTTGGCAGACTGGCTGATTTCGAGTCGACTTACTAACTCGACTTTGTATTCGTGTTTAAATTTTTCTTGCAGAATATGACGTAAGCAAGTGTAAAAATTTTCAATTTTGAATTTATTCTGTTGAGCTCTTTGTGACCGTAAACTTTTCGCATACTTGTGCTTTATAAGCTCTAGTGTTATGGGCTATCATTTGCATGTTACTTTATTCCTTCAGATTATGACGTAAATAACTGGGACTATATTGTCATTTTCGTAGCTTGTAATTTTCTTCTGTGGCCGATATCAACTGGCTGACTATGACTGTTGGATTTAGAACATACAAAAAAACCGCTGCCCAAGGAATCACTACTTCCACATCCAGATTCTCTATCCAAGTCACTCACAACGAAAAAACTTTGTATATAAAAATAATTGTTTATGGAACTTTAATAATATTATATTTGAAATTCTCTACCCCAAAAACCCAGAAAACGATACCCCACATCGGTAGTGGGGTGGGGGTGGTGAGGGGGGTGGTAGTGGGGGTGGATGAAGTAAAAAAATATTTTGAGATTTCTGGTTCCTGTACATGCACTAAATCACATTTTTTTCATCCCCTTTAATAAGGAAGTGGGGGTGGTAATGGGGGTGGCTAATGCCAAAAATTTTTTTGAGACCTCAGCTTCTCTTGTATATACTAAATACCAATTTTATTGACTCTTACCTGCTTGATTTACCCATTTACCCCAAATTTACCCCAAATTTACCCCAATTTACCCCCCAACCCTTCGACGGAACAAGATGAAAATATAATCTAGTTCTAGATCTCGTTAAAGTACATAGGTGTACCAAATTTCAAGTCAATATCTCAAACGGTTCCAGAGTAAACGTGCGCACAAAAAAAAGTTACAGACAGACAGACAGACCGACAGACAGACCGACAGACAGACAGACAGACCGACAGACAGAAAATTTTTTTCGCTCAAACTTAAAATTTCGACGTTTCATGACATTTTAAGCCTATTTGGGCAATAAAAATTTTTAAAAATTTTTTTGTCGTTACTATACTTCCACTGGACGTGGAAGTAATACACTCGACAATTATATTTTCATCATAATGTTTGTCAATTATTTTATTAATCTTAAGTTTGTAAAAATATATTTTTTTATGATTCCATACTAGTTGAGTCATTATAACCAAAAGGTCATAATCTTCACCAACTATTATAACTTGATTATAACTATTATAACTTGATATATTAAAAGCTTTTATTTAACTTTCAATGTTTGTATGTTTGTTTAGGTCAAATCTTGCAAGCTGAATTTCGACTAGTTCTAATTAAGCTAGAGCTTTGAAATTTGGCACACGTATATAAGTCCGGTGACAATGCAACATAGTATAACCATTGTGGACGTCCCAAGATGGCGAATCGCCTTTCTCTTCACAACCCCCTTGATATGGGCATCAAATGAAGGTTTGATGAGTAAAGTACGATAAACTATGTGACGTCATTCTAAATTCAATATGGCGGACGTTCCAAGATGGCGGATCGCCTTTATCTTCACAACCCCCTTGATATGCGTATGAAATGAAAGGAATTGACGAGTAAAATACGATAAACTATGTGACGTCATTCTAAATCCAATATGGCGGACACCCTAGGATGGCAAATTATCTTTTTCTTCACGACTCCCTTGCTATGGGTATCAAATGAAAGAGTTTTGTCTGTCTGTTTGTCTGTAAAATGAGTAGACTAAAAAGTAAAAAATAAAATTATATAAAGAAAATATTTTTAAGATAAAGCTTTTATTTGAAAAAAAAAGTAAAAATAATTTTTTTAAAATTCATACACCTGGAAACCAAAAGCTTTGGGGGCGGTCAATTGAGCAAAGTAATTATGCAAAGCTTTTGGTTTCTCGGCATATGAATTATAAAAAAAATATTTTTACTTTTTAGTACAGTTTTCAAATAAAAGCTTTTTCTTAAAAATATTTTTTTTATATAATTTTTTTTACTATTAGCTAGAGTTTTTTTTTTTTGACTAACCGAGGATTTCATGATGTCATTTGTGATTGAAATATCTACAAAAACATTTTTTTCTAAACGACGAATGCGAATGCTATTCTTAGTGCTATTCTCATCAGCCTACCCATCAAAATAATGCTACTCTAGTCTTGACAGCTTGGTTCCGATTATTGATCATATATTCATATATTATTATTACCATGCGTATTCTTAATAAATTTCGATTGCAACAACCACCAGCCGTTGCATGTCGTGGTTTTATAAATCTCGTCATGTATCAAGAGTGATCAAGGATCTCGTGGCAGTCATTCCGAAGCTACCTTGCACTGACGACGGCCAGCAGCTCGAAACTGCAGTCTTCAAGTGGTGTAGAATAGCTGGCTCGAGCGCTCCTTAGATAAGGATAAGTCTTTCTGCTGGTGTTTGTTGCAATCGAAACTTTAGTGTTTTGTGGCAATACATAGTAATTGCACTTAACGCGGCCGGGCTTGTAATTCGTAATTCAGCGCTAGGCGAGGCATTAGTCCCGAGAATAGCTGTTGCTTGCAGCCTGGTTTTTTATTCCTTACATATTTAAGGAAATGTATAGAGGAGCCCGACAAAATATTACGTTAGTAAAAAAAAGGCTTTGTATAATAGTAGTCCACGCAAATTAGACGAAAAAATAGCGAATAGAAGAAAAAAATCATATACAAATTATATTTGGGCCATGCATAGTTCATGGGGGTAGAAGTAAGGATTCGAAAAGTTCCCATCTTACTCGTTGATGGAAACACCTTTTTTAGGGCGAAAAACCACCCCTAGATGAGAGTTAGTTAAGATTATTCTCATTTTTCTTCGAATCCGTCATTCCCACGAAAAACAGATATAGGAACAAAAATATTTGTCATTAAATTCTACACAACAAAAGTTCTATAGTCGATTTGCGTACTCCCAGCCGTTTTCTCGCGGTGGTACGCGATTTTTCACAGCGATTATCTCCGAACGGCTACTTTGACGTCAAAAATGGTTATAATGAAACTTGAAGAGAAGATTCTCCTCTACAAGATTCATCTTGTACTTTCCTTTTTTTTATTATTATTTCTGTTGAATTTTCTCGCTTTTATCCACAACGTGTACTTCATAATTTTAATATTTATTATTTCTTTTCACCCAAAAAAATTTCTCAGCAATCACCACAATAAGGAACGTTTCATTTCGCTTCATTTCGCAACTCGCCCAGAGGTTCACAGAGGAAGGAATTAATACGCTCATTGCGGAAAATGATGCCGACATGCTCATCGTGCAAACTGCGATCGAGAAATGTCAGCAATATGAGACAGTTTTCATCGTTGGAGAGGACGTCGATCTTTTCTCGTGCTCATTATAGCCCTTTCTCCTCAACATAAAGATATTCGACTTTTTAGAGAATCCCAGGGAAACATAAAGGAGAGGATATACAGTTCTCGCGATTTACAGTCCTCGGATGTCTTGATAAACTGTAAAGAAACTGTGCTGTTTGCACATGCATTTAGTAGTTGCGACACTACTTCTGCTTTGTTCGGTAAAGGCAAAGCACAAACTGTAACTATACTTAATAACAGAAGAGATTTGGATGACATTGTGTCTATATTTAACAACAATCAACAAAAGAAGAAGTCGCAACTGCTGGAGAGCGTTTCACGATGGCATTATATAAAGCTCCAAAGAAAGAGAAATCTTTAAATAGACATAGATTTTTCACATTCAATAAATTGGTTGGGAAATCAAGTAATGCTGTACTATTATCGAGACTACCGCCAACGTCTGCCGCTTCTCATCAGCATGCTTATAGGGTTTTTCATCAAATTCAGTTATGGAGAGGAATAAACCTTGATCCGACACAATGAGGTTGGAAGAAAACTGACACCGTTCTTTCACCCATTTTTACACCTGAGGCACCAGCTCCGTCTTCCGTTCTACAACTTATATCTTGCAACTGCAAGATGGGTTGCGGGAAACGATGCGGGTGTGTAAAAATAGGATTGCGCTGCTCAACTATGTGCTCCAACTGTCACGGACAAGGCTGCTTAAATTCACCTACCGAAGATGAGTTGATTGAAGAAAACCCTATCGACGACTGAAACCGACAATGACGACAGCGGAATATGCCTACAGGGGAAACCACTTACAAAAAAAACGCACCGAGACTTCTACCTCATGGGTGGTGTGGAAACGTGAGTGCGTAACCTCAAAAAAGGCGAGAAAATTCAACAAAAATAATTTAAAAAAAAAGAAAAGTACAAGATGAATCTAGTAGAGGAGAATCCGCTCTACAAGTTTCATTATAACTATTTTTGACGTCAAAGTAGCCGTTTCGGAGATATTCGCTGTGAAAAATCGTGCACCACCGATTTTTCGCCGAGCGCTCCAAACTACCCCCTACTATGAACGTCGATAGCGAAAAAACGCTGGAGAGTACGCAAATCGACCATAGAACTTTTTTGGGTAGAAATTAATGAAGAATATTTTTGTTCCTATACCTATTTTTCGTGGGAATGACGAATCCGAAAAAAAATGAGAATAACCGTAACTAAGTCCCGTCTGGGGATGGTTTTTCGCCCCATCAACGGATAAGGTGGGAACTCTTCAGATCTTTAATTGTACTCCTATGAACTATACATAGCCCAAATATAATTTGTATATGAATTTTTTCTCCTAAAAAGTCTAATTTGCGTGGACTATAGTTAGACAGGCTACTCAAGGTGAACAATCAGTTGAATAAGAACATCATAGCATATGTATGTTTTTGGGTTGAAGCCTCATTATATCGAGGCAATTTGTCAATAAATAAGTAAACAAAAATAGTAAAGGCATCATATTGGCCCAGTATTTGAAAATTAATATTAGTTTTTACACATTGCGCTGATATTGGTTAAATAAAGTTAATATTGAATATGGTTTGTCAACATTTGTAAAATATTGATATACTCCCGGCGCCATTTTCTCGATAACCAAACGCGATATTTGAATTCTGTAGAAGGGATCCACTAGAATATATAAATGACTTCAGTTTTGAGTAAAAATGGTTATTTTACACATTGAGGTAAGTAGAAGGTGCGACGATTTGGAATAATCGCTTTTTAATTACCTTGTTCACCTTGAACCGCGGAAAAAAACGCAAATTCCTCTAAACCGGTTTTTTACGGGAATTCCGTACGTACACGTGAGTCTATAGCGCTGAGGTGGGGGATCGTTATACTGTTTGCTAACCTACCACATAAAGTGGCCGCTTTCTCTTTTAAAATGACGCTTCACGATGTACCTTATTTTTTATCATTATTTTACATAATGGGGTTTTTTGACAGGTTTAATGATTCTACACGGTAATTATATTACATCACAATGACCACTACAGTACATTAGTATAACTAGATTTTTGATCATTAGTAAGGAGCGGAAATATGTGGACGTAACATTTCAAATGAGAGGAAAAATACCAAATCGCCAACTTAGATAAGAAAGTTCTTGTAACGAATACGGTCAAACCAGACAAATTTATAATTGCATATTGAGCGCTTTTAAAATGACGCTTCACGATGTGCCTTATTTTATCATTATTTACATCTATACATAATGGATTTAGACAAATTTAATAGTTCTACATGGTAATTATATTACGTCATAATGACCACTAAAATGCATTACTATAACTAGACTTTTGGTTACTAGTCAAATGAGAGGAAAAACACCAAATCAATAATAATTTACATGAGAAAGTTCCAAATTTGTCGTAGCATATACCCACAAGCCAGACAAATTTATATATTTTTATTTTTAAAATGCGACGAACTGTTATTATCTAGAAGTGCCTATCTTTTATTTAGCTTTCAGTTCTTTCTTTCTCAAAACAGTTTATTAACATGCAAAAATGGGTTTTCTAGCCTTTTGAATGCCTGTTTTTTTATTCCTCCCTCAAAACATCTCATTTAAACATATAATGGTTTTTTTTTCCACCGTTCCGAATGTCCACCGTGTATTAGGTGGTCTAGTGAAAATAGAATTACGTGATATTTATCTCTGCTAAACCGGTCTTTTTTTTTACCTATGAGTTTTTCCTTTTGTTTTAGCTGTACTTATGAGCATAAAAAGACAAGTTGATGGTATGTGTGACGTTTTGGCTAAAATGGTATAAATCTAGAGGGACAAAATGTTCCAAACTATATTTTCACCGAGCTGTTAGTGGCTATAGGTGTGTGTTTGTGTGGTGAGGCTCTTCTCTAATTTTTTATATATATACATATTATTTATTAATATTATTACCAGTGTTCTTTCACTACGCGTGTAATTTTTTTTCATCCATGGCGCTTTCCGATTCTGATATAATTGCACTTAATGAAATTATTAGTCAGGATGCACAGCCTCTAGAGCAGAGGCTGATATCTTCGCTCTGTGTAAACCCTTCATATCAAATAACAAAAATGTCGGCTGTGAATACGCGCTTCGGTCGGGCAGTTATAGTACACCTGTTTGATGAGCCAACAATCACGGGTTTCAAGACATTTTTACCGGAAAGAGTGTCTGAGAATTTAAATGCGGAGGTTATCGAGAAAATAAATTCATCGGGGAGTAAATATACATTAACCTACCTCGGTATGAAACAACCTGCATACAGCGGTGCAAAATCAGGGCCTCTAATTAAATTTGATATCTGCGCCTGATTTTATTATTATTATCACCACCAGCTTTTAGCTTTAACAGTTTATTTTACGTGTATATCTATAGTGAGAGAGCGATAACTAGTAAAAAATATTAGGAGTCCCCTACAAACACGCTTCAAGCCCATAACAGACCTTGCGTAATAATAATAATATCACCTCTCATGTTATTCTATTCGCATCGACATCAGATGTAAGTAGTTTAACGGATTTTTCCGTTTCTTGTGTGTGTGTGTGTGAGTATTTCTAAACGTATTTTTTATTTTCCGCTAAATTAAAAGGAATATGTGGATGCATTATAGTGCCCAAAGCCACCCTATCGCCGTGGATTTGAATTCAGCCGTTAGTAGAATAGCCCGTGAGCTTGAAGATTTAAGTATGGCTTCACTACACGACTCAAATTATGATCTGGGAGTCTGTTATAACGAGATCGAGGTGGCACGCCTGATGGCAGATTCCGATAGGTACAGCAAAGGAGAACGGGCATGTGAGATGTATGTTTTCGGTGCTTTAAACATCGATGAATTCTGTAAAGAGCTGCTGGCTTTGGATCTGCGTGGATTTTTACAGAAAATAGATATATACCTACCAGAAGAAGTTAGGACGCAATACGGTCTCTACGATGACGACGATACGGATGAGGAGCAGGAGGCGGAGGAAAGTGACACATTGTTAATGGATACAGACGCCGATGTGGAACATGCAGAGGGGGGCGTAGAAAATGGGTCTAGTGATTAAAACAGTCATGCTTTCTCTCGCTATAGATATATATATATATATACACACACATTATTATTATTATTATTATTATCATAACAACAACAATGTGAATGCTGGTGTCTAATAATAATAAAAAAGAATATACAATGTTTCTTTCTTTCTTTCTATCTTTTCTTCCTCTCTCTCTCTCTCTCTCGCGACCCCTCCTATCGCTCTCTCTTGATAAAAAAAAAATGAGACGATGGTGTCATATATATCTTATGTACTTTTTAAATAGCGAGTAACATTATTATATGTCAGATTCTGTAAATGAGTGATAAAAAAACAAAAAATGGGTATCTAAGCTGTGCTATGTTATGCTATGTTATAACTTACTTAAACACCTTCCATTTAAAAAATTTTATTTATTTCTTTAATAATAATGTCATGCAAGAGCGGCTATGGGATGCACACCCAGCGCAAACATTTTAATCAGATCATCTCATCATCATCATCATCTTATCTTATCCTGCTCACACACTCTGAGAGAAACTTTTAAACACATATATTTTATTATTATTATTAAATAATCGATGGGAATTAAGGCAGACCATCTGACTTTTTTAAAGGCTAATATTTTTTTTAATTTATTTATTTATTATCAACATCATTAAGAATAATTTAAGTATGATACTCACACATTCGACTAATAATAATAATAAAAGCTGATTTAAAATTAAATAGTTAAGTATTATTATTATTATTATTATTATATTCACCATTTAAGTATGTATGTATTTAAATAAAATAAAACGAAATCATTTTTAATATCAGAAAAAAGTTTTTTTATTATTATTAAAAAACATATATATATTTAAGGTATAATAATATTTACATATAAAAAAAAAATGCACCACCACCGCGACTATAGGGTGTCCAGAGCACTCCTCAGGGCCACCCGAATGTGCTCTATTCTACCAACACACTGCTTCAGCTGCAGGCAGCATCCCTGGAGCTGCTCATCTGCCTTTGTTTTTGCAGCCCTATTTCTTACTGCTGCAGACTCCCGCTGGTGTAACTGCTGTTGCAGGTGGGCTATCTCTAGGTCGTCAGCCCTGCATATATCAATGTCGCCTCTCGGCCTCCACGAGCAGGCCCCCATAATGGTCCCGCTGCTGCCGCATCTCATTGATGCGCGCCAAGAACCCTGTAAGCTCACCCTCGACGGTGGTGGTGGTGGCGATGGTGGTGGTGGTGGTGGTGGTGTTGATGGCACTGGTGGCGGGGCGGTTATCACAGGCAGTCACAGGCTTGATGGCCCCATTTTTTTTCCTTGCCTGTCTTCTACTCTTCTTTTCTGGGGATGGCAATGATGCTGCTGCTGCTGCTACTGGTGACGGTGTATCGACGACGACGAGCGCCGCAGCAACAGCTCGCTTCCTGGGAGTACCCGCCACCGCCCCCCGCAGTGGTGGTTCTACAATGTTGTTGTTGTTGTTGTTGTTGCTGCTGCTGCTACTGACGGCGGGGGCGATACCCTCGATGATATGGGTCTCGACCTCCTCTACATCTATCACTGGTGATGGTGCGGTGGGGACGGTGGTGGTGGTAGTGGTGGTGGTGGTTGCGGATGTGGGGGTGTCGCTCAGCCCCACCAGATCAATAACAGCCCCAAATGGTTGCGTCTGCTGCCAGAACTCGACGTTATCCTGTAACGCCGATATCGCCGCCTCCACCTCGGCCCCGTAGATAGCAGCTTCGGACATCGCGGGCGACGACGACGACGAGTGTTGTTGTTGTTGTTGTTGTCCCTGGTTGGCTGCGTTTTTAGGCCGAATTTTTATATTCTGTAGAATTTTAACCTTATCACCCATAACGATTTAAAAAAATATATACCGAAGTACACACACACACGTGAAAAAAATACAGGATACTAGACAAAGTCAAACACAGACTATAATGGTGGCTTTATGCAGACTGTAAAATGACATAGATATACACCAAATTATATATATATATATATAGGCCCACAAAGATACTAATTACTACACAGGTTTGACAAAGTGAAAGCGGGCTAGCAATTATTATTATATAGTACTATCAAGGCTGAGGGAAAATGCCCATATCCCATTTACAGGATTTTTAAAAGTCGTTATTGAAAACACGTAAACCGATTATTATTATTTAATTTAGCCACAGAGCGTACATAACAAAACGAAAAAAAAGAGAGAAGGGTAAAAATGCCGACTGTTTTTTTATTTTAAATTCTGATAACCATATGGTACGGTATCGTAGCTGTCTGTCAAGCGGCGTCGTTTGGTATAACTTACACGGTGAATTTTTTTCTCGGGTCTCGAAATAACATCGTATGCGGCTGTTCGACATATCTTACGATCGTTATACACACATGCTGGCTCTGCATTCCCACACACCATCGCCTTTAACGCATCAAAATTAACAATCATCTCATTTTTAAAATTGATGGTTATACCTTTAACTTTGCAGGTCGTGACATAATCGTTTTTACTACTAGAAAAAATTTTAAGAGCATAATTCTTAGGGCCGCCGCTAACAAACTCTACTATTTTGCTACCGACACCGTGTTCAGCAATCTCATCGGTCAACTGTCCTAGATAATCGCCTGTCTCAGGCATCCACTCGCCTGATTTATGAGTGAAGATCACACTGTCAGTATCGAAATATAAGACACGGCGCCCTAGTTTCTCCAAATACCAAATAATAATTCTAACCGTGCCATGGCGGTGGTATATGCGGCTAGCACAACATTCACCGTTCTAAGTGGGGTCACACCTTCTTCGTGTTTATCCCAGCAGACTAGCAGGACATCATCGCTAACAATAACAATATTATGTACAATAACCAGAGGGTCTGTCAACAGCTTGAAGAGCTCTAAACTCTCGCGCACGACCGCGGTCTGCATCAGATTCTCCCGCTGACCGAATTTACCCCAGAAGCTGTTCAGCATCAATTTAGAAATATACCGCATGCCGGCGTTATGCGATATATTAGACTGGTCTAGAGTAATACCCTCATGCCGGGCATATGTCTGAATGTATTCTTGTTTCAGGTCGTCTGTAACACAGCGGGACGGCCAGCCGCTGCATTCTTGTTTGATTTTAAGAAACCTGTCCACATACCCGGCAAAAAGCCCCCCAGCTCTTTTCACTCTGTCATAAACTTCCACGTCGTAACGCCAAATTTCTATCAGCTCTAAAACTGTATAGTTCAGAGCCATGGCCTTCCGGAGCTCATCTGCTACATAGGTTCCGGTAAACTTACGTTCATCGATAGCATGTGTGCAGATGCCTGGAAATGATGTTTCCACACATGACCTACATAAGGGGAATGTGAGTTTACCGTTACACTTATAGGGTAGCACCGGGTGGTATAGATTATTTGGCGGCAAGACGGTGCATTTTATTAGTCCCTCGACAGTGTTTAAATCTAAAAGTCGACACTCGGCGTCACCTATGTATATCCTCGGGTGCCCGATAGGGTACTTGCTATATTTGTTTACATGCGGGTACAGAGAAATTACATCATAATAACATATTTTTTCGTCATCCTCTAAACCGCACTTGTAATAAAGTTTGACAGCGTTCGTCCGACCGCCGAAAAACCCGTCCCGCGGATTGAGTGGCTTACTGGCATAAACGAAATTTTGGTCTAAAAAGCTTTTAATTTCAACATCGGTATCTAAGAGGCGTTTGAACTCGCACTCCCATATTTTTACTAAATTATAACCGAGCTCCAAAATACGCCGTTCTTTGGCCTCTGTGTTTTCGCGTCTGATAAAAAGTAGATCGTTCTTGTCCTTAATCTCTGATTCGGTCTGGTTACAAAAACACACCTCGCAGGCGTGATACCAGCACCCATAGAATTCATATACCGTATTAGTCGCAGCACAGAAACCATCGACCAGAATATTTTGGGGCAAACGAGCTTCGCGAGCATTTCCCGCGTGAATAATATTTAAATTTAGAGAGTGCTCGAGCCAGAAAAGCCATTTAAGTGCGATCTCTGACTGGTTATCAGCCAGCCTGTACCCGCCATTCGGAATTAACCCGACCGTGTTTGGTTTTAAAAAATTCCTTCTAAAAACTAGACTGCACGCACTCGCGATTGTCGTCGCCTCCTGAAGGGGGTCTACTTTATTGGCATCCATAAAACAAGCCCTAAACTTTATGCATGCCATACGTAAAATGTCTACGTCTATCGTACAATATTTAACAATATCTAGATTCATGTTGAAAACTGTACCATTTGCTTTTTGTTCTCTGTACCAGTCGATAAAAACAAGACGGTCTTTACTTGACATGGAATCAGGCATATAAAAAGATATATCAGGTAGTGCCCCAGCATAGCCTCGATTTTCTGTCGTGTTAAACAGGTGTGGAAAGTACCCTTTCACCGCGTCAAATTTAAAAGCAGCCGGAAGTTTTGACAGAGGTAAAGGCATATAATTTAGACTGTCTATGAATTTGATGTTATTGCAAATAATCGTTATAAACTTACGTCCTGTTCTAATAAATTTTGGGTTCCAGCGGCTAACGTTTAAAAGCACACGCTGCGTTATGAAGCACCCGTCGTACGCTTTCATATTGTGAGCTAGAGCTATGACGTTAAATTTTTGCTTTTCGAAACCGTGTAAAAATTCAAGGAGAGACCCCACAGGGTCGTCTCTAAAGACATGCACGCGCTTGCCACACCTGTCACAGTCGATATTTACATCTAAATTGTTTATACACACAGGGCAAACCTGTTCGGCAACACAGAGATTTGGTTCGTGTAAAAATGCGCCATTGGGCAGCTTCTTTTCCTGCATACACTCCAGGTCATAAAATACGAAAATGAAATTGTTCTCTATTTTCTCCCTATGTTTTTCAGACTGTGTTTGAGGACGCATAAAACACAAGTGTCTTACAGGCCTGTCGTCACCACATAGGGAGCAATATTTTACACCGCATTTATGTGGCTTCTTTTTATCTACCCAGTAGCTATTTAAACATGTGCCACACCTCTTTAAAGCAGCACAGAGTTTTGCCTTGTGTGAATTTAAACACGTCTGTCCCCTAAAAGTTCTGTTGCAGACACGGCATGTATATTTTACAGCCCTTATATCGCACGGTGGCATGGTGTGACAGCACGGACATGAGTATGGACACTTGCTGTGTCCCTCTTTATGATCGAAACGTTTTTTACACGGCTCACAAAAATAGCCTGCAGAGAAAGCTGCTGTTAAACTTGTGATTAGTACATAGTGACCATCCTCTAAAAGTAAGTTTATAACTGGAACGTTAACACCTCGGAACCCCTCAAAATATGTCTCGGGTCCTCTCCGGTTACTGTACACAATTATTGTAAAGTTATTAGCTAGAAAATCCTGCATTTTCTTAATGTGGTCGTATGATGCTCCGTTCGTAAGATCGATGCCGGAGAGCTCACATAATCGCGCGCCTTCCCGCTCTAATAGGGTCTTGTTTGATCTAAGTTTTTTAAATTCTACCGCGTCTACCCGATAAGCTATACCCAACACTATAACGTATGCAAAACATAAGGTGTCTTTATTACAGACATCTACGATACCATACTTACGGTGGCAGAATTCCTCCAGAGTAGCCCCCTTCAGCGTTAAACGCGGGCCTCGTCCAGCAGGGAGCTGTATGCGATCTATGGATAGCGTCAATCGGCTATTTGTAAAAAACGACGCATTGCTCTGCAGAACACGGGCAAACAGATCCAGCACGACGTCCGCAGATAGCTGGTCTCGCCGTCTAAAAGATACACCCAGCGGCCTGTCGGGAAACTCTTCGCTATTGAATATCAGCCCGACACGGTCATCACCTCGAAAACCGCGCATACCGTGGGACATAACCTCATCGAGACCCTCCTTGAATAGAAAAAACAGTAATTAATATTTTCAAATATTTTTTATATAAAATTGTCATACCTTAAGCCATGCCATAGGGTCAGTAGAGCCGTCGAAATCTTTCAAATTGAACTTGTATCGCCGTGCTATCAGGTTGAATTTTTTTATTTCCCTGTCAAACTCATCTTGCAGTGCGATATATTTGAAAGGCCTCGCCTCGACAGGGACGGTGGTGGTAGCGATGGCAGCAGAAGCAGCGGTGGGGCCTGAGGAAGATGCAGTCGGGGCTCTCCTGGCGGGTAGGACCATTGTAGCCGGTGATGTCTGCCCGGTTGAGGTGCCTCCTACAGCTGAAGAAGAGGAAGAGGAAGACGAGGGGGCATCTTGAGTGGGTGTCGATGCTGGAGGAGCTGCAGACGGCCCGGCCCCGTAAAATTGACGCTGAGGTGGAGCTCCACTTTTTAGCAGCTTTATTCTCCTCTCGAGGACCTGATACATATACATATCTAGATCCCCGTACTCCCCCATTATTATTTTCCAGTCGATATGCTAAAAATTTATTTACGTGTCAATAACTGTGTATTCGTTAAAATAAAATAACTTTCCAGGGAGGATATCATAATAAAATTATTATTACCTCTTGCACGGCCATTAAGTGCTCCAGTGAATCACTGTTCACATACATTTTTATCAAATCATTCAGACTGTATGAATGTAAGATGACTTTAAACTGCTCCATTTTTTTTTTAATTTTAACAAGTATTGATAAAAACGATTTACGTTGCGAGAGACACTAGACACTGAACTATGGTTTGTATATCTGAAACTTCCAGCCATCCTAGCTGTATTTATATAGAGAACATACATAGGGCCACACCTAAAAATATATAATGGGGTGATCCTCATAAAAAATATGTTTCGGAAAAAAACCGGATGACCCGATTTACGTAAAATACGGCATTGGTAGCTAGGTATTGTCGAAATATTAATAATAGGAAAGTTTCCAGCTGTATACACAGGTGGTGTAATTTATGAATAGGTAAACTCACTTAGTTTTATCGCTCATAAATATGAAATTATAAAAAATTTTGTCTGGTTTGTGCATATATGCTACGACAAGTTTTGGAACTTTCCTATGTAAATTATCGATTTGGTATTTTTCCCTTCATTTAACTAGTCACCCAAATGTCTAGTTATATACGACGTAATATAATTACCATGTAGAACTATTAAATTTGTCTAAATCCATTATGTATAGATGTAAATAATGATAAAATAAGGCACATCGTGAAGCGTCTTTTTAAAAGCGCTCAATATGCAATTATAAATTTAGCCTTGTTTGAACGTACTCATTACGAGAACTTTCTTATCTAAGTTGTCAAAAAACCCCATTATGTAAAATAATGATAAAAAATAAGGTACATCGTGAAGCGTCATTTTAAAAGAGAAAGCGGCCACTTTATGTGGTAGGTTAGCAAACAGTATAACGATCCCCCACCTCAGCGCTATAGACTCACGTGTACGTACGGAATTCCCGTAAAAAACCGGTTTAGAGGAATTTGCGTTTTTTTCCGCGGTTCAAGGTGAACAAGGTAATTAAAAAGCGATTATTCCAAATCGTCGCACCTTCTACTGAGGTATAGATGGCGTTGCGATGCAAAGAAATTGTTCGATCCTAGGAACGATGGAATCAGGTGCGTGAGATGGAGAATTATATTCTAAGCAACTTTTTTATTATAAACAATTTTCGAAAAATCACTGGTTTTCGAGATATTTGAACTTAAATGTAATATTTTAAGTAACAAAAATCGCATTTTTTTTTCATGTCTACAATTTACAGTGTAAAATTTAGTCGAACATACAACATAAACATGACGCAAAAATTGGACAATACACAATAAACAGAAATGTCAAAATCTTTAATTTTCAAATAACAGTTGCAGCCCCACCTTTGTTTTACTTGAAAAAAAAAGTTATTTTGTGTTTGGAAACAATTATGTTTCATTACCATCTAAATCAGCCTGATTCACTATAAAAAAGGTCCCAAAGGACTCGTCTAAAATGTGTTTTAAAAAAGTTATGACGATTTTTATATTTAAAAAAATTATATTGAAATTAAATTATCTCGAGAACCAGTAATTTTTTGAAAATTGTTCGTATTATAAAAGTTGCTTAGAATGTAACATCCCATCACTTGCACCTCATTGCAACGTTCCTAGGAACAAATAATTTCTTTGTGTCACAATGCCATCTATACCTCAATTTGTTTTTACTCATTACTGATATCATTTATATATTCTAGTGAACACCTTTTACAGAATTCAAATATCTCTTTTATTTGTCGAGAAAATGGCACCGGGAGTTTTAAGTGGGACATCCTGTATATAGGATTAATATATTGAAAATACAGCTAAGCATATTGGTAGAATATTGGCTAAATCTAACATTTATTGACTCAGTATGCAATATTGTATTGTACCTATATCCACGCAATATGTTGTGCGACTAGGGTTTATGGACATCTTCCATTTATCAAAAAACATTATTTTATGTCTAAATTGGATATGTAAGGTAAGGAACCAGCTAGTTAATTCCAACAACTTTTAATTCAAAAAAGTTAGTAGCCCATTGGGTTCCGTAGTAAATGCCACTGTTAGAGCCAGCACAAGAGCAATACTGCGAATTAATCTTTTCCACGAATTTTAAAATACACGCCTCGTGCATTTTTATATCACCAAAAGGTCTATTAAGTTGTTCCACCTATCATACAAAATTATTATGTTGACTGAGTTAGCATCCTAAAAAATATAATGACCATCAATAAATGTCAAATTATACTAATTTATTTGTTGCAGAATAGACGCGAGCAGAACCACATTCCTCAAACCACAAATTCTATTTCAATCGTCATGTTATCTGGCTATCGATTAAAGATGAGTATCAACATATATTCACCCTTTGCTTATTATGGTTTTATTATTATTTCTTATATTAATATACTTAAAATAAAAACGTGATTTTATTTATTTATTTATTTCAAATTAACGTGCCTCGACTGCTGGTGGTCAATGGCACGGGTACAAGAGGTAGACTAGTATTACTATGAGAAGATGCCAGGGCGGAGCCAAAATGCGCGAATATTTTTACCAGTGGCATAGCTTTATCGGGGGTATAGGAATGTGTAATTGCAATAAAAGTTTCGCGGCCAAGGAAATGTGAAAATGGAGCAGATTAAAACTTGCCAACTGTTACGAGTAACCTTTGTTCAGGAGAAGTGTAAGAATAGTAAGTTCTACTAAACTTTGCCTAAGAAAGTTGTTTTATTATTATTATTATTACCGTCGCCGCCGCTCTACTGCAGGGCACCGCCGCCACTGGTGTTGACATTGAATGTCACGTAATTCTTTCTCATTGGTTTAGAATGATGGAGCGCACAAACTCGTTTCTGCGCATATTTTTTGCTGGCATCTTCTCATAGTAATACTACTTTACAAAGTATTTTCAAATGAGTATTATCTAAATGTTGGTTGTGGCATTTTTTAAATTTTTCTCTCTTTCTTATTGAGATGCTCTGCCACATGTATTTTCTTCTAAACAATGTCTGAAATCTACAAAATAATACAATTAGGAAGTTTCCATTTTTCTCATTTAATAAATAGTCGTAAAAATCTAAAAAATATCTGTATTTTTTTTTAAATTATCTCTATAAATAAAAAAGTTATGGTCCTTCCAAGTTTAAAATGCCGCGATCATCTGGGCTGAGCTCGATTACGTCACAATACATCCCAAACAGCACGTCCAATTGTAATTACATCTCTACAAGATATACATATGAGAAACAAAATATGTTAAGGTGGATCTTATTGTTAAACTAGTACTGACGTACACATATGAGATACACTTATGTTTATATTGACAGAATTATGTGATACAATGTTTAATAATTGTATACCGTATGCACTCAAGATTGTAAACATTTTTATTTAACATAAAGAAGGATCATTAGAATGTTGAAATTTGACGTCCGTAGAAGATGCCTACAAGGTTTAAGTCATATGTATGTGTGATGCTTTATATAATACTTGTGCCTACTGCATACACCACATAAAAGTGCGATATATACACACGATACAAATAACTATATATACATGATTAGAGAATATTATTTAGGTATTATGCAAATCACAACTTACACACTTTTTATTTATTATGAAAATACCTACTTTCTGTATATTGTTGCCCTAATCTGGGCACGCTAATATACTAGTCAGGTAAATACTTTAAAACACTCATTATTGGAGAATCAATCAAAACAACTACTCTTCTAGCTAATACTGACGAAGTATTGAATTACATGATAGGATTCTTAGCATTTTAAAGAAAAAAAATATATATTGAAAATACTTAAATCATTTATTCAAATTTAATCATTAACACTTTTTTATTTAATATGAAATTATCTACTTTCTGTATATTGGTGCCTTAATCGGGTCACGCTAATATACTACTTAGGAAAACACTTTAAAACACTCATTATTGGAAAACCAATCAAAACAACTACTCTTCTAGCTAATACTGACGAAGTATTGAATTACATGATAGGATTCCTGGCATTTTAAGGGAAAAAAATATATTGAAAATAGTTAAATTATTTATTGAAATTCAGTCATTCACAACAATTATTGAACCATACATTCATTTCAACTCTAGAAAAGTTGTACAAGTTTTTTCGAACTCGTTAGTTCTCATCAGTAGAGTATAGAAACATTCATTCATTATTTACAAGCCTATTCTTGATTTATTTTTACAATTAATTATTTTTTATTTATTTGCTTTTATCATGATTAGAGAATATTATTTAGGTATTATGCAAATCACAACTTACACACTTTTTATTTATTATGAAAATACCTACTTTCTGTATATTGTTGCCCTAATCTGGGCACGCTAATATACTAGTCAGGTAAATACTTTAAAACACTCATTATTGGAGAATCAATCAAAACAACTACTCTTCTAGCTAATACTGACGAAGTATTGAATTACATGATAGGATTCTTAGCATTTTAAAGAAAAAAAATATATATTGAAAATACTTAGGGCAACAATATACAGAAAGTAGGTATTTTCATAATAAATAAAAAGTGTGTAAATTGTGATTTGCATAATACCTAAATAATATTCTCTAATCATGATAAAAGCAAATAAATAAAAAATAATTAATTGTAAAAATAAATCAAGAATAGGCTTGTAAATAATGAATGAATGTTTCTATACTCTACTGATGAGAACTAACGAGTTCGAAAAAACTTGTACAACTTTTCTAGAGTTGAAATGAATGTATGGTTCAATAATTGTTGTGAATGACTGAATTTCAATAAATAATTTAACTATTTTCAATATATTTTTTTCCCTTAAAATGCCAGGAATCCTATCATGTAATTCAATACTTCGTCAGTATTAGCTAGAAGAGTAGTTGTTTTGATTGGTTTTCCAATAATGAGTGTTTTAAAGTGTTTTCCTAAGTAGTATATTAGCGTGACCCGATTAAGGCACCAATATACAGAAAGTAGATAATTTCATATTAAATAAAAAAGTGTTAATGATTAAATTTGAATAAATGATTTAAGTATTTTCAATATATATTTTTTTTCTTTAAAATGCTAAGAATCCTATCATGTAATTCAATACTCTTAGCTAGAAGAGTAGTTGTTTTGATTGATTCTCCAATAATGAGTGTTTTAAAGTATTTACCTGACTAGTATATTAGCGTGCCCAGATTAGGGCAACAATATACAGAAAGTAGGTATTTTCATAATAAATAAAAAGTGTGTAAGTTGTGATTTGCATAATACCTAAATAATATTCTCTAATCATGATAAAAGCAAATAAATAAAAAATAATTAATTGTAAAAAAAACTATATATACACTTTTTAGTTGTGTCTTGTCGTGTCTACATTCGACTATTCGAGCATGGAACAGTGTGCGCGCGCAAAGCGTCAGCGTGAGCATACCGGCCATGTGTTGTGTATCTCATGTGTCCTCTTTCCTCTATAAGAGCGGTCATCAGTGCTGCCAATGGCAGGGATTTTTCCCAAAAACCGGGAATTTTAGAGTAATATGGGAAATTCTACGGGAAAAGATTTTCTGTGGGAAATTTAGGGATTTTTAACATTGTCCTGATTGTCCAAGTTTATTACTATAGCGGACACTGTAAACACGGCTTGTCCTCGTCTGAGGGCCGGTTTTTCAATGCGAGGTTAAGCACTTTATCATACAGATAAACTAACTAGAAGTTTAGATTGTGCTTCTGTTCTAAACATTTTAATATCGCAACTTTACATTCTAAACTTCTAGTTAGTTTATCTGTATGATAAAGTGCTTAACCTCGCATTGAATAACCGTCCCCTGTTAAGGCCATCACACACACACGTCAGCATAATGCCAGGGATTACAACCAATCATGGACGATATAAATAAACAGTATTCTTTATACCTACTTTGCTATTGCATTATGCTGAGGTGTATGTGCCTTTACATAGTAATATTTGGGCTGAAAACAAAATTATTTATTTTACCTAAACATTTATTTTTATTGAATGTTTAATACCGTCTATTTTAATATTGTTAATTTTTTTAAATCTTGTATATTGTTTTTAGCGCCAAAGTATATAAATAAAATTTGGTTAAATACATCAAAATAAGCCTATACTCTATTTTAATTTCGTTTTTTCATTACATACTAAAATTTTATATACAACTGTATTAGATGTTGATTTAATACAAAATCGACATTTTAGCCGGGAAAAAGCGGGAATTTTTAAAGTTTGCTGCGGGAAATTTCAGTTATTGGAATTGGCAGCACTGGTGGTCATAGCCACACATATAGCAGGCATTTTTGTTTTTTAACAATATCCAAAATAATTTATATTCGAAAGAGTTTGCAAAGATTCGGCAGTTTTAAAGATATCGAATTCTTTTAATAATAAAATTAGATTAAAATCCATTAAAAAGCAAAATCTAGTCGTTGCGTGTTCTATTATAAAGTCTTTAAGCAAGTATTCAAACAGAAGTCAGTGGTTGAGTGAGTTAGGCATTAAGCGGCGAGTCACAGATAGGTACACCTCCCTCAGAGATCTCTATGCACGTTGCCACGACATAACCCCACTAGCGGACTTCGTCCGGGAAACCTCCCAAAAATTCTACCAATTCAAATTGGACGACAGTCCGCTAACCCGAGACATCACACGAATCAGACAGCATAATGCCATACTTTTCGACCTAAAACACCCATTACCATACCAGGCGTTGCCTATCTTTCGGCAACTTCCCTAGCCAAACCTTTGCTATACCACAATTTCCCTTTCACCACCCTTTACTTTAATTTAACCACCTTTTATCTCAAACCCCTCCCTATTCCCTTTATTCATTTTGTTATTTTTGGTAAATGTTGTTATTTTTGTCCCTTTTTGTCCTCCCAAATCCCCTTTTGACCAATAACCCCTAACAAATCCCAACTTTAAAATCACACTCTCCCCTTCACCCTACCTTTCCGGAGGCAGGCAGACCACCGGATGAAGACTGTGACTCGTTCGAACGGGTTTTTCCCGTATTACTAACCAAAACTCTAAAAACCAGTGCGCGTGTGTTGTGCGCGCGCCCTCTAATCCAAGTTTTAAATCTAGCCTTAAGTAGCTTTAAGTGTTTTTAAACTTAGTTCTTAGTTCTAGTTAAACCGCAACTGTCAGGCTTAAGTTTTTCTATTTTTAAACAGGAGGCCTAACCCTCATCATTTGAACTACTGTTAAAGCCGAAAACCGAGCCCTTTCCATCGGACCACCCATCTACCACGGCGTTGCGCGACGTGGTGGTGTGGTCGGCTCTGAATCGGGGCTCGGTCTAGGCGCATTCTTGTACTAATAATATTAAATAAAATTGTTTTGAATTGAAATTGAATTGAAAAGCGGCGAGTCAAGAGGTCCGCGGTTCGATTCGTGCTCACTCTTGTCTTTTTTTTTTGTTAAAATAATTGCGAAAAAACTTTTAATTGTTCTTTTCAAGGTAATAATTGCTTATAAAACCGATGTACAAATATACTTCTTTTCAATTTAGGTCTGTTTTAGACCATTAAATATTCTATTTATGTTGTAGATGATATACCTGACCGTTTTTTCTCCAACACGTTTCCCAGGTTTGTATAAGTACTTCAACTTAAAACTTAAATTCTTAAAATAGTTGACTCCCCCCCCCCCCCCCCACCGCTCATCAAATTTGAGATGAGGAAATTTTTTTTTCGGATGTCTCCCTCTCTGCTCTTCAATTTCGAGATCTGTGCAAAACATTTTTTTTAAGGAACCGCCACTGAATTAATGTAATAATTACGTTGTTCAACAACTACTCGTACTTCTCAGGTAACACTGCTGACAGTTTAATTAAATTAAATAAGTTCTTCTTAATAATAATTATAAATAAATAAAAATACTAGTAACTCGAAAAATTCAGGTTTGGGAACACGTAAAAAAATAGAAAAAAAAGAGAACCTGAAAGATTTTCATATATTTGACTCCCCCCCCACCGCTCATCAAATTTGAGATGAGGAAATTTTTTTTTCGGATGTCTCCCTCTCTGCTCTTCAATTTCGAGATCTGTGCAAAACATTTTTTTTAAGGAACCGCCACTGAATTAATGTAATAATTACGTTGTTCAACAACTACTCGTACTTCTCAGGTAACACTGCTGACAGTTTAATTAAATTAAATAAGTTCTTCTTAATAATAATTATAAATAAATAAAAATACTAGTAACTCGAAAAATTCAGGTTTGGGAACACGTAAAAAAATAGAAAAAAAAGAGAACCTGAAAGATTTTCATATATTGAAATAAGGCTAGAAATTCAATTTCACATAATAAAGACTTCATACACATCACCATAAATACAGCTTTTAGCATTCGAAATAACGGTCACTAAGATAGCTCAGTTGGTAGAAGCGTCAGTACTGTAATACAGACAACGGAGACATGTAGGTTCGACCCCTACCCACCGCAATTGGCAAAGGTAAGTAAAAATGAATTTAATAACTTAATAAACATTATAATTTGTAGGCAACCCTTGTGAGAAAAAATTGGAGTGATGGTAAACAATATTAGATATGTTGATGTAAATAAAATATACTGATGGCTAACAAACAAATTCATAGGACAAAACGTATTTGTGCATTAATTACTTTATTACTTCCACATCCAGTGGAAGTATAGTAACGACAAAAAAATTTTAAAAAATTTAATTGTTCAAATAGGCTTAGAATGTCATGAAACGTCGAGATGTTAAGTTTGAGCGAAAAATGTCTGTCTGTCTGTCGGTCTGTCTGTAACTTTTTTTGTGCGCACTTTTACTCTGGAACCGTTTGAGATATTGACTTGAAATTTGGTACACGTATGTACTTTAACGAGATCTAGAACTAGATTATATTTTCGTCTTGTTACGTCGAAGGGTTTAAATTTGGGGTAAAGAGGTAAATCGAGCAGGTAAGAGTCCATAAAATTGGTATTTAGTATATACAAGAGAATCTAAGGTCTTTTAAAAAATTTTGGCATTAGCCACCCCCATCACCGCCCCCACCCCCATTATTATAGGGGGATGAAAAAAAATGTGATTTAGTGTGTGTACAAGAACCAGAAACCTCAAAATATTTTTTACTTCATCCACCCCAACTACCACCCCCTATCACCACCCCCACCCCACTACCGATGTGGGGTATCGTTTTATGGGTTTTTGGGGTAGAGGATTTCAAATATTACATTATTAAAGTTCCATAAACAATTATTTCCACATACAAAATTTTTTCGTTGTGAGTGACTTGAATAGAAAATCTGAATGTGGAAGTAGTGATTCCTTGAGCAGCGGTTTTTTTATCAAGTAGACTTACTAACTAGTATGCAGTTTTATATGTTCCTATTACTAAAAACCTGTGGGGGGATTACCAAATATAGCGCGTTGTGTCTTGTGACGTCACGGTGGACTTCAGCTGAGGCGAAGTATTCAAATAAGAAATTGAATAAGTTCGTGAGTTTTTCAGATATCGAGATAATTTTTTTTTTGTTTGACTAGTTATCTGAAAGACTACTAAATGAGGTTGAATGTACGTGATATTTCTAAAATAGAAAACTTCCTAATTAACCAGTATTTTACTGGTAAATAACCTCTACGCCTGTGACTTTTACGTCAAAGCGGTGTAGTTTTGATTGCCAGCGTAACTTTATGATATTCATCAAATTACACAGGTAGCCAGTATTTGCGGTAGGAAGATCTGATACGCCAACAATTATCGAGAAAGGCAAGACCTTCGCACCACTTTTCAAAGATGGCGAATATGTGTTCACACTGAGGAGGTTCATGCTTACAAAGTTTTTGATTGCCAGTCGTAAATTTATGATATTCATCGAATTACACGGGTAACTAGTATTTGCGGTAGGAAATTCCTACACGCCATCAATTATAGTGAAAGGTAAGACCTTTGCACCACTTTTCAAAGATGGCGAATGTATTTTCGAACTCAAGAGGATTATACTTACTAAGTTTCTAATTGCCAGTCGTATATTTATGGTATTCATCGAATTACATGGGTAATCAGTATGCGTGGGAAGCCTCGATACGCCGTCAATTATCGTGAAAGGCAAGACCTTCGCACCACTTTTCAAAGATGGCGTACGTATTTTCGCACTGAGGGGGTTCATGCTTACCAAGTTTCTCATTGCCAGTCGTAAAGTTATGTTATTCATCGAATTAAACGGATAATCGGTATATGCGGTAGCAAGCTACGATACGCCATCAATTATCGTAAAAGGCAAGACCTTCGCACCACTTCTTAAAGATGAATGTATTTTCGTACTCAAGAGGTTCATACTTACCAAGTTTCTGATTGCTAGTCATAAATTTATGATATTCGTCGAATTACACAGGTAAACAGTATATGCGTTAGGGAATTCTGGTACGCCATCAATTATCGTGGCAAGGCTGTCGTACCACTTTTCAGAGAAGGCGAATATATTTTCACGCTCAGTAGGTTCATAGTTACCAAGTTCCCGATTGCCATTCATAAACTTATCATTTTTTTTTCCTGCCCTTTTTCCAAAATTGGGTGAATGTAGCGCCTCCTCGTAGCGCCCAAAATGAATGGGAGTATGGATTCATGATTTTTGGGGGTAAATTAAGAGATCCCTCCAACCCCCATGCGTAAACTTATGATTTATTTGGGGCTGTTTTTTTTACTTTTACAAATCATATTTCTTATACATTTGTGGCTGGCATGAACATTTCTGTGCTCTACTACCCCAAATTAACAACAATTCACACATTTTGGGCGTAAACTTATGACACAAAATTAATGGTCGGCGGACTTCTGGTCTATTAGCAACACTGCAAGATCTGCAACTTGCCAGTCAAGCAAAATTTGGCATGACACTAATATCACAAGACGCCATGTTTTCTCTATATTTCTTTACGCCTCTGAGACATCGACCGTTAGGAAAGCAGACAGACGGCGCATTAATACTTTCGAGATGCGGGTCTGGAGACGTTTGTTACGAAATCTCTAAACAGCCCATCGCACTAATACCTCGATTCTACAAAAAATATGCACCAAAACCGACTCTCCAGCATCGTATTCTCTCGAAATCTCTCATTTTCTGGCCGAATGAACCGGAGAGAGGACAAAATAGAAAATAGTTCAGAGAAAACCAGAAGGCGAGGGTGATGAGGACGCCGTCCAAAACCGTGACCTAGAACTTATGGGAAAGAGCTTTAAAGATGCCGTGCGCCTAACAGGCAACCACGACAGCTGGCGTGATGTTGTACAGCGGACGGTGACCAACTAGAGTAATTCATGAGTTACAAAACGTCTGACAAGATGTAAATACGGAGAAAGAAGGAGAATGTATTGTTCGTACTTTGCTGATATGCACATTTAATGTGTGAATGGATGTTTGTACTTTTATATCATTGAACACTTATTCACTAATCCTTACATATCCGGTGGTGTGTGTAGAAGGTGTATGTAAATTTAAAACAGGCGTGCCACCAGTAACAAACAAAATCACTAGATATTACCAAAATATACATGAACAACCTTGGAGTTTAAAACTTGTTTTATATCGCATCTAAAAATAGATGCAGAATATATTATAATATATTGTGATCATATAGGGTATTAATCTCTATCGGTCATTGTTCAATAAATACATGTATCATGCATCTCAATTTATGAAGCTACAAAACGGCTCTTATCGGTTGTCGATTATATATTTCTAAAGCAGTAGTCACTTATTATTACCTCTAATTTTCAGTCATTTTTAAACATTTTTATCACTGCATAGTAGTGGAGTCGGTTTAGGAAAGGGTTGGGAAATTTTTTAAGATGGATGCAGACCCGGAAATTGTTTGTCATGACGGGTATAACAAAACCCCAAAATCTTGATTTCCAAACGGTGGAACCGTGCTTTTTTGGCCAAAAAGGGATTTTTTGGACATTTTAAGGGTCAAATTGGCAGTTTTGATTTTATTTTGACTACTTAATTAGTTAAGGAACGAAAATGGTATCCTTTTATTCTCAATATTAAAAGAACCTCCAGTTTAAATTTGGCGAAGATCAGACCACCCCCCTCTTGATATTGATATATACATGTACGAAAATAATTGAAAAAATTAAATTTCGGCTATCTCTATCAGATCTCAACCGATTTGGCTGAAATTTGGAATGGAAGTAGTCTTTATTACTCAAAAATTTTTACTAGATTTCAGTCAAAAATATTGAATAGTTTGGCTGAAATTGCAGTTTCAGTCAAATTTTCTGAAATTTTCAAATTGAAATATCTCCGGATCGAATTTTGCTTTGTGGCAAAAGGTAGATTACTTTTACATGATATAAGTCAAGATTTACTTTGTTTTGCATTCGGTCGTTTTTTAGTCATTTGCAGTAAATATACACACATAAAGTAGTAAAAATATATTTTTGGACATAAAAAACGGTATGAGACCATTTCCGGTTTACCCAAAAATGACCGCAACTTTCGATTTTTAAATAGAACACCCCTGTATATTTTTAGATATTTGGATTCAAGACAACATTCTGAGTATACCATGAAATTTTCGCAAATTTTTTAGTCAATGTTCAGTTTTTTAAGCATTTTAAGACATTCGTCTAGAGAGCTTTGTAATACCAAAATTTGTTCTACGGCAGGTAAAGTCCATGAAAAATTATATTTTTTCCTTGGACTTTTTTAGGGTAGACGATTTCAAATATTAAATTCACAGGCCCACAAAAAAAGTCTTGTAGTTGAAAGGTGATGTATTATACCGTATGTTTTTCGGTGTGCTGAAAATGAATCCGGAGTCAGAATTGACCAATCACCCAAGGATTGCGACATAACCTCAAAAAATTTAAGTCACCAAAATAAAGTACCCCGATGGGTCAAGCATCGTTCGTTCTTCGGAGACAGTTTACTAATATACATGTGTTTTAACCTGTCCTGGTGAATGGCCTCATCAGTAAACTTTACCAGAACTTGCTTAGATACATCTCTTAGCCTCCTTAAGCTACGTTAGGTTTAAGTTGTTAGGTTTGGGTCTAGAAGCAGCCTTAGGCTACGTTAGGTTTAAAGTTGTTAGGTTTTTCATCTTAAAATGACTTACTGTCGATTTTAGCAAAAATACGTTATAAGACTTGTCCTATTTTTGTTTGCGCACGACAGTACATACCTAAGAAAAGTGGAAAAATTTTATTTCCACCCTCGCCCTTGAACAATTTTGCGAGAGAGCGCGTAGCTCAAAATTTTAAGTTATGGATTTTTTTTAGGTTATGTCAAAATGCTGACATGGTTGGTGAAATTTGATCATGAAGTCGATAATATCGCCCCAAAATATATATAGATACAGTAGTATGCACGCTTAAATTTTAAATTTATTTATAGACGTATTTTCGATCATCTTTGAGAAGTTTTTCGAGGTTATGTCATACTCTTGACGTGAGGGGTGTCTTCGGTCTTTGGATTGATTTTTGTGGCATAAAATAAGTAAAAGTATGATTTTCTAGTCGTTAAAATTAATATTTTATTGATAGGTAATTTTTAATTTTTATTTAGATGTATTTTTATAAATTTTTTGAGGTTATGTCAAAATCCTTGGGTCATGGACCAATTCTGACTTCGGATTCGTTTTCAGCACACCGAAAAACATACGGTACACCTTTCAGCTACAAGACTTTTGTTTTTTTGTGGGCCTGTGATTAAAGTTCTATTAACAATAATTATTGTTTCCACATGGTAGTGCAAATCTTGTATCAATTTTCTTTTCGCATTAAGGATATTAAATCTGGATGTGGAAGTAGTGATTCCTTAGGCAGCGGTTTCTTTTATAGTATGTGCAAAGGAAGCTTGCAAAGCGTGGCATCGTGCAGATACATCGGATTTAAACACATATATTGCCAAAACAATAAAAGACACATATTTTCCGCCACTTACTTTTTTATAAGAAACTTTATTCTCTATATCTTTGTTTCTATAGTTTTTTACCCATCTTGGAAACGTCTTCATTTTAAATGTGCATGTGCATATAAATTGCCAGCCATTTGGAGACACCATTTTGAATTTTGGAAATTTTTCAATTTTATAAGGGATCGGGAAAGTGCTCCTTACCTCCGTGCCAAATTTCAAGTACCTATCTCCACAATTCACCAGACAGATAAATATAGGCAAAAACATAGCTAAAACGCAACGGCTCCATCTGTCTGTTTGGATGCTTCCGGACATGTCACAAGAACTTGAAATTAAAAAAAAAATTGGTTGGGTGGCGGAAAATATGTATCTTTTATTGTTTTTCGGCAATAAATGCACACACACGATGCACACTTCCTTTACAAACGCCCCATATTTAGAAAACTTATAGTTTTCGTAATATCTAAATTTAAGTATTATTTTCTGAAGTTAACGTTTAATTTGTGGTAAAAATACGATCGTTTTTTTAGTACATAAAAAAAGGGAACAGAATAAAAAAAAGATATCTAAAATCGGAGCAACGATTACTGGGGCCGTATTTTCAAGCTTGACCGAGGCGATGTCGTGCACGAAAATGTGAGATTTTCGCATGAAAATATACGTTTCGTATTTTCGAGCATTATGAATTCGGATGCGAACCTTTCGCATGCGACTGATTTCGGGCGAGATGCAACGGATGGGGGTTTAATACACGATAAAGCAATTTCGTATACGAATGTAGTCAATGTCATCGTTTTGGTTTGTTTTATTTCGTACGACACAACCTTAATGTCTTAAATCTAGTTTTTTGCTGTAGTTTGTTTATTATTTAGGGACTTTAAAGTAGACTTAAACATATAAGACAGATCCAAAGTCAAGGCTGTGCGGAATGGAGTCACACATTTGAAAAAACGACATACATCCACACCCAACGGTTTTGTCAATACCGGGGCTGGGGGTCGAACCCAGAACGCAGTAGACAGTCGATCAGCATATTCGCCACTCAATACGCCTTAACCGATTGAGCTACCGCACCGGTTAAAACTTATTTAAACAAATTTTGGTGAGTGAAAGTTAGTTCCTTGGACAATGGCAGCATTAGATGACTTAATACATTTAGCTGCCATCAACGCCTTGGAACAGGTAAAAGTTTTGGCAGAAAACTATCATGGAAGACAATTCCATGCCTATGATAATCCATTTGAGGATTTAAGCGATGACAAATTTGTCAAATTGTATCGTTTGACAAAACCAATGACAGAAGGATTAGTTCAATGACTTTTGTGGATGACAGATATGTTAAATTTTTGTGTTATTAATGTGGTTAGACTGCCATTTTAGAACGTTGCCACATTTATCATGCGAATAATTACATCGCACAAAAAGTTCGATTCGCAGGATGTCCGAAAATACCAACTTGCTCTATCACTCGAAATAATTTCGTGTACGGTTGATCGTGCACGAATATGTTCGATTATATTCGAAAATAGGACTCCTGGGCTATATAATTTTAAAGAAAATGGTTATAGAGGCCATTTCTAAGTGCGGTCGCTTTAGCTCACATGAAACTCTTGGAACTTTTGTATGCGTATCCTACGTTAATAGAGCGATCGATTGTGATAAACAAATTTCTGTCCCCAAACATTTCATACTCAAAACTGAATATCCCTCGTCTATATCAGTGACGTAGCCAGGATTTTATTTCGGGGGGGGGTCCGAATGTTTTGAAGGTATTACTCACATACGAGTACAGTAATCCAGTTGGGATATATGACAAAAAAATCTTTAAATGAAATGTGCTTTCAAATTTCCGCACTCTAAAAGTCCCTTCAGTCGATTTATATTTTCGAGGCGTTGCGACGCCCAGCTCATTAAAGGTGTTGAAATTCTGTCTCTTTGAAAAAATGCTAGTTGTTCCACCTATAAATCGTTTTTTAGAGAATTCCAATTTCTCCATTTTTTTTTAGAGAATGGGGTATTTTCCTATTTTTTTTTTATTGAATATCATAGAATATGTACAAACAAGCCTTCCAATACAGATTTCCGCGAAAATAATTATACATTTTTTGAGAAAACAGAAGTTAATATAAGTGGAGCAACAGGTGTTTTAAATTGGTGACGTAGCTGGACTGTATGGATTTGTTGATAGAATGGTTTTATACGAAACAGTGTGGTGTTGCCAAGTTGAAATTCGTTCTCTAGTTCTAGCAAAGATAATTGAAGAAAACAGGAGTATAAAGCTTATTTATTTAATCAATTTTAATATATTTATCCACGAACTTTAATTTTCTTATATAAAAAATAATAATAGGCGTGAATTATTAAATATTTTAAATAATTTTTAATGACGATTAGATTTTTAAAAACATATTTAGCAAAACATGACAACAATGTCAACGGCTAGTCAAATGACAGATGTGTTCTAACGCCGCCGTCGTGTTGATTTGAAGCATTTCAGTTTCTTTCATCGAGGTATTTGCTGTAATTTACAAATATTAGATGTCATTTAAAAGGTATTTTATAAAAGTTGTGGAAATACAAATATAAGTGATTCGGAAAAAAAAATTTGTAACTGTTCCGAAAAAATTGATATTCGAAGAACTTGGTGGCAAGCTTCCAATATTTTTGATCCCATCCCTTCAAAAATTCAAATTTTGTTATAGAAAGAATCTATCAACTCATAATCAACTTTGGGTAAATTGGACAAATTTCCTTTCACAAAATTCAACTCCATGTTAATAATTTATTGATAAAGTAAAAATCAAACGCCACATAAACAAACAACAAATAAATCTAACCAATATATCTCTTTCACTTGTATTGTGACGAGAAGTGTCAGCTGGCGGCACGCAAGAAATGTTGCCACATAATCCTCGCCGTAAGTTTTGTTTACATTTTCAAGATAACTTCTACATAATAACAAATATAAACACCTTTTAATTCCTTCTAAATACATGTCTATTGATATTCAAGATATTGAGAAAAATGGAAGTGTCATAGGTAAAATAATGTAAAGTAAATACACAATTTGGCATTCATATAAGTTAGTTACAGTCTAAGCGAAAGTTGTCTATGACTGGTTTAAATTATTTCCCGCCAAATAAAATCATTTGAAATCTATGTCTAGACGGGCCTATTCTTATTTTTATTCAAGAAATTATTGGCTGCATTTATATTATTAATATTAATTTGGCTGAAATAAAATTGCAGGAAACCACATCACGATTTGCAACAGGGCTGGCTGGAATGGAAATTTTAAATCAACCAGAAAAATTTTCAACAAAAACCGAAAATAAAATTAATATAATAATTTTAAATATCATGTCTGTCAATTATTTAAATGTCAACTTATTTCGGGGGGGGTCCGGACCCCCTGGACCCCTCCCCTGGCTACGTCACTGTCTGTATGTACAGGTGTTTCTTAATGACGTGTTAATATTTCAGGGTGGGATTCCATAAGTCATTTTATGGAGAAAAGTTCATATGAACATGTGTCCGCAACGGCTTACATTTTTTGCTATTTTTTTTTAATGGTTATTTTTTAATATCTCAGAAAGTACCTTAGATATTATTTTCAATTTTGGTATGTGATAATAGGATATAAAACTACATATGTTAGTTGGAAAAGTTATATTATCGCTCCACCAGTGGCATCCCAGCAAACATGTCCTCTAATATTTTTTACCAAAAAAGTGGTGCGCCACTGACATTTTTCCATGTGGATATTTTTTCTGATTAGCCTGGTCAATTCTACACGAAAACGGTCTCTTGATTAAATCAATTAAATTCAAATTGAAACTAATCGTTATTAACATTGATAATGATAAATTTTGTTTTATAAAAATTATTGGAAATGGCCACCTTCACTTAATAGGCATCTATCTTCGCATCGAATTGCGCATTAATTCAAATATTTTCGGCGTATTCCGTATTGTTTCAAATGGCAACTATTCGCTTTCTTAAATTTTCTAAAGTGTTAGTGGGAGTTTTATATACCAGTGTTTTAAGATGGCTTTTTTGGGGTCATCTTAAAACACTGGTGTATAAAACTCCCACTAACATTTTAGAAAATTTAAGAAAGCGAATAGTTGCCATTCCGATCTCTATTGAGATCGGGGAATCTTGCTGGCTATTGCTGAGGTCCTCCGCGACCTATCCAACGATTAGGATAAACCACATGTAAATGGTTGCGAACAATTACACTGAAATTAACCGGAGCTCCATTGTGCATGTATCACATTTGATTCCTTCACGCAATTGGCACATCTTCAAACATCACAGGTAGTTCTTCTTGGAGAAAATGCAGGTGACATTGTCCATTAAGGCGTCTTGGCAGAATAAAATAACCTGTACGATAATTACCAATAATTCCTACCCACATATTTACCGAAAATTGCTCTTCGAGTGGTATGGGGGTTTTCGTCCGCCCACACATGATTATTATGGAAATTTTGATAGCATTCCTAGAAAAATTTGCTTTGCCTGTGAACATAAATTGTGACTGAAACTATGGATTTAGTGTAACATTCTGAAAGTACCACTGACAGAAGTTCACACGCCGTGGAAAATCCCTGGGAAATAATGCCTATACTCTTAGATATGGTACGGATATAACAAAAAATCAACCAAAATTCGCCAAACAATTTGATGACAAATATTCAGAGTTCTAGCAATCTTCCTCGTACTCATTTCAGGATGCTGTCGTTTTCCTGTAGACCGCTTCCTCGGGGTGTTCTGACAGTTCGAAGTCTACCTTCCGAAGTACCTTTTTGGAAACTGTCAGTTTCACAAAGACATAAATAGCGATAAATAGTCGAAAAGAATCGGCTATTTGGCAAGGCACGATTAGAATATCTTTCCTGATACATACTTCTGGCTTTTGTTGCATTACTATCTGCGAAGCCATATACGTAATGCATTGTCGCCAATTCCGCATTCCTATAATTCACCATATTTACTGAAATATTCGAATAAAAACAGCGAAACAATAAAATAAATTCAATGAAACACTAAAAATCGAAGAAATAATACGATGAGATGGTTTTGAACCCCAACGACTTACTTTATGTCAACAAATATTGTTTTGAAAATGGTGTTTGTAAAAGCGTCATTTATTTCAGGATAATTAGATTTATGTGTTCAAAATTATTAACCAGTACTGCTAAACGAAACAATTTGAATTTAATTGTTTTAATTGTGGCGTACCACTTTTTGGTAAAAAATATCACAGGACATGTTTGCAGGGATGCCACTGGTGGAGCGATAAAATAACTCTTCCAACTAAAATATGTGGTTTTATATCTTATTAACACATACCAAAATTGAAAGTAATATCTAAAGTATTTTCTGAGATATTAAAAAACCACAATTTAAAAAAAAATCCCTGTACAAAAAATTTAAGACGTTGCGGATATATGTTTATATGAACTTTTCTTCATAAAATAACCTAAGGAATCACACCCTGAAATATTAGCACGTCATTAGGAAACACCCTGTGTATTTTATTTTCTAATAGCTACATCAATAGGTCATCGTACATGAATATGAAACTAAGAACATCAATTTAACAGCCTGAAGAAACCGGACAATGCATCTATAAATGTTAAATAGGACTTAGAAATCATGCTTCTTGGAATAACAGCATTTGGATGTACAAGTCTATACGTGGGGAGAATAGAATTAACTTATATTGACACACGTAAGAAACTGCTTTCATCTTATTAGGTAGGCAATAGTTTTTATTTAAATCAGATGCCTCAAGGTTTGTTTCTGAATATACGTGGTAAAAAAAATAAAATTCATGTTCCTTAATTTCAGCAAAAGGAGTTTTTGGAAGCTCCTAAGCAGCTTTCAACATATCGAATATTCATCAAGTTTTTGTGAGAAGTTCAAAAGAATACTTTTTTAAAATTAATGCCCTTTTTTATCTTTTTGTTCTCAAGTTGCTGTTATAGTATTTAAAAATAAATATCTTATTTTTCATTGTCTTTAAAAATCATCAAAGATGGAACATATTTCATTCGAAACAAAATTACTATTATAAAATAATAAAAAAATATTTTCACGGAAGAAAAAAACTAACAGGAATTATTTGTTTACTTGACAGATATATCAAAAATAAAAAAGAATCACTCTTTCAGAGCCCCATAGCTCGTCTAGTATTTAAAAATATATTTTATTTCTCCTTTCATTATCTAAAAAAAAAACCATTATTTTGGGTAATTAGCAAATAACTTTATGATGGAATATCCTCTAGGTAGCGGTGGACATACTAGACAAGATGTGTAGTAAGGGAGGATTCTTATAATATGCTAGCATGATCAGATTTAGATCGTAAGTATATAGAATGAACGGTTATTTTCTTGTTTTTCTTGTTAAATGTTAGATATTAAATGTATGAAAGAAGTTGACATGATTTCTCGTGGGGGGAATTCTTGTTGACATACTAAAGTAATCTGACTTGGACCAATAATATATGAAAAAAAAACGAATGGTATCTTTGAAAGTTATCTGCTAAATACCCAAAATAATAACACAGGCACACAAAGAAAAAGTCAATTTTCTGAGGTTTCGCATATATACTCCCATGTATTTTTGACCGCTCAACACGATCCTGATGTCAGTTTTACAAAATTAGGTCAGGATTTTTTGTCAACCACGAAAAACAAGTGAAAACAGGCCAGAATAGGGTTTAAAATATAAATTAAAGGTTTTTAAATAAGTAGATCATGCATTTTTGACCGCTGAACACGAGTCAGTTTCAACTAATCAGGAAAATGTTTTGAGTATTTGGGAATACAATTTCCACAGATAAGCGAAGCCAAATTAACTCAGACATTTTTAACGGTCCACGAATAACGAAAATGTTAAGAGATAAGAAATCGAGCACTACAATGTCAGATAAGGAAAAGTGAGCTTCGCAGAGCTTCAAAGAAATTGTTGATACATTTTTATGAAACAGTAAGAGCAAAGAAATAGTACCCAACATGGTAGAGAAATTTGGAAAATTACTTCGTCTAATGAATTTGAAATTTCATTTTCTGCGTTCTCATATAGACCAGTTTTCAGAAAATTTAGGTAATTATAGTGAAGAGCATGGTGAACGTTTTCACCAAGACATACAGGAAATGGAGCGTAGATTCTAAGGTCGATGGGATGTTACTATGATGGCAGACTACTGTTGGACACTGAAAAGGTATGTGAACACGAGAAGAATAAAACGAAAAAGAAAACCATTACGCAGATCATTTGAAGACAAAAGAATACGGTACCACAGAAAATAATAAATCAGGATAAATAAGAAATAAGAAGTCATGACCTGATTGATTGAAACTGACATCGGTATCGTGTTCAGCAGCAAAAAATACATCGAATACATGGTCTACTTATTTAAAATCTTTAATTTATAAATATATATAATATATAGAAAATTACGCTTTTTAATGTTTGAGAAAGTTTTATTAAAACTTACACTCGACATGTGTTTCGGCTTCTTTAGGCCCTTGTCAAGAGTGAAAACAATACTAAGTTTAAAATTGTTGCTAGTAGGTATATATAAGACTTATAATTTATGCAATGGAAATGTGATAGGATAGGATTAGCCTAAATATTACAATTATACCTAATGCTATTACTAAATGCTATAAAATGAATTAAAATAGAATGCCTAATATATCATAAAATATATGCTAATATACTACACCGTTCCTTGAATTTTGACAACTTTATCTAATGATGTTAGAACCCATGAAGATCTGCTGTTTGTTTGTTACATTTTTATTATTTTTTACAGCCTTCATTATTTCTAATTGTTCCAATAAATCTAACTTTTTACCCTTCTTTTCTGAATGAAGTTATTCGACATTGTTTAAATCTGCAAAGTGATTATTTTTTATACAATAGGTTGACATGCCAGTGCTACACATATTGTTCAATATGGAACTTTTATGTTCCGCAAACCGATTTTTTAGCTTTCGGCCAGTTTGGCCAATATATAGCATCACAGTCCTTACAGTTTAACTTATATACGCCTGTTTTGTTCATTTTTTTCGTTTCGTCTTTGTTATTACTTAACATTTTCCCTAAATTGTTTTTATTAACAGAAATTGTTTTACATCCTAATTTATTAAGTTTGTTACTAATTTTGTCACTAATCTTGGGCATATAATTGATACATTTATAAATGGGTTTTTGTGAGGAACCAGCATACGTACGTAAATTTTTCTTCTGTTTATTTTTTATTAGTTTATCTATCAGAATTTTTTAATTTATATTTTAAACCATATTCTGGCCTGTTTTAACCTATTTTTCGTGGTTAACCAAAAATCCTGACATGATGTAGCAAAACTGACATCGGAATCGTGTTCAGCGGTCAAAAATACATCGAATACATGGTCTACTTATTTAAATTCTTTAATTTATATTTTAAACCCTATTCTGGCCTCTTTTTACCTGTTTTTCGTGATTAACAAAAAATCCTGACCTAATTTTGTAAAACTGACATCTGGATCATTTTCAGCGGTCATACATGGGATTATTTTATTATATATGTGAAAACTCAGAAAATTTCCTTTTTTCTGTGCGCCTGTGTATTGTTCCTTAATATTACTGTTATGTAGCTCAAAACTCATTTTTCGTAATACCCAATGTATATCTTTGTTCTAATATAGGCATGCATACATACATAGAAGATAGGCATTGACCTGAACCATCAATGATGGTAGGCTGCCGTGAGTCCTGTTTGCTCTTGGATTTACAGTCTCCAGGGCCTTTCATTGCATGAACTATTTCTCTCATCTTATTATTATTATTATATTATTATTAGGTTTTGAATAGCTTAAGCTAGACTACGCCTATTTTAGGGAAATAAAATGTATAATTTTCTTCTCTGAATAAAGACCTTTTATTATTATTATTTTTTTATCTATTTATTTAACGTCGGCCTATTTCTGCTACCAGGGCCTATCACCGACGCCAGGAGACGAGCTACCTCCAACCTGGAAATTTTGCCGAACCTCTTCTCGTAAGAAGAGTAGGGATCTTTTACTTGACTAACATTTAATAGACAAGGGACCGCCTGCTTTACATCCCTTCCGAAGGATGGTATATCCACTACGTATTCCTCGTCTTGAAATTACGTAACTTCCGCGTATACACTGATATACAAGCCGCTAGAAGGTGGACGAAATCGCTGTGTTTCCCAAGATGAGTCACCCATCCAAGTACTAACCGCGTTGCATGTTGCTTCGCTGGAGTATCGAGATACAAATTATCAAATTTACCAAATTACTAGTCTTTTATTTCATTTAACTATTATACAAGTCATCTAAATAAGTCATTAATGTTCCATTTAACAATCAAAAACATAAAAACTACGTCACATTTGCGCGTCTGAAAGCATAGAGTGACGCAGTAGCCGGGTGTTGAGGCAAAATGACTTCCGATCTTGTTTTAGTATGTTTAATTTGATTCCATTAAATTAAGTTCAATCGAACTCTAGAGTGAAAATGCATAGCTTTTCATTTGAACTCATTAAGAGTTCGTTTATTGTTTTTATCGTATCATTGAAAATTAAGATTCCTTTAAGTCAAATCTTTATTGATAATTATTAATATCATAACATTAGAAGAACTTTATAATAACTTAGTAGCACATAATACGTTAGTTACCATATCATAATACCCTAGATACGAATTTTATTTTAAAACTTTCGTACTCAAGTTATCTTCTAAATACCCTCTTGCAACATTGCTGGATTCCCAACCACCAAGTTCTTGTAAATCTAATATGTCTTCACCAGCATTAACAAGAAAAGTTGCTGAAGGTCTTCTAATACAATGACCAGTATACATATTTGGATTTTCAAGTTTGAGATGCGTAGCAATTTTCTCAGGTATTTTAGAAAAGAAATGGATACCACAAGGCTGACGGTGCATTTTCCGTTTCTATATAATACGAACAATCTTCTATGCGGAGTATGAGTTGGACGTAATGCTATATATCTTTTAAACAAAGCCACAGGATTAACGTCTCCGTCAGATATCACCGCAAAAAACCTTTTCTTGTGGGTTTTTAAGTCAGGAATTGTGATTACTAGCTTGCTCTCTAGAATTTCAATATTTTCCATGGACATTTTCGTTAATTCATTGGTTCTACAAGCTCCGAAAATTCCAATTAAAAAAGCTACTTTCATCATTGAAAGTGTCTCGTCTGGGGCAGTACAAACAAATTTACTAACCTGCTCTTTCGTGAATACTTTCGATTTTTTAGCTCTAGATCCCACATTTTCTTAATGAATCGTATCAAAGCGCCATGTCGATTTCCACTCTTTCCATCAACTCCGGACAAGCTCGTAACATAGAATATTTAGGCCACAAAGATGACGGGGAGTATTGATTTGAGAGTTTCATAAAATAAGCAAGTATTATCGTTTCTCCAGCACCTTGAACTTGTTCTGTATCTCGCCATTTACAAAACTGAAGATATTCTTTTTCGTAATGGATTTTTTATTTATCCGGAAGCAAATCTAATTTTACAGTGTTAGTGTAGAAGAACGCACCACCGGGCGTCAAAATGACGCGACACCAATTTATTTCTCAGGGGGCGCCAGTCGCGTATTACCCCGTTCTTCTACCTCCCAGGCGGGTTTGAGATAAGATGCACTTCGATAGCCGGATAATGGACCAAGGCTGCACTACCACAGATCGGTAATGACGCTCTCTCTGGACCTGAATTCCCTCGTTAGAGGTTTAGGTACCTCTTAATTTCCTGAATTTTTGCATAAAAAAATCCCAACCGAAGAATTTCCCTGCGGAGGGATTAATTTTTGTACGTGGAATCCACGTTTTGGCCTGTTAATAACGGACTGTTAATGTGAATTAACTCGACACATCCGGTTTTCGATACGAAAGTTCCAGGGATTATAGACCGTCAACAGGCCTCAAGATCAATTAAGAAACAATAGTTCAATGAATCCGTTTGTTTAACAGAAGCGGTTATACAAAATTCTCAAGATAAGAATCGTGCCTTCCCCAATCAAGGTAATGGCTTTCAGACCATACAAACGAGAGCGCTTACGCTAACGATCGTTTAGGTAGAAAAGATTCATGCATACCTTCTCAGAATTAAAATGCGAGCTTTTTAGAGAAGTCTGAGACTATTTGTAATTCATAATTACGACTGACTGATTTTAACTTAAAAAAGTTTGACTAAATGAATTTAGTTTCGCTAGAGACTACCTAGCTTTAAAGTTCTTGTATCGTGGAGATTCACGTACTCAAACACATTCGTGAGGACTTATAACTGCATAAGTTTAATGGCGTTCGATCAGTCCACGATTTACTTGCTCCTATGCAGTTGTTCAATATTATCGATATGGTAGCAACCCACCTTCGAGCGACTTTTAGGCAAAATTGAATTTTTGGTTTTTTATGCACAAGGCGTTTTCCTCTATAACTTTGTCATTTGGAAAGCCTCGCTATTGGCTTTCCTACCATCACTTTGTCGGAACCACTCAACGCGCTCGACCAAATTGCGAGCCGCTGAGTTAATCAAAACTCTTTCCATGCGAGAAACCGGCCTTGTACATGTGCATTGATTTTTATCAATTTTTGCTTATCGGCGCTACGCCGGCTTTGTCAAAATCTTCTATTTTGCCTTTTGGATGCAGTGTATCGCTAAAATTTTATGCTCATACTTTAGAACTGGGCTTTCAATGACCGTACATCAAAGGTCAATGTCTTTGGCGGAGGAATAAAAAATAAAAAATATTTCAAAGTATATTTTCGTGGTACTTTTTAAACTGATTTTGTGGTACTTTTGAAAAATCCATTTTAAGCCCGATTTTAGCGTACTTTTGAAAAATCAATTTTCAAGCCAAATTTCAACGCAGTTTTGAAAAATTAATCTGCGAGTGAAATTTTGGCGTACTTTTGATAAATCGATTTTCAAGCCAAATTTCGACGCAGTTTTGAAAAATTAGTTTGCAAATGAAATTTTGGCGTACTTTTGATAAATCGATTCTTGAGCCAAATTTGGACGCCCTTTCAAAAATATTATTTTTCAAAGTCCAATTCGTGGTACCTTTGAAAAAGTGTATTATTCATAAATCTTTGTCATTATATACTTTCGATCTCATATCCTGAACCCAAAACATATTTTCCTAAGGGCCAGTTGTACGAACTAAATTGAGCTAAGTTCAGCTTGAACCAAGATCAAAAGCCAAGGTTACGATTGTTACAATAATCGTAATCATGGCTTTTGATCTTGGTTCAAGCTGAACTTGAATCAACTTTGTTCGTACAACTGGCCCTAAGTGAAAATTCGGTGTTTCTTCGAATTTTCACCTGGTCATTTCTAACGCCTTGTAGAACCCAAAACGGTTCTTATGGACTGATCTGTGCCTCTGCAGACTCTTAAAAATGTCCTTAAATGAAATTTTTGCCTAAGTCGAATTTTGATTCTGTCTTCAACTTAGGACGATTTTGGAGAGTTCTACAACATTAGCAGCAGCAAGTATATTTCCAGAAATATCAATATCTTCCATGATTTCGCCAAAGTTTGTCGTAATTAAGACTATCTTAATTTTTATGGGACGCTAAAATGACAACCAAAGTTGTTGATTTTTTCAAGTCATCGTTGTCAATGATACGATAAAGCTTTGAATGTAACTCGATTATTATGTGATTTAAACCATCTCGGACATTGCCAGATGACTCGGCTATCGCCTCGTCGCCTGGCAACGTCCTTGATTATTATAAATCACATAATAATCTCGTTACATTAATAGCTAAAATAAGTTAATGTGTTTTATATTGGATTGTGCAGGGAAAAGAAAGCAAAAAACCCTGCTTCAGCTGTCAACGGATAAAAACAATTATTTACTATAATATAATAAATTAGAGATACATACACAGTGAAGACGCATCTACGCTCGCCCCCAAGACCTTTTATTATTATTATTATTATTATTATTATTATTCACACTACCTTAATAGATGTTTTGTGATCCACGCATTATTCCAGTTGGTTTTTATTTATTGTATGACAGTTCTGAAAGCAATACTACGTTATCTGTTCTGGTTGCATTTCCATTTTACTTTTCCATATTACTAAAATATGGTTTCACCAAAATTCTTTCTCTTCTGAAATTTTGAAATATATTTTGAACATAAAATTCACAAATTGTATAATTCTTTGTCAACCTTGTAAATCAATTTGCACAATATGTGCACTTAATTCAAAGAAACTGTTACTGGATAATTTATTAACTGGGATTGGTTTTCCACAATTTATTAATTTGAAATCTCCAAGTTTTGTACATTTTGTTCTATCAACAGTGCAACTTATTTCACACTATATTTATATTTATATTTATACCCCCATTTTTTTATATTTATACTCCTATTAAATTTGCTGTTATTCTGTAATTCACGAAATATAATTACACTGGCACAGAAAACAAAAAAGTTATCTTTTTCTGATACTCCATTGGGTAACCCAGGGCCGCGCCAAGCCCTTTGAGCGCCGTTGTGCAAATACGAGCATGCGCCCTTCGGTAGCATATCTAGAATTCAGCTGGAAAGGGAGTTTGAGGAAAAAAGTATCTAAAATAAATCATTTTAAACAACTGAATATTAAAATTCAAAATTTTACAGTTAATGCCAGGGTCGGAGTAACGATTGGCACGCCATTAGGCAATTGAAATATTGGCGCCTTCTTATTTATAGGCTGGGCTACGGGAGTCAAAACGAGCTGCAGGCGAAATTTTTCAATTTTTCAAGGTCAAACAGCCTCAAATTAAAAGTTAGAAATTTGACTTAAAGTAATATTGTCTTCGAAAAGTAGGTTTCGTGGACGCAAGGCGTTAAAATATGAAATACCAACAGAAAATGTTACATTATAAAAAAAATTGCAGTACTTATACAGTGTGTGTGCGATTTTGTTATTTTAGAAGGCGTTGGCCGATTTCATTTTTTTTTTGAGATATACTGCTCGATGAGCTTTATTTGACTGTTTTGAAAATTTTGTAATTTTCATATTATCAAGGCCTACTATGCTCCTCTAAATGGGTCGAAATTTCGAGATCGACTATTGGGCAATTTTTTATCGGCAAATTGGATAGCGTATTCGATTCACAGTTGTCTCAAATACATCTATACAAAATTTTAGCTCGATACCTCATATAGAGTGTTTGTTATTCAATAGCCGAATTTAAAATTTCTCACTTTTCGACTGACCCTGAATAAAAGTCGGTTAGGTTTACTAAAAAGATAAAGTAGTCATTCGACTTAAGAAACATCAGACACTAAATGAGGAAGAAAAAAGAAAAGTTATTCTTTAAATAAATAGTGCTTCTATGCATTATTCTGTTGCTGTACGTAGGTGCCTTATTAAAAAATTTTCAAACAAACTTCAACTTTCAAACACTTTTATTGTTTTTTTACAAAATTTTCAAAACAGTCAAATAAGGTAAGTAAGTAAGTACGTAAGTAAGTAAGTATTTATTGACGCATTATAGAAGAATGTATTTACATAAGTCGTTAACACAAGATTAAAAAAATACATTTTATTTAATATGGGCATACAGAATGCCAAAGTAGTATAAGTGTACATTGTAAATATACATAATATATTGATACGATATCTTGACTCATGAGAGAGACAACAAATTTCATTAAAAAAGAAAATAATCAACGCCACTGTTTACAGGTTCTGCATCAAAGAATTCAAAAGATTACAAAGTAAAAACTTAAAAACCAACATGAATTATAAATAGTAAACATACTATCAATGCAGGGATTTAAAGAATGAAAGACACAGATTAAATAGTAACAATAAATATTGCAAAATGCTTAAAATTTAAAATAGGTAGGCTTAAGAATTTGTAAAATCTTACTTTACCTTCAGAAGCTAGACTTCTTAAATACAAAATCAAAGGTGGAAAAATCACATCAGGAATCCATCCGTTACAGTGTTTCTGATAAATGAACAATCGTAGGTTGATCCGGAATGCCTCAAACTGGAAAAACTTCCACAAAATAGGAAATGTAGATTTCCACATCTGAAAATCAAAATCTTTAAATTAAATCAAGAAAATAATTCCAAAACTAAAATTTTAAACAAAATTGGTCACAAAAGGGGTAAAAGAAAGTGAAAATTCACAAACAAACTTAATAAACATTCAAATGTGTGCAAAAGGACTCTTAAGAAACAAAAAGAGCACAAACAAAACTTAGCTGTTAGATTTCTCAAAAATTAGTGCTCGGGTTTAAATCATAAACATTTAAAATCAAAGACCACCTTAGATTAAACCTGAGACATACATCCCTGAATTCCATATATTAATTCTAGTTTAAAATTTCAATTTTGACCATTAGTAACCATAATTTGTGTACTGTCACTGGTTATACCAATAGTAGATTATTAAAAACCTTGTTTTTTATTAAGTTATGTAGGCGGTTGAAAGAAAACACTGAAAACACTGAAAATGATTTTAGTTCAGTAAGTAGGAGCGTGACCCCATCGGTGGATTGAACATTGCCTATGTCTCCTGAAAACATGAAAATAGAAATTAGTATTTATTCATACTGAAAAGTAATTTTGTTAATTAGAATTAAGAAAGTTAGTGAGAAGATTAAGAAAGGAAAATCATGCATCAAATCTAGTATAAACTGTTTAAAATAGAAATTATCTGAAAAATCATGCAACGTTTGGAACTACTTTAATATACAGCCTAGAGAAATAAAAGGAACACTGAAAGAATCAGAATTAAATAAGGAATAGACAGAGAAGGTCTAAAAGAAAAATTTGAATTCATATCCAAATTAAATTTATGAAATTTTGACAGGTATAGTTATCTAATTTCAGAAAAAAGGCAAAAATTAACAAATTTTTCATGAAACAAGGAACGTTTCCATGAAAAGTTTGTTAGGGGAGTTGTATTGGAAATAAAAAAGGTAGACATTTTTAAAAGTAAAGTGTAGAATTTATTATGAAATAAGAACAAAAACTCCAATAAAAGAAGGGAAAAGTATGTCAATCAATTATTAACAAAAGTAAAAGCAAGAAGAACCAAAGTTGTAAGGTTTTACAAAATAATTATTATCACAGGACACATAACCTGAAATGTCAGTAGTGTGTCAAAATTGACTTACCGCATTTTACAAGTAAGCTATATGGTATTAATCCAGTATTTCAGCATTAAAGTTCTTCAAGGTAACAAATTGAATCAAATTTCACAAGGAACTTTAGCAAAATATCACAAAAACACATAACCAGGAATCGAGGAAAATAGCAGTTGCAGACAACCAGGATTACAAAGTGTTTAGTGCAAAATCAGTGATTCGCATCGGGACTGCACGTCAAACACAGGTACCTGTTTTATCGGTATATTAAATAAAGCAAAGATTTCTTTCATTCCCTTAGAATAAGTGTTTGTAAATAGAATAAGAAAAAGCAGAATTCTGTTTTCTAAATATAAGAAACCAAAGGTCAAGGTTTAGTAAAATTAAAATTACCAAAATTTTGTAAATTTTAAATCCAGATTTACCTTTTATAAAATAAACTGTTACTAGTTAAACTATGTTTATAAAGTCTTTTATTTACATTTGAGCTACAAGAATCTACACTGAGAGAGAGCGACACCTATTGTATTCATGCTAATAAATGGTAGTTTCCTGGAGAATTAGGGAACAGTGGCGTCCAAAAATAAAATTTCTATTCTCTAGATAAAATTTTAATTAAATATCAAAAAAAAACTTGTTATAGTCCAGAGAAACATAACAATATATTGTCATAAATAAATTTAAATACAATTGTAATATATATAATCTAAAGAAATAACAAACAAAGCTCATCGAGCACTATAAAAAAAAAAATTAAAATCGGCCAACGCGTTCCAAAATAACGGGGTGTTGCGTTCTTAAATCGCACACACTGTATATACATTAAATAAATATAATAATCACAGCTCGTATTTCGGATGACATTCCAGAGACGGGACTCTGAATTACACGATACTATCTAATACTTTTGTAAAGTTACAATCAGAAACATCGGTCGCTAACAGTAAGTATTATTGCCACACAAGCTAAAAAATCTTTAAATATAAAATTCTTATTTTATAAACCTTAGTGAAAGTCCAGGCGAACGTTTAGTTGTTACTTGCTTAATCACGGTGATTTAATCACCAGCAGTGAAATATCGTCAGTCATTAAAATAAATTCTCACTAAGTGTAACCCCTTTAGCTACATGTTTCAGGTATACCATCTCTATATTAGTGATGGGTAAAAGCTGTTATTTTTTAATAACAGGTTTAAACTGCTACTGCTATTTTGAAATAACAGTTTAAAAATAACATATCGATGAGAAGTACTCGCATTCGCATACCGCAGCGCTGTTTGCAAATGTTATTTCAGAGACGTTATTTTATACATTATGCTGCTCCCACTGGTCGACGGGCAGGAAAAATTTTTCCTACCGCCACAAATACCAATAAAACACGCCAAACACAGCATATGCAATGACAATGTTGGAGATGCAGGTAAACGAAAATATACAAATGAAGAAGAAAATATAAAAGCTATGAACATATTACGATTAAAAAAACAGCTAAAAGTTAGTACACAAAGCGTATGGCTGTAGATTTCTACAAAAATATTCAACTCTGACAGCCCTTCATTTTTAAACTCGGTATGCAGGTAATCGAAAATATACACACGAAGAAGAAAATCGAAAAGGTATGAATATATTATGATTAAAAATACAACTAAAAGTGTACATAAAGCCGATGACTTAAGATACCGACAATAATATTCAACTTCAATAATATCAACTACATTTTCTTTTATTTCACATAAGTTTACGCGGTTCCATAGCAATTTCATTATCTGCTGCTGCTGTTTTCTGAATAACAGTTCAACAAAAGTCAGCAGAAACATTTTTATTTTCTCACCTGTTATTTTTGAACACAAATAACAGTCTGTTAATGCTATTTACAAATAACAGTTATAAAATAACAGGTTGTTAAATAGCAACTCATCTCTACTCTATATGGACCCTTAACCTGTGTCAGTTGGCAATTCAGTGCTTCACTATGCGTCGAATACCCACTGATATACTATTTCCAGAGATGGGTAAGGGCCGTTACTTTCGGTTCCGATTAAACTTTAACCGTCGGCCAAATCATTGAAAGTACAATTGTTTCCATGGTAACTGAATTGATTTGACCCACCGTTAACGTTTAATCGGGATCTAAAGTAACGGCCCTAAGGGCCGGTTTATCAGTGCGCGGTTAAATGTTCCTGTTACATAGCTGCCAGTCAAGTATAGCTGGCTGTTAAAGTCTCTGTTACATTAAAAAGTGTTTATCCTGCCTTCAACCAACCGGCAGTTAGAAAACCGTCAGCTACATAAAATGGAAATTTGGCAGCAGAGTTCCAGCCAAATGGGATGTAGACAATGTTGCCGGAAATACTAATTTGTAGCATATTTAACGAGTATGTACCTCTTTATATGTTGCGTTTCATGTATATTTCAAAGAAAATTGTTTAAAAAGGTTAAAAACAATACTTATAGAAAGTTATTTTGTGAGTAGAAATATGTTTTCGAATTCAGTAACTAAAAAAAAATGAAAATGTATACGTGATAAACCACCGAAGGAAATAGATATTTGTGAATAAGCAACAACGTAAATTCATAATTTCTAACCCAAGATTTTCGGTTATTTTTCGCCCTAATTTGGTTGGTACTTTTTATTCTTGTGTCTGTAATACAAATGATAATACTCACTGGGTACTCCGTTTGTGATAATGGAAAATAGCAATAAAAAAACTAAAAAGGTCTGCAAATTTTAGTTTTTTGTTAGTCGAAATTTTTTATGAAATTCTACATTATCTAATTCTTCAAAAGGATCGATTCTTTCCTTAACTGTATAGGACATGTACATAATATAACTAACATAACATCAAATTTTAAGTTTATTCTCATTTTTAATGTTTGTATACGCATTTTTAGCTTGGAGCCGTATCGGCTCCAAACAAATATTTAAAAATTCAGGCTAATAGTTTTTCAATAATGTAGGTTAAAAAAAATAGACTACTAATTACAGGTTAGAATTCCAACCTACAAAAAGAGTCCTATTTTATTAGGAGAAAGTGTTTAGAAATTCATAAACATTACACTGAATTAGATTTTAGATGAAGGTATGGAAACCAAGCTGAAATTTTAATAACAGCTACGAAATACTCATAAATCTTAAGAAATATATATTTTTGAGGTTAGCTGTGACCTCACGTGCTTATGCCCTATAAGGTCTTCTCGCATAATCAAAAAAATCCAGCAAGTCCTCATCTTCATCACTTACGTCGATTTCTTCAAAATACATTTGATTTCTATATTTTCTTGACACAAACACGAACGGTTTATAACCTTACTTTATACATGTAAACATTGTAACCTCCGGCTATTTCCATAACAGGCAAAAAAAGCGTCTGCTAAAGTAGCCGCGACTTTGCCTTACGGTTTGGGTTAACCGGAACACTAATAAACAGGACGTTAATATGACCGACAGCTAATACTTGACCAACGGTTAAAGTACATAACCGCGCACTGATAAACCGGCCCTAAGTGAAACTTTCCAATGACTATTTAGTATAATAATGGCGCATCCATTGCCGTAATACAAACGGTACAATCGTGGATTTGCGAAAACGCAAAATTAATTAAATGATGCAGAGCTCAAGTATCAAAGGTGCAATATTACCATGTTATGATCGCGAAAGTCTTTAATTACATGGCATGTGTCTTATAACTCAGAAAAACAGGGATTTACGAGTGATATTCTTAGAGAAACGCCGTTCTTTTCGTGTCGAACATTTAGACTAATATTTAATTATCTATTGTTATTTACGTAGTATTAATCTGCAATGTAACAGTTTGATTTAATGTTTCCAATTGGATGAGCAGTTAACTACAAAAAGAGATAAGAATTTTATAATTTTGTACTACCCTCCCATGCCGACTCTGCGTTTTACGTCAATGTCACCCAAAATACGGGCTCTGGTTATCAAATTAACAATTCTTATCGTAAATGCGCTCTATATATGTATTGCTCTTTAGTATGGTTAATAGTTCAAAAATAAAAAATATCTAAATTGATAGAAATTGTATAATTTTGACAAGCCATGTCACAAAAACTGTTGATTATTTTTTATTTTCAAAATCCACAACTTATCAATTGTCAGCCAATTCCATAGAACCCAATTACCATTAGAATTATGCGGGGTCCTTTCCAAGTTCCGCTATTGACAAACATTTTCTCTGTCATTGAGAATACATCATCGCATTCATCACATGACGTTTCTCACATAGTTACCAGTCTAAAAGAGAAAGTAAACATTAATTCATAGGTATGTACATTTCAGCTAAATGGAGTACTATGTATTACAATCCCGTATAAGAAATTTATATGCTAGGCACACATAGGTACTTACCTCACATAATATTAGCAACTTTTGTTGTAATTGAACAATTATGAAATATTTCAGTAATTATTTTCCTCACTTGACATTTTATAAGTACTTATACAGGGTAATTCAGGTATATGGTCATTAATTTCTAGTGGTATTTCTACATAAAAAAATATGAAAAAGTTCATACAAACATTTGTTCGAAAATCCCTCCTAAGGGCCTCTGAAGGGGCACCCAGGATTAACAATTTATTTAATATCTCATTAACCCGTTGGGCCACAGTGACTAGTTTTTGCACGTGATTCGATATCAATAAAGGTCTTTATCTAATGTTATCCACCAAGGATAAATTCAATCAGGAGTGCACAAAATTGGAACCCCCTTTCCCCTGACTTATTTCTCACCCCAAATTTTTTATTGTGAATTTCCTGTGATTGTCTCATTGGAGTATGATTCCTTGGCTGTAAATACACGAAGAAAATTATCTTGTTGTAACGCTGTACGACCAACTGGTTTCGAGAAATTTGAACATAAGGCCTAGGATTCCTCCACTATGTGGAAACAATTGTTCAATTTAATATTTGAAATCGTCGACATCAAAAACCCATAAAACGATATGCCACATCGGTAGTGGGGGTGAGGATTATCATCCACCCCCACTATCACAGTAAGGGTGGATGAAGTAAAAAAAAAATTTTGAGGCCTTTAGTTATTGTACATACACTAAATCACAATTTTATTTTTTCGCCCCTTTTAATAATGAGGTGGGGGTGGATAATGCCAAAACATTTTTTGAGACCTTAGCTTCTCTTATATATACTATATACCCACTTTACGGGCTCTTACTTGCTTGATTTACCCCCATTTACCTCAATTTACCTCCTTCAACGAAATGAGATCAAAATATAATCTAGTTCCAGATCTCACTAAAATACAAATTTCAAGTCAATATCTTACACGGTTCTAGAGTAATCGTGCGCACAAAAAGGTTACAGGCAGTCAGACCGACCGACAGACAGACATTATTTTTGCTCAAATTTAAAATCTCGACGTTTCATGACATTCTAAGCCTGTTTGAATAATAATTTTCAATTTTTTTTTTGCCTTTCTGTACTTCCACCGGATGTAGAAGTAATTATTGCTTATTGCAGTGTTATTTCGTACATGGCCGACGTGACACGTCTTAGTTGAGCTCTTCATTAAAAGGGCATTTTTCTATACAATAATCAAAGTTTAAGTCTAATTTTTACCAAAGTGTAGTGCAAGTAACAAGAATTTAGTCTATTTTAATTTTATAAGTGCATATGTACTATGATATTAAATAATTTGGTTAAATGCAGTGAGTTAAAGTCGCTAAATTCTTTTACAAAAAACAATCGTTGTATGTGCCAGTGTTTCTAAAAATGTCAGTTTGTGGTCGAAGTTGTGGCAGGAGACTAAATACAAAAAATGAAATTAATTGTAGGTCCTTGTTGCAAACAAGGACTTTCATAATACCTGTGTTGGTGTATCAGAGAAATATGTAACACTCTTTACATCTGGTGAAGCTTTTTGGTTATGTGAACTATGCAAAGACAAATTACAGAATACTACTGAATCTAATATGTCCTGTGGTGACAGTAATAACTCAGATGTATTTACCGCTGTTAAGCAAATATTGAATGAACAGAAATCATTTATGAGCACTTTAGCCAAACATGACGAAGAAATAACAAAGGAGGAGGGTTTATAAGGCTGGTTTTCGGCCTAATTTATTTTTGAACAAAAAAAAACTGACAAACATGTTTTTATTATTTACTATCAATATCGAATCGATTTCACCCCAAACCCGCACTCACCTCCCCTATTTATACCCCCCCTAAACTGTTAAATAATCAGCATTCAGTCGATTTGTTTGCAGGTCATTGAAACATTTTAACGTGACTGTTGCTGAATAAGGATATTTTTGATTTTGTACGTGTATTTCCGTTGTTTCGGAAGAGGTGGGAGGGAGGAGGAGGAGGTGACGGGGTAAAAAGTGTGGGTGGGGGAAAGTTTCGTTTGGGGTGGAATCGATTAAATATTGTTAGTAGATACTAAAAAAACGTTTTTTGAGTTTTTTCCTCAAGAAATAAATTAGGCCGAAAACCGGCCTTAGAGACCCTCCTCCTTTAAAAGGAAAATATGAAGATCAACAAAACAACATTAATGAAAATAAAACTAATATTAACGACCTACAAACTGCAGTGTCCCTATTACAAATTGAGAATGAAGATTTGAAATACAAACTAAATAACATCAGTCAGCAATCTCGAGTAAACTGTTTGGAGATCACTGGTATTCCAGAGCCTGGGAGAGGGGAAAATGTCCTCTTAACAGTTCAACTAGTTAGTAGTTAGTTCGGCCACAGTAGAGAAAAGACCAGTAGTCCGACTCAGCCGGAACAGTTGTATAAGATTTTCAGTGCGCATGCGATGCGCGTGGGCTTAAACTATTCGATGCGCAGTGGACGGCAGTGATGATATAGGGTGGGGCGGATGTTTATTTTTGTTTACGTTTACGTTTCTGAACAGTCCCCACTATCGACGAAATGCGCGTGGGATACAAACAGTAGATGCGCGGTGGATTAAAAAAAATAACATCGAGTACAACAAATATCACAGGGACCGCTGCGAGTGAAACTACTGGTCTTTTCTCTACTGTGGTTCGGCGCTGGGATTCAAATGAGATTCATCTATGGTTGGCGATTGTTTACGCATGAAATCAACTACGGAGGGACGCTCGAAGATTATAGTCTGTTTTACGAAAAAAACTTTCGTAAAATAAAATCCGATTTTTGTACAATGCACTTAGATAACTCCTTAAAACAATTAGTTAAAGAACATAATGCTATTTATATTAATGAGTTTTTAACGTCTTCGAATAAAAAACTTTATCTTAAAGCTAAAGAATATAAGAACCAAAACAATGTCAAGTTTTTATGGATTAAAGATTGTAACATATATATATGAGAAAGTCTGAGAATTCTAAAATAATAATAATAAAATCGGAAAATGTCTTTCAAAATGTTAAATAATATAATTGATTTATTTGTAGTGGTTTTTATGATTTCCTGTAGATGTATTTTTATATTCCCATGCATAATAAAAATTTGAATATTGCAATATTTAATATAAGATCCTTATTAACAAAGTTTTATAATTTCGGAGAACTGGTTGAACAATGTAATTTTGATATAGTTTTACTTACTGAAACTTGGTTGGATAATAATATTTTAGACGAGAGCATATATTTGGATGAATACATACTTTTTCGCAATGATAGAGAGCAAGGTAGGAGGGGTGGGGGAGTACTTATATATGTCAAGTCAAATATTAGATGTTCGTTAATTGAAAATTTGCCTGTAAATAATTTAGACTAATTATGGTTATTATTTATGATGAATAACGTTAAATCGTGTATAGGTGTCATATACAGGGCGCCGCAAACTTCTACTGTGGAATTCATGCAAAATATTGAAGATGTGTTAAGCATTCTCTCCCCCAAATATGATCATTTATACTGTGGTGGTGACTTTAACAATGATCTTTTAAATATATCTGCTAGACATCATAATCGATTTATGACATTACTAGAGTGTTTTGGGCTGTGTCAAGTAGTTAATGAACCAACGAGGGTTGGCCCTACCAGCGCTACCTTATTGGATTTATTTATATGCTCCGAAGATATTAATATTTTAAACTGTACTGTAAAAGAATTGCCAAATATGTCGGATCATAGTCTCGTTTCGTGCACTATCGCGTGCAATGTTGAAGGTCAATCAGAGTTGTTGCATACTTATAGAAACTTCAAGCATTTTAATCAAGACAGTTTTAATCAAGACTTACAGTTAGTTAATTTTGACCAAATACTTTACATAGATGATATTAATACTAAAATTTCTACCTTTAATGATTTATTGATAAAGGACACCGCTCGTTTTGTAGGTAAATTGATGGCCTGTCAATTTTGATGAATTTTTGATATGTTGTAGTTCAACTGATTCTGAACAATAAGTTCCTTTGGGAAAACTTCAAATTATGGACAGTTTCTCCGATAGATGGCTCCGAAGACTTTTGAGAAATCGATACTGTACCACGATTTGTCAAAACTACTGCAGTTATTGAAATGATAACTGCTGGAAATGAATAACCAGACTATTTACCATTATTTGGTCTTAGATTGATGTGCCTGAACTTCCGGTTTTGTCGGAAGTGACGTCAAATCACGTTTTTTCGAATGCACAACACCCGTTTTATTTCAATTTAATAATCATATACATATATAACTACCTTTATAAAAATTCACTATCTTAGTAAATAAGTAAGTACGTGCATTAGCTGATCGAGCACTGATGCTAGCTTAATACCGGGTACTTCATAATCTTGGTATAAAACAAAGTTGATTTTATTTTTCAAGATATAAAATCTCAGTTGTATCTAGTCAATAAAAAATAATTATTTGTGAGACGTTTAAGTAGAATAGGCAGTTTTTATTTATTTATAATACATTAAACCTTATTATTTTTGGAAAAGATTGCATTTATAGCTGATTATTTTCATTTTTTCAAATATTTACTTATTTTAATCATTCCTTAATAGAAATCAAACCCAAAAAAAAAACTTTATTTCAAATTAACTAACAAAGAACAGCATTCCTCCCCTATCACGCGTCGGAACCAGCCACACATGCACGGTGCGAGGCGCAATGAAAGGCTGGATGAAACAATAGCCCGGGAGGCACCGTTGCATTTTTTATGGTGATTTTACGCCGCTTGATTTTGTGTGTAATCGATAGTCTAGATATGGCTAGTAATCGAAACAAGCGTCAGCTGTCAGGATCGTGGTGGACTTGGTCGTGAGAGAACATTTATTTTGTCGAGAAAAAAAAATTCAAACATGATTTCAGGTCGTTTGAAAAATTGTACAACAAATGTTTACATGATAATAATAATTTTAAAAAAAAGTCAGCTGCGTAGATAATTGGGGATTATACGTCAGCCGCTTATATAAACCTGTATAAAAAACAATTGATGTAAAGTCATTTCAGGTTCAATGAAACTTACAAATTTTTTTTTGAGACCTCAGCTTCTCTTGTATATACTAAATAACCAATTTTATGAACTCTTACCTGCTTGATTTACCTATTTTCCCCAAATTTACCCCAATTTACCCCCCAACCCTTCGACGGAAAAAGACGAAAATATAATCTAGTTCTAGATCTCGTTAAGGTACATATGTGTACCAAATTTCAAGTCAATATCTCAAACGGTTTCAGAGTAAGCGTGCGCACAAAAAAAGTTACAGACAGACCGACAGACAGACCGACAGACAGACCGACAGACCGACAGACCGACAGACCGACAGACCGACAGACAGAAATTTTTTTTTCGCTCAAACTTAAAATCTCGACGTTTCGTGACATTCTAAGCCTATTCGAACAATAAAAATTTTTAAAAATTTTTTTGTCGTTACTATACTTCCACTGGATGTGGAAGTAAAATAGGAACTAGACATACATACGTATATGCGTCCCTATTGCTTTTCTATGTTTCAAAGTGTCATTCTTATTATAAAACCTAACATGCCGCACGTAGGATTTATTTTCTGTATGAATAACGTTTAATTAATTGGAAATGAAGTTTCTTTTGGTTTGATTTCTATTAGTGAATGATTAAAATAAGTAAATATTTAAAAAGATGAAAATAATCAGCTATGCAATTTTTGCTAAAAATAATAAGGTTTAATGTATTATGAATAAACAAACACTGCCTATTCTACTTAAAGGTCTCATAAATAATTAGTTTTCATTGACTAGACATAAATGCAATTTTATAACTTGAAAAATAAAATCAATTTTGTCTTGTAACAAGATTATGATGTACCCGATATCAAGCTAGCATCAATGTTCGATCAGTCAATGCACGTACTTACTTATTTTAAGAAAGCTACTTATATATATGATTATTAAATTGAAGTAAAACAGGTGTTGTGCATTTGAAAAAACGTGAATTGACGTTACTTTCGGCAAAACCAGAAGTTCAGGCACATCAATCTAAGACCAAATAATTTCAATAACTGCGGTAGTTTTGAGAAATCGTGGTATAGTATGGAGGGTAGGTCCAGTCTTCGAGCCATCTATCGGATAAACTGTCCATAATTTGAAGTTTTGTCAAAGGAACTTATTATTCAGAATCATTTGAACTACAACATATCAAAAATTCATCAAATTTGACAGGCCACCAATTTATCTACAAAACGTGCGGTGTCCTTTATTTAACAAACATGTTCCCCTCAAAACTTCTAGAATTATAAAAAAGTTCGCCCCATGGCTAACAGAAACTCTTAAAATAATATTGAAATTGAGAGATAAGGCTTTAGCCAAATTTTAAAAAACTAATAGCATTAGAGACTGGGAGGGTTTTAAGAAACTATGCAAATCGGGCAATAAAACATGAAAAAAAAGGATATTTTGAAAGTAAATTAAATTCTAATAAAAAACTAACATGGAAAACATTGAGAAATTTGAACATTCATTCAAAAAGAAAAAATGTAGATATTCCTCATCATATTTCAGATTTTAAGATTTAAGATGGGGACGAAAAGTCCGAATAAAGACACTTTAAATTTTTCTTCTAATAATCTGTTACCAAATGTTGGAGAGTTTTATTTTCGAACTGTTGATACAGAGACCATTAAAAATTATTTATATAATATAAAAACTAACCAACTAACTCGATGGGTTCTGATAGTATTTCTCTACATATGTTAATGTACTGTTGCCCTTTGATTATTCCTTATCTTACTCATCTAGTGAATTACTGCATAGAATATAATATTTTTCCATCACAATGGAAAATTTCACGTGTTTTACCTCTGCCCAAATTGCATAATCCTATGGAGTTGAAAGACTTGAAACCGATAAACATTCTTTCGGTGTTTTCGAAATTACTGGAATATGTACTAAATGGACAAATAGTAATTATAATATTTTACCGAACAATCAGTCAGGATTTCGTCCCAATCATGGTTGTGTCACCGCTTTCTTTAAGGTAATCGATGATATGCTGTCGGCAAGTGATAATAATAAATTGTCAACATTAATATTACTGGATTATTCAAAGGCCTTTGACAGGATAAATCATAAGTTACTCTTAGCCTTATTACACTTTATTGGATTCACTAACAGTGCCATGGACATGACTGAAAATTATTTAAGCAATCGTCACCAACTAGTCAAAATGGGCGAAAAGACTTCAAATTTTCCTCCTTTTTGAGTAATTGTGAATTCCACTATTATGCAATTGATGCACAGATTTACTTTTCCTTCAATTTCGAAAACTCTGAGGCTGCACGAATTATAATCAACAACGACTTAGCAAAATTGCTCGAGATCTCAGAGCATCATTGCTTGTCAATTAATCCAGATAAATCCAAGGTTATTTTATTCGGAAGTAAAGTTCAAAGGACACAATGTCTAGAAAATTTTAAGATTGAAATTGACTCAATTGAACTTCAATTTGTTGACTCTGCTAGAAACCTTGGACTTTACCTGGATTACAACCTAAGGTTTAGCGAGTACATTACTAAAAATATAAAAAAAGCATATTGCAATCTAAAATTATTATATGGCTCTTCTACCTCAATAGATAACAAGACTAAGGCGATATTATGTAATGCATTGGTCCTAAGTCATTTTAACTTCGCAGATATATTTTATCATCCTTCACAAAGCAAGATCAGGCACGAATTCAGCGTGTGCAAAATTCGTGTGTTCGTTTTATTTTTGGAGTCAAAAGATTTGACTCCGTTAGAGAGAAAATTGTAGAATTGAAATGGCTCACAATGAGTCAGAGACGAGTTTTGCATACATGCTGCTTTTATAATAAACTTCTGAATAGTAAAATTCCCCGATATCTTTTTGATAAACTTGTTACGAGAGGCAGTGTTCATAATCTGAACACAAGAAATCAATCTCTGTTAACCCCACCACCACACAGATCTGCTCTCTATCAAAGATCACTTTCCCACACCATCATTAAGTTGTATAATTCAATTCCAAACAATGATAAAAAATTTAAAGCCGCATTGAAAGAATTAATATTTGAAAAAGTTTCATTGTTCAACAAGTTTATATTTATACAGTGTGTCCCAGGATAGATGTAACAAGAGGTGTAATGGACCAAAAATTTTGGAATTTTGGAACGGTATTTGGGGATTGAGTCCTGCTTGTTGTGAAACTAAAGTATACCAAAAATGACTTGATTTGGTGTTCTACAGGGCGTTTTATAAGCAAAGTTGTAAAAATCACCACTAATAAAGTACCTTTATTTTTCAAAATATGAAAAAATTCCACTAAGAAAAGTTATTTAGAATGCAATTTTATACCTCTATACCAAATTTCAGGAATATAAAATTATTTTTTTGAAACTTCCCATTTTTTCAATAAATTAGTATTTTATTTTGAACCATTCAATTAATTAACTGCATAGAAATTAATTTTAATAAATTAATATTTAAAGTTATGTAGAAGCTAAAAGTAGGCTAAGAGAAAAGCAGTGGATACACATTTATCATTTATTATTGACATATCTGTCAAACGTAGTCAATATTATCCTTAATTTCTGTTTCAAATTAACGAACCAAGCATAAAAATTTAAGTGAAAATGGTACTCATAGTGCGTGAAAAAATTTATATTGTGCAATGCTACGGAATTGGCGGTGAAAACTCGCCAAGAGAAGTGATAAGTCAATTTAATTTGAAATTTCCAAACACTGCTTTGTCACGTACTCAGGCTATGGGAATAATTAAAAAGTTTCTGGCTACTGGTAGTGTTCTTAACATGAAAGAAAAATAAAAGCATATGATGAAGACAATGTTGGGGCTATTATAGCTCATCCAAGCGCGGATCTAGAAATTTCAACAATTTTTTTCTCGTCTGTGGCGCATAGGACCCATACGAAATATGGGAAATAACATCTCGAGAAGCACTTCTCTAACGATCCCTAAAAATTTGGAAAAAGCAGTTTGCGAAATTTTTTTTCAAAATTCGATTACCCCCCCCCCCCCAGGTCTAGGGACTCCTGTTTAAAATTATTTTTTTTGTCATATGCATTTTACTTTTCATAAAAATACAGCAACACGTTCTAAAGTTTATGAAAATATTTTCATTACTAACTGAGATACAACGAATTGAAATTTTGTGATTTGTTAAATTGTAAATCACAAAATTTCAATTCGTTGTAATGAAAATATTTTCATAAACTTCAAAACGTGTTGCTGCATTTTTACAAGTAAAATGCATATGACAAAAAAAATAATTTTAAACAGGAGTCCCTAGACCTGGGGGGGGGAAATCGAATTTTGAAAACATTTTTCGCAAACTGCTTTTTCAAAATTTTTTAGAAGTCGTTAGAGAAGTGCTTCTCGAGAAGTTATTTTCCATATTTCATATGGGTCCCATGCGTCACAGACGAGAAAAAATTATTGAAATTTCTAAATCCGCGCTTGGCTCATGCCTCGGTTATAGAAAATCCTAGGATGCCATTAAGAGAGATCAGCTCTTATTAATATTAGCAAGTCTGAACTCCAAAGAATTTACAAGGCAAAGAAAATTAGGGCATATAAAGCAAATTATAAACATACGCTTGAAGAGGGAGATGACGGCCGTAGGTTGGATTTTTGTTTGACCACTGGAGAAAAAATCATGGAAGAGAGATTTTTTCATCATTCCATAATTTTCTCAGATGAATCCACATTCACAACCAAGGTGTTGTTTCATCTCAGAATTGTCGGTTTTGGGCTTCTGAAAATCCAAATTTTATAATTCATTGTAGAAGACAATGTTATAAAAAAGTGAATGTGTGGTGTGCCGTTTCTTATCACGTTGGAGTTATTGGACCTTATTTCATTGAGGGAAGGTTAAACCAGCACACTTATTTACAACTTCTTGAAAGATTTTCTGAAGAACATTTAAATATTTTAAGAGATATGCCTTTAGTTCATTTTCAACATGATGGTTGCCCTGGCCACTTCACAGAAATGGTTAATCGGTGGTTGAATTTAAATTTTGGAGAAAATTGGATTCCCAGGAATAGACCGATCAAGTGGCCTATCAATATTGGATTTCTTTTTATGGGGTCGCCTCAAGCTGTTGGTTTACGCTGAACCACTTCCTAACAATGTAGCAGTTTTGAAGCAGAGAATTACAAATGCCGTAAACTCCAGATCGTTAGATCATATTCGAAACAGTTTTAAGGACTTCAGGCGAAGGATCGAAATGTGTGTGGATATGGGTGGTAGCTACGTCGAATAATAAAAAAATTGTAAACATTGTTTTATATTGGTCAATAGTTAATTTGTTTGTGAATCTGTTATGTTTTTGACATTTATTATTTGTTATAATTTTTAAACCTCATTAATCTTCTGTTAGTAATTGTTTCTTGTTTTACAATTAGTTCGATTAACATTATACCTTCTTACATCTCGTATATTCAATTTTTTATTTACCAATAGCCTACTTTTTGAGATGATTAACATTTGCTCCTACACAACTTTAAATATGAATTCAACTCTTAATTCGCAAAAATGGGAAGTTTCAAAAAAATAGTTTTATATTCCTGAAATTTGGTATAGAGGTATAAAATTTCATTCTAAATAACTTTTCTTAGTGGAATTTTTTCATATTTTGAAAAATAAAGGTACTTTATTAGTGGTGATTTTTACAACTTTGCTTATAAAACACCCTGTAGAACACCAAATCAAGTCATTTTTGGTATACTTTAGTTTTACAACAAGCAGGACTCAATCCCCAAATACCATTCCAAAATTCCAAAATGGTCTATTACACCTCTTGTTACATCTATCTTGGGACACACTGTATATTATATATTTTAATTATATTAAAATCATAAAAACCACTGTCATTATCGAATATCATTAATTGTTAGACCTACACTTATATACTGTTTCGGACTTTCTCATATTTTGTCTTGTCTTTTGCTCTCTCTGCTTTCTCTCTTTTTTTAACCATTATTCTCATGCTTAACTTTTTTTTTATTTCATATTGTGAATTTATATCATTATTGTTTCATCCGTTCGGCTAGGTTATTTATACATATATGTATTATGAAATTGTTTGTTCAGGTTAAGTGATAGAGCACCTTACGCTTGCGTAAAATGGTGAATTTCGTCTGTACCATATGTGTATTAAAATGTACCTTCAATTTTTTTCAATATTAGTAAATAAAGACATTATTATTATTGTTATTATTATTATTATTATTTATTTTTGAAAGTTAAAATTAAAAAAGTCAAAGTTAGATTGTTCTAACTGGACAAAATAAATTGAGCATTTATGTAATACCATAATATACTAACAAAAACAGAATTGAGAATTCTTTTTAATTACTGCACAATTACAGTAACAAAATGGCGACATTTTGTTAAAACAAATGTGAAGATACGCATTGTTTCGGCTATAACTTTTTTGTTAGGAGCAAACAAAGAATTATTTTAAAGCTTGAATAATTATCTTAATCTCTGGTTAATTGATTCTGGACCTTTCAACAATATTCCAGTAGATGTTAGAATTTCGCGCCCTCTCTGAGACGATTGCCGAACTAACTAGATAACTTAGTTTTCTGTTACTTATACATGGAACTTAGAGGGAATTCCTGCAGATGTCTCTGGGGGTAAAAATATGTAACAACAGTTTATTTAAAGAGTCTTTTAAATCAAGATTTTCTACCTTTAGTGGAAATTTAGTAGATCATAAATATAATAAAAACACAAAATCAAAACGTGGTACACCATAAACGTATAATTATTATACCAAAACCATATTTACGCCACTAGAACGTATATTTCACTTATTTTATATGAGCTAGTGTTTATTGGGTTAGTTGTAAAATTTCTAGCTATAAATTAAAAAAATGGTATATACATTTTGTACGTAAACTTTTCACGTTTTTTGCTTTTCTTGTACTTAACATTTTCGGAAAAAAAAATCAAATTAATAAAAGAAACGTGTTTATGTACCAAATTTGTTAAAAAAAAAATTATGCAAGAGTTAACGCGATACTCTTTTCGGATGATCATTTGTACCATTTTTGGGAATATCCTCTCAAAGTTTCAGAGAATTTCCAAAACAAAAACCTAAATGCATTGGACTAATTGTGTAATAAAGCTATTTTTATCATTTTAAGTACATAGTCAAGAATATTTTATTAGATGTGCCAATACGTGTTCGAATACCTGTTGCAAGTAGGATACGTTCAACTCACTGCGTAGAAAAACCTGTAAAATCAGTAATATCTCGATGCGTCGAACATGTTAAATAGTCAATAATAGACAGTGGAGTCCTGTGAAAAAAGTGAAAAACAAAAGTGCATCAACCTTCTGGCGCCTACAACTTTTTCTGCTGCATAACATGTCTTTAATGATGAATAATCTACAAAACATGAAAGTACAACTGCAGTTCCTTCATGTGATCTATTTAATTACAGCTTATAGATTTCCTGTATGTTTTCTCATAATTAAATTAATTAGTTGTCAATTTAAATATTAGTAATAAATATGCAACAAATGATTTGTTTACCCGGTCATTGACGTGGTTACGGGTAGGAAAATTAACCATATTTTTTTTATTGCTGTAATTTTCTACATTAATATTGCTCAAAAGGTGATTTATTTATATTATTTCACTCATTAACGCCAATGAGAGCCCGTTTTTTCACAACATTGCACCAATCAAACCTCATTATTAGTGGTAATCCAACCTAGGTCGGCTTTTGACAGTACCAACATGCAAAATTTATCGCTATAATTTTTTGTGGCGCTGCAGCGGCAAATATTGCGAAAATTTTTTGACGTTTTGTTTCGTGAACTGTTTTCGGCAAATAGAGCTTTTAAATTGTATCTATTCTATATATATATATCTTCTCTAGCTTATTACTAATTGTTAACGTACCTTGTAAATTGTAATATTGTATTATGTAGTAGCAAACATAAACACACCATATATATAGTAAACAACCTCAATCCCAAAGCGAAGCCTGTCTGAAATATATAGGCTATAACATTTGCGTATCTGTAACTATTTCAATTTCCCTACTTTTCAATCAGGTATCAATTACATATAATAGAGGAACAAGTCAAGCACATCTTTCAATAGCTCAATAACGTAGTTACAAAGGTAAGCAAATCATTTATTATAAATGTTAAGTAAACACATTCGCTCTGGAAACAAACTAAAAATGTACTTACATACGGTAATCTATCAAATAACTCGTTGAATCAAAGCTGTGCACTAAACATTATAATTTGTTGCATTTAAAATTATCTCTGCTTAACAAAACAAACCTCAAAATAACTCGTAAACTTCGTAAGTTAAAAGTAAAGATTCAATACGTAAATATGTGTCAATGAACATTTATTATGGAATATAACTCTGGCAGCGCTAGGTGGCGCTCTCTGTGTCAATCTCGGAACCATGAGTGTATAGTATATATAGTATATGGGTGGGACATCGGCAATAAAGTAGTGCTCACAGATTAAAGATGTAGTGCTCTCTCTATCGTTCCTCGTCATATTGCACCTCCGAAACACCTGAAAGATGTTAAGCCAGTCTATATATTATAATATTTAGGTTTCAACTCGTTTTATTTACTAGTTGCCATAGAAACCGTCACTAGATTATGTTTAAAATATAGCGAATTCTGCGTAGATTCTACTGCAATTGTTTCAAATTTATTGTTTTAACAATGAGTCGGTTTGGAAATATTTCTCAAGGTCAAATTAATAATGAAATTGAAAATAAGAAAGCAATTAATACAAAAAAATCGCAAGAAAGACAATTCACGGCGTTCTGCGAAGAAAGGCATTACGACTGACTTAAGGGCGTCAATTCCAGTTATTGAATATTGAATTGGCCACTATATTGAGTGACTTTGGTTATAAGATGAAAAAATTAAATGAATAAACTATAAGGAATACAGTGTTAAGATGATTTGGAACTGTACAGCAAAAATGCTGCAACAAAAATATTTTAAAGAATATGGTGTAAAATTTAATCCATTTGAAGACATTTATTTATTTAAAACAGCGTGAGATGCGAAAAACACTCTACGGAAAACTTCGCAATCATGTCCAGAAAATAGAAAAAGAAGTGCAGATGTGTTAAAATTAGAAGAAATGAATCAGATTATAGAAAATTGTGATGAGAATACTCTTGAAGGTCTTCAAAAAAAAATTTATCACGTAGTGTCTTGTGAACTTGCTTGGCGAGGTGGCGAGGCAGCTCAATGCATGCTGTACCATTTTCAAGAGGAAATTAAAAATGATGGAAGTCTTTCTAACAAAATAATTTATAATCCAATATTTACGAAAACTTGCCAAGGTGGTGATAAACAATGTGCTGAAAATAAATGGTTAATGCAAGATACTGAAAATGCTGACAAATGCCTCGTAAGATTGTACAGGAAATTAGTACAAAAACGTACACATAATATAAAATTGGACCGTTTTTTTTTTAACACCAAATCCATACCATATGAGAGAAGAAAGATGCCTCGTGGTTTAAAAATGTTGCTATTGGTAGAAACTAGTTATCAAAATGGACTAAATCAGCTGCTAAAAATACAGGATTAGACGTAATAAATCGGAAGATCACAAATCACACAAAAAAGGTAGGTGCCTGCATCAAATAGGTTATTTAAATTGCATTTTTAAAATATGCCTTAATTGACGTTTCTATATATTTCGCTAAATAGACACTTTTTCAAGTGTTTCGCAGTATCTCAATTGGCGAAAAAAAAAATTGGAGAGCAGCAAAATAACTGGCCATTCCAGTGCTTCTTCTGTAAAGCCATATTTTCAGATTGATGAGGAGCATCACTTTAATATAGCAAAGGAACTACGTTCCACCACAACGTCACCAGACACACAAATTTTTGTTGCTCAGGATGCTCAGGTACTAGAAAAAGAACCTCAAAGCACTAGTACTGTTGTAGCTAGTAGTCTTTAATAACTGTAACATAAATTGGTATACCATTAATAACACTGGCCGACAAAAAAAAAATGTTCTGTCTTTACAATCAAACATATCATTTCCTATGTATTTTGATGCGCTGAAACCAAATTTGGCAAAAAAAATTTTTTCTACCGTGTCAATTTTTCTCTCCACCCCCATATAACCTCCATAAATTCTTATAGAGGATATTTTTTGAAAAAAATTTTTAAATTATTTTTTATGGATTTTTTGTGTCGTTGATCATGAATCTGAAGTCAAGAATAAATTTCGATTTAATGGCAGCTGTCAACAACCTGTCAAATTTCACCAAAATGTAAAAAGTTGATATTAATTGTATATTCATATAAGTATTTTAGGTCGCTAAATCCAAATCCGAAGTCAAAAATGAATTATGACTTAATGACAGCTGTCAAAAAACTGTCAAATTTTACTAAAATGTAAAAAATTGATATTAAATGCACATTCTTAAGTTTTTGAGGTCGCTGAATACAAATCCTAAGTTAAAAATGAATTTTGAATTAATGACAGCGTTAGCAAACTGTCAAAATTTCCAAAAAAGATAAAGAGATGATGTTTAGTATATGCTGATATTAAGCCAAGCTTAACATAATGCATTTGATATCAATTTTTTATATTTTAGTAAAATTTGACAGTATTTTGACAGCTGTCATTAAGTCATAATTCATTTTTGACTTCGGATTTGTATTTGGCGACCTAAAATACGTATTTCAGGTCGCTAAATACAAATCCGAAGTCAAAAATGAATCATGACTTAATGACAGCTGTCAAAACACTGTCAAATTTTACTAAAATGTAAAAAATTGATATTAAATGCACATTCTTATTAAGTTTTTGAGGTCGCTGAATACAAATCCTAAGTCAAAAATGAATTTTGAATTAATGACAGCATGAGCAAACTTTCAGCATGAGCAAAATTTCTAAAAAAGATAAAAAGATGATGTTTAGTATATGCTGATATTAAGCCAAGCTTAACATAAATATGTTAAAAATTTTGACAGTTTGCTAACGCTGTCATTAATTCAAAATTCATTTTTGACTTAGGATTTGTATTCAGCGACCTCAAAAACTTAAGAATGTGCGTTTAATATCAATTTTTTACATTTTAGTAAAATTTGACAGTTTTTTGACAGCTGTCATTAAGTCATAATTCATTTCTGTCTTTGGATTTGTATTTAGCGACCTAAAATACTTATGAATATATAATTAATATCAACTTTTTACATTTTGGTGAAATTTGACAGGTTGTTGACAGCTGCCATTAAATCGAAATTAATTCTTGACTTCAGATTCATGATCAACGACACAAAAAATCCATACAAAAATCATAAAAAATAATTTTAAAATTTTTTTCAAAAAATATCCTCTATAAGAATGTATGGGGGTTATGTGAGGGTGGAGAGCAAAATTGACACGGTAGAAAAATTTTTTTTTGCCAAATTTGGTTTCAGCGCATCAAAATACATAGGAAATGATATGTTTGATTGTAAAGACAGAACATTTTTTTTGTCGGTCAGTGTAATTAAAATTAAAAAAACCGCTACCCAAGGAATCACTACTTCCACATCCAGATTCTCTATCCAAGTTACTCACAACGAAAAAATTTTGTATATGGAAGTAATGGTTTATGGAACTTTAATAATATATTATTTGAAATCCTCTACCCCAAAAACCCATAAAACGATACCCCACATCAGTAGTGGGGTGGGGGTGGTGACAGAGGGGTGGTAGCGGGGGTGGATGAGGTAAAAAAATATTTTGACTTTTCTGGTTCTTGTACATACACTAAATCACAATTTTTTTTCATCCCCTTTGGGGTGGGGGTGGTAATGAGGTGGTTAATGCCAAAAAATTTTTTGAGACCTTAGCTTCTCTTGTATATACTATATACCAATTTTATGGACTCTTACCTGCTTAGTTTACCTCTTTACCCCAAATTTACCCCAATTTACCCCCTAACCCTCCGACGGAACAAGATGAAAATAAAATCTAGTTCCAGATCTCGTTAAAGTACATACGTGTACAAAATTTCAATGTCAATATCTTAAACGATTACGAGTAAACGTGCGCACAAGAAGACCGACAGACAGATTTTTTTTTTCGCTCAAACTTAAAATCTCGACATTTCGTGACATTCTAAGCCTATTTGAACAATAAAAATTTTTTTAAAATTTTTTGTCGTTACTATACTTCCACTGAATGTGGAAGTAATATCTAAACATACTTTTATATACTTAAACTAGTGGAAGCATTATACTTTTCGCCAATTTACTGAGCTTTTTATATAATTGTTCCACATTCTATAGGACACTCTTCGCATTTTTCTTGTAAATAATGTTAGTTTTTGGACATTCTAAATTTTGTGATACCAACTTTGTTATGAAAAAAAAATATATGAAAAAAAACATCACCATGTGACGGATCGAACACAAGAACTTTGGATTGCAAGGCAAAAACAAACAAAAAACAAAATTATAATTAGAAGTACAATTATGCGCCTCCTCGAAGCCTGGCCCGGAGACAGGCAGACAACCACGGCGCGCAGCGCCGTGGTGAATGTGAGTCTGGACGGGGCAGGTTCGATTCGGCTTAACGAGTGTTTTTGAGTCAATGCTCCTGTTTAAAAATTAAAAACTTAACATTAAGAATAAACAATTTAAATATAATACACAAACATATTTAAAAATAATTAAAATAAAAATTCTTAAAATTAATTGTTACACACACGCACTAAAAAATTTGGATTGTTGGCACGGGAAAATAAAACTCAACGAAAAAACCCGTTCGAAACAATTTCACCCTGGTGGTCTTCCTGCCGCTAGGAAAATGTGGTGAAATAGAAGTTTTCTTATAAAATGTTCAGATTTGAAGGAATTTTTCGGCCTAAAGGGGATTATAAAAACAAAAGAGGACAAAAAGGACAAACAAGAACAAAATTAAACAAATAAGGAGAGGATGGAAGAAGGTTAGTTTAGTTTAGTGGAGGTAAACATCAAAGGTGGGGAAATTCTAGGTCATGGTATAGGAAAGCATGGCTAGGGAAGAGGTTGCCAGAAAATAGGCAACGCCTGGTATGATAGGGTGTGCCGAATATCGAAAAGGATTGCATTACGTTCTCTGATTCGGGTTATGTTGTGGGTTAGCGGACTATCGCCTAGTTTGAATTGATAGAATTTTTGAGATATTTCTTGGACGTAGTCCGCTAGTGGGGTTATGCCGTGGCAACGATCATATAGATCTCTGAGGGAGGTGTATCTGCCGAATCATAAATGAGGTGCATGAATTTATGTTCTAAAAGTTTTAATTTTCGCATTGTCGTGGCCGGTATGCTGCACCACACCGGCGTCGCGTATGTGATGGCCGGCCTGATCACCATTGTGTACAGCAATTTCTTATTTGTCCTGTTAAGTTTGTGCTGTGCTCAGTGGCGGCTGGTGAAATTCAATATTTTTTTTCTCGTCTGTGGCGCTTGGGACCTATACGAAATATGGGAAATAACATCTAGAGAAGCACTTCTCTAATGACCCCTAAAAAATTTTGAAAAAGCAGTTTGCGAAAAATTCTTTTAAAATTCGGTATCCTCCCCTGGGTCTAGGGACTCCTGTTTATTATTTTTTTTTGTCATATGCTTTTGACTTTTCATAAAAATACAACAATAAGTTTTGGAGTTTATGAAAATATTTTCATTATTAACTGAAATACAATGAACTGAAATTTTGTAATTTACAATTTAACAAATTACAATATTTCAATTCGTTGTATCTCAGTGAGTAATGAAAATATTTTCATAAACTTCAAATCGTATTGTTGTATTTTATGAAAAGTCAAACGCTTATGACAAAAAAAAAACAATAAACAGGAGTCCCTAGACCCAGGAGGCTACCCAATTTTAAAAAAAATTTTCGCAAACTGCTTTTTCAAAATTTTTTAGGGATCATTAGAGAAGTGCTTCTCTAGTTGTTATTGCCCATATTTCGTATGGGTCCCATGCGCCACAGACGAGAAAAAAAATATTGAAATTTCACCAGCCGCCACTGGCTGTGCTCTGTTCTACAAAAATTATTTTAATTTTTGGTATTTTTGTAGTAGGGTTGAATCCAAAAAGTCACTTCTAACCCCGTCAGCTTTGAGGTCCAAGTCTGATAAAGGGGAAGGGGAAGTGATATGGTTGCACCGCGTTACGTCAGATTGGTTAAAGTCATGGGCTACGCATTTCTACAAAAAAATAAGGACTTTTTTGGTCATATTTTGGTCATATTTTTTTAGTTTTTAATTTTTTTAACCCCTTTCGGTGGGGACAACCTACTGTTAAATTTTCGGCATGTTGCGGTAAATCACCCTGTATATTTTTTAAATACAGTTAAAAAACCATTGCCTTGCATGGGCCGTGTGATATAACAATAAAGGTTGTTTTTTAAATGGAAAACCCTGTATGTTTTTACATATTCTTTTAGATCTTTTTTTCCTGATTTCACATATATTAAAAAATAATAATGATAAAAAAATAAAAATAATGATGAAATAATTAAAAAATCCGGTGGACCAATTCCATGGCTACCAATTCCATGACCACCAATCAACCCTGATTTAACACCTTTGGATGCAGTTTTGTGGGAGTATTTAAAGGACAAAATTTATCCGGCGGGCGGTCGGATAAACGTGCCATGCGTTTTTTAATATGATTAGCTCAGAGCAATTTTCAGCGTCGTATCTAAGGCAGGGCAACAGGGGCGTAATTTTTTCGATTTTTTTCCACCCTCCACCTTCCCTTTCATTTATTTTTATTTTCAAGGGGCACAATTTTTTTTTTGGGCGCAAAATTTAAATATGAATGGTAATTTTTCCGATTTTCTCCCGCTCATCAATTTTTATTTTCAAGGGAAAACATTTTTTTGGGGCGCAAAATTTAAATAGGAAGAGGCGTAATATTTCCGATTTTCTCTCCCCGTTCATCAACTTTTATTTTCGAGGGAAAAAGTTTTTTTTGGGGGCGCAAAATCAGATGCTTGCTGAAGTAGGAGGCGGAATTTTAGATTTTCCACACCAGCAGCCAAATCTCTAGAGACGGCCCTGATAAAAATTAAGAAAATGCCACAACCAACATTTAGACAATATTAAGTTAAACACCTAGATAATTTTTAAAATACATATAGCAGCTAGAAACTACGAAGGCGTAGGAGGGCCACTGAAATATATTTTTTTTAATTCCGAATTTAATCTCGAAATTCCGACTTTAAACTCGGAATTCTGACTTTAATCTCAGAATTCCTACTTTAAACTCGGAATTCCGACTTTAATCTCAGAATTTTGACTTTAATCTCAGAATTCCGAGTTTAATCTCAGATTTCGTAGATTAGAGTTGGAAAGATGAGACTAATGTTTGAAATGCGTCGGTGTAAAGATGAAGATGAAAAAATGGTTATTATGACCTCTCGAAAAATCCATCCTGTTTTTCTTAATAAAAATGCACGTCAATGACTGAAATACATTTTGTTTTACTAAAGAAAGATGTAGTAGAAGTCTTAGATATTACAGTATTAAAGTGACACATTGCATATTAATCATTGAAATTTTCCATTTTATTTAAAACAAAGTGAAATTAATTATCATCATGTCTTGAGGGAACTAACGTATTGGTTATTTTAAATGACTCCGTTGATGGAAAAGTGACACAAGTCGAAAATTACCATTTTCGGGATAATTCGTTAAAATCAACTCGAAAGACTAAATACTTTTATGTGGAAAAATGACACAATTGTAGTTCCACCTTCTAGTCGCGAGAGGACATTTTTTTTTCTATGAAAAACTGTCACAACTAGAATAAGGGTTGAAATTTGCATATTATTGGGGATGTAATCATCATATTTTGAGAAAATATTACAGGATTTCAAAGAATGCATTCTAATGAAGGTATAACATAAAAAAAAATCAATTCATACATATTTACTATCCTAATTCTACCTTTCATCAAACTTAGTAATTTTAAAATGGCTCTAGTGCAAAATTAATAATATTTAGATACGTCACTTTTCTATCAAAGGAGCGATATAAAGATATCATTTTTCAAAAAAATTTCTCCCGGCAAGCTGATTTTTTAAGGGTTGACGGCGAGGTGTCTCCCGAGTATCCGACCAAAAAGTCACAGTCCACACCCCTTGTAGGGTGTTGCAATAGGGATGGTTTCTTATTTTTTGTTTTTTTTGAAAAAAATTTTTTCGCCTCGGAATCTAAAAAATTTTTATCGCAAATGAAAATCCAAAAAAATTTTTCACCTCATACAGAGAATACTACTAAAAATGTAAAAAAAAATTTTTCGCTCGCCTCGGAATCTGAAAAAATTTTTTCGCCTCATGGGGGGGTGCAAATGAAAATCCAAAAAAAATTTTTCACTCGCCTCGGAATCTGAAAAAATTTTTTCACCTCATGGGGGGGGTGCAAATGAAAAATCCAAAAAAAATTTTCCCCCACCTCATGCGGAAAAAAATTTATGGCCTTGAAAACGTAACAAATACTTTTCTCGGGGGGGGGGGGGGGCAATTGCCCCTACTGCACCCCCCTCCCCCTCTGTATCCGCCCTTGCTAGAAGGCTACCTTAAAACTGGTTTTTAAAACCATATTAGAACTGAGAAGCTATAAGAATGTCCACGAAGGAATCCAAATAATTTTATTATTGCATTTATTTTTTCTAAACTGATTTAAGCAAACACACCATCAGACTTATTGAAGATAAAATGGAATTTGAAATGTATAAAGCGTAGAGCACTATAACCTCTCTAAGGCCGATTTAAAAGGTAATAAAAAGCCATCAGGTATGACAAAAAAATTAAAACCAACGGCAGTTTATCGTTAAAACTACATAAGAAAGGCCCAAAAAACAAGAGCCCCTCAGAAATAATAATGTTTTTAATATCCATACAAAATTTGCATAGACACACGTAATCAGCAAATTTAAAAAAGTGGGCTGCTTCTCGGTTCCCACGGTAATTTTCAGTCATTTCTTGTAATTCTACCTTAATTTGCTAACGAAAAAGTGATAATTATTGATAATTATAATTGTGAGATTGACCTTGAATATTTTTATATAACAAGAAAAACATGGTCGGCCAACTAAGAACCTAATTGTCATTTTACAGTCCTCTCCAGTGTTGCCAGGTCTAGTGAAATTTCACTAGATCTGGTAATTTTTTTAAAATCTAGTGATTTAGTGAAAACTTTTATGAAAATGCCCATAAAATTATTTTTGAATCATCCAATTTATTGCCCTCTTCTAGTAGGTAGACAAACATTAAATTCGAGTTGCGATCCATTTAATACAGAACTGTTCACGTTAATCGCTACCACGGTCAGTAAACTCTACGGTTACCTCGATCAGCAGCTCTTAGACGCGAGAGACGCGCGGAGCGGGGAATCGAATGAAAGAGACAGACATATCTGATTTCCGTGCAAAAGACACAGACAAAGATGCCTGTAGTGTCTACAGCTGACGTAGGCAATATCTTTCATTCGATTCCTCGCTCCGCGCGTCTCTCTCATCTAAAAGCTGCTAATTGAGGTAACCGTATAGTTTATTGACCATGAATCGCTACAATCGAATAGCCTGGGCTCGTTGCCCTCTAGCGTCTCGTAGACAAACAGTACTTTCTAGTTACAAACCCTTTAATACAATACAGAGTACGAAGTCTGGCAACAAAATAATCAGATAGAGGACGCTCAAAGCTATGCTGTGTTCAGAGAGCTCAAGAAAATTACGTGTCCTACAGACACTGCAACTTTTGAAAATTAAAGATGAGAGCTTTAATTTCAAATCCAGTGAAATTTTAGTAAGATTTAGTAACTTTTTAAAGCGTCGTCTGATAACTTTTAAAATTTTGATCTGGCAACACTGGTCCTCTCATTAAACTGTATATTCTAATAATGGTAATGACCTAGAAAATTTACTCTAAATGAAGCCCTTTTAGTCTGTTTGTATACCATCACAAATAATCCCTTCCTTACAAAAATGCAAATGCACTTGGCGAAGATCACATGGACTTGATAAAAACTGTAATAAAACGTTTGGGACGTTGACATTTGATACAAAAAACTTAAAACTTAACCTCAAAATAATTTGTATGTGTGTGTGTTTTAACAGTCCTTTTAAAATGGCCACTCTTTTTATTTTCTCCCACCTCTCCAAAAAAGACTTAATTACACATCAGTAAGTCGTGAAATGCTTTTAATTGACACACACACTCACACACACACACATGCATCAACGACACTTCAGGCAGACATATTGTTTATTATTTTTATAATAAATGTTTTATTGAGGTTTTGGAAAGTGTTTTATGGAATTAAAATTTGCCTTTTAGATTTATAGGGGCCTTTTTTTCTTCATAACGGTTTCATCACAGCATTTGTCAAGGATGTTTTAAGAGTCTAGTTTTGTAATGGCCTTTAATAAGTACTAATAGGCATTGAAAATGTCTAGTTTTAAAAAGGATTTAAAATGCATTTATTGCAAATATGTTAAAACCATAAAGAATAATTTAAAGCCTCTTTAAATCTAAATGGAATTTAAGACGTTCATAAAACTAATTAGCTTTATGGAGAGTTTTATGTAGGTTATGATAAATCCATTACAAATACATATTATCCTAGAGGCAAATTAGCTTTATAATTAAGTCTTAACAATACTTTAAAACTTACTATTAAGGGCAAGTATACTTGAAGCCTAAAAGGCCTTAACTACAACATCAATAAAGCACATGACTATTTCCTAACCCTGACAAACCTTTCTTAAAACCTCCTCAAGTCCAAATGACTTTTAAATTGTTCCTTGGGATGTTTCCTGAACCATAGTAAATAAATATGGTGAATGTTTTCCCATATAATGGGCGCTGGACCGTCAAAAATCAAAGTTACAAAAAAAATTTATTAGGCAAAGTTGTAGAGAATATTACTATGTATGAGCTGGAAGAAAATTTCAAAAAAAAACAAAAAACCACCTTTATTGCAACACCCTACAAGAAGTGTGCACTGTGACTTTTTGGTCGGATACTCGGGAGACACCCCTCCATCGACCCTGAAAAAATCAGCTTGCCGGGAATTATTTGTGAGCACCCCCTATAGAGAAGGTCGACTTTTACTGTACTAAATTTGATAGATTGTAAAGATAGAGTGTAATATAAATACCATGTTTTATATATCATTGAAAAGCTTTTTTACGGCCTTTCAAATGATGTAAAAATATACGGGGTGTTAAATTACATAAAACCCAAGAAAAGCTCATATCTCCAAATAGGTTCAGTAGTTTTTCTGACAAGATTTTTTGAAAATACATATGATTTTCTACTTTAACTTTTGTTTATAAACTTTTTCACCAAACCCCAAAAATAATGAAGTTCAATGGAATTTTAATATTAGCGAGACCACACTGTACCGTCCCAAACAGTTTTTCGAATAAAAATCTGAAGAACCGCGTGTATACAGACGGATTAACCAGGGTACAGTGATTCAAGAAATAAATTAATAATAAGAATAAAATAAATTTCTTTGAATTGTTAAACCAATGGGAACGGTAATGTACGTTCCCTTATATGGATTTTGATATTTATTTTAAAAAAGTTTAAAACTAGAAAATTTGATTCTCTGCATCTTTATATTAACTAAGTTTCGTCTAGGAGGTAATAGAAACTAAATACTGAAAATAAACTTATTTTCAGTGCCATTTTGTTAGTATGAAGGTGAGTGAGGGCGATAGTGTAATCGCCAGAAAGAAGTTATTTTATTATTACTGATGTGTTCAAGAGCCGCTGCCCAAGTAATCACTACTTCCACATCCAGATTTCCTATCCAAGACTCTTAGAACGGAAAAAAAATGATAGGTACTGTATTTGCACTCCAGTATGTGAAAATTATAGTTCATAGAACTTTAATAATATAATATTTGAAATATTCTATCCCTACAACCAATAAAACGATATGCCACGTTTGTAGTGGAGAAGGAGGTGGTGATGGTGGCCTCATCGCTACACGAACGTTTTTCAAATGAAATCATAAATCCGACTTTAATCTCGGAATTCCGAGATTAAACTCGAAATTAAAAAAAATATTTCAGTGGCCCTTCTACGCCTTCGTAAGAAAATTTTTGTGCCTGTTCACATTTTTCTATTTCTTTCGATACACTGTGCGCAAGGACGGTCCTGGATTGTTATTTTGTGGGGGGGTAATTTTTAATAAGTTCATATTTTTTGTTCGTTTTTGTTGTATATAATTAATAAAGTTATAAAAAACTTAATATTTTCTTCCTTTTGTGTCCTTTCTCCCCCCCTCCCCCGTAGGACCGCGCTTGACTGTGCGTCTAATTTGATCCGGGCCCAGAAAGGATAAATTGTACTTTCTACGATTTGTTAATAGGCACATTTCTTGAATTGAATTGAATATTGAATAACTAACTGGATTTTTAGTGGAAAATTATAATTATTCCTATCTTCATTACTATTAGCTTCAGGTTTATGAATTTTTGAATTAGTTAATCGTGTGATAATTTAATTGGGGTTAACCCACGCTAGGTATTAAGTACATAATAAAACAGCAAACAATTCGAATTTATTACATAATCTTAGGTAGACTGGTAGACATAACATAGGTAGTTATTAAGTCATTATAAGTAAAACTAGCCGCAGGGATTCGGCCATCCGCCAATGTGGGCCCCCCAGCTGGCCGCCCCCCCCCCCCCCCCCCGCGGTGCGGGGTCTGTTACGCCACTGTCAATGACGCAGTAGACTAGTATTACTATGAGAAGATGACAGGGCGGAGCCAAAATGCGCGAATATTTTTACCAATGGCATAGCTTTATCTGGGGTATAGGGATGTGTAATTGCAATAAAAGTTTCGAGGTCAAGGAACTGTGAAAATAGAGTAGATTAAAACTTGCCAACTGTTACGAGTAACCTTTGTTCGGGAGATGTGTAAGAATAGTAAGTTGTACTAAACTTTGCCTAATAAAGTTGTTTTATTATTATTATTACCGTCGCCGACGCTCTACTGTAGGGCACCGCCGCCACCGGTGTTGACATTGAATGTCACGTAATTCTTTCTCATTGGCTTAGAATGATGGAGCGCACAAACTCGTTTCTGCGCATATTTTTTGCTGTCATCTCATAGTAATACTACTTTAACTTGAAAATAAATAAATAAGAAAAATATATATAAATCAATTACAAAAATTACGTAAAAAACAAACAATGTAGAATACAAAACATGAGGTATCAAGGTATAACCCAGATAGCACAAACATAAACTTATGTTATTCCTAAAATATTCCTACAGAATATTTAATTATTCTTAGAATAACACGAAAATAATTATTATCTTTTAAGAATATTCCTAGAAGTAACCAACGGTACAACTATATGTCTCTTTAGAATAATTTCAGAATAATTCACACATTATTCTCTGGAGAATCTAGAATATTTTGAGAATATATTTTTATGGTTAATCATAGATTATGTTTTCAAGTTATCTTTATACTAATGCCAAAATATATGTGCATAATATTAAATTATTCTCAGGATATTTTTATGTTTAATCATGGATCGTATTATCAGGTTGTCTTTATATTAATGCAGAATAATATGTGCATGATATTAAATTATTTTTTTTTTGTTTTATTTTTTGGTTTTATTACCACATACGTCCTTATCTTCAAAATAGTCTAAATAATTTACAATTTACAAAATTATTAATTATTATTGGAAATAACTTCTACGCCTGTGACTTTACGGCAAAGGATGCAGTTAGAGATTGTTCTTTTTTGACAACTAATATATAGATATAAAAATATCAATAATAAATAATTATTCACTAAAGTTTCGGAAACTTTCTCAAAGGACTTATCTTTGACCAAAGAAAATATTTTATTTTTACTTTAAGAAAGGAAACGGATGTAGTTTCCGAAATGTCAGTAAATAATTTATTTTTGATATGTTTATATCTATATACTAGTTGTCAAAAAAAAATAACCTGTAACTGCATCCTTTGATGTAGTCACGGGCGTACAGATTATTTTCAATAATATACTATTTTGTGAATTATCTCTGGACTATTTTGAAGATAAAAAAGCGTATAATAAAATCCAAAAATAAAATAGAAAAAACACAGAAAATGCCACAAATAACTTTTGGACAATATTAAATTATTCAAAGTATATTTTTTTCTGCAAATGTTTTATTGTCAGGGAAAAATAAAAATAAATGTTATTTATATATATTACGGGTTTAGTTAAGTCAATTTCAAAATTCCCGTCTTCTCCAATTCGAGCTTATGGAGCAATGATAACGGTGCAACGATTATTGCTTTTCTGTTCGCCATACAGCGCCAAGTTTTTGTTTTTACTCAATCACGAATATAAAAAGAATAATTGTCAAAAAATCGTTTTTTTTATTAGAGTTGCTTCGATAACTTATATGCTTTGGAGAAGGTGGGAAATCTTAAATTTACTTGATAGGACCCATACGAAGGCTTACGCAGACTAAAAAATACCAACGTTTATTAACAAGTTCATTTACGTGGCCTATTGATTAAATAACGAAATAAAAAACAGTTTTAAATAACAGAGGCCTTTACTCTTTAGTCAAAAAAATAAAAAGATATTGTAATTTGTTTACAAAAAAAAAATTCCAAAATTTTAAACAAATTGAAAAAAATTCTTCAAATGAAATTAAAGAAACAATTTCTCAGTATATTGCATCGTCCATATTAAGACACACTGATTAAATATTCCTTTCCTTTTTACCCTCAAATCTTTCATTGGCTTTAGTAAGCCCACTTGCACTTCAATCTCCTTCACTGTTTGCACCGATCTGATTTTAGCTGCTTCTAGATGTCTATACCATGTTGTGGTTTTAGTTTTCTTATTAGCGTGGGACATACTTAGACAACTTATTTGGACACGTACGTATGTTCGACTCTGAAAAAAAGAAACAGTAAACCTTTTGCAAATTGATCAAGATATCTGGTGTCACAGTGACAAGTAAACGATATTTCATATTGTTCTTTAATCATACCTATTTACTTAATAGGTACATATCTACTTAGTAGGTACATAAACTTTAGAATTTTATTTTGGAGCTCTTCCAGCAGTGCGATGTTCCATTTCGAAATATTTTTTGACCAAAAGATGAAAATTTAACCTAACAAAGTTGTAAACGGTGTACCTACGTTATCTTTATAAGGGCGTGACATGTAATGATGTGTAAGTAACAGGAGGAAAATAACATTTCTTTCGTTATCAGTCCGTTATATGTTATAAAACGAGTACATCATACCACTTTAATAAAAACTACAGAAATAGGCCTGATATATTTGACAAAGCACGGCTGTTAATATGAATAACGAACGTACCATCAAGGCCTGAATAAAGTAGCTATTTTTACTTACCTTATTTATTATAATTATAATGATCTGGACATAGTAATTATCAAATTTTTATCACTAAATATATACGGCGTCACCACAAGATGACCGGCGTGACACATAACCATACACCATACATAAGAACTACACCCAAAGATTACTTTTTTGACAGAACACAGAAGAATACGAAAAGGCGATATGTAAATGGCAAAGGACAGAAGCAGCTGAAAGTTCTATATTTCTCTTAAAAAAATATTATTATGATATTCTTAATAAAATATTTTCAAAAAATTAATCAAAAGATAATGTATGAAATTATTCTTAAAATAAATGCCCAAATATATCCTATATATATTTTCAAATATTCTAAAATTATTTATCAGATCATATTCTAAAAGTAATCATAAATTATTTCATTATGCTAAGAATTACTTAAAGATAATTGTTGTAATTAATCTACAGATATTTGTTAAGAAGATTGTCAGATTAATCTAAGAATATCTTGTGCTATCTGGGAAACTTTCCAAACGGGGAAAAGAAAACTAGAATAAAAAATATGTTTCGTTCAATCAACAAGATCACTGCCCAAGTACTCATCAACTGAATAAACAAATATTCAAGTAAGAGTGATTTTACTTCTCTTTTGAAAAGTTGAATAACATTTATTTTTTTAATAGGTATGGATGGGTAATTCGTTGAATAATTTGATAGACATTAATTTAGGACCTTTTGCAACGATGGATAAGATGCGAGCCGGTATGTTCAAATTATAATTATGATATGACTAGTGTCATTTCTGCTATTGAAATGATTAAAAATTTTTTTTATATGGGTTACACAGCTTAAGATATATAGAGATGGAGCGGTTAAAATTCCTAATTCTTTGAACAGGAGCCTGCACGAGTGACGAGGAGATTTGAAGGACATTGTACGTAAGTACAATTTTTTTTTATTAACAATTTTTTAAGATGTAGGTAGGACTTATTTAATTTTTACAACCCATTTTATAAGATATCTAATTATTGTGGATATTTATGTATTTTTAACATAAAAGATTGTAAAAATGAATGGCTGTATTTACTTTCAATTAAATTAGCTACCTATATATAATTAACTATCATTCTTTATTAATATTTTTTTATTTAATTTACAACGCTCCGCATTAATTTCATGCCGCGTTAAATTCAAACCGTTGAATCTCAACCACTTGTTGCTCGGATTGTACACGTGGTAGTGAAGTGGGGGGCAACCGCATGTTTTCAAGAAGGGACAAACGCGGCAGAAAGTGAGAGGAGAGCGGGGGAGAACGCGATCGAGTTGGCCTAGCCTGCGCCGTAGCCGCGACCGGCAGTTGTTTGTGCTCATCTTCTAAACAAAAACAGCTAACTATGATCTAAGTGGAAATGTAAACGGTACATTAAGTGACAATATTAGCAAAGTAGTGATTAGTTTTAGGATTGCTAATTTTATATCTTTAGTTGTGGAGTTATTTTAAATTCGGCGTTGCGGTACAGTATCGCGATACACGTGTTCCTTGGTACTTGTTTATTTACTTTTGTTGGATTGGCAATAACACGTGCATTGTTGCTAAAGTGTAGTGTGTTGTGGTTTATTTCCGTCAGATCGATTTCGTTCTGTTTTTGTTTGTCAAGTGTGTGTGTATACATAATCGTTTTGGATTACCAATTATTTGCTGTTTCGTTTTGAGGTAAGTCTACACGACAACGTTTGATGTTTTTACAAACAGTTTTATTTATGAATTGCCTAATCAAGTGGGTAATGAAATAATCCCACAGGAGTGTGGATTGTACGGTAATACCTAGTATGAAAATAACTCATTCGATGATTAAGCGAAATTCCAAATACCTACACAGAATTCTACGTCCAATGTCGATCTTAATCTTTTATTAAGAAATTTGCCTACATCAAAAGATCATTTTAAATCCAAGTTCAAATTCTGTTTGCTTGAACGTTTTTATATTTATAATAATATTTCATGTATTTATTCCACACATTTTGTGTACAAATATTGCATATAAAACGTTTATAATTAGTTTCCATATTCCATAACTGTTCTCTACAATGTTTGTTGCTTTTCTTAAGTCATCTGCACATACAACTATTCAATTGATATTCTATTAATAGCATTCTTTTTCCTCGTTGGATGAAAACTGTTTATCAGCATTGCTTTTTATAATCACCTTGGATTTTTTGCTCATTGCTTGTTTTAAAACAGAGTATGACTGCTTCACCTAATCATTTTTATCTTCAAGTAAGCATGAACATGATATGTCCGCTCTCGAGGGACAGATATTTTATTGATAATTATAATTGTTGTTATTTGAAATAAATATGAATACAGTGGCGTAACCAATGCAGTCAGTCAAGAACGTGCCTAACTAAAGTTCCAAACGTTGGAACTCGCGTTGGAATATGAACAAAAATTGAAAAAAATGTAATTTTTACCCGAGTCTACCCACCTGAATAATTATGTACCTGAAGTTTCGAACGTTCACTTGAACGAATTTCATACGAAAAGGAATAATCAATAAAAACTACATATTGACTTAGACGTACAATTTTTCTGGTAACATTTGCTGGCAACGATGTATCGTTGCCAGCAGATAGTACCCGAAAAATTGTACGTTTAAGTCGATTAACTGGAAATTTTCATATGAAATTCGTTCAAGTGAACGTTCAAAACTTCAGGTACATGAATAATTAGGTAAATAGGTCCATGGAAAAATTCATGTCCACCAGAGTAGACCATCATATCTTTATGTTTTTGGGGTCACTTAATTTGAATCCAAAACCTCACAAAATAGTCAAAATACGCTAAAATGATACTCGAGGTTGTAATCACTTGAAATTATGTATCCCATATGTGTAATATTGCACAAATATTGTGCATATTGCAAAGTATTGCACATTGCATAAATATTACACATATTGCACCCGATATTGCATATACCTGAAGTTTCGAACGTTCACTTGAACGAATTTTAGATGAGAAGTTAATAAAAACCACACAGCCCAGTCGATGAAGGTATACCTACCCACAAAATTTTGCAAACTAAGTAAACTTTTTTTAATGAGTTCGTGAAAGTATGTAGAATAATATCCTGAAAAGTGTACATTTCGCTCGGATGCAGAACATAAAAAAAAAGTGAAAAAAAAATTGTTTTCATCTCGGTTTTCATCAATTTTTTCAAAATTTTGAAATTAAATCAAGGTAGAAAAAACTTAAAAATACAGATGGATAGATCATGTATTTATGAACAAAAAATGTTCTAACAAAATTTATCGTTAAAGCCACGGTTTTCCCGGAAAAAAATAGTCAAGTGTAACGTTATAACTCAGCGAGATGTAGGGTACCTACCTTAAGTTTCGAACGTTAACTTGAACGAATTTCATATTAAAAAGAAAAATTAATAAAAACCACACTTTGATTTAGGTCTAAAGACTTAAGTATTGTGGATTTTATTGTCAGCAAATATGGCAATGAAGTGTTTACGCCTAAATCGATGTGTGGTTTTTATTGACTTTTCTTTTTCATCTAAAATTCGTTCAAGTGAACGTTCGAAACTTCAGGTACATGGAGCGAGATCCATAGCATGACTGTGACACCGACGCACTGAATTGCATGTCACTAAATCAGAATTTGTTCAATCTATATGAGTGTTGGCTCATTTAAAAGATGGAAATTGTAGCTTTCTGATGCTTTTTTGTTTTAAACAATACAAGCAAAGGATGGATGGGAAAAATATACTTATACTAGCTGACCCAGCAAACGTTGTTTTGCCATATAAATTATAAATTTTTGCCCAAAAAATAAAAACAAAATTTCTGGATAGGGCCACCCTTATCACCTAGGGGTATAAAAAATACCCTACGACCTATTCTCAGACCTACCAAACGTACACCAAAAATTTCATAAAAATCGGTCAAGCCGTTTCGGAGGAGTTCGATAACAAACACTGTGACACGAGATTTTTATATATTAGACTAGCTGGCCCAGCAAACGTTGTTTTGCCATATAAATTATAAATTTTTGTCCAAAAAATAAAAAGAAAATTTCTGGATAGGGCCACCCTTATCACCTAGGGGTATAAAAAATAGCCTCGAAAATAGCCTACGACCTATTCTCAGACCTACCAAATATACACCAAAAATTTCATAAAAATCGGTCAAGCCGTTTCGGAGGAGTTCGATAACAAACACTGTGACACGAGATTTTTATATATTAGATATACTTATTATCACGCCCGAACTCAATCGTCGCAATAAACAATATAGAAAAAAAAAATTTTTTTCTTCATTGAGAAATGTTGAAAAGCAAGTATGTACACCTCATGATTATTATGGTTTTATTACGTTGTAGTAACGAAAATTTAAAAAAAAAGTACATCTCAAATCATTTTAATTTCCTTGCTTGATGATTTTTTTTGATAAATATATATATATATTGGAGGCTGTATCTTGTCGAGAAATTGACCAATTGGAACATATAAAATATCACTATTTCGGAAAAAATGTATATTTTTCGAATGTTCAAACACAAAATTGTTTACTTGTATGCATTTTTTCGAAAATATGATCAATCAGATGGGTAGTTCTACAAAGCATGGTCGATTCATGATATTAGTGACTTACTGATCAAAAATTGGTCCAAGCTACAATCCGTGTCCAATATTCACTTAGATGAGTCTTACCGCACCTTGTCATAATAAAAAACTTGAGCTAAATTACAACAAAAATAAAATATTGGCTGTTTTTACTCCCAAAACTTAAGACAGTCACGCGTAACTCCGTACAGATTGACACTTGTTTTGGCTGAAATTTTGTTATCAGAGAAATGGTTAGTGTCCATCTTTGCTATAATTATTACAAAATATCCAAAATTTGTTGGCAAGATACAACTTTCATGTTTTAAAGTCTGGGATTTAATATATAAACTATTAAAGTCGCGTAACTTGGTTAATACTCACGACCGTCACAGCGCTCATTATTAGTTAATAAGTTGAATGCTAGGACTACCAGGGACTCAGAAACACATCGAAATTTAGTTTTCGTTGTGAAATCATGTGAGATAAAATAACCAAGTGCTGTTTCCCAAAACATTTTGAATTTCTAGTAATTTATATGGTAAGTCTAATATATGGCCCTGTGCCCTCTTTCATGACCGTCACGTTGTGTATTTTAGCATTTATCAACTTATTAATATCCAAAAACGTTTTTATTTTGAGGTATCCAGTACACTGTCTTCTCCTAACCTTACTTTAATAATAGCTTAGGGTGAATATAATTCTTAGTCATTTTTGTCTAGCGGCCCTCACGACCGTCACACTCATGACCGTCACATGGCACAAATTTGAGTGTGATGGTCTTGAGATTCTAGTGACGGTCATGAGAAATTTCATTGGCATTACTCTCCTTCACTCTTGTAACGAATGGTTGAATGGATTTTTTTCAAATTTGGTGTAGTGATATGGGATGAAATTTCCAATTATATGATGTAAAAAACCAACTTCTGACTTCCGGGTTCGAGGCAAATGACGTGAAAATCAAATTTTTAAAATGGAACAACTTGTATATTTTTTCATATTTGGCTCCTACTAGCCAAAATACATATGATCTGACCCTCAAATATTGTTTTTATTTTCAAAAATTTGGCACATCCTCAGCCAGCAATTACATGACCGTTTTACGAATCTCACAACCATCTCATGCCACTCACGAGCGTCACGCGTAACTCACAGTACCTCATTCACAATGGTGTCATAAATATTATTTATCTCGTTAGGACCATTGTCTTTTAAATTATGAACAAAACTTGCTGTAGGTAACAAAATTTAGACACAAAAAGGTAATTTGAGTCAATGCAGTTAACTGAATTTCGAAAGTATTAGGCTCAAATAAGAAAGAAACAGATACTTCCAGTTATATCACTTTTTATTTTATTCATGGGTATTATTACGACCAAAATTTTCTCTAATATCTTGTAGGACATATTTTTCACTTCAAAGAATCAACTTTTTCATAATCCATTCAGTATATTTATATTATTACTCAGCACAAATATAAATGTGACGGTCGTGTGTTTTGTTATACGTTTCACTAAGGAAAAGCAGCTGTAACATTTTAGTCACGGGAAAAAAGCTGGTGCCACAAGGCATACCTGAATAGTAGACACTTTAACCATTTCAAAAATGTATGCCATCAATAGATTCCTGACATTTTATTTTTTAACATTGTCAATGTGAAATCGACCATGCTTTGTAGAACTGCCCAGGTAAATTTAGGATTGCCAAGCCTAAAATTCGAAAAACCGGACTTTACTTATAAATTTAGCCGGACATTTGGTACAAAAAGCCGAACAGCATTCGTTCGCCATAAAGAAATAACTAAAACACAAAATCAGTCTTTTAATATTTTTATTAAACTTGATTCATTTAAAAATAGACATTTGTTACATTGGAACAGAAAAAGCCATCGCAAAACAATAAAATAGGTATATCTATAGAAAGGCGACTAAAAACGAAAAAGGCAAAAAGCCAAACATGTGCGGCTACCCTAGGTACATTTCAAAAGTTCCATTTAAAAAGACATTTTGTAACCGTAATCAACAAACCAATGCCCTTTTGTATATCTTATAAAAGCTCATAAAAATGGCTGTAAAATGAACTTTCTAGTCCTGTTAGGTGAGCACTAGTGAGCAGCAATCGTAATATTTTAAAACTCATTTAAAGGTATGTTGGTTCTACATTTTTTCGTAAATTTTAACATTTTAAATATTTTCTTCGTATAAGTAAGTTTGTCTTTCATCAAAATCGGAGATCTAAAGTATCAGGATCTGAATTCGTTTAGATCTGAACCTTTCTACCAAAAAACAGTGAAAGCAAAAGAAAAAACCGCTGCCCAAGGAATCACTACTTCCACATCCAGATTCTCTATCCAAGTCACTCACAACGAAGAAACTTTGTATGTGAAAATAATTGTTTATGGAACTTTAATAATGTGACGTGTTTCCACCCTTAGGAAACCACCCTCGCAAATTCCGTGGGTTCCAAAAATTATAACAAGAGATGTCCACTAGGTAACACACTTTATTAAATATTTACTGGATACTTCACAATACTATTATTAATTTAAATACACTTTTACTGACTAAAATCACAATGTTTATCACTTTGTTTATCCTTGAAGTCTTAACCTCACTTTCTATACTTTTTGAACTTTCTGAACTACTCGCCGAGAATGCGGTTGGTCTTTTATACCTAAAAATGACAGATCTCGATTGTTCTGTGATGACGCCACCATTCTCTAGAGAATTCCAGATGTCACTTTGGAATCTTCTGGTAGGTTCTTTTTCGAGTAGGTGCAAATACACTACATTCATTCAGACATTCGATCTGTCGAAGTCTGCCTACTTTTTAGTAACATAACCTTAAATTTTAAGGGGTGCAACATATTACACTGCCCCCTCCTTAAGCCTGAACGTCCCGGTCAGGCAATTCAGCCTCTTTCACATACTTCGCCAGTCTATCCAAGTGTACGATCTTCATCTTGGACTTTTTGTTTCGTTGAATACGATAGTCGACATCATTAATTCGGGTAATAACAGTATAAGGTCCTTCCCAAGGAGGTTGAAGTTTCGGTGACTTCCCTTTCTTCCGCTGTGGGTTGTACAGCCAAACCAGATCTCCTGCCTTGAATCCTTCTGAACTACCCTTACGGTCGTATCGAGCCTTCATTCGGTCACTGGCTATGGTGATTTGGTCTCTAACCAGCTCATGAACATTTCTTAGCCGTTCACTCATTTCATCCACATAGCTGTTCACAGGAAGCTGTTCTCCGCCTGGTGTTCCGAAAATCAAATCACACGGCAGTCTGATCTCATGTCCAAATACTACACGGGCTGGTGTTTGTTTCGTAGACTCGTGGATAGCAGCTCTGTATGCCATGAGGAGGAACGGTATGTGGAGATCCCAATCACGTTGATTCTTATGAACCACTTTAGAGAGATGTTCTTTCATGGTCTTGTTATGTCGTTCCACCATTCCATCTGATTGCGGGTGAAGGGCTGTTGTCCGTGTTTTGTGTATCCCCAATAACTTGCAGATTTGCTGAAACACCCCTGACTCAAAGTTCCTCCCTTGATCTGAGTGCAGCTCCAGGGGTACACCAAACCGACATATCAAATTATCTACCAAGACTTTGGCGACAGTGACTGCTTCTTGGTTTGGAATTGCATAGGCCTCTGGCCACTTACTAAAATAGTCCATGGCAACCAGTATGTACTTGTTCCCATCCTTGGTTACTGGGAATGGGCCGGCTATATCGATCGCGATCCTCTTGAAAGGAGCTCCGACGTTATATTGCTTCATTGCACCCCTACTTCTAGTCTGTGGTCCCTTACTGGCTGCACAAATTTTGCAATTGCGACACCAGGCTTCCACATCTTGACGACTATTTACCCAATAAAATCGTTCTCGTACTTTATTCAGGGTCTTATTAACGCCGAAATGCCCACCGGATGCTCCATTATGTACTTCCTGAAGTACTTTCGGTACTCGACACCTGGGAATCACTAGACGCATAACAACTTCCCTGCCATCCGGGCTTTCCCAAGCTCTCTTTAGTAGCCCGTTCATGACTTTAAGTGAATCCCATTGGGCCCACAAAGCCTTCAATCCAACTGCCTTATCCGAAACATCCTTCCACGCTGGTCGAATTCCTTTCTCCTTTGCTCTCAATATAGCCCCAATTTCTGTGTCATTCAGTTGTTCTTGTCTCAGGGCTTCGGTTGTCCAATCGTCCGGAACCTCTATTTTAATAGTGTTGACAGCCACCGTACCCTGCAATTTCTCAACGTGGCGGCAGTGCTTGCAATCTTCCTTGCATGGTCTTCTAGATAAAGCGTCTGCGTTCTTATGAGATCTTCCAGGTCGATGTTCTATTTTGAAATCATACTGTTGCAACCGTTCTATCCAACGAGCCAGTTGACCTTCAGGGGTTTTCAACTGCAACAGCCATTTTAATGCAGCATGGTCGGTCCGAATCTTGAAATGTCTTCCATAAAGATATTTATGAAAATGGTCCACTGATTTTACGATGGCCAGTAACTCTTTCCGGGTTACACAATAATTTCTTTCTGGTTTGGACAGCACCTTGCTGAAGTACTCGATCACTCTTTCCTGGCCATTCTGGATTTGAGACAGCACAGATCCGACCGAAGAATTGCTGGCATCAGTGTCTAAAATAAAAAGTCCTTCCCGTTGTGGGTACGCTAGCACAGGACCAGTGCATAGAGCTGCCTTCAATTTTCTCCATGCCGTTTCACATTCCGGTGTCCATTGGTACTGCACTTTCTCTTCTGTCAGCCGGTGTAATGGTTTCGCAATTTCTGCAAACCCTTCCACAAAGCGCCTGTAATAAGTGCAGAGGCCAAGGAAGCTCCGTACTTCATGAACGTTAGATGGTCTTGGCCAATCTCGTACAGCAGAAATTTTGTCGGGGTCTGTTTGTATTCTATCCGAAGACACCACGTGACCAAGAAATTTGACTTCTTTCTGGAATAGCAGGCACTTCTTCGGGTTCAACTTCAGGTGGGCATTCCTGACTCGCCCAAATACTTCTTGAAGATTTTTCAAATGTTCTGTAAAGTCCTGTCCCATAACAAGCACGTCGTCAAGGTAAACCAGGCACGTCCTCCAGGTTAGCCCTCGCAGCACGAACTCCATCAGTCTTTCAAAGGTAGCTGGCGCATTGCAAAGTCCAAAAGGCATCACAGTAAATTGATAAAGACCACTGCCTGCTGAAAACGCTGTCTTCTCCTTATCATCAGGATGAAGCCCCACTTGCCAGTATCCACTCCTAAGGTCTAACGTAGAAAACCATCGTGAGCCTGCCAACGTGCTTAACGTGTCGTCAATTCGTGGTAATGGGTAACTGTCTTTCTTCGTGACATCATTTAATTTTCGATAATCGACACAAAATCTTAATGTTCCGTCCTTCTTGGCAACCAAAACTACTGGCGATGACCAGGGACTCGTAGACTCCTCAATGACTCCATCTTGTAGCATCTTGTCTATCATTGCCGAGGCATCTTCTTGTTTTGCTAATGGAAGCCTCCTAGGTGGTTGTCGAATAGCGGGTGAGTCGCCAGTATTTATCCGATGCTGGACTATGTCTGTTTTTGTAAGGACCTCTGTATTCTTGGCAAATACTGAACTTTCCTTTTCTAGAAACTTGATTGCCTCCCTTCGTTCATCCTCAGATAAATACTCCAACTGGGTACTCAGCAAGGTCAAAACTTCCTGGTCTATTTTCGTAGACGAACTTCCCTCTGTTTGTTCCTCGCACCTCGCTACCCATGTGACCGGTTCATAGGAGCCAATCGGTTAGCCTTCCTTAATTGTCACCGAGTGGGAATTTAAATTAACGACTCTAATTGGGATTTTGTCTTTAGTCCGGGTTAAAGTTCTCGCCACAATAATATTGGCTAGGGACTTAATCGATTCGTCTTCTTCAACTAGGCCAATACGGTACCCTCCAGGATTTCCTTCTAAGGCAGCATCGATCATTTGTTCTGAATGAGCAGGAATCTTGATCGTCTGTGTTGTTAACAATCTCGCTTTATGGAATTGGTCATCTGCGGTTGCCAGAATAAATTCCTCATTTCCAATTTTTAAGACTCGCTCACCTACGTCAACAATAAATCCCTGCTCTCCCATGATGTCTAGACCCAAAATGAAATCATCCATAATGTCAGCCACAATGACCTTGTAATTTAACCTCAACCGTCCAACCTGCAGTTCCAAGTTGACCTCTCCATGGACCGCAGCCCTGTCCCCCGTGGCTGTCCGAATGATTACTCCATTTTGCTTCTTGTCAATCTGCAAGCCTGATATAAACCCTGGCCGCACTATTGAAGACGTAGCACCGGTGTCAATCGTAAACACGCATTTTCTTCCATTCACATATCCTTGCAACAACAGACTACTTGGAATTCTTTGGAGCTGGGAAATCTTTATTTCTCTGGGGGCACCGCATTCCCTAGCCAGCACAGCCCCCTTGGTGCTGGCTATCCTTAGTTTTCCTGCTTCTCTTCAACATTCACAGCATTTACTCGACTCTCCGAGTTCTGCTGTCGACAGTCTCGTTTCATATGTCCCACCTTGCCGCAGTTGAAACATTTAATACCTCCGCTCGGCTTTCCTTTATTTTGTTGTTTTTCCTGCTTTCCGAGGCCATCCAATTTATCGCATAATTTGGTGAATATTTTCTGCATCTCAGTCAGCAAGGGGTTCTGGTTCATTTCTGGTTGCGATTCTTCGAGAGTCACAGCTCGCACTCTCGACCTTAGAGTATCCCTGTAAGCGGCTTCTATTTCGAGTGCACGCACCAAAGCTTCGCTACTACTTTGGTGTCTCGTCAGCCTCAGAACTCGCCTGACCTCTTCGTCCCTTATACCATCTAAAAAGGCCCCCACGGCTAATTGTTCCTGGAATTCTTTAGGTGCATTTGGATACGCCAGGTGTGCCAGTCTCTCTATCGCAGCTTCAAATTCTTGTAAACTTTCCCCAGCTTTTTGCATCCGGGATTTCAGCTGAGCCTGGTATAATTGGGCAAGGTGTTGATCGCCATACCTCAAGTCTAATGCAGCTTCCAAGACTTTGAAGTCCCTTTGTTTCTCCACCGGGATAGTCTGAAGTAATTCTGAGGCCTGGCCCCTTAACGCCAGAACTAATGCCATGGCCTTTTCCTCGTTATCCCAGTTGTTCGCACATGCTGCTGCCTCAAACTGCCTCTTGTACGTTGTCCATGAGCTTTGGCCGTCAAAGGAGGGAGGTTTTAACCGGTGACCTGATGATACCACCTGCTGGCTTCCTCTATCTCTCAACTGTCGTTTAAGTCGCTCCACTTCTCCTTCGAACTCACTCATCTTTCCTTTGATCTGACTGACTTCGGTCTCAACTACATCTACTTTGTCTTCTACCTTATCTACTTTTTCTTCTACCTTGTTTATCTCATCTTTAACTTCACATTTTAGTACTTCATTGGCAGAAATGATAGTGTCTTGTTGTATTTTCATTTGTTCATTCAGAATTTTCCTTAATTCTTCTTGGCGTCTTTCTTGTTCCTCTTTCTCCTCTTGACGTCGTCTTTCTTGCTCTTCTTTCTCCTCTTGCTGTCGTATCTTCAGGTCCTCCATCATTTTCTTCAATTCATCTTTTTCTTCTTGACGTCTTCTTTCTTGCTCTTCCTTTTCTTCCTGGCGTCTTCTCTCTTCATCCTGACGTCGTTTTTCTTGCTCTTCCTTTTCTTCTTGGCGTCTTCTCTCTTCATCCTGACGTCGTTTTTCTTGCTCTTCCTTTTCTTCTTGGCGTCTTCTCTCTTCATCCTGACGTCGTTTTTCTCGCTCTTCCTTTTCTTCTTGGCGTCTTATTTCCTGGTCTTCCATAATTTTCTTTAATTCATCTCGCTCTTCTTGACGTTTTCTCTCCTGTTCTTCTTTGTCTTCCTGCCGTTGCTGCGCCATCATTTTTTGGAATTGTTCGAATAAGTCCTGTATTTGTTTATCGGATGCCATACTTCTTGTTGTTACGGGCATACGATGAAATTAAAATAAAATAAATTTAACTGTCACGTTAATATCAGAACTTTCCAGACAAATCTCGAAATAGCACGAAAAAGTCTTATCCAGAGTCTCTTGTCACTATCCAGTTCAGAGAATTTAATAATCTCCACTAATGTCCAAATAGAAAAGTTCTAGAAATTTTCACGCACTAAATGAGTCTTTTTCAGTGTCTCTATCACTTCTCAGTTCAAAGGATTTAATTATCACACTAATGTCCTAATAAAATGTTCTACAATGTCTCAAAAATGCACTTAACACTATTTTCCTGTCCGAAAATAACCCTCGAACAATGTCCAGTAAATTAGTCCACTGTGTTAGCACTAAACCTCGAGAATACGTCTCGAACACTCCAGCACAACTTCAGAGTCCCTCTTGTCATAAAATTCCACTTTCTGACACCAATTGTGGCGTGTTTCCACCCTTAGGAAACCACCCTCGCAAATTCCGTGGGTTCCAAAAATTATAACAAGAGATGTCCACTAACACACTTTATTAAATATTTACTGGATACTTCACAATACTATTATTAATTTAAATACACTTTTACTGACTAAAATCACAATGTTTATCACTTTGTTTATCCTTGAAGTCTTAACCTCACTTTCTATACTTTTTGAACTTTCTGAACTACTTGCCGAGAATGCGGTTGGTCTTTTATACCTAAAAATGACAGATCTCGATTGTTCTGTGATGACGCCACCATTCTCTAGAGAATTCCAGATGTCACTTTGGAATCTTCTGGTAGGTTCTTTTTCGAGTAGGTGCAAATACACTACATTCATTCAGACATTCGATCTGTCGAAGTCTGCCTACTTTTTAGTAACATAACCTTAAATTTTAAGAGGTGCAACATATTACAATAATATCATATTTGAAATCCTTTACCCCAAAAATCCATAAAACGATACCCCACATCGGTAGTCTGGATGAAGTAAAAAAATATTTTGAGGTTTCTGGTTTTTGTACATACACTAAATCACATTTTTTTTTCATCCCCTTTAATAATGGGGTGGGGGTGGTAATGGGGGTGGCTAATGCCGAAAATTTTTTTTAGACCTTAGCTTCTCTTGTATATACTAATACCAATTTTAACAACTCTTACCTGCTTGATTTACCCATTTACCCCAAATTTACCCCCCCAACCCTTCGTCGGAACAACATGAAAATATAATCTAGTTCCAGATCTCGCTAAAGTACATACGTGTACCAAATTTCAAGTCAATATCTTAAACGGTTCCAGAGTAAACGTGCGCACAAAAAAAAGTTACAGACTGACAGACAGACCGACAGACAGACAGAAAATTTTTTTTCGCTCAAACTTAAAATCTCGACGTTTCATGACATTTTAAGCCTATTTGAACAATAAAAATTTTTTTGTCGTTACTGTACTTCCACTGGATGTGGAAGTAATTACCTGAGTGGTTCAGAATGTTTGAAGGTTTTTTGGATTGTTGAAATCTCGGTTGAAATATATAACAAAATTTGGGTTTAGTTCAACATTTGAGGAGGGTACATATTTGATGAACGTGAAAATAAATCTAATCCACATTAAAACAGTGACTTTGATCATCAAACGTACCCAGTACATCAAAAAGATTTTCACCTGACATTGAAAAGCCTACAGCTATGTGCCGATATTTACCAAAACAATCTGAATCACAGATCCTAGATACAAAGACCAAAAATGTTTCATCAGAACTGGACATAGACAATATCGAAGAGTTATCAGCTACTTTCCGAGATTTGCCAAAACCATCTGAATCACAGATCCAAGTCCAAAAATGAATCATCAAAATGTCATCTGCATCTTGTAGTTCTTGAGAAGTCCTAAAAAATATTCTCCCAGAAAATTTACCCCCATACCACCAAATCTAGGTAAAGTAGCTTCCCAAATATTAGAAGTAATGGATATTGCTTCCAATATAAAAAATACATGCTCATCCGCCATTGAAAAACATCTATTTTTTCCTACTCGCCTTGACTTTGGTCGTTGATTTTTTTATGAACAAATGAAGTTTCGAACTTTGACTTGAACCGAGACTTGAACGAATTTCATATGAAAAGGAAAGATTAATAAAAACTACAAATCAACTTAGGCGTACCACTTTTCTGTTGACATTTGCTGGAAACGATAGTATCGTTGCTGACAAATATTACCAGAAATATTGTACGCCTAAGTCGATTAACTGGAAATTTTTATATGAAATTCGTTCAAGTGAACGTTTGAAACTTCGAGTACAACGAATTGTATATCAAGTACTGTCTCGCAAAAAAAAAATTGTGAAATCCTAATGATAATTAGTTATGCACCTATAATATTTTGTATAGGTAGTGTATAGTTTGGTGGTTTATCGCGTACTCCACGACACTTACTTAATTAGATCTCGAAATAGAATAAAGTTCACTATTGTGGTCAGTTACAAGTGTTAATATATCCTGTGTTATTTTTATTCATCCTAGAGTAACTCAAGGTCATGATCGATAGGTATGTCGAGAGCCTTTGTTAGTTTTTAGTTTTAAAATGGTCACCAACTCGAGCGTGCAGTGGAACAAATTAACAATGGTGTGTTTATTAATGTTATTCACACCGCATTAAGAGTAGGATTAGCAATATGTCATTAACGAGGTTATTAATTTGAAGTAAAAATATTTTTCTTCGGGAATTTTTTTGTTAGGCTCCAACGTATTTCGTGCTGGTCGCGCGACAAATGTTACAAACGGGGCGAATATGGGTTAAAACTGCCCATACCCCCCCTCGTGTTATTTATAGATAGGCGCACCAATAGTCAGCCAGGTAAAGTGTAGTAAATATGTTTATTCCAATAAAACCCAAAATAAGTTTAATTTGTTTAAGGAATAAATCACTTCAAGTAGTTTGAATGTCACTATAAGGGGCTACATATTTTATAGAAATACCGTAGTACGCAAAGTTTTAATTAGAAAAATATTAAATATTAATATTGCAAAATTTACCAATAATCAGCCGCCTAAAATCTCATCCTCTGATGCCTCAAAGGTCAACCTCTACTCAATATGCCAAAGTAAGAGTTTTATAGTTACCGATATACTTTATTTATAATAATACAGATTCATTTTTGTTTAACTAAGAACAATTTCCACATGTAAAGTCATAGTTCATCGCATCTTCATATGGGATGTGACGTGAGAAATACACTTTAAGTAAAACCATTGGGGACATTTGTCACAACCAATGTTTTTAAGGTTCTTCTTCTTCAACGTCACTTACAAGTTCTTCTTCACATGCACTGTAAACTATTTTGTTATCTATGACATGGGATGCATCTTCATCAGGGCTTAATGCACATGCTACCTCCTTCTGCTTTCTTTTCCGCCCTTTTGGTAACTTTTTATTAGCCTCCTTCTCCAGGTTTTTCTTAATTCTTTCTTGTTTGCGTTTTTCCTTGGCTTCCATTTTTTCTTTCTTTTTGTTTTCTTTTTCGATGAGTATATGTCTCCATCTCGCCGATGAGATTGCGCTGGGAAGAGTTACTGTTTTCGGTTTTTTTTCTTTGGCTCTAGGCGGGCTCTAGGCGAGTAGGAAAAAATAGATGTTTTTCAATGGCGGATGAGCATGTATTTTTTATATTGGAAGCAATATCCATTACTTCTAATATTTGGGAAGCTACTTTACCTAGATTTGGTGGTATGGGGGTAAATTTTCTGGGAGAATATTTTTTAGGACTTCTCAAGAACTACAAGATGCAGATGACATTTTGATGATTCATTTTTGGACTTGGATCTGTGATTCAGATGGTTTTGGCAAATCTCGGAAAGTAGCTGATAACTCTTCGATATTGTCTATGTCCAGTTCTGATGAAACATTTTTGGTCTTTGTATCTAGGATCTGTGATTCAGATTGTTTTGGTAAATATCGGCACATAGCTGTAGGCTTTTCAATGTCAGGTGAAAATCTTTTTGATGTACTGGGTACGTTTGATGAGGGGATCAGAAAATCTCTTGAGGGAGTGCTCAAGAAATCAGGAATAGATCAGGCTTTTTTAGGACTGAAGAATTTTGAGATGTAACAGGTAATATTTCTAGTTTAGATGTATCGGATTTGATTGGTACTTGATTTGTTGGTGCTACTAAATTCAGTGTATGTTGTAACTCTTCATCAATGGGAAACGACATCAAGTTATTATCAAAGACAATTTCTAATTCATGATTTTTAGATGGTGCAACAGGTTCAAATGATCCATCATTTGCTATGACATAAGTACCTGATTCAATATCTACCGCATTGTTGGAAGCTAATTCTGCATCTGGTTGTGTATTAACATTTTGTATTGCGATTTTCATTTCATTTAATATAGTTTGCACATTTACCCCGGATTCTGTGAGATTCTTTTCTAGGAATGACATTTTCTGTTATTTTAAGGTTTTCTTGTGTTAATATGTTGCGGATTATGTTCTTGTCCCAGATTTTCAATGGTATTCTGAATACATTTTGTGTAATCGAGATCATCCGGGTTAAATGGGAATAGTCCACATTTACGAAATCCGTTTCTAATGGTTTTTACTAAATCTTTATTGTTAAGTGTACTTGCTAGCAAAGGACAAAAGGTGGACTTTGTCAAAACGCAGTTGATATTTTCCGGTTGACTTTGCCATTTTCTTACAGTTTGTTTCCAATCAGATTTTAAAGGTTTGAATACGCTCACATCTATAGGCTGCATAATGTGAGTCGTATTGGGTGGAAGTGCGTAAATATTATTTCATTATCAGAGCAAAAAGTACTTAACTCCATGGTTAGATGAGACTCGTGACCATTTATCAGTAAGAGCACTGGCTTCTTGATTGGACTCTCCTCTAGCCATACATTAACACAATTTACAATATATTCATAAAAGGTTTCACTTTTCATCCACCCCGTATCCGATCGCCCCAAAAACCAATTATGTGGTACACTGTTTATAACATCCTTAGAAGGCCGGACATATGGGAATACAACCATTGGAGGTATAGTATCTCCATCTGCAGTAAATACCAACAAGCTAAAAACGTACTCTTCGCCGGTTTACTAAACTTTTTATATAACTGTTACACATTCTATAGGATACTCTTCGCAGTTTTTTGTAAATAATGTTAGTTTTAGACATTTTTAATTTTATAGTACGAACTTAGTTGGTGAAAGACTCAGCGTAAAATAAAGTAAAAATTAAAAAAAACTATACCATACCACATGTGGGTTTCGAACCTGGGACCCTTGGATTCCGAGTCAAAAGCGTAAGAACTACCTGACACGTAAAAAAATGTAAAAATTGTAAATTTTAAAAAAACAAAAATCAAAAAAAAAATTTTCAAATTTAAATCATTAATAACATTTTTATTTACTGATCGATTTTGTTCAAAAACAATAGGGTTCTTCCCCTAGCTAACACTAACTTATTGTCCAAATTTCAGTACAATCGGACTTTTCTTTTTTGAGTTATCGTGCTTACAAGAAACGTGATGGACAGACGGACGGACATACGGACATTTTAAAAGTTGTTTAGAATTCGTTCACTAACACAATGATATGAAAATTTTTTTCTCTACGAGCGATATTTACGATTTTAAAAAAGTGCCGATCAAACACAATATACTCTTCGTTTTTGCGAAGAGTATAATAAGACGGTTATAGTTTCTTTTTCGTTTCCACTCTGTATTTCGTACACGTTTTTCTATCCTTTCGGTGCGATGACTTTCCCAGATTTAGGACAAATACTGAAACTTATCTCGTCTCCGTTTAAAATACGTTTGGGATCCTCTAGAATGTCTTCTGCATTTATTTCTTTCAGTATGCCAGAAATTCCTGAAACCATTTCCGAATGCTTTCTTCCGTAATAATGGCTCTACCTTTTGTTAAGCCTTCAGCAGTCCGGTGTACTAGTTCTGGATGTCTCTTCATAAATAATTGGTACCACTTCCTTCCGGGCCTATTATCAATAAATGAATATTCTATTTCTGGATTTTTCTTCTTCTTTTCAGTTATTATATTCTTGATAGTGTTTAGAAGATCGTCCCTTTTTCTAGGAAAACCACATTTTACCAAGTCAATGCACCATTGCATCAGTCTATTTTCTTCCTGGATGGATAGAACTGTGTCACGTCCCATCCTCAAAGTATTTTCTGACACCCTTCCATGGAGTCTATCTCGCAATGTCCCCCGTGGTACTCCGTATCGCTTACTAGCCTCCCTAATGCTGATATGATCTCTTCTAATGGCCAGAAGAGCATCTTGCACAGCTCTTCTGTCGTATTGAAGAATAGGTCGTTTTAAATTCCCTTTTGGCATTTTGCACCTGAAATTATATTTTCATAACCAAATATATTTTTTACATACCTATGGGTTGTGATCAAATTAGTCAAAAATCAAAAAATACCTATTGCAATAAATAATTTTAAGGAAGTAGGCTGAATATTAGTGTCACATACTAAGTAAGGCGGCCGACTATTGGGTTTGAAACAGAATTTTGATGTTTTGTGTTGTTCAATGAGACTCTTTGAAACACTAAAATTAACGAAATTCATCATATCACCAATTCGGATTCATTTATATTATATAGTTTCCTCAGTCTTGTCCGAAAATTACGCCATATTTAAAAAAAATGCCGAAGTGTGCAGTGCCGTATGCATATTTTGTGGACAATTAACCCCCTGCAAGTAAAGAAGGCCACACTGCAAAGTAAATATGGACATCTAAGTAGTGTATACATACTAGTGATTAGTGATTCTGGAGATGGAGAACGTTGTAAGAGGAACCAATATAAAGCTGCAACGCTGACAGTTAATTAGGTGATCAACAGAGTTGAATTCTCTTGCGACGCAGAAGTCAGTTTATAGTCTCAATGTTAAATATCATTAACGGTAAAAACTAAAGTCAGCGGTACTATGGAGTACCTTGTCAAAAGCTTGTAATTATTTACATATTACCGTCGGCAGGAGCTTAATCTTCCTCACTGTCATCTGCAATCACTGCATTTATGCTATCTTTCTGGGACAAAATAGAGAGAGAACTTCTGCCGGCTTAGGTATGCTTGATAGATATCGTTCGTACGAATGATAATACACGACAGCAGCTACATGGGAACTACATCCTCCAGCACTTTGATTCCCATTGAAACGATCGAATTTACTAGATGATGATATATTTCGGATAAAAGCAAACAAACTTTTAGTACTTCTGGAACCAATAAAAAATGGTTAAAATTTCCAACTTGAAGATTGTAAATTAAGCAAAGTAGTCGAAGCATTCCACAAAATCACACAGCATTTTTCAATATTCCCAACTCTCCACTATTAGAACGTGAAGAGGCCAAAGTCATAGAGGCATTGGACCACAGAAAGGCGATGGCCATGAAACAGTACATTTCGCCGCCAATGTACTATACCCTAAATATAAAGGGAAAAATTTAACAAACGAAGAATGCAATAAGGCATTACAATACATCCACGGTGTAGAGAAAGCTATTTGTGGAGCGCAAGTTGAAGCCGAATATGAATATGTTGAAGTGTTCAAAAGTGTGGCAGGATATAGAAGTGGAACTGGTATTTTTGCTTTGAGGTTTGTCAAGACTTCAACAAGTAAAAAGATATTGCAGCATTAGATTTCTGGCAGGGAATTTGTACCGAAAACCCTTTGCGCAAACTAGCAGAAGCAATATTTTCTATGCTGCCCACACCAGCACCGACTGAAATGTCGTTTAGTTCACAAGGTTTCATTCATCTAAAGAGGTGCAATAGACTTATAACAGGGTGGGAAGGAAAACGTATATCCACCATAACCTTGCAATATCAGAAGGAACAAATGCGGAAAAAGACAGCTAAGGATGAGATATTCAAAATAGAAATAGGAGGACCAAAAATATCTACCGTGCAATAACTGTTGAAAGTGATGAAGTTGAAGAATTTTTTGATAAGGAAGAAGATGATGTTGATGCAGAGGAGGCAGAAGATAAAGCTGAGTTCCTAGTTGAAGAACTGGAGGGAATGCTGGAGATGGAAGCCGAAGAACTCGAAGAAGACAGCGAAATTACTAAGAGCAATGAAGACGAATAGTTTTCTTTTTTTTTGTTGATTTAACTTTTTTTATATAATAAAATGTTTACTAGAAAACAAACCTATTATTTTTATTGAAAGTAGTCATAAAAGGTCATATGACGGTCATGGCGGTCATTTGTCAGGATTTTTTAAATGATCGTCATTTTACATCATCACTGACCGTATGTGATATTATTTTTTGATTTTTAAATAGTTCCGTGTATAATTTTTTACATATCTGTCTGGCCCGAGGTCTGGCCTCAACAAAACGCGTTATCCCACAGAACACATTTGACAGTTGGGATATATCTCTACCTTATGCATTTTGAAATGCATATTTCACAGGCCTTTTCGTATTATTTTTAGTCTCTGAATGGTTTCGAAGTTTGTTGCCGTAATTTTCATCCAGGGTGTTTATAAAAACTGCTTCCTAAGAATATTTTTTTACACACTGCTCTATCTGAAACTAAAACCCCTGTATATAAGTAAAAAAAAAACTTACAATAATATTTTTTTAAAATTAGTATGTTAAAAATATGTAAACCTCGTTATCGATATCATTATTACCATTTTTATAGATAGTAGCATTTAACCATATAAAGACATGCAAAACTAATTATCCTAATTACTAGTAACTCCTAAAACGTATCGGTCGAGGTAATAACAATTTTAAAACTAGTTGTATTCATTGCAAATATTGTTAACTGCAAATTGCAATTGAATTTATTCTGTTTTGTAAATGAATTTATTTGAGGGATGATTCTAGTAAATAAACCGCTGCCCAAGGAATCACTACTTCCACATCCAGATTTTTTAACCAAGTCTCTCACAACGAAAAAAAATTTGATACTATATTTGCGCTCCGCTATGTGGAAAATAGTAAGTAGGTATATTATGCAACGACCATAATGAATACGAGTGTGTTAGTAGCCATTAAATGTGAGTTGCTTGCACTATTATTTCTACGATCAGTCATAATAAAATAGAAAATTAACTTTACTTCTGAAATTTATTAATTATGGAGGTGGATAAAGTAAAAAAAAATATATTGAAGCCTTTGGTTTTTGAACACACCCTAAATCACAATTTTATTTCTTCACCCCTTTAATGTGGTGGGGGTGGTAATGAGGGTGGCTAATGCCAAAAAATTGTTTAAGGCCTTGGATTCTCTTCTACCTATATACTAAATACCAAGTTTATGGACTTAAAATCTCGAAGTTTCATGACATTCTAAGCCTATTTGAACAATATTTTTTTTGCGTTACTATACTCCCACTGGATGTGGAAGTAATTGAGTAAGTCCTCCATATTTTATACTTTCCAGTGTATCACAGTTTTATACTTCAAATATTACCTTAGAATCCTTTGATATGGTGATAAGAATCTTATAGATATTCGACAGACGAGGTTAGATGAGAAAAAAAGTAGAGATGAAAATTAAAAAGCACAAAAAACGTTCTTACAAAAAATTTCGCGTGCAACTGTTTTCACGTAAAGTAAGAATAATAGTTATAGGTTCGCGAGCCAACTTGCCAATGCCAGAATTAGCCTTTTTACGTGCGTTTCGGCACAAAAACCTTAATAAGAGATCGTAATAAAAAAAATATTTTACCTAAAGGGGAAGAGTGAATTTTTCATTATCCTTTTGCGGACTAGTGGTTATCCTGTGGAACCACCTTATTTATGCAAAAATGAACTTAAGACAAATACTTAATTAAAGAAATTATGTGAATTTGGTAACAAAAAAAATGTATCTATCTTCTTTTTCATTATTTGAAATAATGTTGAGAATCGTTTGTCAAAGGCTGTTTGATCTTATGTATTCGGTAGAATAATGATGTCCACCTGTAGAGATACGCAGCACTGAAGATCCAGTAGTAAAACATATTTGAATCTCGAACTGTCCATTGGAAAAAATAAATTGGATAATAATAGTAGTACTGGTAGACAATACCTTCACCGTGTTTTTTTGTCCAATTTAGATAAAGAAGTCTCTAAGAGTAGACATCTCATGTATATTGATGATAATTAATGTTTCGATCGATCAAGCTTGATCACATAGACGGAAAATAAATAATATAATAATTTTCAATCACGCCTTTCTACCGCATTGATTTCAGGAATAACCGGTTATTTTTAAGTCTTCTAAAAAGTGTGAGAACCCATTTTCCTTCAACCCTTAAAATATAAAAATTCTTTAAAAATCATACGGCTTTTTCCCACTTTGGTTTTTTGTCACAACTACTCATTTAACGTCAGCAATGCACCCCCAAAGTTTCATTCAGCCTCGAGATCCGGAAACTATTTTTTACAACCCTTAAAATACAAAAATTCTTTAAAAATCACACGGCTTTTTTCCCACTGGTTTTTTGTCACAACTACTCATTTAACGCCAGCAATGCACCCCCAAAGTTTCATTCACCCTCGAGATCTGGAAACTATTTTTTACAACCCTTAAAATACAAAAATTCTTTAAAAATTATACGGCTTTTTTCCCACTTTGGTTTTTTGTCACAACTACTCATTTAACGTCAGCAATGCACCCCCAAAATTTCATTCACAATCTAGATCCGGAAACTATTTTTTACAACCTTTAAAGTACAAAATTTTTTAAAAATCATACGACTTTTTTCCCACTTTGGTTTTTTGTCACAACTACTCATTTAACGTCAGCAATGCACCCCCAAAGTTTCATTCACCCTCGAGATCCGGAAACTATTTTTTACAACCCTTAAAATACAAAAATTCTTTAAAAATCACACGGCTTTTTTCCCACTGGTTTTTTGTCACAACTACTCATTTAACGTCAGCAATGCACCCCCAAAGTTTCATTCACCCTCGAGATCCGGAAACTATTTTTTACAACCCTTAAAATACAAAAATTCTTTAAAAATTATACGGCTTTCTTCCCACTTTGGTTTTTTGTTACAACTACCCATTTAACGTCAGCAATGCACCCCCAAGGTTTCATTCACCCTCCAGATCGGGAAACTATTTTTTACAACCCTTAAAATACAAAAATTATTTAAAAATCACACGGCTTTTTTCTCACTTTGGTTTTTTGTCACAACTACTCATTTAACGTCAGCAATGCACCCCCAAAGTTTCATTCACCCTGCAGATCCGGAAACTATTTTTTACAACCCTTAAAATACAAAAATTATTTAAAAGTCACACGGCTTTTTCCTCACTTTGATTTTTTGTCACAACTACTCATTTAACGTCAGCAATGCACCCCCAAAGTTTCATTCACAATCGAGATCCGGAAACTATTTTTTACCCTTAAAGTACAAAAATTCTTTAAAAATTATACGGCTTCTTTCCCACTTTGGTTTTTTGTCACAACTACTCATTTAATGTCAGTAATGCACCTCCAAAGTTTTATTCACAGTCGAGATCCGGAAACTATTTTTTTACAACTCTTAAGTACAAAAATTCTTTAAAAATCATACGGCTTTTTTCCCACTTTGGTTTTTTGTCACAACTACTCATTTAACGTCAGCAATGCACCCCCAAAGTTTCATTCACAATCGAGATCCGGAAACTATTTTTTACAAACCTTTAACCACAAAAATTCTTTAAAAATCGTATGGCTTTTGACCACTTTGGTTCTTTGTCACAACTACTCATTTATCGTCAGAAATGCACCTCCAAAGTTTCATTCACCCTCGATGTCCGGAAACCATTTTCCTGCAACCCTCACATATATAAAAATTCTTTATAATCATAGAGCTTTTGTATCACTTTGTTTTTTTGTCACAACTGCTTACTTAATAGTAGAGTACCTAGAGGTAAAAAATATGCAAAACTTCGGAATAATGTCATATTGAACGGATCTCGTTCATTTTTGGCAGTATAATGCTTCACAGAAAAGTTTTTATATTGTGCGAGGGCTTGCTAATTTATAGGAAGTGGATGCCACCCCTCTCAGGGGGTGGCACTTAAAAAATATATATGTTTATTGGAGCTGAAGTAGAATAAAATTTTAAGAAGAAAAGGTTCTATGCAATTTTTCACATAAATTGATAGTTTTTAAATTATAACGACTTCAAAATTGCGATTTTAGCTTAAAAAAAAAGGTATTTTCAAACTGCTTTCGTCAAGTATCTCGAAAAGTGTTACTTTATTGAAAAAAATGTTACAGACCAATTACAGAGAGTACAAACTGGGAATTAATTATATTTTTTATTATGTATTATTCTCGGTATTATTGATGTAAGATTAATAATTTCGGAGATATTTAAGTTTACATTTGGCAGCCAAGTGTTCATAAGATAATTATTTAGAGTGAGAGTTAAATATCTCAGAAACTGTGACACCTATGTCAAGGATGCTAATAAGTAGAATAATAGGTTATTAATTAAGCTTTCAACTGTTTTTTTATTTGTTTCTGTAGCATAAAAAACAAAGAAGTTATGACCGAAGCAATGTGCGTCTACACATTTTTTTAATAACAACGTCGCCATTTTGTTAATGTAATTAGCCAGTAATTAAAAAAAAAGGAATTTCAAACACTGATTCTCATTAATATATAGCATGACGTAGATGCTCAAATTTTTTGGTTCGTATACAGCACTTGCTTTAGAAGAAAATACAGTTTAAAGCTATTTTCGATAAAACGTAATTGTTTTTCCTTTTCCAAATATCTCAATAAATATTAGTCTTATTGAAAAATGGGTAGAGACCAAAAATAAAGCTCATAAATTTATAATGAATTTCGCTTGTTTATTTATTTACATAGATTTAATAGTTTCGGAGATATGAAAGTTTCCAAATGGCGTTCGAACGTTTATAAGACGAAAAGTGTGGTTTAAATGTTAAATATCTGAGAAATTGTGACACCTACGTCACGCATGCTAAGAAGTGAAATTAGAGACAATTAATTAATTGCTCTTTCAAATTATTTTTTACTCGTTCCTGTAGTATAAGAAATAAAGAAGTTATGACGGAAAAATATGCGTATTTATATTTTTTTATATAAAAAGGTCGCCATTTTGTTACTCTAATTAGCCAGTAATTTAAAAAAAATTATTTCAAATACAGTTTTTCGTTAAGATGTAGCATTACTTAGATTCTCAATTTTTTTTTGCTCATTGAAAACACTTGCTTTAGAAGAGAATGCATTTTAAACTTTAAAAGTAATTTCGAAACACTTGGATACCAAATATAAACTTAATATCTCCGAAATTCTTAATCCTACATCAATAAACAAAAAATATAATTAATTCCCAGTTTGTACTTTCTGTAATTGGTCTGTAACATTTTTCCGAAAAAGTAATACTTTTCGAGATACTTGACGAAAGCCGTTTGGAAATACCTTTTTTTAAAGCTAAAATCGCAATTTTGAAGTCGTTATAACTTAAAAACTATCGATTTATGTGAAAAATTGCATAGAACCTTTTCTTCTTAAAATTCGATTCTATTTCAGCTCCAATAAATATATATATTTTTTAAGTGCCACTGAGAGAAGGTGGCATCCACCCCCTATAAATTAGCAAGCCCCCGCACAAAATAGAAACTTTTCTGTGAAGCATTTACTATTATATTGCCAAAAATGGACGAAATCCGTTCAATATGACATTATTCCGAAGTTAAAACCTCTGGTTACTGTACTACTATAATGTCAGCAATGCACACTAGAGTTTAATTCACCCTTGAGGTCCAGAAACTACTTTTCTTCGAGCCTTAAATACGTGGGGTTTGAGAAGGGTTTTCACCTTGCGCTTGCCAATCCACGGCTAGCATTCTAGTGATATAGAGATGTAGCTGGGCTTCCTAGCTCATATTGTCGAGCTGGTTGCCTATCAGCTTTTTTTGTGGGTAACTTAGGCAAATATTATTTTAATAAAAGTATAAATACTTTATAGATGTTTTTATTTTCTTGACCGTTGATATCAAATTAATTTGATGTAGGTATATCCTGGTTTATCGGTCTTTATAATAAAACTACTCTTTTCTTAGGTTTCGGTTTATTCAATCATCGTCAGAGAATTACAATTAAGTGAAGATATTTTTTTTAATGCTATTTTAAATTGCATAAAGTAGTAGGTAAAAGGGATTCAGTTAAAGAACTCTCTGGTGCCCCAGCAAAGCAGGGCACATTAATAAAAAAGGCCAAAGAAGCAATGTCAGGCAGCAACAAACTACCATCAAGCCAAGAACCATTACGTTTTAAAAATCGCTCTTGATGTCTATCCGACTAGCTCATCTCTGCCCTATCTTACTGCAAATAAGGTCTACTGACTTACGAATGCTGCTCAGAATACTATTTGTAAATGAGTAATTTTTGTAAAATATAAGACATTATGACATCTGACATGCTTTGCCTGAGATTAGAAACCCACATTTCAAAAATTGACGTCCGAGAAATTTCGACACTCATTCTGAAATTAAGAAAAAACGAATGAGAGCGCAAGCTCGCGCAACTTTTTCTTTCTGATATTAGAAATACACAAACTAACCTTTTTTTTGAATATAAGAAGCTGAGGGTAGTCTGCGGAGGTATGAGTTAAAAGTTTAGTTATTTATTTATAAAATATAATTTTTCCATGTTATCTCAAGCTCAAACGTTTATCTTCTTTTTTAGTCTTACAAAATAATTTTTCACAAAAAAAAAATTATATGGCCACTTACCTTCAAATTCCACCGAGGTAGGCTTGTAGATAGCTCGGCAGAAGAAAGATTTCTTTGAGTGGTATTATTTACTAGGGATTGCAATTTACCGGAAGTTTTAATAACCGGTAAATCGGTAAATAAAAATGTAAATAACCGGTTAACCGGTATTTACCGGTAATTTTTAGAATGGATTAGAATGGATGATTAGGGTGGCGAAAATGGCAATTGTCTTTTTCCATGTACAAAATTATCTAAATTTAACAAAAAACATTTTTTTTATATACGTATATTTAATATAATGAACAAGCAAAAGGTTTTTTATCAACAGTAAGATCACAAGAGATTTTTTTTTATCGGATAGATTTCTCTTTGTAACGAAATAATTTTGCCAAATCAGTGATTTTATAAGAAAAACTGACATGAAAAAATCGCGAGACCGGAGGTCGAGTGATTTTGTCAAATGTCAGTTTCTCGAGCAAAATTACTGATTGGCAAAATTTTGAGTTAAAAAGAAAGGACCCCGCACACCATATAGGGGGATTTCTGCTTCAAGTCAAATTTAATGTAACCCACGTAAAAATGTTCTTTTGAACCCCCTGAACAAATGTTCAAATGCAGCCAGGACCGAAAATGCCTTCGTTTCGAGATATGGAGCTCTAAAGATCGTTCCAAATCCAAAATCACCCAAAATTACCTTGTCTTAAAGACTAAATTCTATTGCTGTTTCCATAGAAATCAATAGTAAAACAACGAAATATTAAGTTTTATTTCACACTTTTTTATTTCTTTTTCACTTGTCAATAATGACAATGACATTGGTTTGATTCACTGAATTTCCTACTATCCAAGAAAGAGTGTGTTATTTTTAAAAAAATATCGGCATTTTTTGAGTACCTACGTGGACACAAATTACTGATTGAAATTGTTTAGGTAAGATTACCACAGAAAATTCCATAATCATAGTTCAAATAAAAATCAATGGACCTGATTAAATTGCCCATTTAATGGGCATTTAAAATAAAAAACATGATACACTCTGAAAGTTTAGATAAAAAAAGAACAATTCTAATCCTAGGAAGCTCGGAGAAGAATAAGTCATCATAAGATCTTGAGTTTGAGTGAACTTTTTATTTAAAAAAAAAGTATCACAACTTTATTCTTGAATTGAAAAAACTGCAGCGAAGCCTTTGAAGACCCACGGTGTCATTAACATCAGTAAGAAATATGGTGTTATTTAATAAAATCAAAGCCAACTTTAATTTAATTTTTTCAATTTTAAAACGTATTTGGAACGATCTTTAGGTCTTTTTCGGACCTGGCTGCATTTGAACTTGCATTTGAACTGAATTTGTTCAGGGGGTTCAAAAGAACATTTTTACGTGGGTTAGATTAAATTTGATTGGAGGCAGGAATCCCCCTAAATGGTGTGCGGGATCCTTTATCCATAAAAGAAAAGCTCGAGTGTTTTTTGGCAAGATAAATTAACGACAGAATATGTGAACGAACAACAACAATAATTTATTAAAAATAATTATAATTTTCCCAAAACGACTCATATTGTACAAATGTACAAGTATAGTTTCCATAATACTTAAAAATTATAGCTGACAGTACAGGTTTCAAAGTGACGTGCGACTACTACATGTATTCTGCTTTTGAGGAACAGGCATTTTTATCGGTGATTAAAAACGATGCACCTTTTTTATCGCTGTCAAAGTGACCAAAATGTGACTGTCAAACAGACTTTTTTATATAGGAGTTAATTTATCAACAGTAAAATCACAAGAGCTTTTTTTTTATCGGATAAATTTCTCTTTATAACGAAATAATTTTGCCAATCAGTGATTTTATGAGAAAAACTGACATGAAAAAATCGCGAGACCGGAGGTCGAGCGATTTTGTCAAATGTCAGTTTTTCGAGCAAAATTACTGATTGGCAAAATATTGAGTTAAAAAGAAATTTATCCATAAAAGAAAAGCTCGAGTGATTTTTGGCAAGATAAATTAACGACAGAATATGTGAACGAACAACAATTAAAAATAATTATAATTTTCTCAAAACGACTCATATCGTACAGTATAGTTTCCACAAGACTTAAAAGTTATAGCCGACAGTACAGATTTTAAAATGACGTGCGACTACTAGATATACTCTGCTTTTGAGAAACAGGCATTTTTATCGTGATAAAAAACGATGCACCTTTTTTATCGCTGTCAAAGTGACAAAATGTGACTGTCAAATAGACTTTTTTATATAGGAGTTAATTTATCAAGAGGAAAAAATATAAATGAAACAAATTTAAATAAATAATTATTCTGTAAATAACAAGAATATCCACTTAAATAACAAAAATTATAAACATAAACTGAAATATGGCATTTACTGAATACCTAATCTAAAAATACAATATTTTTTTAAAAATAGCCTGTTAAAAGGGTTCGTTTTTCAAAGCTAATCTGTTAGTCGTCTAATATTTGTGCATAGAATACCCCAGCTGAAGATGTCCTTCTTCAATCGATATTGGTGGGTCAATAAGTTAATAAGAATTGGTAATAACATAATTCTAAATGTATTCCAAGGATATTTGCGGCAGTGAAATATTCAATTTTCTATCGTAAGATATTGTCAATGTCTCTCTTGTATTTCTTAAGGCTTGGTGTTTGGAGTTTACTTTTTATATTATTTATTTATTGTTAAAAGTGCTCGGTGTTGGGACAATCACTCTGTATTTAGTGAATACTAGTCAGTGACATAAATAGAAACGTTGAATACGTGACATATCGTAAGTTCAGAATTTACCGAAATAACCGGTAAAAAATTAAAATAACCGATAATTATCGTCATCTGTTTTTTGTCCTAATAACCGGTTAATCGGTTAACCGGTTAACCGGTAATGCAATCCCTATTATTTACCTAGTCTGTACTGACGACGACCAAGAAGCCAGAAACTGCGCAGTATACAGATATAATATTCGCCACACAGGATAAATATTTCTATTCCTGTCCTCACGTCAGGTACAAGTACTTTCCTCTTCTGTTTACATTGGATTAGTTGTTGTTTTGCTAGTTAGTGGTACAAGTAACTAACCCATTTACTATACCAATGTAAACAATCTCGCCGTAACTCTTCTTAAAAGTGTTATACTGATCGATAGCTTTGGGTATCGTATTTTAGTATTGTTTAAAAGACAATAAAAGTTTCGTTAAGTGTTAAAGTATCAACGTCATTTTAAACTAGAAATAATTGAATTCAAAAAAATCAGATTACCTAATTCCAATATTCTGACCGTTTTGTACTTTATTTATAAAAGGCAGGACTTAGCCCAATCCTGTTTGTATAATACATTAGGCATTTGGTGTCACAATCAAATTTTAAGATCATGGAATATAAAATGAACATTTTGCACTCGATTTATGTCTAAAATTGGAAATCATTCGTTATCTCGGTAAACAACCCATCATATGTATCTATGCCACAGGAAATCTAAACTTAATATTTCAAGGTCAAGTGTGGTATGTGTATGAATATAATTTAAATTTTAAATATATTTATTTATAGATTTAAGTTTACACTTCATAATCACCAAGACAATCTAGCATTTAGTGTAGTGACTTGCTTCTCGAAAATGTCTCGATATTTCCACTTTTGAGTAGAAGCAAATCTTTTTAACCATGCATAGAACAAGTTAAAATAAGTAGATTTTCGAAGAGACCCACTTCGAGAAATCATGCCTCCTCCCCCTGCCCTCCCTCAAGGCTACTTGCATCTGCTTATACAGTCCCATAAGTCATGGATAAAACGAAGGGGGATGACAGATGAGGTTATTTCCAACCAAAATAACCACATATGTTGTTATCCAATTTTTAATGGTTCAAAAGATATTTCAACTTTTATATTTTATCCGAAATCACCTAGTACGTTTAGTAAGAAAGTGGTACAAAAAAACTGTAAGTTTTTTTTGATTTTTTTTCTTAAATAGGTTACTGAAGTTGTACCTTCCGATGGAGGCATTTTTATGAAGTATAGTTAGCAATTGTCAATTATAATAAAAGATGTTACGATCACTGTTGGGTTCATCAAAAATTATTTGAATGAATTTTAAAATGATCCTCGTATAAAAAAAATAACTATAAAAATATTTCCCGTAATAACAAAATCTAGTGCAATTTTATGTAGAGTCTAACAAGGTATAATTCATACACTTTTTATTAGCAATTTTTTTTTATTTCCGTTTTTTACAAGTAAGGTATGTTTTTATGACAAAGTAAATTTTAAGAATATAGTCAAAAAGAATAATTAGTGACAAAAATGAATCATAACAAATGCTCAAAATTTCGTCCTCCCATTCTAATACATTATCAGCATCGGCGTATAAAGTTTGTTTTAATACATCGTAAAGCTCGATTATTATTTCTTATATTATTAGCGATAATATCAACATTATGTCGAAGATTTTGCCGATCCATGTATTCTGTTTGGTATACTCCTTCTTTAAAGTAGAAAGAAATCAGTGAGGTTGAGATCCGGTGAACGAGGTGGCCAATGTATGGCCGAGAGAGAGAAATCTAAATCTAAAGCAGCCAAATAATGAACAATTAAGGATACAACAGTTTTTGTTTAAAATGAAAAAAAAAACAGTTTTTTTCCATCATCCAATTACTTAGAAAAACAACGGGATAGAAATAGCGATATAAAACATCAACACTACTAGAAGGGAAGACAATCACAAAAAGGATAGAAATGTATACAGTGAAATACTGGGGACACGTCCAAAGAAGGGAACCAACACACCTACTGAAGAAAGAACTAACACTGAACAGCAGCAAACTAAAATTGGGAGACCATGTTACACGTGGAAAACAACATTCGAGAGGATCATGAACAAACTGGGAAAGGACCAGACATACTGGGAAAGAAAAGCGAGGGGAAAAATGAATTCCACAAAGAAATCGGAGCGGTATATACTCTACCAGAATCAGAAACGGAGGAATCAGAAGCATCAGAAGAAGACTTGTAGAAACAGAAGTACAAAAATAGGAGCACATACAGCAGCGGCACAACGCGGCAACATATCTCACAAGAAGACCCAGAATAGGCAGAAGTCCAGAACGAAAAATACAAAAAAAGGAAGCTTAAACGCTCCCTCACGACACAATGCGGTAACGCATCTCACAAATACTTACACCTCCCATCCCACATTCCTTTACCATGCGTCATGTGGCTCTCGCTGCTGGCAACAAGCATGACCTTAGTCCAACCCAGCATGGACGTAGCAGGCCCAGCTGTATAACTTGGGAGTGGCAGCAATGCCTACCGCACGCTGGTAAATCAATCAATCAATCAACTCTGAGTTATTGAGAGGAAAGTTTGAAAAGAAACTATATTTGTGTCGATCATTATTATATGCCATACATTTATTTGTAAAATAAAGAAATAATTAATAAGTAATAATGTATTCATATAATAAATTAAAAATATAAAGAGAGAAGTTAATTAACTAAAAATGTGTAGGAGTTTTAATCGCAATAAAACTTAATTAGCGTCTAAAAATAATACCAATTAACAACCTGTGTTCCACTGCATGGTGATTTCGTAGCATTATTTGTGGCTTACACAATTGGGTGGCCATAATAATTGAATGTCAGTAGTATTATTTTACAAAGGTCATCTAATTATAAAACTACACTGTTTTTATTTTTATACTTTAATGTATTTGTTTGAAATCGTGATGTTTTTATTCTAATTAAAGTTGCAAATGTTATATTTAAACACAGAAAAAGTGGTTGTTGCTGTAATGTGAGGTAATTCTATGACGATTAAATTTTAGTCGGTTACCAGAATTACTAAATGTGATTCGGTGGCGTCACAGCATACCTTGGATGAAGAAAATTGGGTAACAGCAAAATGATGATTACACAGCCACACGTAGGGTGGCCCATCTTTTTCGAAATCGAAATTTTTTATTTCTCACCCATGCAAATGGTTCCATTTGAAGAAAAAACAGTCCCCTCAAAATATTATTGAGGCAAATTGAAGGCAAGGGGTGCCGCAGAATGCATTATTATGCAATAATAAAAGTAAATGGAATTATTTACATTCTTTGGTTGATGCATTGTTTTTTTTTTTAATCAGCAACATTTATCTTTAGAATGACTAATCAAGTCATACAAATATCAAAGACATTATCTGTTGTGACTATGACATGTGTCATACTACTGTAAATTCGTAGTCTAAGAAAACTAGACTAGAAGTTTTTGAAATAAAACTCTCGTTTTATCTTTGTGTATTTTATTATGAAACGTTTTTTTCATACATAGTACCAAATATTATCCTAAATCTACAAGACATATAGTAATGAAAACAATATTTTTTGCACTAGGCCAAAGCATGCGACAGGGTTTCTTTTTTTACATTTGGAAACTGTGATTTATAATCATTTACAACTTGGAGTAAAAACTGTTTTTGGTCTTCATTTTTTGTTAAAATGTCATTGTAGTCGGTAATAAGTTTGATTCCTCTCTCAGCGGCATCATTTACAACTTTAATTTTGTTTACAATATTGAAACATCGGGTATAACTTTCATTTTCCCTCCATGTTGTTGGATCATTTTCCAAAAATTCCATAGACAAACCTAATTTTTGAAAAAACTGTTTAGTGTTCTCGCATATGAAGTCCTGAATTTCCTTGTTTTCAACGTCAGTAATGTTACTAATCATAAGTCGTTTAATACCCTCTTGATTTGGTGCTTTCCTATTCAAAGCTTTAACCATTTCTCTTTTAGTGGTAACTGAAATATCGTCATCAAAGAAAGATAAGCCAACATTTACTGAATTAAGGTACCACAAATGGTTCACTATTTTCCTACTTGCGGCTTGAGATATTTCTTTGTCAATATTTTGATAATTAATGAGTTCTTTACAAAAGTCTAAGTCATGAAGCGGTGCTTTACTAGCAAATGACGCTGTAAACCAAGCCTTTACATAAACCTTTACAATAAAGAGACATATTATCTTCAATACCTATTTTTTCTTTTTTAGTTAGTTGGAACTGATCTTGGAAAAAAAATATTTTTAGACAGTAAATGGCTTTGGCCATCCAACGTGCATGATGAAATGCCCCTGGTTGATAGAATGTCGTGTGAGTGGGCTCTTCTTCAACAAAAAGTTTAGAAAGCATTAAAAATTCTTTATAATCATCACGAGGCTGTTGAAAAAGTTAAAGCTGCATTTAGAAACTTTACAATTTCGACTTTAACTGGTTGTAAAATGTGTTTAATTTTTGATACCTGAAATCCAGTTTTTAGTTTATTTTGATCTATTTTAGGCCAAAATTCCCTAAAACGTTTAAATAGTGGCACATTTGGACCAGATGAGGAAGGCATTTTTGTGTCAAACACACTTCTCAAAACCACTTCAAAAATATGATGTCTACAAGGAAAATATAGAATATCTCTTTCTAATTTTTGTTGCAATAGTGTGGCTGCCCCATTTATATAACCCATATTTGATGCTGTTGTATCACAACACAAAGCTATTACCTTTTCGTCCAAATTCCATTCACAAAGCACATCATAAACTGCTTCAGTCTGTTCTCTTCCAGTTGAATTAGGCAAAGCTGGTACTCCAAGTAGTTGTTCAATATCTCCACTAGTAACTAAGATAGCAAGTCTATCGATATTTCCCATTCCAGTGAGAGAAGGTAAAAGTTTTCCATCCCAATGGTTGACTGGGGCCGGCAATTCAGAATTACCGAAGGCAATTTTTAATATTTCAGCTCTTTCTTCACGGATGCGTTGTCTAGAGCGCTGAAGTGTGGTTCTGCTGATGGACAAAGATGTGGTGTCATGTCCTAGTGCTTCTGCTACTGCCGTCAAAATATGGACTCCATACCTGTCGCTTATTTTGCAAGCATCAAATGCAGCGGCTATTTTTGGTGTGATGATGTTATATGTTCCATACAATCTCCTCTTTTTTGGCTGTGACGGGCCAGGCTGGTCTTATAACAACTCTTCTTGGGCTTCGATTATTTCATCTTCATTTTCGTTGGAGTCGGCTGAATTACTACTTGATGATGGACAGGTGACTGTTTCCTCTAATCTAGCTTTTTCTTGTTGACTTCGTTGCATTCGTTCGGATAATTTCTGTAATTTCTCCTCAGCTGATTTTTCTTGAGAAGCAAGTTGGTAATCAATACCATGCATAAATCCAGGACGTCCCTTTTTTCCTTGGTTAATTAAAAACTGCTTATCTTCATCTATTTTCATCAACTCCAATGCATTTGCATGAAAAATGTCAAAGAGATCGTCCAATTTTTCAACGAAATTTTTTTCTTTACCTCCCGCACTGGCCCTTTTAGCCGATTTTTGTAAGTTCCTCCACTCTGCATAAAGTTTATCTAGTTGTTTAACACAATGAAAATCCTGACGTGTCGGAATGCGAGCTTTATCCCAAAAAACTGACAACCTCTTTTATTGTTAATTTAGCACTTTCATGTACACTTAGCTTCACTTCACGAATGTTATAAAAGAGCACTTGTAATACTTGTCTATTAGACGGCAATTTATTGCCAATGATTTGTGACGAATAGTGTCCAACTAAGTAAATGAAAGTATCCTTTCGTAAGGATCTAACATCAGCCATCGTTAAATGTTTTTTCAAAAAGGAACGTATGCTAGAACTTATAATGTCACCACTGTAAAACACAATTGCAAACTGACATAAAAACCTACCGTAGGTGCATTATATTTCCAAACTTCCAAAACAAATAATTTCTAGGAAATAATTACACCAATAAAACATTATGAGAAAAGAGGTAGATATTTGTATTTTAAGTAAAATTTAAGTGTATTACCGTAATAAAATCTTATCTACAAATTTCTACCTGAATGCGGCACGGGTTACCGTTCACCGAATTATCTGAAACTTTGACATAAATTATTCATAGTATAATAGTATATTTTCGTGGGGTGAGACTTAAAAAATACGCAAAAAAAATTCACCCCCTATAGAGATGGGCCACCCTAAGCCACACAATAGATGATTTTTTTTCTGATCTGGGGGTTTAACCATGTTTACCACATGTTTTTGAATCAGAATCCGAGGTTTATTTAACCCCATCACGTCGGGATTTTGCCATTACCTCAAGAAACCCATAATTTAAGCCGTTAAACGCATATAACCCTGATAATGAAGTTGTAATCTGAAAACCCAAGCTCTTAAACCCCATAACCCACTTAACCCCATAACTGTATAACTCACTTAATCCCCTAAGAATGAAGTTGTAATCTAAAATTGATTTCACAGCCACACAGAAAAAAAGTGGTCTCTGCGGACCAGACCAGTATATTCATATGTATTTGGACTCTCTGAAACTGAATCCGACGTCAAAATTGTCAGATTGGCTACATAAGGATGAACTGGTAATGGTCCGCAAGGCAGACCACTTTTTTGGGAGGGGATGGGGGTGTTTTCTTGGGGTTGGAGGGTGAAAAACGAACCAATCTGACAATTCTGACTTCGGATTCGCTTTCAGCGGGTCCAAATACGTAAGGTCTGGTCCGCAAGCCAGACTACTTTTTTCTTGTGTGGCTGTGAAATCAGTTTCAGTTACAACTTCATTCTCGGGGTTATATGCGTTTAATAGCTTAAATTATGGGTTTTTTGAGGTTATGGCAAAATATTGACGTGATGGGGTTAAATAAACCTCGGATTCGGATTCAGCGATCCCAAGAACATATAGTAAACAAACATGGTCAGACCCCCCAGATCAGAATTTTTTTTTGTGTGGTTGTGAATTTGAGACGTTTCAGTTGTCCTTAGGAGTCTCCAAGTCTCCCTCAAAGCCTTCTTCGCGACGAAGGTCTAGAACGCTTGAATAAAAAAAACACCAAAATGTAATCTTGCTTAGGTATACAATTTATTTGCTTACATTTGTTAAAAATAAAACCTAAACTTCCCCTCAAGGTTCGACTAAGGTTCGGAACACGCTTTTAGCCAACCCCTGATTTAAAAAAATAGTTAAGAATGCAATCTGGATTAGACATAAAATTCTCTTGGTCACATACAATACTCTAAACCATATCTTTAGTTCCGTTCGAGTATAAAGCCCAAGACACACCCTTTAGTATAGGAAATAGCGTGCAAATTCGACGACGAGTGGTTACCGTCTGCCAGTCGGTAATCGAAGAGACCATATAAATACAAAATTTTTTTCTCTCTGGAACTTTTTTAAATCGAATGATTATCGCTATCTGTCCGCATAGGTAGTTAGTATATGTACTTCGCATACCCCAATTACGCTGGCAGACGAAAATTCCGAACGGCGCGCGCGCTAACCGGAAAAAGAAAAAAAATTTTAGTTTCTTTTTCCGGCTAGCGCGCGCGCCGTTCGGAATTTTCGTCTGCCAGCGTAATTGGGGTATGTGAAGTACATATACTAACTACTTATGCGGACAGATATCGATAATCATTCGATTTAAAAATAAATGCCCCCCCTCCCTATCCCCCCACCATACCAAAAAGTTCCAGAGAAAAAATTTTTGTATTTATATGGTCTCTTCGATTACCGACTGGCAGACAGTAACCACTCGTCGTCGAATTTGCACGCTATTTCCTAGACTACTTGACTTCAACCTTGATTTAAAAAAAAATCACTCTGACTTAGGTGTAAAAATTTTTTTTCCATGTATGCTAGGTACAATAATTACTTTAACCTCAGTGCCTCTTTCGCAGATAAGGTTCGGAGATCACCCTTACGTAGCCAACCCCAGATTTAAAAAAAAATCACCGAAAATGCAATCTGGCTTAGATGTAAAATTCTCTTCACTACACTTGCTACAAGTAATATCCTAAATACTCCCTCAAGCTGTGTTTAAGGTTAAAAGGTCCAGAATGCATTTCAAGTCAATATCGCCAACGTTAATCCCGAATTCAATTTCTTGCATTACCATTGTAAACTTTTTGGTAGACAGATGGTGTACCAAGGAAGATCTTTCCGTGAACCCAGGCAAGACTGGAAGACAACTGTAGTCGCCTTCACAAAAAAAGGAGGAAATTTAACATGGAAAAATTATATCTCCGGTGAAATGAACTGCAGGTGAGCAACGAAATCAAATATTTGGGACTGATTCTAGACACCAAGTTAAACTTCAATGCAGATAGAGTGACTACCAAAGCTACGCGGGCTTTATGGGCCAGCAGAAAAATGGTAGGAAAAAACCGGGGACTACAACCAAGAATGGTGCACTGCAAAGGATTGTGGCACCAATAATAAAACAGCCACACACAAAAAAAATGTCTTTCTGATCTGAGGATCAGAATTTCATGCCCTATAGTATTTTGAACCTCTGAATCCAAATCTGTCATCAGATTTGAGCCAGCACTTCTCAGTTTTGCAGAAAATGCAAAAACCGTGAAAATAAGTGCTACAAGCCAAGGTTTTTTGTATTTTCTGCAAGACTGTGCTGGCTCAAATTTAATGGCAGATTTGGATTCAGCGGAACAAAGTACTATAGGATATCAAAGTCTGATCCCCAGACCAAAAAAAAAATAATAATAATAATGGTTTTTTTTTGGTTGTGCACAGCCACACAATTTTTTTTTCTGATATGGGAATCAGACTTTCATATCCTATAGTATCTTGACCCGCTGAATCCAAATCTCCCATCAGATTTGAGCAAGCACGTCTCAGTTTTGTAGAAAATGCAAAAAATCGTGAAAATAAGTACTACAAGCCCAAGTTTTTTGCATTTTATGCAAAACTGAGACGTGCTAGCTCAAATTTGATGGCAGATTTGGATTCAGCGGGTCAAAATACTATAGAATATGAAAGTCTGATCCCCAGATCAGAAAGAAATTTTTTTTGTGTGTGGCTGTGTAATCTGTGCCTCCCTGATCTGGTGACACAAAGCCGGAAAAGGGGAGACAATGAGAAAACCAAGAAGAAAGGTACAAAGACTGGCCCGTCTAGGCATAAAGGGAGCAATGTCAACTACGCCTACCGCAACTATGGAAGCACTATGCCTACCTGCTCTACACTTAGCTAGCAGCGTACAGGCTGAAAACAAATGGACACGGGACCATTCTAAGAATAGAATACCGTACCAAAAATATTTCAATAAATAGGAAAAATCGACTACTAGACATGCAGTCAGATAGAATCAACACAAGCCACAACTTCACAAAAACCTTCAGGGTATACATACCTGGTAGGGAAGGGGAAGGAATAAGGCAACTGCGAAGACATCCAAATGATACCATATGGTATTCTGACGGATCAAAAACGTCAAGAAGTTCTGGAGCAAGAGTTACGGGGACCATCCAGAGACAGACATTAATCTGAACCTGGGCAGTAACGCAATGGTGTTCCAACCAAAAGTCACAGCTATAGAAATCTGTACACAAGAAATTATACGGAGGTCATATACCGAAAATGAATCCGTAATAGATGCAGTGGAGATACGTTTTAAAACGGCAAAACACTGCCTTAATTCCCTGGCGAAACAAGCGGAACACAACAGTACAAAACTGGAGTGAACGCGAGGACACCAAATCAATGAAGGTAGTGAAAAAGCAGATAATCTGGCCAAACAAAGCACAAAAACAGTCTTGTTGGGACCCGAGCCATCCTGCGCAATATCATATATTACCGAAAGAAGAATGGTAAAGGCACTATTGAATCAGAAACACAACTTATCTTGGACCGGGGAGCCAGGGATGGATAGTCCCATGTGTTCATCACTGACGGACCATTCAAGATAAAGACCAACGAACTGTTAAAGCTGGGCAGAAAGCTGAGCTGAGATATGCAGTGGGCATTTTAACAGGACACTGGACATTGAATAGATACCTAATCAACATGGGTGTGAGGGACAATTCAGCAGGTATATAGGATGTGTGGTGAGGATGAGGTAACTCCTTACCATATCTACAAACAACTCCTCACCATATACTATGTGAATCCTCAGCCTTAGTGGCTGGAAGGCTTTCATACTTCGGGGACCATTCGTGACCCCGGAGGAAATAGCCAGAGCCCCTATCGACCATATGCTCGCCTTTTGGAGAGGAACGGGACTAATGGGATAACAAGACTATGAGGTATAGTGCAAGCATTTGCAATAGTGATCGACGTACCGCCTATCTAGGCGTTACCGTTGAGACACATTAGCTACAGAACGCAGAGCCTACACGCCACGTCAGAAAACCGGTATCTTCTCACTCACTTAATGTAAAAACTGTGGAAAGTGGAGTAAAGACGGGAGATCTATTTGCCGACCTATTCATTCGTCTCGCCCCGCATAACGTCATAACCCCTCACTATTAAGAATATTTCAACTATACAATCAACTTAAGCTTCAGTACGGCGGGGTTTTAACACCGCAACCCACAGGGAAAAAAACGTCCATGTCACCTCACCATAATGTCAACACAAGTTCACTTAAAATTAATTTTTACTGGTTAAAAATGAAACATGCAATAGCAATGTTTTACTAATATTTAAGTAACTGTACCTAGTGTTTGATATAGTGCTTCCATTTCATTAGATTGGTATCCATTATTAAACAGTGAGTTATAGATGGACAAAGGAAGCAATGAATATTGTTCGAAAATGGGAACGAGCCGTTGTCTGTCAGACACAGCAATTCATGTTCCAAGTGGTCAACAAATGACCAGTTGAGATTTGAGTGAGCTACTGACTGATCACGAAAGGGATCCACATTACCAAAGCGCTCAAACCGAGGGGGTAACCACTTATGCAATATGTGGGACAGGTAGGTATATGGTGCAATGGTGTGCAATATCGTGCAATATGTGTGCAATATCGTGCAATATGTATGCAATATGTGTGCAATATTGCAATAATGGGACACATAATTTCTCAAACACTCACGGGTGGACAGCAAATGACCAGTTACTGATCACAAACATGGGGATCATATTAACAAAGCTGTCCAACATCAGGTAGGGTCAATGAGTGACCAAGAATCTAAAAATTTTCTGCTTATATAGTCATCCACGGTGTATAACGGAGAACTTATGATGCTCTACATTAAGGAACAATTTCATCTTCGCATTAAATACAGTTTTTAAAGACACTTACGCGCCCCTTCATTTATCTAAATTACCTATTAGCGACGAATTTTAAAATACAGCTTTTTATAGCTTGCTTTTTGTATGTTTATCTACCCTTATTAGGTTATATACTAATTAATGAACTGTTTTTGAACAATTAATAGTATCTATTAACAAATAGCGTGAGTTATAATGAATGAGTTATTATAAATCACTAGGTACAGAGCCAATCACCTTTATCTTCATGCCTAGCCTGTCCAATCGACATAACGTGCGCGACACGAAGTTGGCTGTGTCCGAGAGAAATTCTTTTCCGATACGGTGACAACGGTCCATTATTATTGAGGGGAGGCGGGTGATTTATCATGTTTGAATAGTTTCGACGTTTTCAAATCAAGTTAAGTAATAATTGTGTCAAAAATGATTAATTCGGTTAGTGAAGATGAACTAATATGCACACCACCAGAATGAAAACAAGTAGCTAATAATACAATACATAATTTATTACCCGAAAAATCGCAGAACAAATATAAAAGTGTGTACAAAAATTAAATTTTACAGTTAATTTTATTAATAAACAAACTGAGTAATTTAAACATAATTTTCTCAATTTAATATTTATTGTTATAATCGTAGCTAAAGTATAGTATTCAACTGCGGTAATGGTAACTCACTTGATGAGTTACAGCTTACTAAACCTCAGATGCGTGAGTTATTATCTACATTACCGCTCGTTGAATAATATACTATTATGCTATACATTTTTGTCGTGATCTTTTAGGCCTGAAACCCCTCTTAGAAAGAAGGTTTAACACCACATTCATATACTGTGTGAAATATTGTTCCCCAAATAATACCGAATTTAATCATTCCATCCTTTCGAAAACTTGAGATTTTAAGCTAAAAACTGTATGAAATATTTTTCATCTCATTTTGTAAGTAATTATGTTATAGTCTCGAAAATAAATTTTGATGAATAAAATAGACGGCCTAGGTTACGGGGTATTTCAGTAGTTGCATGTTATTAGAAGAACTCTGTACAAAGCATTTAGTGAAATTCTTACCTTTGTAACCATCCAATTAGGAAAATGTTACCAATTCTTTTACAAAATGCCGACGTCATGCTTTAGGTAATTAATGACAGTTGAGAATTTTGACCCGTTCTCGACAGCAATCATTTGTTAAAAAGCTTCCTGCAAATCCGCTTCGGGGGACTATTCTATTTTCAACTGCACCTCAGTCAGTTGAAAAGTATTTTGTTCTCTGTAATTGCTTTATCGTATGCCATAGACAAATGCCAAAAATCAGAGAGAGAGCTGTTTATGTTAAATAGTGAATGTTATTTATGCATAAACACCTTCATACAACTTATAATAGAACAAAATAATGTTGAACCAATATGGGAACCTTGATATTTCAACTGAGGTAACGGTTTTCTTTTTTTATTTTATCCCAGATCAATAATAAATACAAGTTTCCTAAAAATAGATTGTTTATATAATATAGCAAATATTATTAATACCGTTGTTTCATGGAGTAAATAGTAAGAAGTAAATATTTATTTAATATTTCATATTTTCATATCTGGCGGTAAATAAAAAAATAATTAAATAAATATTTACAATTATTTATTAAGTTGTTCCATTGTCATTTTTTCAGGTTAGATTTTGGGTTGAACACAGCCATTTTGGCCAAATTGGATATATGAAATAAGTGGAGAGTGAACTGCCTCATCTTTCGTTCTTAGTTTTTCAGTACATGTCATCCACACAGTACCAGGTTGTTTTTCCATCTAAAATTCTCATTTATAGTAAGAACCCCATCCCATACCTAGAACCTGTCATTTTAATTAATTTCCTAATTTATTAGTTAAAATGTACTTTTTTCGGGATTTAAAATAATTACATACAAAATTAAACAAGCTAAAATCGTGCTCTTCACAGTTTTTTGTAAATAATGTTAGTTTTAAACATTTCTAATTTTATAGTACGAACTTAGTTGGTGAAAGTAAAATAAAGTAAAAATTATAAAAAACTATACCATACCACATGTGGGTTTCGAACCTAGGACCCTTGGATTCCTAGTCAAAAGCGTAAGAACTACCTAACACGTAAAAAAAATGTAAATTTTTACAAAAACAAAAATAAAAAAAAAAATTCTCAAATTTAAATCATTAATAACATTTTTACTTTTTGAGTTATCGTGCTTACAAGAAACGTGATGGACGGACGGACAGACGGACATTTTGAAAGTTGTTTAGAATTCGTTCACTAACACAATATGAAAATTTCTTCTCTACGAGCAATATTTACGATTTTAGAAATGTGCCTATCAAATACAATACAGGGTGATTCTTTTAAGGCGGCCATTAGAATATTTCCCACTTGCAGATGAGATAGACATTTGAGATTTGGTACCCTACCAGAGTCGACTATTGCGAAAATAATAATTTCAAAATGGCGGCACTTCCGGAAACACCGGAAGTCGATACCAACTTGCTTATTTTAAATGGAACACTCTGTATATTTTCATCTTTTCGAAATTACCATAAAATACTGAGTCAAAACATGTAGCACACCTTATACCTATACCGAACAGTTTCGGAGATATTTGCCATTTTATAAAAAATTTGACAGGTGCAACGGTTTGCAAGAACCGTTATAACTTTCTTCGTGTAGGAGATCCTTATTTGTCCTTTGGTACGTAAAAAGCACACAAGATGAGCTACTCTCTACAAAAAAAAAGTAGATTCCAAAATAGTATACCAAGTGTTTTATTTTTCACGTTACATTTTGTCAAATTGAAACCTCAAAAACTTTTTTATCTCAAATGGAACACCCTGTATTTTTTTACATCAAATTATGTTAAATTAAATTCCCTTTTTTCTAGTATCAGCATTGTAGGGGTTAAAGTTACAACTTTTCGAAATATTGGCGATTTTCTTAAATGCCCAAAAAAATTTTTAATAAAAATTGCTATCAACTTACCCATGATTAGAAACAATCATTAATATCAGTCATTCTTTTATGTTAAAAAACGCCAGCACGTTTAAAATACACCCACGAGGACTTTTAGGTTTGTTTATTATTTATGGAAAATGTGATAAAGTAATACCAAGAACATGTAACACATTTGCTACTCGATACCCACAAGAACAGAAACCATCAACCATGTACTGTAAAACGCATATTGGATAATTTTAGAATACTTAGCTCTATCAAATGACACGTTCCTAATTTTATTATGGCAATCGATTTAGAATTAAATTTGAGGTGGACTTATATCAGCATGTCCTTTTTGAATTATTCACAAGTTTTTGTTGAAAATTATAATTTATCCAAAAAAACGTAGAAGCCTATGAAACAATTGAAACAATAAAGTGGGTATCGAGTAGCAAATGTGTTACATGTTCTTGGTATTATTACTTTATCACATTTTCCATAAATAATAAACAAATCTAAAAGTCTTCGTGGGGTAATTTAAACGTGCTGGCATTTTTTACCAAAAGAGAACGACTGACATTAATGATTGTTTCTAATTATGGGTAAGTTGATGGCAATTTTTACTGAAAATTCTTGGACATTTAAGAAAATCGCCAATATTTCGAAAAGTTGTATTTTTAACCCCTACAGTGCATATACTAGAAAAAAGGGAATTTAATTTAACATAATTTGATGTAAAAAAATACAGGGTGTTCCATTTGAAATAAAAAAGTTTTTGAGGTTTGAATTTGACAAAATGTAACGTGAAAAATAAAACACTTGGTATACTATTTTGGAATATATTTTTTTTTGTAGAGAGTAGCTCATCTTGTGTTCTTTCTATGTACCAAAGAGCAAATAAGGATTTCCTACACGAAGAAAGTTATAACGGTTCTTGCAAACTGTTGCACCTGTCAAATTTTTTACAAAATGTCAAATGTCTCTGAAACTGCTCGGTTTAGGTATAGGGTGTGCTACATGTTTTGACTGAGAATTTTATGATCATTTCAGAAAGTGGAAAATATATAGGGTGTTCCATTTAAAATAAGCAAGTTGATATCGACTTCCGGTATTTCCGGAAGTGCCGTCATTTTGAAATTATTATTTTCGGACTCACAATGGTCGACTAGGATAGGGTACCAAATCTCAAATGGCTATATCATCTGCAAGTAGGAAATATTCTAATGGCCGCCTTAAAAGAATCACCCTGTATACTCTTCGTTTTTGCGAAGAGTATAATAACAGTGAAAAAGATTTCATATTGGTTTAGCTTAAAATTTCAAACTTTACTCCACGCTATTCCAAACATTGTTATGGGTGATTTCAAAGTCGGCTCCAAACTAGAAGATGATCACCTGCGAGCTGTTGGAAAATTTGGCATTGGAGAACGACACGAAAAAGAGAAAGGCCAACTCAGTTGCCTAGACAATACTTATACGATAGTTAATTCTGCATTCTAACAACTCCACGGCACATTTACACTTGGCTGTCAGCCGGGGGTACACTTCGGAACTTATGATATGAAATCGGTGGAGATCTTCAATAAAGCTTTGAAAAACTTTACCTGGTGGTGACTGTGGTTCAGATCACCAGTTGCTCATGTGCACCTTTTCGCTGAAGCTGAACGTGTAGAAGGCAAATACAAAAGTGTTTGCCCACCATAGCTGATGGGCAAACATAAGTGAAATCAACCTATTAAATGACGAAGTTCCAAATGCCCTGTGGAATTCTCTAAAAGAAAACATGACACGAGCGTAGACACTTTAACTGAAGTAAAAGCCAAGAAAAATTTGAAGGCCCAAAGTATCAACACTGTCTTAGAATCGGAACAGTATAACAGACTGACGCGAAGAATTGAGACTTTGTCGAGAAGATAAGAATTCTTATCTGCAAGACGTCTGTAAAGAACTGTAGTCACAAGCTAGCCACAACAATAGTAAAGATTTTTCCGAACCGTAACAGTGATTACACGTGAATTTAAACCTAAGACTTGGTCAATTAAAAACTCCACTAGTACTCTCAGAACTGATAAGAATTAGATGATTTTCATAAGTGATTATTATGGTATCATCGGCATATGACATAGTACAACAAATTACATTTGCCTAAATTAAGTTATTAATATAAATAATGAACAATACCGGTCCCAGTACCGGTCCCAGTAGTACACCGTGATTGACTGGTAAGAGGTCGGAAGTTTCTTTATAAAAATATGTACTTGTCGTCTATTTGACAAGTAGGATAGGATAGGATGTAGGATCTTTAAGCTAGTATTATTGAAACCATACAACTGTGATTTGTCTAATAGGATATCGTGAAAAATACAATCGAACACTTTACTTAAATCGCAGAAAACAGATCTTGCGTAGCTTCGAATCCATCCAAGATGTCATGTATTAATTTTAAAACAGCTGGAGAAGTTGAGCAACTCGTTCACGATTTTAGGAAATGTAGAAACAAACTCCTCAATTCGAAGCCGAGAGAGAGAGAGAGAGTTTTCGAATAACCTTGCCGTGTATCAATCACTAGATTTACTTAACTGTCCGCAGTCCGTTGTAATTTTTTCATTTATTGTTTTCAAGTATAAAGAATCTCTTAAAGTAGTTTCTAGTTTCTTGTTTTTAAAAGACTGCGCAGTTTTCATATTGAAATTTTGTGAGGTGAGGTACGGTACCAGTTTCAGTGACTGGACTCGATCGGCGAAGTTAAGCACGGCTGGGCGAGTCCGTCACTTGGATTGGTGACCGTATCTCATCTCGCCGTCCTGGTTAAGTGGTAGAGTAGCATTAGCTAAACTTCGCCAGGACGTTAATATAAATGAGGCATAAAAAAAAAATTGGATTTCGATGAAATTGCCGAAGAAATGCCTGAATTTTCACTCGATTGGAGGTTCCGACTTTCTGATCAAAACCTCGCATGGAGATACAGCTCAAAAAAGTTACAAGAGGTTAAAATACTTCCCAAATGTTCGATATTTTTTAATTTGATTATTGTGATATTTTTTTATACTGTTTTAGAATATTTTGAACTATTGAGATTTTTCGTTTTAATAAAAAAACCGCTGTCCAAGTAATCACTACTTCCACATCCAGATTTTCTATCCAAGTGGATGGGCTTCTCACTGGTGGCAATACTGTACAAATCGTTGGCAATATATAGGAAATAAGTGGCAATAAAGAGTAATATATGGCAATTAAAGGCAATACTTGAAAATAACTGGCAATATGGGGCAATAAACAGCAATGAGTGGCAATAAGTGAGCAATAGTGGGCAATAAAAGGGCAATAAGTGCCAATAACGAGTTCGTATTGAATCGTATAATATCGGAAAAACTCGTTTTTGCAATTTAGAAGCTAACGGATAGTTTTCCTTGTCTGTTGTATATATAATCGGTGCGTACAAACCATTGCATATAGCGGCACATGATGGAAGTCATCTCGAATTAGTTTTCTAAGCATGCTAATTTCTTACATGTTCTTAGTGCTTGACAGTTGATATAATACCTTATATTATCACTTTCATCGTATTTTGACTGAATTTTCTAATAATTTGTTCATGTTACAAAGAATGATAATTATTAACCGCTATAAATGAACAGTAAATAATACTGGTAAGTACTAATCCTCATTATCTAGGTATTTTATATTGCAAATTTTCTTATCGAGGGCCGAGAGGTTACTAAGGTGTTTATTATTTAATGCAGATATTGACACTCTTGTAACTTTTGAATATGATCCGTTTTTTCTCAAACTCTGAATCTGGGGGCTTTTAGGTTCGAGAATTACGAATTTACTTCCACATCCAGTGGAAGTATGGGTATCGACAAAAAAAACTTGAACATTTTTATTGTTCAAATAGGCTTAGAATGTCATGAAACGTCGAGATTTTAAGTTTGAGCAAAAAAAATTTCTGTCTGTCGGTCTGTCTGTAACTTTTTTTGTGTGCACGATTACTCTGGAACCGTTTAAGATACTTAAAATTTGGTACACGTATGTATTTTAACGAGATCTGGAACTAGATTATATTTTCATCTTATTCCGTTGAAGGGTTGGAGGGTAAATTGGGGTAAATAGGTAAATCAAGCAAGTAAGAGTCCATAAAATTGGTATTTAGTATATATAAGAGAAGCTAACCCCCATTAACAACCCCCACCCCATTATTAAAGGGGGTGAAAAAAATAAAATTGTCATTTAGTGTATGTACAAGAACCAAAAGCCTCACATTTTTTTTTACTTTATTCAATTTAGATGAATTTGTCTGTCCGGCTAAAGGAGATATTCAGGAGGTGCATAAATCCTACATATATGGTCCAGTAAAACTTACGGTTGTATCACAGTAAAAGTACACCATCAGATTAGAAATTCAAAAAAAAATTAAGGAATTCAAAAAACGGGACAATTTATAATAGTTTAGCTTTTATTAAAAATTGTAATAAACAAAATAAATTACATACAAAATTTTTTTATTGTTCTCTATTTCTATTTCAAAATTTTAAATACTTTTGGATCTTGTATGATCTTAATGTGGACTGTAGTTGATTCTATTATGAATTGAATAACATTGATAATTTTCGAATAATTTTCATTAATTTTAAACTAACAACGTGATTTTCTAACATAAAGCAACAGGCTGTCGCCTAACTAATTACTCTAGATATTTTAAAATAGTCTGTCCCTTTCAGTAAAAGCTTGCGCGCACACACAGAATGTTCCTTCATCTTCTACAGGTCTTCAGTCAGTGATAATCTGCGAAATATCTACAAAAATGTGTGCAAAAAAGCTCACACTAAATTTTCCACGAACTTGCCTATTTGACGGTTAGATTAGAGCAATCACCAACATACAAAATAATACACATGCACGGTAAAACAGTTTGTTTGATTCAAGAAAGTTTTGTTTGCGTATACGTAAATAAACATTTTCTTTATTCTAAAACTAATATTTTATCAATTTTCAGATTTATGAATCTTTTTAGAGATTTTAAAATATTTGAGTCGAAAATACATTTGATGTTGGTCATTTTCCTTGTTAATAGCTTCTTTCAGTTCAAACTAGGTTTTCACATGGAAATTGCTCTCAAATTAAGGGAAGTAGATAAAATCATAATTTTCATAATTTGTCATAATTTTCATAATTTGTCATAATTTTGTGTGTCATAATTTTTTTTACATCCTTGATTTTCGAGAAAGTTCCATGACAACTAAGCTTTCCTTAAAAATAAATTCGGCAAGTCGCCAATCTTTGGTATATTTACTCCTAATAAATAAACTTATACCTGCCCATAGGTATCGTGGTTCAAAAAAGCGAAATAATTTTATATAATATTCTTAGCAATAACATGGCAACGAGCCCGGCAATATTTTTCAACTATGGCAATACCAAAGCATTAGTAGGAATAAAGTGGCATTAATGGCAAATAGCAGGAAATAAATCCAATTAAAGGAAATAAATTGGCAATAATGGTAATATATCAGCAATAACAAAAAAATACTACTTTATTTCCGGCAATTGGCAATACTGTACAAAATGTTGTCCAGTGAGAAGCCCCTCGATCCCAGTCTCTCACAACGAAAAAATTTTGTATGTGGAAATATTATGAAACTTTAATAATATAATATTTGAAATCCTCCACCCCAAAAACCCATTAAGCGATACCCCACATCGGTAGCGGGGTGGGGGTGGTGATAGGGGGTAGTGTAGGTGGATGAAGTAAAAAAAATGTTGAGGTTTTTGGTTCTTGTACACAATTCACACTAAATCACAATTTTTTCTCATCCCATTTAATAATGGGGTGGGAGTGGTAATGGGGGTGGCTAATGCCAAAAAATTTTTTGAGACCTTAGCTTCTCTTGTATATACTAAATACCAATTTTATGGACTCTTACCTGCTTCATTTACCTATTTACCCCCAATTTACCCCCCAACCCTTCGACGGAACAAGATGAAAATATAATCTAGTTCCAGATCTCGTTAAAATACATACGTGTACCAAATTTCAAGTCAATATCTTAAACGGTTCCAGAGTAAACGTGCGCACAAAAAAGTTACAGACAGACCGACAGACAGACAGAATTTTTTTCTCTCAAACTTAAAATCTCGACGTTTCATGACATCCTAAGCCTATTTGAACAATAAAAATTTTTAAAATTTTTTTTGTCGTTACTATAGGACTTCCACTGGACGTGAAAGTAATAGCGTAGAAAAAAATAAAATTTTGGCGAAGGCGGCAGAAAAGTCATTAAAATAAGTAAAAAAAAAAACATTCAAATCTGCTAAAACATTTTACATAAACTTTGTGTCTCCCTGATAAAAAAAAACTCGTACATTTTTGAAAATGGTTTCTTTGATCTCTGATATTATATGCTATATACATGGTAATAATGACTATATTAAATTTTTAATACTTGGAGAGGGTATTAGTGGTCAAAGGTATCATTTCCAAAAGTTTTTTAATAGAAAGTATCACCAAAGCGTAGCTGGAAATCATATCTCTAGAGATGTAACTTCCATCTATGTTGTGATGCTTTCTAGGGTTTGCTCCTTTAGTTTTTCCGGCTCGTAGCGTATTCCTCTCTCTCTAGCAGTTCATCCTTTAATAGTAGAGTGCTCAGCGCTCAAATATACGCATAAAAATAAGTTCTGTGGGGGTTTCGTTGTCACAAGCTGAATTTTATATAAAATGGATGATTGTATACTAAAGTTTCAAAATCCCAAAGCCGTCAAAAAACGTAATGTTCAAAAGGGCATTATAATTAAAAAACGAGTTAAGCATATGGTGGTAAAGAAGACAAAAATTGGGATTTTTTGGTATATTTTTCATAAAAGGTTTTGTAGAGGAAATATTTTTTAATAATTTTTAAATATTATCTTATACATTAGACCTTACGGGAGAACGAAACTTAAAACCACAATATCTCGGTTTGAAGTGCCTCAAAATTTAATTCAATTTAGACAATTTTTGCGTCCCCATCGTATTATCTCCGAAATAAAAGCTCAAATCAAAATTTTGTACTCTTAAGAAAAATTTGCTTTATCCTTTACGAACGTAATGGCGTATGATTCATAATTTTACGACTAATAATAAAGAAGATATACAACTAAATGCAATCCGATGCATGTTTCCTAAGATCCGTCTGAAGCCATCTAGTAGGCGACCTCACTTCAACAACGCTTGTTGCATTTCACTTTTCCTCATAGCTCCGTTGCGCTTCCACTTTATAAGGCGCAATACTATACAGGATGTGATCTCTACGGCGGTATAAAAATACATAAGAAATAATAATATATACGTAATGATAGTTTCAATTTCAATTTTTTTTTCCAAATTTCTTCTTTAAAGCATCTGTAAAAGTACGTTTTGATTTGATTCCTTCTAATGCAATATCGAGTGCAATATATTTGTCATATAGATGTCATAGCAAAAGCCTTTCCTTTTGAAATACCTTTATCTACCATATTTAGGTATATTTTTTAAAGCTTCGTCTTCTTTAACGTCGATTCTCAGTGTTGGTACCTGAGATGACGATTTTTTTAAATTTTCTTAGCTCTCTAATTAAGCACCTTGTGTGATATTTCACTTCCAGTGCAATTAAATCATTCGCTCCTATCCTTTTCAATACTTCTGAATTTATAGTAGCTACAATTTTTTATTTTCTTATCAATATTAATCGACATAACTTGTGATAAACGTTTTTCAGAAGACCACTTTTGACAAATTACGCATTTATTTACGTCAAAGATATTTTTTCTTAGAGCCCTATCTATTGAATAAGGCGGTTCAACTCCAGTTTCCTTGTGCTTGCCTGTTTAATTTATTTCGTAAAATTTCTATATTCTCTTTGCTTGAGTAACTTAAATAACACGACTTATGCCAAAATAAATTTTCCCAGTCTCCATTTTTAATATCAAAAATTACTTTATGGATGTCTGAGTCGCATGTTTTGGTTATGGCTTCCCTAAGTTCTGTAGATGTAGAAGGTATGGCCTGATTTTTCAGTAACATTTAAAAACGCACCTTCATTTTTGAAAATTACATAAATTGGTCGACGTTTCGTTTTAAATGTTGCTAAAGATTCAAGTTCACTTCCAGAACTAGTCCCATCCGTACTTCCCATGTTTAGGGTAGATTTCTGCAAACTCTACTTAAATTTAGTTAATCAAACATAAAAAGAAATAAGGTACTCTATAAAAGTCGCAAACCGCAATCTGTTAAGGGGTCTACACACGATCCAGCGGCAGGGACCCAGCCATGTCGGCATGCTTTGAACTCATTCGTAAAAATGAACTGGTCCGCTGGAATTCCAATTATCTTCAAAGCGTACCGACAATGTCGGGTCCCTGCCGCTGGATCGTGTGTAGACCTCTTTAACTAGGTACAGGTACAATTTCAAAGTTTTTTCACAATAAAAGTAAAATTAAATGGTGTAAACCGAACACAAAAGCTACTAACACACACAAAAACAATATTTCCGTTCCACTCTTAAACACTTTACAAAACTGTAAATGAATCCCTATCAGCATTTATTTTTTAAATTTTAACTTCAAACAAGAATACGCACACATAAATAAAATTCGAGGGGTCAACCACCATCGGCAGTCGCTGTACAAACTCTAGGCAGTCTTTCTGCAGTCTAGTAGGCAGTCGCGGCAGTCTAGTCGGCAGTCTCGGCAATCGTACCGGCAGTCTTGTCGGCAGTCATGACTGGCGCATGCGCACCAGCGTAATATAAGCTCTTCTTCTGAGAATGTTTAATGGTGTGCATATTGTGCAATTACCAATCACCAATTTATAAAGCTGTTGAGTTATTTTTGTAGTTGCATTTAGACTGTTAATATGTGCATTGCCACTTACCTTTTTTTAATAATAAAAACTGTAAAAATTACAGTTTTTATTATTAGGTAAAAAAAAGTAAATACTAGGAGAGTGAGATAATTTTATTATTATTGTTGTAATAAGCAAAAATTAAGTAGTTTAAGACTAGAGATAAAATAGATAAGTTGTTGACAGTTGTAGTTTTGTAATAATTTTTGGAATAGATGCATAGTGGATCGGATCGCGTTTTCGCCCTCCGATACCAGAATTTCAATATATCGCTAAAATTCATTTTATTCGTATGTAAAGACTATTTATCTTAGAAAAAAATTTTATATGGAAAATGTAGAAAAATGTCTAGTTTAATTTGGAGGAATAATATTTTCAAAAAAGTTTAACCCTCTACCAAATACAAGGCAAAACCCGAGAAAAACCCGCTTTTTTCGTGGTTTTTCGCTTATAACTTTTTAAGCAGGAAAGTTACGAGGTGGCAAACTTGAAATTCCTGTTCGGCACCCCGCAAAAAATATAAAGCAAGATAGAGAAAAAAACTTCTCCAAAACTTTCCAAACAGAATCCTAAATTAATTAGCCTGTAAAAGTACATGGCTGGTTCAAACTTTGCATTCGCATAGGTAATTACGTATATTTGACGAAAAAAATTGACTGAGTGAATCATTCACCTGCCGGACGTAGGGGGTGCAAAAAATAGGGGCAACACTGCGTTTGTGCGCGCTTTTTATAAATTATGTTTAATTTCATTTTTTTTGTTCCCTACGACAAAAATTGACGGACAGATTTTTTTGTCAATGCGCAGTTTTAACCGAAGAAATATCGAGAGAAATATACTTGCAATTAAACATTTCCGAAACTATTATTTCAAAAAATGTTGCTGATAGTTTATAGTCTTTTAAAGCTTTTGAAATTACCTTTAATTTGGCTTTTTTGATAATAATTGTGCAGTGCAAATGCAGTGAAGTATACAAATAAGTAGCTTAAATAACACATAAACAAGAAAATCTATTTTTTTATATCTTTAAAAATATTATTTTTCATATTTAATAAATGTTTTATTTGTAATACAGAATTGACAGTTTGACACCTGTCAATATGGATAAAAACTGTTAAAATAAATATGAAAAATGTTAAAAAATCATGACATTTATGATAAAGAGCATAGCAGGATAAGCATGTGTTAGCTTCTCCCACACTAATCGGGTCGAGATTTTGAGCACAAGTTGACAGTAGTGTTAGATGAAATTTTCCAAAATATTATTTTTGGAAAATCATTTTTACGGGAGTTATGGGAGTGAAAAGAAAAATGGAAAAAAATTTTTTTCTCAAGAACGCATAAACCGATTTTCATGAAAAAAATATATGCTATGGCTTTTGATGGCACAAACGTAGGAAAAAATTATTAAGTCCATTTGTCGGAAAGAAGTGGTGAAAAATTTTTTTCCAAATAATTTTTTTTTCTCGAGGCTCCCACCCATCATTTCCCTACAAATAAATGCTTATATGCCCCTATAAAACATATCCAAGTTTCAAAGCGATCGGAAGGGTACAACGTATTCAAAATTGATAATCACTGGCGTACTGCGGGCGTACATTGGGGTTTTTCGTAGTTATTAGTCCCAAAAACGCCTAGAGCCTATCAAAGTTGACCAATACGATCCCTCACGAGCTTTTTGATAAAAATTACTCTGCATTAATAGAAGTTGGTTTATAGTCCAGTCAAGGGGGGGTTTCGCCTCGAATTTGAGTGCTAATGAATGGATTTTGATGAAACCTTGTGCAATGTGTTTGTAATGACGTTAATAAAAAAGTTGAAAAAAAAAGATTAGAGTAGGAAATGATCGGAAGATGTAGAAAACCCCCCTTTTATCACAGGTTTCGTAACTTGTAGAATTAAAGGAAAAAAATATTTACATTTTTTGGCCCAAAATAAGATGTTTTTACTCTTGTGAATTTTTTTCGAAAAATGCATATTTTTCGAGATATGGCCATTCGAAAATTCATAAAAGTGGGAGAGGGGAAATGTAAAAGTTGACAAAAAATCTGAAAAAATTCAGGTGAATGTATCATTGAAATACAAGGCTTTTTTTGCAACTTTTCTGTAAAGTGCGTTTTCATCGAGTTCTTTGAAATTGTAGCGCTTTAAAACTACGTAAGCTAAAAGCTTGACAAAATTCAGACGTATGCATTGAGGCCTTCAAAACATTATTTATCTCTTGGAATTTTTTTAGTTACAGGCAGTTTTTCGCGATAAATAATGTGCTACATTTTTTGCACATCAAAAAATACATGAAAATTCGAAAAATGAGCGTGAGTATTTAATAAATATTTTGTTTCATTCTAATGATTCATTATTTCACTCATTATTTTTCGTAATGTCAATTCCCAAAAGTCGCAGTAGTCTCTTTGGCAGCCATGGCAGTCTCTTCGGCAGTCAGAGCAGTCTCTTCGGCAGTTAGGGCAGTCTTCTCGGCAGTTAGGGCAGTCTCTTCGGCAGTCGCGGCAGTCACAACGGCAGTCGCGGCAGTACTGGCAGATTTAAACAATATAGGCAGTCGCTGTACAAATTTTGACAGGTGGCTTACCCCTCGATAAAATTAATACATACGACATTCCCTTTATAAAATGCAATGGAGCTATGAGGAAAAGTGAAATGCAAGACGGCGCTGTCGGAGTGGGGTCACCTACTACACGACTTCAGACGGATCATAGGAAATTTGCGTCACATTTAGGGTTGCCATAAATGTCCGGAAACTATATCGGGACACTATGTATTTCCCTAATAAAAAGGCATATATGTTAAAGAAAAATATATCATTGTCTTTTTAACAAAATTAAAACTGCTCCTTATTTTAAGAAATTTCATTGTTTTTATCATGACGTCAAGACAGAGAGGTCAATAACGGTGACTGTCCCGACGACCGTTCCGATATATCGGGACGGTTGGCAACCCTAGTCACATTGCATTTAGTTGTATATCTTGCTTATTATTAGTCGTAAAATTATAAATCATACATTACGTTCGGAAAGAATAAAGCAATTTTTTTTAAGAGTGCAAAATTTTGATTTGAGCTTTCATTTCGAAGATAATACGATGGAGACGCAAAAATTATCTAAATTGAATTAAATTTTGAGGCAGTTCAAACCGAGATATTACGGTTTTAAGTTTCGTTCTCCCGTAAGATCCAATGTATAATATAATATTTGAAAATTATTTAAACATATTTCCGGTACAAAACTTTTTATGAAAAGTATTTTAAAAAATCGCAACTTATCTCTTCTTTGCCGCCATATGCTTAATTCGTTTTTTGATTATAATGCACTTTTGGGCATGACATTTTTTGACGGCTTCGAGATTTTGAAACATCAGTATATCATCATTAATTTTATATAAAATTCAGCTTGTGACAACGAAACCCTCACGGAAGCCACAATAAGCGTATTAATGCAACCTACTATAACGGTGGCTTGTCCAAGAGCCAGTGGTCCTTTTCTTGTATTAATTCTATTCTTTCTTTCTTTGTGTCTCGTTCTTCGTCTGGTTTCTTGGTCCAATGTTACAGATCTATCGGCTAATGTGTACACTGTTGTTTCTTCTATATTTTTTTTTATAAATGTCTGAAGGTTTGGTTTTGTCGTTATGCTGATAGGAACTGTTTTCGAAGTTTTCTGCATTTTTTTTCTCATGGCTTTTCTCTGCTTCTCTTTTCAATGGTTTATTTGATACTTCGTTTTTGTTGCGTATCCGCTGTTGTTTGTCTGTGGTCTTCATCTTTTTAGCTGTTCATATTTGTTTAATTTCTTGTTAGGCCCATACGTGACTTTTTAACGTTTTCCTTGCCGCATTGTTTATTATTGAGATCATTGATGTCCTTCCTGATGATGCCATCTTGATTGGCAAAACGTTCGTCAGTATACTATGAACAATTTTTTCTCGAATTTTTTTATGTTTGTAGAATTTTATTAAAGGTTACAACACTTCATGTGTACTTTTTTTTATAGACTATTTCATTCCTATAAATTTCGTCCAATCAAAATCGATCATTTTAATCAAAAAATAGTTTCGCATCGACAAAATTTAACATTTAAAGTTTTGCCAGGGTTGTTCAACCAATGAAAAGCCAAAATGCCTGTTTTTCAGCGGCAAATTTTCCTTTGTTTTTTGAAAACGTAGTAACCGATTCAACAAGTGGGGCGTCATTACAATAATTTTTGCAAACGTCAGTTCATGTCAGTTGTAAAAACTGTGCGAGCATCTGCACGTGACGTCACAGCTAGCCCCAAAAATATGTGTTTCTTAATAGTCCAAGATCCCAGAGCTGCCAGACCTACGTCATTTTAGCAAAGCTAATATTTTGACAACAAATAGTGTAATATCTAGTTAAGAACGTATGCGTATTTGCTAGTTTGAAAGCGGGGCCCTTTTGCAGAAAACAGGAACAAAAGGTACATAAAAAGTTTACTCAGTACGTTAAAGTATGATAGCTGGTTTATTTTCCATGTGACACACTAACGACGTGGTGTAAGCGTCAACCTCCTAATCTTAAGGTCCGAGGTTCGACCCTGAGCGTTCTCAGCTTTTTTTTTCAACAAATATTAACTTAAGGTGGCAGTTACCAAGAAAAAGACAACCGAAAGGGAAATATTTATTATTTTTGGCCATAACTTTTTTTCTTATATTTGAAAAAAAAACAGAACCCCAGGGATCGAACCTCGGACCTTAAGATTTTGAGGTTGACGCTTACACCATGTAGTTAGCGTGTCACTTGTAAAATAAACCAACTATCATAATTTAACGTACTGAGTAAAGATCTTATGTACCTTTTGTACCTGTTTTCTGCAAAAGGGCCCCGCTTTCAAACTAGCAAATACGCATACGTTCTTAACTAGATATTACACTATTTCTTATCAAAATATTAGCTTTGCTAAAATGACGTAAGTCTGGCGGCTCTGGGATCTCACTCTATAAGATTTAAGAGTATTACGCAAGTATTATTAAAATGTCTGTTTGGTTCCCGTATTTTCAACTAAAATTTAGTTCAGTGTAAGGTTTATGAAGTTCTAAAAACTTTGTCCTAATAAAATAGGACTCTTTTTTAAATATTTGCATAGAGCCAGTACGACTCCAAGCTAAAAATGCGTATACAAACATTAAAAATGAGAATAAACTTGAAAAACTTAAAATCTAAGGTTATGTTAGTTACATGATGCAGATGCCCTATAACGGCCCCAAATGTTCAAGATTTGGTGATTTATGTATTTATTTTTTTAAATTTACTTCTTATATCTAATAAATTTGTTTGCTTTTGCCTAAATTTTTATTCATGAAATAGTCATGACGAATATCATTCGTGATATAATTTCGTCTGGCAAAATTTAATGATTATCGAGATGATTATTGTTACTCGAGTTTGTTGCTTTGGAAATTTCCCTCTTGACATTGATAAAAATAACTCGCCTGGCGGCTCGTTATTTTTATCTGTCAATGTCAATCGCGAAATTGCCAAACAACAAACTCTCTTAATAATCACTAAATTTTGCCGACAAAATTATATCACTTATGATATTATATATGAATGTTTCATAATTTATCGATTTTTTTTTAAACAGTAGGGTTATTTATATAACACTTATTATCCAAATTTCAATAGAATCGGCCAATCAAATGCATTATACTCTTAGTTTTCGTTATTTGCGGAAGTATAGTAAACAGTGTTTAGAAGTTGTCATTTTTTATTGAATTAATTATTTGATTTGTATCAATTGTTGGTATACATACACTTATTACTTTAATAGGGATGTAAATAATACATTCTAGGGATTTATTAGTGAGTGTACATAACAGCTTCTCAAACTGGCTACGGGCTTCTAATTGTACGATAAATCTGGTACATAATATGCTTTTACAAGAAGGCGCCATTCAAGGTCAAATAGTTGCTCTATGGGCAGTTTAGAGTTATTTTTAGAAAAGTTGTTCCTCATCATGCGGGAGCACTGTATAATTTATTTATTACACGGTGCCAATAAAAAAAAACGAATTCCCCTCTCAGCAGTTAAATCCATAGGCGTAGGTGACTTGATTCGAGAAAACATGAATACAGTATGTTTTAGGTAATGTCGTTGACTTTAAAGGTTTATTTTTACCACTAGCAACAATAAAGATACCCAAGATTAAATCAGAGATAATTTACTATAGATGTGTCAAATGTACTTTGATGTGTTATCTTATCAAAAATGAAATATCACTTCTTACTCATACCTAGATGAAGTCTACAATTGTCTCAAGAAAATGGATCTATCCCGAAATTGAAATGGTATAGCCGGATAAGCATAGGGCAAAATGCCTCAAATTGGACTTTAAGTACTTGGTTTGTTAGCCCCTCGGTTAGCCCTCTATAAATAAACAATTTCTGCCGAGTTTTAACTCGTATTCCTACTGTTGGGCTAGCCATAGAAGGAAATGTGATTTTCACTATTTAATCTCACTTGTTCTGTGTACCTATTAAAAATTATGCAAAAGTTCGGGCTCATAGAGGATTCCGAAAATATTTCTATAGGAAACATTTTTAAAATAATGTGCTCTTTTTTAATAAGATTAAAATTTTTAGGCAGGCTTTATTACATGCTCTTTAACCGAATGTTAATAAAAAGTCAACGTACGTACATGAAAATATCTTTATTAAAGGTTGTGTTTATTGAAATAAATATATAAACACTAGCTGACCCAGCAAACGTTGTTTTGCCATATAAATTATAAATTTTTGTCCAAAAGATAAAAATAAAATTTCTGGATAGGGCCACCCTTATCACCTAGGGGTATAAAAAATAGTCTACGACCTATTCTCATACCTACCAAATATACACCAAAAATTTCATAAAAATCGGTCAAGCCGTTTCGGAGGAGTTTGATAACAAACACTGTTTTATATATTAGATTTATATCTCCTTTAAGGGGTCTACACACGATCCAGTGGCAGGGAGCCAACCTTGTCGGCATGCTTTGAATTCATTTGTAAAAGTGAACTGGTCCGCTGGAATTCCAATTATCTTCAAAACGTACCGACAATGCTGGCTCCCTGCCGCTGGATCGTGTGTAGACCCTTTTATTGCACCAAAACATAGAATCTTGTACCCGCATAATAGAGGTATATTAATTTTTTTTTGTCAAAATACTATTTACCGAATTATTTGAAAAAAAAAACACACAAATTAAGATGGGGTGCCATATTTTTCTTACCATTTTTTTTATTTTTTATTTTAGGAAAAAATCAGTTGAGTAGAAAACATTCGTTTTTCAATACTCCATTTTTCTCGTTAAAGTAACCAGTTTTGATATATTCACTGTGAAACTTCGTGTAAGATCGATCTTTACTTGTGCGCTCCAAACTACCCTCAATTCGGAGGCTGTTAACACGAAATAGGTGGGGATAAGGCCAATAGGACATTTTTTATGCAGATTTAACGACAAATTTCTTATTTCCTATATTTTTCTCTTCCGACGAACGGTTTACAAGATAAAAGTGAAAGACCAGCGTTAAATCCTCGTTAGGGGTGGTTTTCTTGCAAAAAAAAAGGGAATTTCCACTCCTGAGTGGGGAGGGAACTTTTCGGATATCTATTTCTAACCTTATCCAGAGTACGCATCTCAAATATTATTTCTATAAATTATTTCTTCTATTCACAGTTTTTTAATCTAAATTGCGTGTACTAATAAAAAACCGCTCCCCAAGGAATCATTACTTCCACATTCAGTTTTTCTATCCAAATCTCACAACGAAAAAAATTTTGTACGTGGAAATAATTGTTTATGGAACTTTAATAATATAATATTTGAAATCGTCTACCCAAAATCCCATGAAACGATATGATACATCGGTAGTGAGGGTGGGGGTGGTGGAAGGGGGGCGGTAGTGGGAGTGGATAAAATAAAAAATGGAGGCCTTTGGTTCTTGTACAATTACTAAATCACATTTTTTTCACCCCCTTTTATGACAGGGTGGGGGTAGTAATGGAATTGGCTAATCCCAAAATTTTTTTGAGACATTAGCTTCTCTTGTATATACTAAATACCAATTTTATGCACTCTTACCTGCTTCATTTACCTATTTACCCCCATTTACTCTAATTTACCAACCAACCCTTCGACGGAATAAGATGAAAATATAACCTGGTTGCAGATCTCGTTAAAATACATACTATACCAAAGTTCAGGTCAATATCTTAAACGGATCCAGAGTAATCGTGTGCACAGAAAGTTGCAGACAGACCGACAGATAGAATTTTTTTTTTCTCATACTTAAAATCTCGACGTTTCATGACATTCTAAGCCTATTTGAACAATGAAAATTTAAAAAAAAAATTTTGTCGTTACTAAACTTTCACTGGATGTGGAAGTAAAAAGTAAATCCTACACAAATTGACAAATAAAACATTCCTTTGTCAGTTGTCTGAATCAAGGCACTCTTTTAAATATACAATCCCGTGACAGTGAATTTTCATTGGCAATTTTAGAATTCTTATTTCTCACGGGAAAAATGGAAATAGAGGTATTTTTTTCACGAAATTTGGTACAAATCTATTTGAGGGTTCAGATTTGAAACTAAAAAATCACTAATAAGATTTCATCATTTTCCACCGCAGTAGGCCGAGCTTTTATGTTTTATACAATTATGCCTCACAAAAATGCACTTTTCAGACGTTTAAAGCTGTTCTAAATTTGACCTAAAATAGACTTTTTATGGGGTTGGTTCCAAGCAAAATGGGGCACACTACATATAGAAAATTAAATTACACAATTTACTGTAATTATTTCCACGCGTCAATTAGAAAAAGGTTGGACGGTACCGATAAACATATATAAGGTCACTTTATCAATGGTTGTTTTCTTGACTTCATCTCATATGATTGAAATATTTATCGATATTTATTTAAATGAAATTTCATTACCATTATTTCCGCTAATCTTGTATACTAATGATATTATTTTTATGCTTAATATAAAGTAAGATATCATTTTCCATTCAACTACAGTTATAGTCCAGGAATGTTGAAATTAAAACAAGTCTTAAATTAATATCAACATTAAATTTATTATTTTGTATAGCTCTAACAAGAGACACTTCAGGTGGTGGTAGAGATTAATAGTTGATTAATCTTATCTTGAAATATGGAACAAAAATCTATGTAATCGGTACCCAAAAAATGAAACAAGTGAAATACTTGTGAAGGTACTGAGACAAAATCTTGAAAATGTAACAAAATATAGTACATTAAGGGATGGCTACATTCATTAAACCATAAATCCTTTAAAATCTAAATCGTTAAACTTTCTCGACGCTATAACTTTTAAACTGTTAATCGTACAAAAAAAATTGTATGCAAAAGTTGTCAAGAATTTTATCCTTTCCATTATTTATAAGAAGTACCTTTCCGTAGAATCAACAGGAAACGAATTATTCCTAAACACCGAATAGAATTCCGCTATATTCAATATTTTTTAACCGACTTCATGAGATTTAAAAAGGAGGTTCTTCATTTTTTACATCATCCACCCCTACCCTCGCCCCCAGGTTCAGTGGGATAGGTCGAAGTGAACGGATGTACGTCTGAAATGCTCCCACTTAAAATGCGGAAGTACCAGGTAAAACTGCATTAAATTTGATAAAGCTAGGTGAATTGTAGCTCAGAAAATTCCGCGTAAATCGATGTGTCATAACATAAGAACAAAGTTGAAATAGAATTAATATTTGAAAATAACTAATACAGAGTAATTTGGTGGCAATCAGTGTGGTGCATAAATAAACGAGTAAATAGACAAAGGACCTGCGACCCAGGCAATAAATAACAGGAATATAAGCTAAGTTTAATTTCTAAGTATCTATTCATTTCAACCTTGCCAGTCAAGTTTATTTATATCTTAATGACTTACAAGTGTCTGCCGCATAAAACCATCGAAGTGTTTAGGTCAAAACCCTTGAGATGTCGAAATCTGTCAACAGGTTTATGGCAGGATAATAAATTATTAAAGTATGCCGTAGTATCCCTGTGCAAACCTCCAAGTAAATTATTTTTTAATCTGTAGAAATATTCAAATGAATTTAGTTTAGATTGTGCCCGAAATGATCATTAACGTATTGTTCATAGAGTATGGTCATATAAATTTCTTATGTTAGCCCTCAAATAATTCTTCTTTCATAATTATTAAAAATACTCAAACGAATTTAAGATAAATTAAACCCGTAATAATCAGGATGCATTGCTCTTGAAGTATGGTCATAACACTTTCTTATTTAAATTTTCAAGTGGGGTTTTTCATGGTTATTAAGGGTATTCAAACAAATTTAATTTGAATTGAACCCGGAATAATCAATGAGGCATTGTTGATGTACTGCGTCAGGACTGAGTTCTCACAGCTCTTCGACGGAGGTATGCGTGGTGTAGGCTTGTTTCAGAAAAGTGGTATTTTCTAAGAAAACATACACATACGCCGATGATTTCCTAATCGCTGCAGGACACATCTGGACTGAAAGCAAACTTCAAGAAAAGCCTAATAATGGAGCGGGACCCGTCAATAAAAGAGAGTTGGACCAGCGAAGAGGAACACAAAATAGATGAATACTCCTTAAGAACAACGATCAAATTGAAGTACCTAGGAACAGACCTAACGACCAACTGGAACGGAGAGAAACGGTAAAGGAGATAATCAAAACGGCATACAGAGTCACAAGGGCAATCATACCATTCACTGAGAAAAATTAACTATCATGGGACCTTACCAAATGTATGTACATAGCCGCCAAACGCCCAACGATGACATATGGAGTCAAAAAACGCGGCAACAACAAAAGCCAACAGAAGAAGTTTTTGAGAAGAGCAGAAAGGGGCATCGTCCAACTACTCGCAAAAACAACAAGACGAAAACAGCGACATAAAACATCAACATTATTAGGAGGAAAAACAATTAAAAAGAGGATAGAAATGTACACAATGAAGTACTGGGGACATACCCAAGGAAGGGGCCCAATACCTACTGAAGAAAGCGCTAGCATCGAACATCAACAAAGTAAAAATAGGGAGATCATGTTACAGCGGAGAACAACAACTGAGAGAATCAGGATCAAAAAATGAACACCATAAAGAAATCGTAACGATATATACTCTACCACAATTGGAAACGAAAAGAATATTCGAAGAAGCAGAAACGCAAAAACAGGAGCATAAACACTCCATATTACGACACAATGCGGCAACATATTTCACAAGAAGTCCAGAACTAAAAACACAAAAAAGGGAGCTTAAAAGCTCCCTCACGACACAATGTGGTAACGCAACTCACAAATACCTACACCTCCCATCCGACATTCCTTTACCATGCGCCATGTGGCTCTCGCTGCTGGCAACAAGCATGACCTTGGTCCAACCCAACGTGAACGTAGCAGGCCCAGTTGTATAGCCCTGGGAGTAGCAGCAATGCCTACCGCACGCTGGTAAATCAATCAATCAATCAATCCACCCCTCCCCCACTCCCACTACCGATGTGGCATATCGTTTTATGGGTTTTTTTGGGTAGACGATTTCAAATATTATATTATATTTCCATAAACAAATTTTTCTCATTGTGAAGCTTGGTTGGAAAATCTGGATGTCGAATTTTTATATGTGTGAATTTCTGTGTGAATTTGCTTAAGCAATTTCTATGAAATATATCTCAACTGTAAGGTGTGGTTCGGCGGTGGTCCTGTAGAAGAACACACTACCAGGCGTCAAATTGACGCGACACCAATTTATATTTAGAAGGGCGCCAGCCGCGTTCTGCCCCGTTCTTCCACTCCCAAGCGGGTTCGAGATAAGATATACTTCGATAAACGAGTAATGGCTGCAAGGCTGCACTACCTCAGATCATTAACGATGCTCTTGCAAGACGTGATTTCAATTTTTCAGTGACAATAAGGGCTTTTACGTCTTTGGATTATTGCGATTTTTGGATAAAAAATAATCCCTATCGAAGATTTCTCTCCAACGGGATTGGAATTTGATGTGATTTTGTTCTGTTTATACAGTAATAAGTGGTCTGACGTCTTTTGGTTTTTGCTATTTTTGCATAAAAAATCCCTATCGAAGATTTCTCTCCGACGGGATTTGAATCTCACGTGATTTGTATTTATTTACCTACTAATAATGGTCTCTGCACTTAAATATTTCTGGAGAAATCGCATAAAAAATCAAGCTCCCGTAAGGCGACCAGAACACTGAGTATCAGACTTAAGGAATCATGAGATTCCGATTAACTCAGTTTTTTAGGTCTTCTAAACGAAAACTCCAGGGATTAAGACTAGCAACAAGTCCTTACATCAATAAAATGCAATTAGTTCAAAGAATACCATTTATTTAATAAGTATGAAATAATACAGTGATTTACCATACAAGTGAGAGCATACGCTAACAATCGATTTGGCAGAAAAGATTCATTTAACCTCCTCAGGATTTAATGCAAAAAGAATTTAAAAATTTTGTATTTTGGTAATTATGGTTGACTGAAAATAATATAAAAATATTTTACTTAAAAAATTTTGGTTCGTTTATAAATAACTTAAAGGTCCTAGATCGTGATTTTATCCAGGGTTGGGAAAAACAGTTTTTTTTTTCATTTTAAACAAAAAAACAGTTTTTTTTGTTTTGAACAGTTTTTTTTTTGTTTAAACCAGGTTTTAAAAAGGTTTAAAACGTTTAAAACTATATTCAACTAAAATTACATGGTGCCAGGCACACTATGTCTGCCACTACTACTTGATGTCAGATGGCGCTTTTAAATGGATTTTACAGCACTCTGCCAATAAAATGCTCAGTTTAGTGCATGTGACCACTATATCGGAATTTTTTATCGGAATGGACCATGATCGGACGGAGTTCGACTAATACACGAGTTTAATAACTTTCGGCCAGTCTTACGACGTACTTGTTCCCATGCAGGTTCAATATAGGAAAAATGATCCGCCTCCGAACGACTTTTGGGCAAAATGGACTTTTGAGTCCTTTGTGCGCAAGGCGGTTTTCTCTATAACTTTATTATTTGGAGAGTCTTGCTATTGGCTTTCCTACCATCGCTTTGTATCGACCACCTAACGCACTCGACCAAATTACGAGTCGCTGGATGAATCCAAACTTGTTTTATGCGAAAAACCGGCCTTGTGCATTTTCATTGATTTTTGCCAATTTTTGCTTATAGGCGGTACGCTTTTGCCAAATTCGTCGGTTTTGCCTTTTTTATACATTGCCTTTTTAAAATTTTATAGTCAATCTGTAGAACAAGGTATATAGTGACTGTACCTCCATGGTCAATGTCTTCGGTGGAGGAATTAAAGTTGAAAATATTTTGAATATTTTCAAAGTACTTTTTTGGCGTACTTTTTAAAAAGTATGTGATTCATTTGTCCATGACCACCATATACTTTCACTCTCATATCCTGGACCAAAATATATTTTCCTAAGTAAGAATTCGGTGTTTCTTCGAATTTTTACCCGAACTCATAACGGTCCTTTTGGACTAGTCTGTGGCTCTGAAATCTCTCAGACTCTTTTTTTTTTAACTATTTAACGTCGGCCTATTTCCGCTACCAGAGCCTATCACCGAAGCCAGGAGACGAGCTACCCCCAACCTGGAAATTTTGCCGAACCTCTTCCCTTAAGAAGAGTAGGGATCTTTTACTTGCCTAACATTTAATAGACAAGGGACCGCCTGCTTTACATCCCCTCCGAAGGATGGTATATCCACTACGTAATCCTCGTCTGAAATTACGTTGCTTCCGCGTATACACTGATATACAAGCCGCTAGAAAGTGGGACGAATGATCTGACTCATGGTTCATACGCCCAGAATGTTTGCCTTAATTGGGGTTGATGGCTGATTCGCCTATCTAACTTAAGTGGTAATAGTTATACATTTTTCCCAAACAATATTCGCCAATTGATACAACATTTTTATCAATAATCATGACACTCACGAGGTGACACGAAGCGAAGCGTAGCACATTTGTTTAGCGTCCACTTTCACTAATTCGTTGCACTCGCGTCTTCGCTCTTGTTAATATTCTTCCTTGGAAGAACTGCATATGGGCTCATCATATGGCTTCATTGGAGACAATCTCCTTCAATATTTTGCAGATTTAGGAACATAAAATTTGATACATAGTAATTCAGATTTCTCTGATAAAAAGTCTAATGTTAAAGCTTAAAATGTCAAAACAACGGAAATGTTAGTGTGCAGAAGCTAAATAATAAGGCCACTAAGGGTGAAAAAAGAAAATGAACCGCCTTCAAAAAATTTCGCTAAAAATTATGAAATAAAATGTCACCGTCGCACAGTGGGACGAAACCTACTGTGCCACCCAAATCACTCTACAGGCCGTCAAGTTAAAGTTATCAGAAACTTTTTTTTTAATGTTCGTTTTGAAATCTATCTATCGAGCTGTATTTTTGATTTTTAGCTATAATTTTTTATAATTTTGATCTAAAATCGAATTTTTACTAGAAAATATTGTTTTTTTTTTCACAATTAAAATCAGTCTATAGGTCACAAATATGTAAAAATTCGCACAATTTTAGTTTTAAATCTTTACTTTACAAATACATAATCGATGTGCCAAAGTAGATTTTTCATTTCCTTTTTTTTTTCTTGACAGCATTTCAGCCAAAATCGATGTAAAATTTAAAAATTTACAAGTGTGCCTTTCGTAATTTTGAATATGATGTGAGTTTTATAGAAGAGATATAAAGTGTTTTAAAAATTTCATAATATAATCTTATTTTTTTCGTTTTAGTATCTATCAATAATGATAAAAGCTTGCTTTTAAAAAGTTTTTTTTTACATATATTTTTCAATATATTTTTCAAAATTGCGAAACGGTAAGTTATTCAAATTTCAGTGAGCGGTTTACAATCGACACATATGGCACGTCACACTGCAGATTTTAATTCAGGCTTACAAAACTATTTTCGTAAATTAAGATATTAACCAATAATTTAATTAATTTAACGTACATACATGTGAATATAACAAATATCTCTCAAACATTGGCACAGTTGGGGCTTTTTAATTGTACTAAATGAAATGTCGGAACCCAACATAAACATTATTCACATTAACATTTAATAAATGTGCCCTCATTCAATAAAAATCTGTTTTAAAAATTGTTGTTTAATAATCTCGTGTGTAAATAAACTGAAAATGAGATAAACACAGTATATTACATAAACCCTCTCCAGAAGCTTTGCCCTAAAAATATCTTCTTAAGCTGAATCACATGCACTTTGGCAAGTGTTTGTTGCGCTGTTGTTTAAATAATTGAAGTAAATCAAGTTTTGTGGTAAATTGCATGTATAAATCTGAGGAGTGATTTTAAAACATTGATAATAACACTCGCCTTATTTGCCTTGCACCAGACAGTTATAATCCATGTTCGGTACGAATCACATCTCTAGGTGGATTATTGAATAAATTGCCGCGATTTTCAATAAAGATCTCGTAACTTAGAAAACATAAATAAACGACAGTGAAGTGGTAGTTAATATTTTAAAGGTAGTAATTCTATTTAAACGTAAACAAATAAAGGTTCAGCAAGATAATAATAATAAAAGTTTAGTAGAAAAAAATAAACTCTCAGTGACAATTTTAAATACTTGTAACTAACCATAGTAATAAAAGTAAAAATAATCCATATGAAAGTTTCCGAAATGAAATTTTGATAAAAATGAAAGTTTTCAATAAAATATTTGAATATTCTAAAAGTTCCCAAAGGAAACTTTTCCGAAATTTTGAAAACTCTCAAATATTCAAATATTTTATTTAAAACTTTCATTTTTATCAAAATTTCATTCCGGACACATTCAAATGGAAATTTTCCCTTTACCCATCTCTGAAAATATTAGATGAAAAGTAAAAGAACGTTAGACGTCCGGTAAAATAATAGATGTTCAGTTTAATGTTGTCTTCAGATCTACTAAGCACTCAAAAAATGTCGGTGGCTTTGGTCTTTACCGCACCGCCAAAGACGCCGACAATCTTTTACACGCAAAACAAGTGTGTAGTCAACTATACCAAAGATGAAATACCTGTTACAGAAAACATATTTTCATTCAAGATTACATGGATTTTTCTGGAAGAGCATTGAAAAAGTCTGCATCGAGGAAACTTTTTTATAACTGGAAATAAAGTACCAGTATACGCGATTAAAATGTAATGTAAGATTTTAATTATTAATTTTTGAAAAACAAAATATCGTTGTTTATAACAGTTTGGTGGTAATAAAAGTGTAATAACAGAGACGAAGCAGTAGAGGGAAATCGAGAGAGAAACTGACATGATTGAAAAAAAAAAAATTGTATCCAAAATTAGCTTCGGTATTTCAAGACACTTCAGAGAAGTTAGATCAGAACCTTAGGACAAAAAAAACTTTTTTTGCCTTTTTTTAGGGGATGAAAGGAGGTGGTAGAGGGAAACTAACACTATAGAATTTTTTTTGTCCCAAATTGGCTTCAGCTTGTCAAAATACGTCAAAAAAATTAGATGAGAACCATAGGACAAGACCTTTTTTTTTTTTTTGTAGCCTTGTGTTATTAAATGGTATTTTCATTAAGTTGACAGAAATTTTGACAGCTGTCAAAAGTGGAAACTTTATTTTAATATCAATTATGGAATTAGAAAGTTTTAAAACACTTTATGTACTCTTATTAGGTTATATACTAATTAATGAACTGCTTTTGAACAATTAATAGTATCCATAAACAAATAACGTGAGTTATAATGAGTGAGTTATTATAAATCAATAGGTACAGAGCCAATCATCTTTATCTTCATGCTTAGCCTGTTCAATCGACGTAACGCGCGCGACACGAAGTTGGCTCTGTCCGAGAGAAATTCTTTTCCAATACGGTGACATAGAACGGTCCATTATTATTGAGGGGAGGAAGGTGATTTATCGTGTTTGAATAGTTTCGACGTTTTCAAATCAAGTTAAGAAATAATTGTGCCAAAAATGATGAATTCGGTTAGTGAAGATGAACTAATATGTACACCATCAGAATGAAAACAAGTAGCTAATGATATAATACATAATTTATTACCCGAAAAATCGCAAAACAAATATAAAAGTGTGTACAAAAATTAAATGTTACAGTTAATTTTATTAATAAATAAACTGAGTAATTTAAACAAAATTTTCTCAATTTAATATATATTGTTATAATCGTAGATAAAGTATAGTATTCAACTTGCGGTAATGGTAATAACTCACTTGATGAGGTACACTTCATCTCCGTGAGTTATTACATACATTACCGCTCTTTGAATAATATACTATTATATCTCTTCTTCTATGAAAACTCACATTATTTTCAAAATTACGAAAGACATACTTGTACATTTTTTAATTTGACAGCGATTTTGGCAACTGTTAAGAATAAAAAAAAGGAATGAAAAACCTACTTTGGCAGATCAATTATGTATTTGTAAAGTAAAGATTTAAAACTAGAATTGTGCGAATCTTTATAATTTGTGACCTGTAGACTGATTTTAATTGAAAAGCGATACTTTCTAGTACAAATTCAATTTTAGATCAAAATTGTAAAAAATCATAGCTAAAAATCAAAAATCCGGCGCGACAGATTGATAGAGAATTTCAAAAGGAAAAAAGTTTCTGATAACTTTAACTTGACCTGTGGAGTGATTTGGGAGGCACAGTATGGTTTCGTCCCAGTGTGCGTCGCCCAGTTAATCAGGGTTGGAAAAAAAAACAGTTTTTTTTTCATTTTAAACAAAAAAACAGTTTTTTTTGTTTTGAACAGTTTTTTTTGTTTAAAACAGGTTTTTGGTATGTTTAAAACGTGTTTAAAACAGGTTTAAAACGTTTAAAACTATATTCAACTAAAATTAAATGGTGCCAGGCACACTATGTCTGTTACTACTAGTTGATGTCAGATAGCGCTCTTAAACGTATTTTACAGCACTCTGCAAATAAAATGCTCAGTTTAGTGCACGTAACCACCATATCGGAATTATTTATCGGAATGGACCATCATCGGCACTTTTCCTGCTTTTCCACAAACTCCAAAATAATACATTTATTTAAAATATGGCACTGTGTTTTAAACTGTGTTTTAAACACTTGTTTAAAACATTGTATTTTGTATTAAATATGTTTTAAACGTTTCTTTAAAACACAGTGCGATGTTTTAAACATGTTTTAAACACTTTGTTTAGAACATTTTGTTTTAATCATGCCAACCCTGCAGTTAATTGAATCTTATTGCCTATGACATCGCTATTGAGGCCGGTGTAAAAATGAACAAATAACGAATTCAAACGTATTAACCTCCCCACAGGAAAATTGTGGGAGGTTACTAAAATTGGTCCAAAATCGAAAATTGAGATAACATCAAATCTTTACGTTTTGAGGTCCCAGGAACCCAAAAAGTTGGTTTTTGAAAAATGTCTGTCTGTGTGTGCGTGTGTATGTGTGTATGTATGTTAGCATGATAGCGGCGAAGCTACTAAACTTTGCATGAGGGTTTCTTTAGTGCTCCAGAAGATCTGAAAATGTATTGGTTGAGATCGGATTACATTTAGTGCCGTTTTGGCTCAACAAGTTGTTTATTTTATGATTACTTACAATTTGTAATCGATCCATTGAAAAACAGTAAAAATTCCAATTTCATCGATGTATCACACTTGCACCCTTTCGATTTCGTTTCCGTTAAAAAAATTAAAAAGAATTCGTTATATGTGCACACATGACAGCATCCAAAAAATGTTATAGGGCATGTGCATCATATAACTAACGTGACCTCAAATTTAAAATTTTTCAGGTTTATTCTCATTATTAATGTTTGTATACACATTTTTAGCTTGGAGTCGTATCGGCCCCAAGCAAATATTTAAAAATTCACGTAAATAAATTTTCAATATTGTTGATTAATAAAAATAGACTGCTAATTACAGGTTAGATTTCCAACCTACAAAAAGAGTCCTATTTTATTAGGAGAAAGTATTTAGGACTTCAATAAATATTACAGAATTAGATTTTAGTTGAAAGTATGCAAACCAAGCTGAAATTTTAATATACATACTCATAAATATTAAGAAATATATATTTTGTGACGTCACGTCATTATTGTTAGGGGAACATGTATTTTGCCATCTGTCAAAAATATTTGGGTTAGTAACCTTTGTTAGGGATTGCAATTTACCGGAAGTTTTAATAACCGGTAAATCGGTAGATAAAAATGTAAATAACCGGTTAACCGGTATTTACCGGTAATTTTTAGAATGGATGATTAGGGTGGCGAAAATGGCAATTGTCTCTTTCCATACAAAATTATCTAAATTTAACAAAAAATATTTTTATATACGTATATTTGATATAATGAACAAACAAAAGGTTTTTTATCAACAGTAAAATCACAAGAGCTTTTTTTTTATCGGATAAATTTCTCTTTGTAACGAAATAATTTTGCCAATCAGTGATTTTATAAGAAAAACTGACATGAAAAAATCGCGAGACCGGAGGTCGAGCGATTTTGTCAAATGTCAGTTTTTCGAGCAAAATTACTGATTGGCAAAATTTTGAGTTAAAAAGAAATTTATCCATAAAAGAAAAGCTCGAGTGTTTTTTGGCAAGATAAATTAACGACAGAATATGAATGTGAACGAACAACAACAATAATTTATTAAAAATAATTATAATTTTCCCAAAACGAGTCATATCGTACAGTATAGTTTCCACAATACTTAAAAATTATAGCTGACAGTACAGATTTCAAAGTGACGTGCGACTACTAGGTGTACTCTGTTTTTGAGAAACAGGCATTTTTATCAACAGTAAAATCACAGGAGCTTTTTTTTATCGAATAAATTTCTCTTTGTAACGAAATAATTTTGCCAATCAGTGATTTTATGAGAAGAACTGACATGAAAAAATCGCGAGACCGAAGGTCGAGCGATTTTGTCAAAAGACAGTTTTTCGAGCAAAATTACTGATTGGAAAAATTTTGAGTTAAAAAGAAATTTATCCATAAAAGAAAAGCTCGAGTGATTTTTGGCAAGATAAATTAACGACAGAATATGTGAACGAACAACAACAATTAAAAATAATTATAATTTTCTCAAAACGACTCATATCGTACAGTATAGTTTCCACAAGACTTAAAAATTATAGCCGACAGTACAGATTTTAAAATGACGTGCGACTACTAGATATACTCTGCTTTTGAGGAACAGGCATTTTTATCGTGATAAAAAACGATACACCTTTTTTATCGCTGTCAAAGTGACAAAATGTGACTGTCAAATTGACTTTTTTATATAGGAGTTAATTTATCGGTGATTATTTCACTCATTAACGCTATAGCCAATGAGAGCCCGTTTTTTCAAAACATTGCACCAATCAAACGTCATTATTAGTGGTAATTCAAGCTAGATCGGCTTTTGACAGGACCAACATGCAAAATTTAACGCTCTAATTTTTTAGGTCGCTGCAGCGGCAAATATGCGAAAATTTTTTGACGTTTTTTGTCGAGCTTTTAAGTTTTATCTATAAATATCTTCTCTAGCTTATTACTAAGTAATTGTTAACGTACTTACCTTGTAAATTGTAATATTGTATTATGTAGTAGCAAACAAAAACACACCTCAATTCCAAAGCGAATCTTGTCTGAAATATATAGGCTGTAACTTTTGCCTATCTGTAACTATGTCAGTTTTCCTAGTGTTCAATCAGGTAACAATTACACACAAAGATTGTACTTAATATAGCTCATAATACAGGAACAAGTCAAGCACAGCTTTCAATAGCTCAATAACGTAGTTACAAAGGTAAGCAAATCATTTATTATAAATGTCAAGTACACATTCGCTCTGGAACAAACTAAAAATGTATAGTACTTACATATGGTAATCTACCAAAAAGTAACTCGTTGAATCAAAGCTGTGCATCAAACATTATAATTTGTTGTATTTAAAATTCTCTTTGCTTAACAAAGCAAACCTCAACATAATTCATAAACTTCGTAAGTTAAAAGTAAGGATTAAATACGTAAATATGAGTCGATGAACATTTATTTATTATGGAATATAACTTGTAGCGCTAGATGGCGCTCTCTATGTCAATCTCGGAACCATGGGTGTATATTTTATTTGGGCGAGACATCGGTACTAAAGTAGTGCTCTCTCTATCGTTCCTCGTCGTATTGCACCTCAGAAACGCCTGAAAGGTGTTAAGCCAGTCTATATGTTATAATATCTAAGGTTTCAACTCGTTTTATTTACTAGTTGCCATGGAAATGTCACTAGATTATTTTAAAATATAGCGAATCTCCGTTGTTTCTACTGCGTTTGTTTCAGATTTGCTGTTTTGACAATATGAGTCGGTTTGGAAATATTTCTGTATATCAAATTAATGATGAAGTTGAAAATAAAGGTCAGTAAACTCCAAAAAGTGACAAGGAAAACGTCTGAAGGCAGTTAATGAGAAAACATAATATTGAAGATGTAATTAATGAATTATTTATTCGTGAAATATTCTCCACAAATACCACTCGTGCTTTAAATTTTATCTAAAAATTTTTTCTCAAGCTAAGTCGCCCCTAGTTAATATAACTCGTGCAAATTGGCAGTTTATTATCAAAGATTAAATCCCTCCCGCTAAAGCGGTCGGGATTTAATCAGATAATAAACTGCCAATTTGCACTCTTTATATTACCAGGCAACACGCTTTCGAAAAAAATTTCGATAAAATTTTAAGCACTAGTGATATTACATACGATAAAAAACGATGCACCTTTTTTTTTTATCGCTGTCAAAGTGACAAAAATGTGACTGTCAAATAGACTTTTTATATAGGAGTTAATTTACCAAAAGGAAAAAATATAAATGAAATAAATTTAAATAAATAATTATTCTGTAAATAACAAAAATATCCACTTAAATAACAAAAATTATAAACATAAACTCAAATAGGGCATTTACTGAATACCTAATCTAAAAATACAATATTTTTTAAAAATAGCCTGTTAAAAGGGGTTAGTTTTTCAAAGCTATATCTGTTAGTCGTCTGATATTTATGCATAGAATACCATGTACCTGAAGTATGGATCGTTCCCGCGGGAACGAAATCCTCACTCAGAAGAAACCTTTATTAAAATTACATAATAATTAGCAAATCTTTTGTACTGGGTGGGAATACTACCAAGATTTGCTAATTATTATGTAATTTTAATAAAGGTTTCTTCTGAGTGAGGATTTCGTTCCCGCGGGAACGATCCGTACTTCAGGTACATTAGAATACCACCAGCTGAAGATGCCCTTCCTCAATCGATATTGGTGGGTCGATAAGTTAATAAGAATTGGTAATAACATACTTCTAAATATATTCCACGGATATTTGCGGCAGTGACATATTCAATTTTCTGTCGTAAGATATTGTCAATGTCTCTCTTGTATTTCTTAGGGCTTGGTGTTTGGAGTTTACTTTTTAACATATTATTTATGTATTATTAAAAGTGATCGGTGTTGGGACAGTCACTCTGTATTTAGTGAATACTAGTCAGTGACATAAACAGAAACGTTGAATACGTGACATATCGTAAGTTCAGAATTTACCGAAATAACCGGTAAAAAATTAAAATAACCGGTAATTATCATCATGTGTTTTTTGTCCTAATAACCGGTTAACCGGTTAACCGGTAATGCAATCCCTAACCTTTGTGAATGTTGATTTATAGGTTATGGTACGTGACGTCACAGCTAACCTGAAAAATATATATTTCTTAAGATTTAAGAATATTCCGTAGCTATTATTAAAATTTCTACCTGGTTCCCGTACTTTCAACTAAGATCTAGTACAGTGTAATGTTTATGAAGTTCTAAATACTTTGTTCTAATAAAACAGGACTCTCTGTAGGATGGAAATCTAACCTGTAATTAGCAGTCTATTTTTATTAATCAACAATATAGAAAAATTATTTGCGTGAATTTTTAAATATTTTCTTGGAGCCACTGTGGCTCCAAGCTAAAAATGCGTATACAAATATTAAAAATGAGAATAAACTTAAAAAACTTAAACATGATGCAGATATGTGCCTAAATATATTTCGTAATCTAAAAATCAACAATCGTAAAGGTTACCAACCCAAATATGTTTGACAATGTCAAAACTTATTTTAGTTGGTATTTTAATGGTAATAATTGTTTATAGCCATGTTCGGATATTACGTTCTTGACAATGTCAAAACTTATTTTAGTTGGTTTTTTAAAGGTAATAATTGTTTATAGCCGTGTTCGGATATTACGTCTGGCAGGAAGATTTTAATTTGACGTATGCGTAGTCTGCTTGAACTGTCCATAATGTTATTGACTTGTTGATGTTAGAGTGTCATTTGGACTAAATTCTGTATTATTATTATTTTTATTCGCCATTCAATATTCCACGAAATCTTCGAAACGTTATAGTCCAATCAATGAATGACCAAACTGAACATTTTGGAGGGGAGAATTTTTCTTTTCAGGGAGGTAAACATACTAAAAGTCCCCGCCTCTAGCCCCGCCGCTTCAAGGGGGAGGGGGGTGGAAAGATTCCCTTTTTCGATTCTTTGCTTATAACTCGGAAACGATGCGTCGTATGGGAAAAGGTAATCTATGCAAAATTAAACGTAATTAAATTTTCCACAAGAATGTTTATATTCATTTTCTTCCTATGTGTTGTAGTTTACGAGATGTTCGCCAGCGAAAATCGATAATTAATTAAAAAAAAATCAATTATGTACCTTGTACATTTCTATCGCGTTTTACCGTGGTCTGCTAATAAATCACAGTCACAAAACAATCTTTATTTTACAACACTGGACGTATTTACTAACGTAATATTTTGTCGAAATCTATACTTTCCCTTAAATATACACATAAAATGAAGATACCCTTATAACTTTTTCATTTTGTTTCCGATTTGAATCAAATTTTACTCAAGTATAGAACAAATTAGGATCTACTTAAGACCAGAAAATCGTTCACCTACTATAAAGGCAAAGCCACCTACGGTACCAAAATATGCTGAAAAAAAAAAACATTTTGAATATTAGAAATTCTAAAAAGTGCATCCAATCGGCGCCACAAACGTACATACACCAAAATTTTATTTGATTATTGATGGGGGATATCTCATACATAAGCTCATCTGGCAGAGGGGGTCCTCAGTTTCCGCAATTTGTGGTGGCTACGTAAAATTCATCGTTCGTAAGATTAAAAATCAATATGATTTTTAATCTTTTTCCTCATTTTGGTACCGCAGGTAGCTGTGCCTTTATAACAGGTGAATGATTTTTTTTTGGTCATAAGTAGATCCTAATTTGTTCTATACTTGAGTAAAATTTCATTCAAATCGGAAACAAAATGAAAAAGTTATAAGTGAGTCACACTGTATATTTAAGGAAATGTCTAGATTTCGACAAAATATGACGTTAGTAAATACGTCGAGTGTTGTAAAATAAAGATTGCTTTGTGACTATGATTATTAGCAGACCACGGTAAACCGGTTTGATAGAAATATTCAAGGTACACAATTGATTTTTTTTTATTAATTATCGATTTTCGCTGACGAATATCTCGTAAAATATAACACATAGGAAGAAAATGAATATAAACATTCTTGTGGGAAATTAAGTTTAATTTTGCATAGATTACCTTTTTTCGTACGACGCATCGTTTCCGAGTTATAAGTGAAGAATCGAAAAAAGGAACCTTTCCACCCCCCTCTCCTACTGAAGCGGCGGGGCTAGGGGCGGGGACTTTTGGTATGTTTACCTCCTGACTACCCCCAACACTTTCCTGAAGAGAAAAATTCTCCCCTCCAAAATGTTCTCTACAACTCTTTCATTGACTGGACTATTATCTGTTAATGCCCCTATAATATCCGGCAATTGATTAACAGTCAACATAAACAAACATGAGAGGTTATGTTTTAACAGATTGCTTGTAGTCCACTTCAGTTCGTTCGATATTTGTTTATGAAATAAATGGCTCCAAAGTCACGTGTAATTTATCTGTTTGCTCAGTGCTCTGATTTCCGATGTAATATCCAAACACAGCTGATTTGGATCCACCGTGTGGGGAGGTTCCAGCCGCTTCCAGTAGCTGCCGAATTTTTTTGGATAGTATTTAATTGTTGAGATTCGTCTACACCTCCCCAACCAATAATACCATAAGACAGTAGAGATTGAAATACATAATAAGTGATTTTCAAGTGGGCAACATCTAGATAGTTTTTAAGTGTTTGAATGTGGATAATAAACCTCTTTTTAGTCAAATTACACAGGCCCACAAAAAAAAAAACGTTACCTGCGCCGCGGTATTGACCATACCTATCCCTTGTATTTTGACCCGCTGAACACGAATCTGACCTTAGTTTTTCCCCTATACGTCAGGTTTTTTTTTTAAAGCAAAAAAGTCTAATATTTATCTATTTGTTTGCTATTAAAAGAAAAACCTGACGTGCTGGTGAAAAACTAAGATCAGATTCGTGTTCAGCGGCTTAAAATACAAGGGATAGATGTGGTCAGTACCCCCGCGCAAATAACTTTTTTTTGTGGGATTGCGCCACACTGAGTGTGGCACAGTGGCAACCAAAAAAAGTGGTCTGCGCGGGGGTACTGACCACACCTATCTCTTGTATTTTGAGCCGCTGAACACGAATCCGACCTTAGTTTTTCCCCTACACGTCCGGTTTTTCTTTTAACAGCAAAAAAAGTCGTGTTGAATCGTGATATTTATATATTTATTTGCTGTTAAAAAAAAAACCTGACGTATAGGGGAAAAACTAAGGTCAGATTCGTGTTCAGCGGCACAAAATACAAGGGATAGGTATGGTCATTACCCCGGCGCAGACAACTTTTTTTTTTGTGGGCCTGTGTTATTAACATGCAAATCCCATCTCAAGTGTCGGTCTATTATAATTCCTAGGTATTTAACAGAGGTAACTTCTGGCATTTCTGAGGTGTCCTTAATTTTTAGGGGGCCTAAATTTGGTAAATGATTTGAATAGCTTGTGAATGGTAAGTAATTTGTTTTACTATAATTTTTTGTTAATAAATTGTAGTCGAACCATTTTTTTATAATTTTAAAATCGTTTTCTGCTTTGTTTTTAAATTTTTCAGATTTATAAAGTATTACAGTGTCGTCTGCAAAACTTAATATCGTACCTTCAACTTTTAGCAAGAGTAAATTGTTTATATATAATGTGAACAGCATAGGTCCAAGAACTGTCCCTTGCGGAACACCATATCTGACAGAGTTAGCTGAACTAATGCAGTTGTCAATGTTTATATATTGGACTGTATCAGTAAGGTAACTTTTTAGTAAATTCAGGACATTTCCTCGAATACGACAATTTTTTAATTTGTTTAATAATTTTTTATGGCACCCGGTATCGGAGGCTTTTGCTAAATCAATATATATACCCAAACATGGTTGAGTTCTGTCTAAAGCTTCGTAAATAAAGGATGTTAAATATGAGATAGATTTATTAATTTATATACAAAGACACTTCTTTTATTTGCAAATCGCGATGCAAATAGGTGGTGCAAAAGTAATGAAACACGATACATCAAGATTTTGTTACTCCTTCGTACTTCTTTAATTCATTTAATTATGGCGAAAATACTAATTATTTGTAGAATTAAAAAACATACTGGCCGATTTAAGTAAGTACTTGCAAACACTCCATTTAAGTGAACTGTATGTCGTCGGTGATTTTATTTCAAAACCTTTTTATTATACCTTACATATGATGGATTACACCAATTTGTGAAACTATAAGGTCGTATCAGGTTACACCAAACAAGATAAATAACAATGGAGCTGCAAGATATGCCCGTACATGCAGCTATAATTATCTCACATAAAGTTCAGAAAGAAATCGAAATCACTGACTAATTCGATAATAAATACCGTGGAGTTCTAAGTTACGTTTCAAGTTTAAGAAAAAGTGTTAATGATAAGTAATTTGTGCGTGTATACGAGGTGTCTCATATTTTGATATATCAGTAATTGTAATTTTGGTTAACTTGGAAGATATATCTGGAATCTAGAATAACAGTTAATAGGAAATAAAATAATAAAAATAACAGGAATAATTGGCAGTAAAGGACTGGCAGCTGTTTATTTACAATTCTTGATAATTTAATTCGTTGGATTGTTCCCTCAGTATAAACCCTGGCAGACGCAGCGATTTCATGGATCACTGCATAAACAGTGAGAATATGTTCAAAACTTTGCCTTGCGAAAGTGCGTGTAAATAACACATTCTATCCCCGTCGTGACGTCACTTTCGTTGTTCTTCAACTTAATGCCAAGGGCGCGATTAGAATCATAAAGGTTAGATACAGCTGAGGAAAAATGAATTATATAGGAGAAATTTGTTTAGATTTAAATTTTTACTAAACAGCTCGAAACTACCACTCGAGACTAATAATGTAAGTAAAGAATATTATTTAGGTATTAAGCAAATCACAACTTACACACTTTTTTATTTATTATGAAATTACCTACTTTCTGTATATTGTTGCCCTAATATACTAGTAAGGTAAATACTTTAAAACACTCATTACACAGGCCTAGAAAAAAAATTCTGCTCCTAGAACTAAACCTATTATGCCTTAAGTATTTTTGTGTGCTGAATCCTAATATTCAATTTAAAAAAGATTCTACCGCGTAGACTTCGAGTAAATCCCAGTTTTTATTGTCAAAAAACCGAATTTTGACGATAAAAACTCGAACGTTATGGCATACGGGGCAATAGTCTTGAGCTTATTAAGTCATATTTATACAAGAGAAAGCAAATAATTAAATGAAATGCTGCTATCTCTCAATCACATTCAGTTTTCTATGGAGTACCTCAAGGCTCCGTGTTAGGACCTCTTCTCTTTATAATCTATTTGAATGATATGCCACTCTGCTTAAATAAAAATATATATATCCTATATGCTACGTAGACATCTCTCTTAGTCAAGTCGAAAGACGCTACTGTTCCTGAAGCTGTTCTCTAAAACTTACTAATTGGTTTAGTATCAATTATTTGAGCCCAAATATTGAGAAAACTCAAACAATACTTTTTTGTACATCAAACATTGCTTCTGATAGAGTTTCGTCTGTGTGTGTATATTTAGATAGCTCATTAAACTGGCTACCTCACGTAGACTACCTAACTGGCAGGTTAGATGGAATGTAATCCGATCTTAAAACCTATTAAAACGTATAAAAATAAAGAACTCACTTTTGGAAAACTGTTTTTACTCTTTACTCAAAAAATATCCCAATCATATCTTTTAATATCCTTTTGACAATGTTTGAACTCTGAACAAATATTTATGTGTACTTATATGTCGTAGTCCTTTAATGAAAACCGTCATTTCGTGAAAAGCCTAGGTAGTACATGAACTGCCGGCATATCATGTAAATTCTTGAAGTTGCACAATCTACCTAGATATTTCGTGAAACGCCTTGGTCGTCTCGGCACATGATGTTTAAAGTCGTTGTACACGATCTGCCGCAAATTAGATATTGACTGATCATAAAGTGACTGATACCCGGTAGATTGTGTTATGTTGTGTGTTTCAGGTTAGGTTAGTTGCCGATTCGGCCCATTTTTTTGCCTCGAAGCCATGTTGCGCTGTTTGTTTTGTTCATTATGGAAATTAAGAGTGAAAAAGACTTGCTCGTGATCATTACAAAGATATGGAGGTTTAATTAATTCATTTTGAAGTTAGGTTCAGATTTATTTGGCACGTTTCGGGTTTTAGATTGTTAACGAAATTACGAACTACGAATATAACATCTTAACCTAACCTAACCTCAAAATTAATTAAACATTTTTCGCATCTCATTTAATTTTCTGATGGTATATGGTCATTTATTCGGCTTTGCTTCATAGTACTCTTTGTAATGATTTGAACAAGTCTTTTTCACTCTTACTTTCCATAATAAACAAAACAAATAGGCAGCAAGTAATAGAACACAATCTGCCGGTCTAATTTGCGACAGATCGTGTAGAATGACTTTAAATGTCAAATGCCGAGACGACCACGGCGTTTCACGAAATCTTTAGGCAGATTATGCAACCTTAAGAATTTGTATAATATGCTGGCAGCTCATGTACTGCCTAGGCCTTTCACGAAATGACGTACTTCATCAAACGACTACGACATATTAGTGGAGTGCCGTTAGATTTATACCTAGGAACCCATTTCCTATGAATCAAGTTTAATGAAACTTTTTGCATTGTGTTGCTAAAACCTAATACTAAAATGTTTATGGATTAGAAATTGACGTTTTTTTTTATTTAAAAGTTCATCGAGATCTACAAATTTTTTGAAAAAATACTCAATTCACATAAGTTTTAATAGTTTTTATTCTGTAGACAAAAAAATCGTACCTGAGTAGTATTATAAGTTTGTGATTACAAATTTAAGGTAAAAAATTACAAATTCAAAATGTGGAACCCAAAATGGCGGCTAAAAAACTTTAAAATAAGACATCATTAATACAAAAAACATTCGAATTTCTGTAGAAATTGTTAAATCACATAATTCATCAATAATTTTAATCAATAATTTTAACAAAATATACTATTTATCTTCGATATCTTCGTTTTCAACTTCGCTTATTTCTATAATAGGAAAAGCAACTATCACCATTGCATTCGGAACAAGCTGCATGCTTTCTGCATCCACAAGCAGCTCCGCGTCCTCTCTTACTTGTACAAAAAATAATTTTAAGTAGATTTTCAGGGGCTGGTGTCTTATTCAACGAGACTGATTTTAGCAGCGAAACTAGCAACGAAAACAAATATTTTTTTGTTTGCATTTTTGAATACATATATTCGTAGGTAATGATAATATCAACATTTTTACCTACAAATTATGACCCAGGAGCTAATAAGAAGGTTATTAGCCTCAAATTCTCAAAATAATTTTGACGACCAACGCGTATTAATCAGGTAAAACTCGTAAAAAAAAAATAGTAACCTGGCCCTGTTCGGACCGATTTTAATCGAAAGGAGGGCTCTTTAGCTTTAATTTAAAAAAAAAATGAGGTCCCCAGCACATCTAACATATAAGTTAATCGAGAAATAGTCGTTGACGGCGTTTCCGCTGCTAGCGCATTTTTTATGTTAAACTAAGATAAAATAAGATCTATTAATCTGCCCCTTTTCGGACCCATTTTAGTCGAAAGGTGGGCTCTTTAAGTGGGCTTTAATTTAAAAGAAAATGAAATCCCCAGCACATTTAATATAGAAGTTAATCCTGAAATAGTCATTGATGGCGTTTCCGCTGTTAGCGCATTTTTTATGTTAAACTAAAATAAAATAAGATCTATTAACCTGGCCCTTTTCGGACCCATTTTATACGAAAGTGGGCTCTAGCTTTAATTTAAAAAAAAAATTAATTCCCCAGCACATCTAACATAGAAGTTGATCGGGAAATAGTCCTTGAAGGCGTTCCCGCTGCTAGCACATTTTTTAAGATACACTAAAATAAAATGAGAACTATTAACCTGGCTCTTTTCGGATTAATTTCAATCGAAAGGTGGGCTCTTTATCTTTAATTTTTTTTTTAAATTAAGTCCCTAGCACATCTAACATAGAAGTTAGCCGCGAAACAGACGACAGCGTTTTCGCTGCTAGAGCGTAATTTCTCAAGTAATATGTTAATAAAAAAAAAATTGAATTTCAAATCACTTTTAGTCGAAGGGTGAGTTCCTTAGCTTTAATTAAAAAAATAAAAATAAAAAAATAAGTCCCCAGCACATCTAACAGAAGTTAATCGCGAAATAGTCGTTGATGGCGTTTCCGCTGCTAGCGCATTTTTTATGTTAAACTAAAATAAAATAAGATCTATTAACCTGGCCCATTTCAGACCCATTTTAATCGAAATGTGGGTTTTTTAGCTTTAGTTTAAAGAAAAAATAAAGTCCCTAGTACATCTAACAGATGCGAAACGTCGCGATGTGAACGTCTATTTCGCGGCTAACTTCTATGTTAGATGTACTAGGGACTTTTTAAATTAAAACTAAAGAGCCCTATTAAAATCGGTCCGAATTTGTCCAGGTTACTATTTTTTTTTAATACGAATTTTACCTGAAAAATACGCGTTGGTCGTCAAAATTATTTTGAGAATTTGAGGCTAATAGCCTTCTTATTAGCTCCTGGGTCATAATTTGTAGGTAAAAATGTTGATATTACCATTACCTAAGAATAATATGTATTAAAAAATGCAAACAAAAAAATTTTTGTTTTCGCTGCTAGTTTCGCTGCTAAAATCAGTCTCGTTGAATAAGCCACCAGCCCCTGAAAATCTACTTAAAATTATTTTTTGTACATGTAAGACGGGATGCGGAGCTGCTTGTGGATGCAGAAAGCATGGATTACCTTGCATTGCAGCTTGTTCCTATAATAGAAATAAGAGAAGTTGAAAACGAAGATATCGAAGATAAATAGTATATTTTGTTAAAATTATTATGAATTATGTGATTTAACAATAAGTTTGTTTCTACAGAAATTCTAATGTTTTTTTTATTAAAGATGTCTTATTTTAAAGTTTTTTGGCCGCCATTTGGGTCCCACATTTTGAATTTGTAATTTTTTACCTTAAATTTCTAATCACAAACCTACAATACTACCCAGGTACAATTTTTTTGTCTACAGAACAAAACCTATTAAAACTTATGTGAAATAAGTTTTTTTTCAAGGAATTTGTAGCAGACCACGATGAACTTTTAAATAAAAAAAATAGTATATTGTGTATTTAGGTGTGAAAGCAATACATTCCCGGACGACGATGCAAATTGTTGGCCGAGGCGCTAGCCGAGGCCAACAAGCATCGAAGTCCGGGAATGTGCTTTCACACCGAAGTACACATACTATTTTTTCTGAAATCACAATCAATATTATTATAAATTAAGGAATTTGTATTAATGCATAACATTTCTTCATTACAATCTAACTGCTTACTAATAAATGCAATTACTTCCACATCCAGTGGAAGTATAGTAACGACAAAAAAATTTTTAAAAATTTGTATTGTTCAAATAGGCTTAGAATGTCATGAAACGTCGAGATTTTAAGTTTGAGCGAAAAAAAAAATTTCTGTCGGTCTGTAACTTTTTTTGTGCGCACGTTTACTCTGAAACCGCTTAAGATATTGACTTGAAATTTGGTACACGTATGTATTTTAACGTGATCTGGAACTAGATTATATTTTCATCTTGTTCCATCGAAGGGTTGGAGGTAAATTTGGGGTAAATAGGTATATTAAGCAGGTAAGAGTCTAGAAAATTGGTATTTAGTATATTAAAGAGAAGCTAAGGTCTCAAAAAAAATTTTGGCATTAGCCACCCCCATTACCACCCCCACCCCATTATTAAAGGGGATGAAAAAAAATTGTGATTTAGTGTGTGTACAAGAACCAGAAACCTCCAAATATTTTTTTTACTTCATCCACCCCCACTACCACCCCCTATCACCACCCCCACCCCACTACCGATGTGGGGTATCGTTTTATAGGTTTTTGGGGTAGAGGATTTCAAATATTATATTATTAAAGCTCCATAAACAATTATTTCCACATACAAATTTTTTTCGTTGTGAGTGACTTGGATAGAAAATCTGGATGTGGAAGTAGTGATTCCTTGGGCAGCGGTTTTAAATTATGAAATAGGAAATTTTTACATTTCTTACATTTGTGTCATTTTATATGTATATCGTCTTGTATGTTCTATAGTACAATTTATGTTTTATATCGTGATTAGGTATATATTTCGTATATTTACATTCTTTTATTTTATATATTTATCCTTGATTTGCCCTACGTACCTAATTATATATCTATTTATTGGCCACTAAACTATCGATCTATCTAATGGCCCGCCCGTATTCTAGAAAATTTCAGAATATTAAAAAGTTTACTACAAAAATATCCTAATTTGTTAAGAAATTCGTTACGTATTACTTCCACATCCAGTGGAAGTATAGTAACGACAAAAAAATTTAAAAAAAACATTTATTGTTCAAATAGGCTTAGAATGTCATGAAACGTCGAGATTTTAAGTTTGAGCGAAAAGAAAAATTCTGTCTGTCGATCTGTCTGTAACTTTTTTTGTGCGCATGTTTACTCTGGAACCGTTAAAGATATTGACTTGTTTGGTACACATATGTACTTTAACGAGATCTAGAACTAGATTATATTTTCATCTTTTTCCGTCGAAGAGTTGGGTGGTAAATTGGTTTTGGGGTAAATTGGTAAATCAAGGTAAGAGTCCATAAAATTGGTGTTTAGTATATACAAGAGAAGCTAAGGTCTCAAAAAAATTTTTGGCATTAGCCACCCCCATTACCATAATTGTTGAAGGGGATGGAAAAAAAGTGATTTAGTGTTTGTACAAGAACCAGAAACCTCAAATATTATATTATTAAAATTCCATAAACAATTATTATACTCTTCGCAAAAACGAAGAGTATATTGTATTTGATCGGCACATTTCTAAAATCGTAAATATCGCTCGTAGAGAAAAAACTTTCATATCATTGTGTTAGTGAACGAATTCTGAACAACTTTCAAAATGTCCATCTGCCCGTCCGTCTGTCCGTCCGTCCGTCCGTCCGTCCGTCCGTCCGTCCGTCCGTCTGTCCGTCTGTTCGTCTGTCCGTCCGTCACGTTTCTTGTAAGCACGATAACTTAAGAAAGAAAAGTCCGATTGTATTGAAATTTAGAACGTAAGTTAGTGTTAGATAGAGGAAGAACACTATTGTTTTTGAAGAAAATCGATCGGTAAATAAAAAAGTTATTAATTATTTAATTTAAAAAAAATATATTCTCTTAATTTTTGTCGCTTGTACTAAAATGGAAATCTTGCGAAATATTATTTCCATAATATATTTTTTTTGTTTATGAATTTTACTAATATATATTTCATAGGAGTACGAGTTGAAATATGTATAATTGTCGAAAGGTATAGGTATATCACAGACAATCAATTGTCGTAGCAATATGTGGTGGCGCAGCGGCTAAAGCAACGCATTGTTCTAAATTATTCTTCCTAATTATAATCTTTATTTTATCTTAACCTCCAGATTTGTTAACATTTTAAACTATACATTAAGCAGCTTGGCATCCGCTTCGTTCAGTAACCACCATTATCTGAAGCGGGTTTTTTGGTTTGGTTCTTTTTCCCGTATTAGCATAGGTATCATAATTTAAAACAGTGCGCTTTACTTCCAGTTAATATTAAGTTTTATAATCCATTTTTTTTTTGGAAGTTTATCTGTTAATACCTTTTTTAATTTGCCCCATGGTGAATGGAGTTCAGGTCAAAGTTTTATTTTTTGAAGTTGACCAGAGTCCGCTCCGTCCTGTCATTCAACTGTCACGGAGCTGCGCTCCGTGAATGTCTGACAGTATTCGGACACGGGTGTCTGGGATATATTGTAATATATAATAATAATAAAGTTTGATTGTTTGCTTTGCGTTGCAATCCAAAGGTCCCGTGTTCGAATCCCACACAGGTTGGATATTTTTTTAAATTTTTTTTATATAATTTTTTTCACAGCAAAGATGGTATCACAATATTTAGGATGTCCAAAAACTAACATTATTTACAAGAAAATTGCGAAGAGTATCCTATAGAATGTGTAACAATTATATATAAAAAGCTCAGTAAATTGGCGAAGAGTACGTTTTTAGATGTACCTGAAGTTTCGAACGTTCACTTGAACGAATTTCATATGAAAATGAAAAATTAATAAAAACCAAAAGCCGACTTAGTCGTACAATTTTTTTTAGCAACATTTGCTGGAAACAATATCTAAAATACTCTTTCAAAGCCTCCTTCGCATCGAAGGTCTCCAACGCACCCTTAACCACCCTTAAGTTAAAAAAATTACCAAAAATTAAATCTGGCTTACACCAAAAATTTTCTTGGCCACATTTGCTTAGAATAATGTCCTAAACATACCCTCAAAATCTCGTTCTCACGTAACGTGCGGAACACACCCTTAATCAACCCCTCATTTTAAAAAAATTGACCAAAAATTAAAACGGACTTACACCAAAAATTTTCTTGGCCACATTTGCTAAGAATAATGTCCTAAACATACCATCAAAACGTCATTCTCATGTAACTTGCGGAACACACCCTTAACCAACCCTCGAATTTAGAAAATTACCAATAATTATATATTTCTTACACCAAAAATTTTCTTGGCCACATTTGCTTAGAATAATAACCTAAACATACCCTCAAAATCTCGTTCTCACGTAACGTGCGGAACACCCCCTAATCAACCCCTCATTTTAAAAATATTGACCAAAAATTAAAACGGGCTTACACCAAAAATTTTCTTGGCCACATTTGCTAAGAATAATGTCCTAAACATACCCTCAAAACGTCATTCTCATGTAACTTGCGGAACACACCCTTAACCAACCCTCGAATTTAGAAAATTACCAATAATTATATATTTCTTACACCAAAAATTTTCTTGGCCACATTTGCTTAGAATAATGTCCTAAACATACCCTCAAAACTTCATTTTCATGTCACTTCCGGAACACCCCATAATCATCCCTCATGTTAAAAAATTGACCAAAAATTAAAACTGGCTTACACCAAAAATTTTCTTGCCTACATATGCTTAGAATAATGTACTAAACATATTCTCAAAATCTCGTTCTCACGTAACGTGCGGAATACACCCTTAATCAACCCCTCATTTTGAAAAAATGACCAAAAATTAAAACTGGCTTACACCAAAAACTTTCTTAGCCACGTTTGCTAAGAATAATGTCCTAAACATACCCTCAAAACGTCATTCTCATGTCACTTCCGGAACACACCCCTAACCAACCCTTCAATTCAGAAAATTACCAATAATTATATCTTTCTTACACCAAAAATTTTCTTGCCTACATTTGCTTAGAATAATATACTAAACATATCCTCAAAATCTCGTTCTCACGTAGCGTGTGGAATACACCCTTAATCAACCCCTCATTTTAAAAAATTGACCAAAAATTAAAATTGGCTTACACCAAAAATTTTCTTGCCTACATTTGCTTAGAATAATGTACTAAACATATCCTCAAAACCTCGTTCTCACGTAACGTGCGGAACACACCCTTCATCTTAAAAAAATTGACCACAAATTAAAACGGGCTTACACCAAAAATTTTCTTGGCCACATTTGCTAAGAATAATGTCCTAAACATACCCTCAAAACGTCATTCTCATGTAACCTGCGGAACACACCCTTAACCAACCCTAGAGTTTAGAAAATTACCAATAATTATATATTTCTTACACCAAAAATTTTCTTGGCCATATTTGCTTAGAATAACGTCCTAAACATACCCTCAAAACATCATTTTCATGTCACTTCCGGAACACCCCATAGTCATCCCTCATGTTAAAAAATTGACCAAAAATTAAAACTGGCTTACACCAAAAATTTTCTTGCCTAGATTTGCTTAGAATAATGTACTAAACATATCCTCAAAATCTCGTTCTCACGTAACGTGCGGAATACACCCTTAATCAACCCCTCATTTTGAAAAAATGACCAAAAATTAAAACTGGCTTACACTAAAAACTTTCTTAGCCACATTTGCTAAGATTAATGTCCTAAACATACCCTCAAAACGTTATTTTCATGTCACTTCCGGAACACACCCCTAACAACCCCTAACTTCAGAAAATTACCAATAATTATATCTTTCTTACACCAAAAATTTTCTTGCCTACATTTGCTTAGAATAATGTACTAAACATATCCTCAAAATCTCGTTCTCACGTAACGTGCGGAATACACCCTTAATCAACCCCTCATTTTGAAAAAATGACCAAAAATTAAAACTGGCTTACACTAAAAACTTTCTTAGCCACATTTGCTAAAATTAATGTCCAAAACATACCCTCAAAACGTCATTCTCATATCACTTCCGGAACACACCCCCAACCAACCCTTGACTTCAGAAAATTACCAATAATTATATCTTTCTTACACCAAAAATTTTCTTGGCCACATTTGCTTAGAATGACGTCCTAAACATACCATCAAAACGTCATTTTCATGTCACTTCCACACCTTTAACCAACCCTTGACTTTAGAAAATTACCAATAATTTTCTTTCTTACACCAAAAATTTTCTTGCCTACATTTGCTTAGAATAATGTCCTAAGCATGTCCTCAAAATCTCGTTCTCACGTAGCGTGCGGAATACACCCTTAATCAACCCTTCATTTTAAAAAAATGACCAAAAATTAAAACTGTCTTACACCAAAAATTTTCTTAGTTACACTTACTAAGAATAATGTCCTAAACATACCCTCAAAACGTCATTCTCATGTCACTTCCGGAACACACCCTTAACCAACCCTTGACTTTAGAAAATTATCAATAATTATATCTTTCTTACACCAAACATTTTCTTGGCCATATTTGCTTAGAATAATGTCCTAAACATATCCTCAAAACGTCACTCTCATGTCACTTCCGGAACACACCCCTAACCAACCCTTGACTTCAGAAAATTACCAATAATTATATCTTTCTTACACCAAAAATTTTCTTATCCACATTTGCTTAGAATAATGTACTAAACATATCCTCAAAATCTCGTCCTCACGTAACGTGCGTAATACACCCTTATTCAACCCCTCATTTTAAAAAAATGACCAAAAATTAAAACTGGCTTACACCAAAAATTTTCTTGGCCACATTTGATAAGAATAATGACCTAAACATACCCTCAAAACGTCATTCTCATGTCACTTCCGGCACACACCCCCAACCAACCCTTGACTTCAGAAAATTACCAATAATTATTACCACGATTATTACCACGGGACTTATCACATGGAGCCGCAGTCGCGTGCCGATTAGATACGAAAATTCATAACAACCTACGATGACAGGACCAATCATACGTGACATTTCATCGAGGCCTCTTGTTGGGTTAGCTCTAGCGCCCGCTACGCCATTCGCCACCTATAAACAGAAAAGAAACAATAACACAAAGCCGTGGCCAAGAGTGGGCATGCGCGACTGGGCACAGGACATTTGTGGAGAAACATAACTCGGAGAATTTCACTTCAATTCGAGCAGAAGCAGCAGTGGCAATCAATAAGAACCCGAAGATAACAGGTAAAATTTTATCGAAACGTCGTTTAAGCAACCATAAAATATAAAAAATATTCCTTGGAAAGAGAAAAAATTGAGGAGTCACTGAAAACTTGAAGGTTAGGCAGGTTACACCAATAAAATTAACAAACCCATGCGTCCCTAACTCCAGCGGGTACAGAAATGTGTTTTTAGGAGTGTAAAGGGGTAAAAAATAGATTTTTTAAAATTATCTCGGAAAAATATTATCTTTTTTAAACCTCTTATTTTTCTCGCAGTTGATTTTGATTTTCTACCAACCCCTGTATGATGAACATTGACCGAGATAGAAAATTATGTTTTTTTTTTTTTAGCGAGTTGAGAGTACGGCAAGCATGTATGCATGTACGTGCATGATTGCGTGAATGTGTACACGTCCGTACGTGTGTGAGCCATCTCGTTTTCGAGTGTTTCAAGGCCTGTCAGACAGTCTGAAACATAGATAGGAAATTGTATAAGGGGTGTTTGGTAGAGCGATGCTGAGACCCTGAACAGAGAGGTATAGGGGTCATTTGGCATATATCACCAAACATACATACCTTAAATTTAACTTTTCACACTCTGAAATATTTGTTCTCTTCATCCGAAATAAGTAAATAAGTAAATAAAATAAAAAAAATCGTTTAGATTTTACAATTATTTTGAAAACAACCTCTTCTATTGGTATTATACACACATACATACAAGTTTTATCCATTACAAAAACGTTACAGAATTATTACTTTTATGCTCAAAATGAGTTCCATTATTTTAAAGTATTTCCCTGCCCGACTTCTTATTTCAACCGTAATCATTCTTAGTGTCTTATTTCTGTTCGTAATTACAGGGCAGCTTGCTTCATTTTTGCCATCGAACTGATGGCAAAAATGAAGCAAGCTGCTTTGAATTTCTCACTGTAGACAAGTTTCTTCGTTCTTGGCAAATGTGGCCAAGAAAAATTTTGATTTAAGAAAGATATAATTATTGGTAATTTTCTAAAGTCAAGTGACATGAGAATGACGTTTTGAGGGTATGTTTAGAACATTATTCTTAGCAAATGTGGCTAAGAAAATTTTTGGTGTAAGCCAGTTTTAATTTTTGGTCATTTTTTTAAAATGAGGGGTTGATTAAGGGTGTATTCCGCATGTTACGTGAGAACGAGATTTTGAGGATATGTTTAGGACATTATTCTAAGCAAATGTAGGCAAGAAAATTTTTGGTGTAAGAAAGATATAATTATTGGTAATTTTCTAAAGTTAAGGGTTGGTTAGGGGTGTGTTCCGGAAGTGACATGAGAATGACGTATTGAGGGTTTGTTTAGGACATTATTCTAAGCAAATATGGCCAACAAAATTTTTGGTGTAAGAAATATATAATTATTGGTAATTTTCTAAATTCGAGGGTTGGTTAAGGGTGTGTTCCGCAAGTTACATGAGAATGACGTTTTGAGGGTATGTTTAGGACATTATTCTTAGCAAATGTGGTCAAGAAAATTTTTGGTGTAAGCCAGTTTTAATTTTTGGTAATTTTTTTTAAATAAGGGGTTGATTAAGGGTGTATTCCGCACGTTACGTGAGAACGAGATTTTGAGGATATGTTTAGTACATTATTCTAAGCAAATGTAGGCAAGAAAATTTTTGGTGTAAGCCAGTTTTAATTTTTGGTCAATTTTTTAAAATGAGGGGTTGATTGAGGGTGTATTCCGCACGCTACGTGAGAACGAGATTTTGACGATATGTTTAGTACATTATTCTAAGCAAATGTAGGCAAGAAAATTTTAGGTGTAAGAAAGATATAATTATTGGTAATTTTCTGAAATCAAGGGTTGGTTAGGGGTGTGTTCCGGAAGTGACATGAGAATGACGTTTTGAGGGTATGTTTAGGACATTAATCTTAGCAAATGTGGCTAAGAAAGTTTTTAGTGTAAGCCAGTTTTAATTTTTGGTCATTTTTTCAAAATGAGGGGTTGATTAAGGGTGTATTCCGCACTTTACGTGAGAACGAGATTTTGAGGATATGTTTAGTACATTATTCTAAGCAAATCTACGCAAGAAAATTTTTGGTGTAAGCCAGTTTTAATTTTTGGTCAATTATTTAACATGAGGGATGACTATGGGGTGTTCCGGAAGTGACATGAAAATGACGTTTTGATGGTATGTTTAGGACGTCATTCTAAGCAAATGTGGCCAAGAAAATTTTAGGTGTAAGAAATATATAATTATTGGTAATTTTCTAAATTCGAGGGTTGGTTAAGGGTGTGTTCCGCAAGTTACATGAGAATGACGTTTTGAGGGTATGTTTAGGACATTATTCTTAGCAAATGTGGCCAAGAAAATTTTTGGTGTAAGCCCGTTTTAATTTTTGGTCAATTTTTTTAAAATGAGGGGTTGATTAAGGGTGTGTTCCGCACGTTACGTGAGAACGAGATTTTGAGGGTATGTTTAGTACATTATTCTAAGCAAATGTAGGCAAGAAAATTTTTGGTGTAAGCCAGTTTTAATTTTTGGTCATTTTATTTAAATAAGGGGTTGATTAAGGGTGTATTCCGCACGTTACGTGAGAACGTGATTTTGAGGATATGTTTAGTACATTATTCTAAGCAAATGTAGGCAAGAAAATTTTTGGTGTAAGCCAGTTTTAATTTTTGGTCAATTTTTTAAAATGAGGGGTTGATTAAGGGTGTATTCCGCACGCTACGTGAAAACGAGATTTTGAGGATATGTTTAGTACATTATTCTAAGCATATGTAGGCAAGAAAATTTTTGGTGTAGGCCAGTTTTAATTTTTGGTCAATTTTTTAACATGAGGGATGATTATGGGGTGTTCCGGAAGTGACATGAAAATGAAGTTTTGAGGGTATGTTTAGGACATTATTCTAAGCAAATGTGGCCAAGAAAATTTTTAGTGTAAGAAATATATAATTATTGGTAATTTTCTAAATTCGAGGGTTGGTTAAGGGTGTGTTCCGCAAGTTACATGAGAATGACGTTTTGAGGGTATGATTAGGACATTATTCTTAGCAAATGTGGCCAAGAAAATTTTTGGTGTAAGCCCGTTTTAATTTTTGGACAATTTTTTTAAAATGAGAGGTTGATTAGGGGGTGTTCCGCACGTTACGTGAGAACAAGATTTTGAGGGTATGTTTAGGACATTATTCTAAGCAAATGTGGCCAAGAAAATTTTTGGTGTAAGAAATATATAATTATTGGTAATTTTCTAAATTCGAGGGTTGGTTAAGGGTGTGTTCCGCAGGTTACATGAGAATGACGTTTTGAGGGTACGTTTAGGACATTATTCTTAGCAAATGTGGCCAAGAAAATTTTTGGTGTAAGCCAGTTTTAATTTTTGGTCATTTTATTTAAATGAGGGGTTGATTAAGGGTGTATTCCGCACGTTACGTGAGAACGAGATTTTGAGGATATGTTTAGTACATTATTCTAAGCAAATGTAGGCAAGAAAATTTTTGGTGTAAGCCAGTTTTAATTTTTGGTCAATTTTTTAAAATGAGGGGTTGATTAAGGGTGTATTCCGCACGCTACGTGAGAACGAGATTTTGAGGATATGTTTAGTACATTATTCTAAGCAAATGTAGGCAAGAAAATTTTTGGTGTAAGAAAGATATAATTATTGGTAATTTTCTGAAATCAAGGGTTGGTTAGGGGTGTGTTCCGGAAGTGACATGAGAATGACGTTTTGAGGGTATGTTTAGGACATTATTCTTAGCAAACGTGGCTAAGAAAGTTTTTGGTGTAAGCCAGTTTTAATTTTTGGTCATTTTTTCAAAATGAGGGGTTGATTAAGGGTGTATTCCGCACGTTACGTGAGAACGAGATTTTGAGATATGTTTAGTACATTATTCTAAGCATATGTAGGCAAGAAAATTTTTGGTGTAAGCCAGTTTTAATTTTTGGTCAATTTTTTAACATGAGGGATGATTATGGGGTGTTCCGGAAGTGACATGAAAATGAAGTTTTGAGGGTATATTTAGGATATTATTCTAAGCAAATGTGGCCAAGAAAATTTTTAGTGTAAGAAATATATAATTATTGGTAATTTTCTAAATTCGAGGGTTGGTTAAGGGTGTGTTCCGCAAGTTACATGAGAATGACGTTTTGAGGGTATGATTAGGACATTATTCTTAGCAAATGTGGCCAAGAAAATTTTTGGTGTAAGCCCGTTTTAATTTTTGGACATTTTTTTTAAAATGAGAGGTTGATTAGGGGGTGTTCCGCACGTTACGTGAGAACAAGATTTTGAGGGTATGTTTAGGACATTATTCTAAGCAAATGTGGCCAAGAAAATTTTTGGTGTAAGAAATATATAATTATTGGTAATTTTCTAAATTCGAGGGTTGGTTAAGGGTGTGTTCCGCAGGTTACATGAGAATGACGTTTTGAGGGTACGTTTAGGACATTATTCTTAGCAAATGTGGCCAAGAAAATTTTTGGTGTAAGCCAGTTTTAATTTTTGGTCATTTTATTTAAATAAGGGGTTGATTAAGGGTGTATTCCGCACGTTACGTGAGAACGAGATTTTGAGGATATGTTTAGTACATTATTCTAAGCAAATGTAGGCAAGAAAATTTTTGGTGTAAGCCAGTTTTAATTTTTGGTCAATTTTTTAAAATGAGGGGTTGATTAAGGGTGTATTCCGCACGCTACGTGAGAACGAGATTTTGAGGATATGTTTAGTACATTATTCTAAGCAAATGTAGGCAAGAAAATTTTTGGTGTAAGAAAGATATAATTATTGGTAATTTTCTGAAATCAAGGGTTGGTTAGGGGTGTGTTCCGGAAGTGACATGAGAATGACGTTTTGAGGGTATGTTTAGGACATTATTCTTAGCAAACGTGGCTAAGAAAGTTTTTGGTGTAAGCCAGTTTTAATTTTTGGTCATTTTTTCAAAATGAGGGGTTGATTAAGGGTGTATTCCGCACGTTACGTGAGAACGAGATTTTGAGATATGTTTAGTACATTATTCTAAGCATATGTAGGCAAGAAAATTTTTGGTGTAAGCCAGTTTTAATTTTTGGTCAATTTTTTAACATGAGGGATGATTATGGGGTGTTCCGGAAGTGACATGAAAATGAAGTTTTGAGGGTATATTTAGGATATTATTCTAAGCAAATGTGGCCAAGAAAATTTTTGGTGTAAGAAATATATAATTATTGGTAATTTTCTAAATTCGAGGGTTGGTTAAGGGTGTGTTCCGCAAGTTACATGAGAATGACGTTTTGAGGGTATGTTTAGGACATTATTCTTAGCAAATGTGGCCAAGAAAATTTTTGGTGTAAGCCCGTTTTAATTTTTGGTCAATTTTTTTAAAATGAGGGGTTGATTAGGGGGTGTTCCGCACGTTACGTGAGAACGAGATTTTGAGGGTATGTTTAGGACATTATTCTAAGCAAATGTGGCCAAGAAAATTTTTGGTGTAAGAAATATATAATTATTGGTAATTTTCTAAATTCGAGGGTTGGTTAAGGGTGTGTTCCGCAAGTTACATGAGAATGACGTTTTGATGGTATGTTTAGGACATTATTCTTAGCAAATGTGGCCAAGAAAATTTTAAAATGAGGGGTTGATTAAGGGTGTATTCCGCACGCTACGTGAAAACGAGATTTTGAGGATATGTTTAGTACATTATTCTAAGCATATGTAGGCAAGAAAATTTTTGGTGTAAGCCAGTTTTAATTTTTGGTCAATTTTTTAACATGAGGGATGATTATGGGGTGTTCCGGAAGTGACATGAAAATGAAGTTTTGAGGGTATGTTTAGGACATTATTCTAAGCAAATGTGGCCAAGAAAATTTTTGGTGTAAGAAATATATAATTATTGGTAATTTTCTAAATTCGAGGGTTGGTTAAGGGTGTGTTCCGCAAGTTACATGAGAATGACGTTTTGAGGGTATGATTAGGACATTATTCTTAGCAAATGTGGCCAAGAAAATTTTTGGTGTAAGCCCGTTTTAATTTTTGGACAATTTTTTTAAAATGAGAGGTTGATTAGGGGGTGTTCCGCACGTTACGTGAGAACAAGATTTTGAGGGTATGTTTAGGACATTATTCTAAGCAAATGTGGCCAAGAAAATTTTTGGGGTAAGAAATATATAATTATTGGTAATTTTCTAAATTCGAGGGTTGGTTAAGGGTGTGTTCCGCAGGTTACATGAGAATGACGTTTTGAGGGTACGTTTAGGACAATATTCTTAGCAAATGTGGCCAAGAAAATTTTTGGTGTAAGCCAGTTTTAATTTTTGGTCATTTTATTTAAATAAGGGGTTGATTAAGGGTGTATTCCGCACGTTACGTGAGAACGAGATTTTGAGGATATGTTTAGTACATTATTCTAAGCAAATGTAGGCAAGAAAATTTTTGGTGTAAGCCAGTTTTAATTTTTGGTCAATTTTTTAAAATGAGGGGTTGATTAAGGGTGTATTCCGCACGCTACGTGAGAACGAGATTTTGAGGATATGTTTAGTACATTATTCTAAGCAAATGTAGGCAAGAAAATTTTTGGTGTAAGAAAGATATAATTATTGGTAATTTTCTGAAATCAAGGGTTGGTTAGGGGTGTGTTCCGGAAGTGACATGAGAATGACGTTTTGAGGGTATGTTTAGGACATTATTCTTAGCAAACGTGGCTAAGAAAGTTTTTGGTGTAAGCCAGTTTTAATTTTTGGTCATTTTTTCAAAATGAGGGGTTGATTAAGGGTGTATTCCGCACGTTACGTGAGAACGAGATTTTGAGGGTATGTTTAGGACATTATTCTAAGCAAATGTTTCCAAGAAAATTTTTGGTGTAAGAAATATATAATTATTGGTAATTTTCTAAATTCGAGGGTTGGTTAAGGGTGTGTTCCGCAAGTTACATGAGAATGACGTTTTGATGGTATGTTTAGGACATTATTCTTAGCAAATGTGGCCAAGAAAATTTTAAAATGAGGGGTTGATTAAGGGTGTATTCCGCACGCTACGTGAAAACGAGATTTTGAGGATATGTTTAGTACATTATTCTAAGCATATGTAGGCAAGAAAATTTTTGGTGTAAGCCAGTTTTAATTTTTGGTCAATTTTTTAACATGAGGGATGATTATGGGGTGTTCCGGAAGTGACATGAAAATGAAGTTTTGAGGGTATATTTAGGATATTATTCTAAGCAAATGTGGCCAAGAAAATTTTTGGTGTAAGAAATATATAATTATTGGTAATTTTCTAAATTCGAGGGTTGGTTAAGGGTGTGTTCCGCAAGTTACATGAGAATGACGTTTTGAGGGTATGTTTAGGACATTATTCTTAGCAAATGTGGCCAAGAAAATTTTTGGTGTAAGCCCGTTTTAATTTTTGGTCAATTTTTTTAAAATGAGGGGTTGATTAGGGGGTGTTCCGCACGTTACGTGAGAACGAGATTTTGAGGGTATGTTTAGGACATTATTCTAAGCAAATGTGGCCAAGAAAATTTTTGGTGTAAGAAATATATAATTATTGGTAATTTTCTAAATTCGAGGGTTGGTTAAGGGTGTGTTCCGCAAGTTACATGAGATTGACGTTTTGATGGTATGTTTAGGACATTATTCTTAGCAAATGTGGCCAAGAAAATTTTTGGTGTAAGCCCGTTTTAATTTTTGGTCAATTTTTTTAAAATGAGGGGTTGATTAAGGGTGTGTTCCGCACGTTACGTGAGAACGAGATTTTGAGGGTATGTTTAGGACATTATTCTAAGCAAATGTGGCCAAGAAAATTTTTGGTGTAAGCCAGATTTAATTTTTGGTAATTTTTTTAACTTAAGGGTGGTTAAGGGTGCGTTGGAGACCTTCGATGCGAAGGAGGCTTTGAAAGAGTATTTTAGATATTGTTTCCAGCAAATGTTGCTAAAAAAAATTGTACGACTAAGTCGGCTTTTGGTTTTTATTAATTTTTCATTTTCATATGAAATTCGTTCAAGTGAACGTTCGAAACTTCAGGTACATGTTTTTAGCTTGTTTCCACATACAAAATATTTTCGTTGTGAGTGACTTGGATAGAAAATCTGGATGTGGAAGTAGTGATTCCTTGGGCAGCGGTTTTTTAATGTGAGTTGGTTTGTCTGCGTGTATTTATTTACTGTCTAAAATATACATAAAAAACCGTACGGGAAAGTAACATTCCCGTACGGTTTTGTTGATCGTTGTTTGGCAACGGATCTTCTCCAGTCTGTTTTCTGATAGTTTCTTAGCAACGGACTAAAATACTGGAATTGTGCATTTTTCGATCTGAAATCGCACCGAAAATGTAGACATTGCCGATCGATTTCAGAAAAACGTCAATTTCTAATCCATAAACATTTTAGGATTAGGTTTTAGCAACACAATGCAAAAAGTTTCATTAAAATTGATTCATAGGAACCGGGTTCCAAAGTTTTTGTTTTCACGCCTAACGGCACTCCACTATATACATATGTATGTTTGTCTATATGTGTGCATGCATATTTTTTTCTGTTGTGGTCAATGCAGTTTTATTATATTTATTTATTTCCATAGTAATACGAGTAGTACTTATTTTATTTCTGTTGTAATGTAATTTAAATTGTTATACATATTTTTATATTCTTGTAAACTGACGACTGTAACTTTTTAGATCGCAGAAATAAATTATTCTATTCTGCTCTATTTTATTTTGTTCTATTCTATTATTTTCTATTCTATTCTATATTAGGTAATAAGGCCGAATAAATTTTTTTCAAAACTCTTTTAAAAGATTCTTTGTGTTGACAATTCTGTAACCTATCAGCATCAGTAAATATATTTCTAGCTGTAAAATAATAAAACAATATTATAAACTTTATAATTGTTTCAGTTCTTAAGTCCTTATACACAACACTAGTTATAATGAAAATCTATTCTATTCTATATTAGGTAATAAGGCCGAATAAATTTTTTTCAAAATTCTTTTAAAAGATTCTTTGTGTTGACAATTCTGTAACCTATCAGCATCAGTAAATATATTTCTAGCTGTAAAATAATAAAACAATATTATAAACTTTATAATTGTTTCAGATCTTAAGTCCTTATACACAACACTAGTTATAATGAAAATCGAGTTTGTATCGTATATGATTTCTACAGTTCGAAATACTTTGTTAACAATTTTCAATTCAGGTTTATTTTAGATTTCATATAAACAGTCGTAAAATTTGCACGAGTTGTTGATGGTCGCAAAATTATTTATATTTGGATGCACAAACAAGTACTGAGTAATAACTGCCCTAATTATTAAAATAAATGAAATGGAATATCATGCTTGACAAATAAATACATGCGACAAATTCAGGTATTTTGATGCTCATGTTCTGCAAGTAGAGTAATAAATACAAATATAAAGTATATTTAATTCTTGAGTCTATTTCAGTTAAGAATTTTTGAGTTAACTGGAAATTTTATTAGTCTTCTAAGTGAACTTGAGTCAAAGTCACATTAAAAGGACGCCGCACCAACCTTGTGGAGAATACGAGACTGATTTTAGCAGCGAAAACAATTTTTTTGTTTGCATTTTTGGATACATATATTCGTAGGTAATGATAATATCAACATTTTTACCTACAAATTGTGACCCAAGAGCTAATAAGAAGGCTATTAGCCTTAAATTCTCAAAATAATTTTGACGACCAACGCGTATTTCTCAGGTAAAACTCGTATTAAAAAAAATAGTAAAGTGGGGTTCTTAAGCTTTAATTTGAAAATTAAGTCCCTAGTACATCTAACATAGAAGACAGCGTCTTCTCTGCTAGAGCGTAATTTCTCAAGTAATATGTTAAATAAAAAAAAAAAATGAATATCCTGGCCCATTTCAGACCACTTTTAATCGAGGGGTGAGTTCTTTAGCTTTAATTTAATTTTGTCCCCAGCACATTTAACATAGAAGTTAGGTAATCTAGAAATAGTCGTTGACGGCGTTTGCGCTGCTAACGCATTTTTTATGTTAAACTAAAATAAAATAAGATCTATTAACCTGGCCCGTTTCGAAACCATTTTAATTGAAAGGTGGGCTCTTTACCTTTAATTTAAAAAAAAATTAAGTCCCTAGTACATCTAACATAGAAGTTAACTGCGAAATAGACGTTCACACCGTTTTCGCTGCTAGTAATTAGAATTATGTAAGTAGTTAAATTTAAAAAAAAAATTCCAAGAATCCTTGTCAAATTCTAAGCACATTTTACATTTAGATTGTATTAGGTAGAAGAACGACAAAACTTAACAAAAACTGTATATTTCCCGAGTAAAAAAAAACAGCAATTAAACAGTTAATTAGACATTCCAAAATCAGTTAATGACAGTCTCAACTATGTAACATACATTGAAAAAAAAAAAGATTTCATAAGACATTTTTGTTGTAAACAAATATTTCAAATATGTATTCAACTCGGTATTCAATTATTCAAAATATTTCGTATAACTTTACATTTAAGATAAACACAAACATAAAGCTTATTTTTCAATTAAAACTGAAGAACCCACTTTTCGATTAAAATGGGACCGAAAAGGGCCAGGTTAGCAGATCTTATTTTATTCTAGTGTAACATAAAAATACGCTAGCAGCGGAAACGCCGTCAACGACTATTTCGCGATTAACTTCTATGTTAGATGTGCTGGGGACTTAATTTTTTTTTAATTAAAGCTAAAGAACCCACGCTTCGATTAAAAGTGGTCTGAAATGGGCCAGGCTATTCAATTTTCAGAGAAATGACACTCTAGCAGCGAAAACACTGTCGTCTGTTTCGCGGCTAACTTCTATGTTAGATGTGCTAGGGATTTAATTTTTTTTTTTAATAAAGGTAAAGAGCCCACCTTTCGACTAAAATCAGTTCAAATAGGGCCAGGTTAATAGTTCTCATTTTATTTTAGTGTATCTTAAAAAATGTGCTAGCAGCGAAAACGGTGTGAACGTCTATTTCGCAGCGAAAACGGTGTGAACGTCTATTTCGCGGCTAACTTCTATGTTAGATGTACTAGGGACTTAATTTTTTTTTAAAATTAAAGGTAAATAGCCCACCTTTCGATTAAAATGGGTCCGAAAAGGGCCAGGTTAATAGATCTTATTTTATTTTAGTTTAACATAAAAAATGCGCTAGCAGCAGAAACGCCGTCAACGACCATTTCTCGATTAACTTCTATGTTACATGTGCTGGGGACATTTTTTTAAAATTAAAGCTAAAGAACTCGCCTTTCGATTAAAAGTGGTCTGAAATGGGCCAGGCTATTTAATTTTTTTTTTGCGCTCTAGCAGCGAAAACGCTGTCGTCTGTTTCGCGGCTAACTTCTATGTTAGATGTACTAGGGACTTAATTTTTAAATTAAAGCTAAAGACCCTTCCTTTCGATTAAAATCGGTCCGAATAGGGCCAGGTTATTATTTTTTAATTCGAGTTTTACCTGAAAAATACGCGTTGGTCGCCAAATTTATTTTGGAATTTGAGGCTAATAGCCTTCTTATTAGCTGTAGGGCCATAATTTGTAGGTAAAAATGTTGATATTATCATTACCTACGAATGTATGTATCCAAAAATGCAAAGAAAAAAATTTTTGTTTTCGCTGCTAGTTTCGCTGCGAATATCAGTCTCGTATGGAGAATGGGTTTCTGTCAATTAAGCTGAAAATTCACGATGTTGTAGATCTTGACTTTCTGATCGAAGGTTCTCATGTGCCCAAGTCCACAAAATGGACAGTTTCTGACCTAAATAACTTTCTTCCTATGGTTTCTTACTTATACACAGCACAATAGCCCCAATACTTGGTAAAAATATATTTGGATGTTATGTCACAGAATGTCATTAATAGACCATTTTAGGATGACGTCACAATAAGTCGGCCATATTGCCTGAGGGGCAACCAAACTTTTTATTACATTGTAAATAAAGAAGTAATCTCAGTTTTAAACGTGAAATAAAAATAAAATGCTATCCTTTTGTGCGATAAGGTGCGATTGTGAGATAAGGTTTATTTTGAAAGGTAAAGAAATCACTTTCTGGCAGTCTATTTAATACTACATACGCATAATATAACATACTTATCACTGAAATCTAGCACTTGTTATTTAAATGTAAACTTGCCTTGCCCATAACAATGAATACATTTGAGTTTATCTTTCTTGCACAAATCCAGCCTCATAATATTTATATGCTTGTAAAGATTTGTATGCTTTTAACGGCTGGCCTGTGTAGAAGCTGTGAATCAACTCTAAGTAATATACCATATCAATTACGGATACACAAGGTAAAATAAACAAATCTGCAGAAAGGTCTCCAGTCTCCACTCTGAGGGTGTATGGGTCAATATTGTGTATTATTTTGACTTTCTCATCATAGCGACACTTTACCTCACCCATAAAGGTTGAATAATATTCACTTCATGACATTATTACGAAAACACACACAGTTTCTCAAGAAAAACTAGACAAAAAATATATAAAACCACGCAAACTGCGTTTGGTTGCCCCTCAAGCAAATTGGCCGACTTGTCAAAACCACGTGACCTAAAATGGTCTATTGTTTTAACGTAAAACAATTAATGTACTGACGAATGTACTGTCGTGAGCAAAAAAAAATAGGACAACTGTTTTTTCTAATGTAAATCTGTCTCTATTTGCACACTTGCAATGAATTTTGACAAATAACTGACAATGTCACAAAAATTAAATTTAGATGTGCACAACTGGATTTTAGTAAAAATACGTTATAAGACTTGTCCCATTTTTTTTGTGTGTGTCGTTTTTGGTAGTTCTCTTTTCTGTGGCCGTACTAAGTACATGTGAAAAATGTTTCTAGCTATACTTATACACAGCACAGTAACCCTAATACTTGTTAAAAATATATTGGGTCACAGAATGCCATTTATTGTTTTAACCTAAAACAATAAATTAACTGACGGATGCACCTACAACAAAATGGCGTCAATGGAATTTTGGCGAGAGGCCTAAGTGTCGTTTCCGCTAGTTCTCTTTTCTGTTACCATACTAACTACATGTGAAATTTAATGTTTCTGGCTATACATACTAGTTTTGGGAAGATAAACCGCTGTGACTGTCAGGCAGACGGACGGACGTTCAGTATAGTTGTTGACTCTGAGAAAGTTTACCTATTTCATTTTCTTAGTTTCAAACTAATACTAACGAGAAACTTTGTCAACACTATGGATACGATTAAAATTGTAATCGATTTGGTTGTCTAGTTTCTGTAGGTAATTTTTTTTTTAGCTCAACCACTTCATCTTATATGTTTTATATTTATTAATATTTTTTCTTGCTATATATTTTATTTTGATATAACGAGGTTAAGCGCCATTAAAATTGAAGGTTCTCAAATTACCTGTCATGAAAACACTATCGTCGAATCTTGGACACCTGATTGATATATTGATATTGCTGTGCGTGGTCATAAACAATCATATAAGGGTTTTGGTATTACAATTACGATAAATAATTGGCTTTCTCACATTACATGTTAAAATTTGTTATTTATTACGATAACTAAACTGGCAACAGTTAAAGAGGTATATTTTAAGTGGGCCTGGAAGGTTTTAAGAAAAATGTTCGTCAAGTGTAAATTTTTATAAGCCGAGCCGAATTTTTCGGTCATTTTTACTTTACTTTTTTACTTTTTAAATAATTATTCAAGTTTTATTTTGTGAATATGGCGTGTATTCCCAAACCTAATAAATAATTTCAATAGATTAAAAAATTCGACCGCGAAAAAGGAAATTCGAACTAAAACAACCTAAACAAGATTACCATAAATATTAAAACCGCTGCCCAAGGTATCACTACTTCCACATCCAGATTTTCTATCCAAGTCTCTCACAACGAAAAAATTTTGTGTGTGGAAATAATTGTTTATAATATAATATTTGAAATCGTCTACCTCAAAAACCCATCAAACGGTATCCACATCGGTAATGGGGTGGGGGTGGTGATAGAGGTGAGGTTTTTGGTTCTTGTACACACACTAAATCACAATTTTTTTCACCCCCTTTAATAATGGGGTGAACGAGGGGGTGAAGGTGGTAATGGTGGTGGTTAATGCCAACAAATTTTTTGGGACTTTAACTTCTCTTGTAAATACTAAATACCAATTTTATGGACTCTTACCTGCTTGACTTACCTATTTACCCCCATTTACCCCATTTTACCCCCCAACCCTTCAACGGAATAAAACGAAAATATAATCTAGTTCCAGATCTCATTAAAATATATGTACCAAATTTCAAGTCAATATCTTCCAGAGTAATCGTGCACACAAAAAAAAATTACAGACAGGCAGACCCACAGGCAGAATTTTTTTTCTCAAACTTAGTCTCGACGTTTTATAGTCCCTTGAGGTAAACCAGAAAAAAGCAAAAAACCCAAAAGTTCTGCGACTGGACCGCAAGACATCTTCGTTTTCGAGGGCGGGGAACACGATAGTGACAATATTTTCAGACCTATCCCCCAACTACTATCCTTGTTTCCTATTTTCCGGTGGTAGGCATTTTTTTATCGGAAAATTTTATTAACGAAAGTTGTTCAGAATTATCTAAAAACCCTAAATCCAAAAGGGTATAGCAGAATAAGCTCGGCAAAATGACCCCAGAAACGTTTGGGCCTAATTCGGTGTCAGTAGATCGACAATAGGAAAAGAAATGTTTTCCTCGAGTTTTGGCCCCCCGTCGCCACGGGTAATCCTTGTACCCTAATAAACATGACATTTCGTTTTCATTTTTTATCTCTGCAAGTTGTGCGTTAATTTTTTTTTTAATGCCTTATTTAGATTAACGTCCTGGCGAAGTTTAGCTAATGCTACTCTACCACTTAACCAGGACGGCAAGATGAGTTACGATCACCCATCTAAGTGACGGACTCGCATCGGCGTGCTTGACTTCGCCGATCGATGTCTAGTCACTGAAACCGGTACCGTATCTCACCTCACCTCAATTATTATGAAAAAAATAGACGATGTACATGTAATTTAAATGCATTTTATGAAAAAAAATCAGCTGATTTTGCTGCCTCCTTCGAATGAAAAAAAAATTTAAAAATTAGAATATTTATTTTTTCATGAAAATCATGTTTCGCGTACACAAAACTTTTACCAAAAATACATTGTTATGAGTAGTTTATTGTAGATTTTTTTCAAATTTTTTGAAGCGGTACGCCATAATTAAAAAAATAATAAAAACTGTTGCGATGCATTGTTTAGTGGTGCTTAACCATTGAAACTGTCCGGCGAACCAGCCCAGTGTTTCGTATGTATTTGGACCCGCTGAAACCGAATCCAAAGTCAGAATTGTCAGATTGGTTCGTTTTTCACCCCAACCCCAAAAAACACCCCCAAAACAAAAAACAAAAAGAAATTGGTCTGTCCGGCAGTGTATCCTTATGTATTTTGATCTGCTGAATCCGGATTCGAAGTTGGAATTGACAGATTGGCTCGTTTTTCACCCCTAACCCCAAAAACACACCCCCCCAAGAAAATGGTCTGTGCGGCGGACCATACCAGTGTATCCTTATACAACGTGATCTACCAAGGAATGCGGAAAATAAAATGGTGTGCTAGTCTTCAATGTGGGAAAGCCCTTGCAAAATTTTAGAGGATTCTGAGGTAATTTAGTATATTCAATTATTAGTCAATTTGCGAAGATACACTACTGATGTTGAGTAAGTCCTGACCTACTCCTGAATAGGTCGACGACCTTACTTGTGAAAGGACGTATTCGAGTTGTTTACATTTCCTTAATTGGCATAAACAGTGAAGCCGGTCGGCGAGATAAAAAAAAGAGGTCTACACACAATCCAGCGGCAGGGAGCCAACATTGTTGATACGCTTTGAAGATAATTGTAATTCCAGCGGACCAATTCACTTTTACGAATGAGTTCAAAGCATGCCGACAAGGCTGGCTCCGTGCCGCTGGATCGTGTGTAGACCCCTAGAGAGCCGCGTTTTTTGCTTCCGGTCGAACAATAGTTACACCGCCGTGTCATTGACCGGTTTAACTAAATATCTCGTAGATCTGCTTGTCATTTCAGCATGAGGTCAATGTCTTCGATTTATTTCGCTATTTTTGTAGTGTGATTTGATTAAAACCAAAGATAGAAGTGATTCTATCTTATCCAGCTTTGCTGTCAGTAGTGTCAATCCCAAGTCTGATAAAGTGATATGGTTGTACCGCGTTACGTTAGATTAGTTAAAGTCATTAGCGGCGCATTTCTATAAAAAAATAAGGTAATTTTTTTGGTCATTTTCGGTGGGGACAACCTACTGTTAAATTTTTCGCATGTCATAGTAGATCACGTTGTATATTTAAATCCGCTAAAACCGAATCCGAAGTCAGAATTGTCAGATTGGCTCGTTTTTCACTCCTAACTCCAAAAACACGCCCAAAATAAAAAAAGTGGCCTGTCCGGCGGACCATACCAGTGTATCCTTACCAAATACTTAAGGATCCACTGGTATAGTCCGCCGGACAGACCATTTTCTTTTTGTTTTGGGGTTGTTTTTTGGGGTCAGGAGTGAAAAACGAGCCAATCTGATCATTCTGATTTCGGATTCGGTTTTAGCAGATTTAAATAAATAAGGATACACTGGTATGGTCCGCCGCACAGATCATTTCTTTGGAGGGTGTGTTTTTCGGGGTTAGGGGTGAAAAACGAGCCAAACTGAATCCGAATTCAGAAAGTCAAAATACATAAAGATGCACTGGTATATTCCGCCGAACAGACCACTTTGTTTTTGTTTTGGGGTTGGGGGGTGAAAAACGAGCTAGTCTGACAATTCTGCCATCGGATTCGATTTCAGCAGAACCAAATACATAAGAGTACACTGGTCTGGTCCGACGGGCAAAGCATTTTTTTGGGGGTTGTGTTTGACAGATTGGCTCGTTTTCCAGCCGGAAAAAGAGCCAATCTGTCAATACTAACTTCAAATCTGGATTCAGCAGGTCAAAATACATAAGATACACTGGTATATTCAGCCGGACAGACCACTTTGTTTTTGTTTTGGGGTTGGGGGGTGAAAAACGAGCTAGTCTGACAATTCTGCCATCGGATTCGGTTTCAGCAGAACCAAATACATAAGAGTACACTGGTCTGGTCCGACGGGCAAAGCATTTTTTTGGGGGTTGTGTTTGACAGATTGGCTCGTTTTCCAGCCGGAAAAAGAGCCAATCTGTCAATACTAACTTCAAATCTGGATTCAGCAGGTCAAAATACATAAGATACACTGGTATATTCAGCCGGACAGACCACTTTGTTTTTGTTTTGGGGTTGGGGGGTGAAAAACGAGCTAGTCTGACAATTCTGCCATCGGATTCGGTTTCAGCAGAACCAAATACATAAGGATACACTGGTCTGGTCCGACGGATAAAGCATTTTTGGGGGGGTTGTGTTTTTCAGAGTTAGAGGTGAAAAACGAATGTACTTGAACGAATTTCATTTGAAATTTCCAATTAATCGACTTGGGCGTACAATTTTTCTGGTAATATTTGCTGGCAGCGACAGTATTGTTGCCAGCAAATACTACCAGAAAAGTGGTACACCTAAGTCGATTTGTAGTTTTTATTAATTTTTCCTTTTCATATGAAATTCGTTCAGTAAGTTCGAAACTTCAGATACATAAAAACGAGCCAATCTGTCAATACTAACTTCGAATCTGGATTCAGCAGATCAATATACATAAGGATATATTGGTATAGTCCGCCGGATAGATCACTTTGTTTTTGCTTTGGGGGTGTTTTTTTGGGGTAGGTGGTGAAAAACGAGCCAATCTGACACTTCTGACTTCGGATTCGGTTTCAGCGGATCCAAATATATATGGATACACTGGTCTGGTCCGCCGGATTGTGTGAATTAAAGTTTCAATGGTTGAGCACCACTAAACAATGCGTCGTAACAGTTTTTATTTTTTTTAATTATGGCGCACCGCTCCAAAAAATTTGAAAAAAATCTGCAATAAGCTACTCATAACAATGCGAGGGGTATTCCGCAGGGGAATTTTGGTGCTCAAGCTTCAGAAATTAGTAGGAATTAGTGGGAATTAGCAGGAATTAGTGGGAATTAGTAGAAAATTAGTTTGGAATTAGAAGAATTAGTGAGGAATTATTAGGGAATTAGTAGGCAATGAGTGTGGAATTAATACGCGGTGCGCGCAACTCGAGACATGGTAGCACTCGTACATAATAACATGCGCCGAGACGTGCGCGCTCTATAGCTCTATCACATACAAATTCGGAAAATCTAGTTTTATATATGCATCTTGAGTTCAACGAGTGCAAGAAAGAAAAGAGAGAAATTAGAAAAGAAAGACGGATATTATCCCAGTACAATGCGCTCGCTTTTAGAAGCGATGTTGACACACCACAAGGTGATTCAAATAAGATTTCACGAAGTGTGGAGTGTGCTAGGAGCAGTGTATCCGTCATTCTTTTTCCAATTTTCTTGCTTTTTCTCTTACACTAAATTTGCCGAATCTCTATGTGATTTGCATGTGCACCAATTTCACGGTTTTAAGCAAAACTGAACAAAACAATTTTATAGTCACAAACAGGTGACTACAGTGAGCAAAGCTTAATTAAATCAAATCATGGTAAGTTAATGCACTGGTTTATTTACCAATCTCGCAATAGGCCGTGAGGAGAATCCATTCCAGCAATTCAAAAATTATAAACAATCACAACCTTCAGTCACTGAAATTCTGGGGTATGTTTTTAAAAGTTTAAGAAATAATTATATGAGAAGTATAACTCATTATTTGCTTAATTTGTTTATTTAACAAATAAACTTAAAAGAAACAGTTTTTTAAATAAAACATCTCAAAAAATATTGCCTTTAGCGAAAAATAACAGGAAATTGTTTTAAAAAACTCAGTCTTTCACTGTTTTCAAAGAAGCGTATTTTGTCGCCCGCCATAAACTGTGGTCCATACGTAAAAAATGGGCTAAATAAAATCAAAAGCTTATTCAATTACCTTTAATTTGTTTTTTATCGCTTTAAGATGAAAATTGACTAACTTAGATTCAAAACTCCCAAAAAATCCAGAAAAATATTGAATGAATATTCATATATAACATGTTAATAATGCGTGCTATCTAAAAATTGCATGGAATCATTTTTGTTAAATTTTTGTAGATAAATTCATCAGTGTATGCAGTTTTTACAAAATAAATATCTTTAGCAAAAATCCCTTTGGTTGACAACAATCAAGGTTTTTGATACAATCTGTTATGAATAATTTTTTTGTGGCAGACAATTAGTTTATTTATCATCATTTTCTTAGCTTTTATAGTAATTTAAATTATCACAATGTCTAAGCAAACTGCGATTTTCATATATATTGCAAAAAATATACAATTTTTTGAAAAAATATTCATGGTTTTATTTGCTCATTTTGTCGAAATATGTTTTCGAAAAGGGCATATTTTTAATCATTTCCGAGAGAAACAGGAAATTTTTGCTGCCAAACTATTGGTTTTACGGAAAAATGTCAAAGGAGATAAAATTCCCTTTATTATAGCTACTCTTTGCAAATACTAAAACGAAAAGTATATTGCAATTTGATCGGCACATTTCTAAAGCAGAAAATACTGCTTGGAAAGAAAAAATGTTTATATCATTGTGTTAGTGATCTAATTCTGAACAACTTTCAAAATGTTCGTCCGTTTGTCCGTCCATCCGTCACGTTTCTTGTAAGCACGATAACTTAACTAAAAATCCGATTGTGTTGGAATTTGGAAGGTAAATTAATGCAGGAAGAATCGTGTTGTTTTTTTACAAGCTTTCATTTAACTTGCAATTTTTGTAACTAGGTGTTTCCCGTTCAAAATTAGGCAGTGTGATACTATCGGTGTTAGCTATTTGTGGATGTAGTGCATTAGGGGAATTACTAGGGAATTAGAGGAATTACTAAGGAATTAGAGGAATTAGTGGGGAATTAGGGGAATTATTATCTATATTGGGAATTAGTGTACACAATATTTTTCTGCGGAATACCCTTCGTAACAATGTATTTTTGGTAAAAGTTTTGTGTATGCGAATCATTATTTTCATGAAATATTTTTTTTTATTCGAAGGAGGCAGCAAAATCAGCTGATTTTTTTTGCTAAGATGCATTTAAATTACACGTACATCGTCTATTTTTTTTTCATGATAATTAACGCACAACTTGCAGAGATAAAAAATGAAAACGAAATGTCATGTTTATTAGGGTACAGGGGTTACCCGTGGCGACGGGGGGGGCGAAACTCGAGGAAAACATTTCTTTTCCTATTGTCGATCTACTGACACCTAATCAGGCCCAAACGCTTCTGGGGCCATTTTACCATGCTTATTCTGCTATACCCTTTAATCAAAATTACAAAATATTGAAATTTTGTTTAAAATAATGTCCAAGTCCGAAAATATCATTTAAATGGTTTTTTTTTTGTTTAAAAAATTCACAACAATTTTGTTTGAAATTAAACCCAAGCTGCCAGATAGTTGTCAAGTAATTAGTAGTCTTTTTTTATATTTTTTAAATTTATCACTTTTTTACATTTTTCAATTTTTTAATTTTGATGAAATATTGGACTTAAGGTTTTTGGACAATTCTGAACAACTTTTGTTAATAAAATTTTCCAATAAAAAAATGCCTAGCACCGGAAAATCGGAGAAAAGGGTGGCTTTTTCGGTTTAGGAGTAGTGGTTGGAGGATAGGTCGGAAAATATTGCCACCATCGTGTTCCCCGCCCTCGAAAACGGGGGGGTACATGTCTTGCTGTCCAGTCGCAGAACTTTTGGGGTAAAAGCTTTACCTCAAGGGACTATTATGACATTCTATTTGAACAATAAAAATTTTCAATTTTTTTTTTGTCGTTACTATACTTCCACTGGATGTGGAAGTAAAATTGAGTGATTAATAATGACTGCAGTCAGAGTCCCACTTACAGGAATAGTCACTAGTCATTAGATAATTATCGCTCCATTATCGAGAATCAGGTTTTCCTAAACCACAGAAAACTGCAACACCAAATGACCATTATCGGTAAAATTTTTATAGAACTCTAAAATGGGGTAAAAATATAACTACTGCTTTTAAAAAGGAGTAAACGATGAATATTAATTTGCAAATCTATTTGCCGACTGGTGCAATGCTTTTCACGTGTTGCCGAGGCGGTATAATAGACTAGACCGCGGTTGTGTCCAGAGACAAAACACGGCTAGTCGCTCTCTCCTGAGTTCGTTTCTCAGCTGCGGCACTAATGTATTTCCTCCGCGGAATGATTAAATTTTGATTATGGACATTTTCTTCGTAGAGTGCTTATTATTCGAGATATTTGAAAGTTTCATGTTAAAAAAAAATCACCCGATAGGTACTACTACTACCATTTGTGTAGGTAAAATAATTTTAGGTATAATGAAATCATTTATATGTTTAGAATATTATGCGTGATTTAAATATTCGCTGATGCAACAGAAATGCATCTAATTTTTATTTTAATTAGTGGTTATTTGTTTGTCGGCACCGGAAAGAATGAATCATAATAGGTCGCGACCGCGATTGTGTACAAAACGTTATTTAGTTTATATAAAACTATTCTATGGAATATTAATTTCCAGCATTTTATTAGAGAAGTTATGACCGACGTGCGGCATTTCTATTGTTTAACAGCAAACCAGTTTGCGTAACGCGTGTCGTCGTCGAATGCGGCTGGCGATTTCAGAGGCGGGTCGATTTTCTCGGAAGTCGGGTATAGGCAGTGCACTTATTTCAATTAGTGCCTAAGAGGGCAGTTTTAGTCTTGTTCTATTGTTAAAATAGTAAACATGCATCCTGATGGAAATGGTGGAACTTTATTGTCAATAAAAGCTGTTCAAAGGCGAGTGGGTGAGGCTTTAAAAATTGATGAAAAGACGTAAGAAAAATAGCTAAAAACGAGAAATAAAATGTGGAACCTCAAGCTTCGGTTAAACGAAATCGTAAAAAGTCCAAAACAAAGTTACAAAGTCCAAGACAGAGATGCTGTAAATTATGAAATAAAAAATGTTATTTTCGATATGCTGTCTGATCATAAACATATTTCCTTGGCTATCCTTTTAGAAGAGCTAAAATCTAGAGCAATAGTTGATATTGGCCGTACCAGTTTATACAGTGTGTCCCAGGATAGATGTAACAAGAGGTGTAATAGACCAAAAATTTTGGAATGGTATTTGGGGATTGAGTCCTGCTTGTTGTAAAACTAAAGCATACCAAAAATGACTTGATTTGGTGTTCTACAGGGTGTTTTATAAGCAACGTTGTAAAAATCACCACTAATAAAGTACCTTTATTTTTCAAAATATGAAAAAATTCCACTAAGAAAAGTTATTTAGAATGCAATTTTATACCTCTATACCAAATTTCAGGAATATAAAATTATTTTTTTGAAACTTTCTGCGAATTAAGAGTTAAATTCATATTTAAAGTTGTGTAGGAGCAAATGTTAATCATCTCAAAAAGTAGGCTATTGGTAAATAAAAAATTGAATATACGAGATGTAAGAAGGTATAATGTATCGAACTAATTGTAAAACAAGAAACAATTACTAACAGAAGATTAATCAGGTTTAAAAATTATAACAAGTAATAAATGTCAGAAACATAACAGATTCACAAACAAATTAATTATTGACCAATACAAAACAATGTTTACAATTTTTTTATTATTCGACGTACCTACCACCCACATCCACACACATTTCGATCCTTCGCCTGAAGTCCTTAAAACTGTTTCGAATATGATCTAACGGTATGGAGTTTACGGCATATGTAATTCTCTGCTTCAATACTACTACATCGTCAGGAAGTGGTTCAGCTTAAACCAACTGCTTGAGGCGACCCCATAAAAAGAAATCCAATATTGGGGATCTCGCCGGCCACTTGATCGGTCCATTCCTGGCAATCCAGTTTTCTCCAAAATTGAAATTCAACCACCGATTAACCATTTCTGTGGAGTGGCCAGGGCAACCATCATGTTGGCATATCTCTTAAAATATTTAAATGTTCTTCAGAAAATCTTTCAAGAAGCTGTAAATAAGTGTGCTGGTGTGCCTCAATGAAATAAGGTCCAGTAACTCCAACGTGATAAGAAACGGCGCAACACACATTCACTTTTTTATAATATTGTCTTCTACAATGAATTCTAAAACTTGGATTTTAGAGATTTCAGAAGCCCAAAACCGACAATTCTGAGATGAAACAACATCATTGGTTGTGAATGTGGATTCATCTGAGAAAATTATGGAATGATGAAAAAATCTCTCTTCCATGATTTTTTCTCCAATGGTCAAACAAAAATCCAACCTACGGCCGTCATCTCCCTCTTCAAGCGTATGTTTATAATTTGCTTTATATGCCCTAATTTTCTTTGCCTTGTAAATTCTTTGGAGTTCAGACTTGCTAATATTAATAAGAGTTGATCTCTCTCTTAGTGGCATCCTAGGATTTTCTATAACAGAGGCATGAGCTATAATAGCCCCAACATTGTCTTCATCATATGCTTTTATTTTTCTTTTCATGTTAAGAACACTACCAGTAGCCAGAAACTTTTTAATTATTCTCATAGCCTGAGTACGTGACAAAGCGTTTGGAAATTTCAAATTAAATTGGCTTACCACTTCTCTTAGCGAGTTTTCACCGCCAATTCCGTAGCATTGCACAATATAATTTTTTTCACGCACTGTGAGTACCATTTTCACTTAATTTTTTATGCTTGGTTCGTTAATTTGAAACAGAAATTAAGGATAATATTGACTACACTTGACATTAAGGATAATATTGACTCAATAATAAATGATAAATGTGTATCCACTGCCTTTCTCATAGCCTACTTTTAGCTTCTACATAACTTTAAATATTAATTCACAAAAATAATTTCTATGCAGTTTTAATTGAATGGTTCAAAATAAAATACTAATTTATTGAGAAAATGGGAAATTTCAAAAAAATAGTTTTATATTCCTAAAATTTGGTATAGAGGTATAAAATTGCATTCTAAATAACTTTTCTTAGTGGAATTTTTTCATATTTTGAAAAATAAAGGTACTTTATTAGTGGTGATTTTTACAACTTTGCTTATAGAACGCCCTGTAGAACACCAAATCAAGTCATTTTTGGTATACTTTAGTTTTACAACAAGCAGGGCTCAATCCCCAAATGCCATTCCAAAATTTTTGGTCCATTACACCTCTTGTTACATCTATCCTGGGACACACTGTATAAGGCTTTTCCTTTAAAAAATGATGACAATAGAAAAATACTGTGTGAAAGACCACAAATTTATCTAAATCGGCTAGAGTTTTTACGCAAATACCTAAAAAAGTAATGACCCAAAGATGTAGTGTTCTCAGACGAAACTTGACTCAGACGAAACTTGAATCTTTAGCAGAGGAGTTCTTGGCAAGATGATTCCAGTAAATCGAAAAGGCGTCGTACAGCTACAGAAGGTAAAAGATTTATAGTTGTACATGCAGCATCTATTGATGGCTTTGCCGAAGAGGCAAGTTTAGTTTTCTCCACCAAGAATAAGTCAGCAGATTACAATGACAACATGAACTCTGAAAATTTTGAAAAGTGGCTGACAGAGAGACTTTTGCCGAGGGTACAAAATCCAAGCATTATTGTTTCAGATGATGCTAAGTACCACACTCCCGGGTTGAAGAAAAACAACCAACCCAAATACAAACCTGGTTAAAGATCAAAAACGTAGATTTCAGTGATACCGCATTTAAAGCCGAATTGCTCCAAATAGCTGGAGCTAACAGAACAGAGCAAGACTATGCAAGACAATTTAATTAGAGGACATGAAGTACTGCGGCTTGCACCATATGACTGTCAGTTCAACCCAGTAGAACTTGTTTGGGGAACTTGTAAAGAGTACGGAAATATGGTTTTAGTGACGAAGCCATTCTTGCTATGTGGAATGAGGCTTCATCTCAAGTGTCGAGCCCAATTTCCAAGTGTGTAAATCACACAAGTAAATTGATTTTAAAGACATATGATCGAGAGGTTCATACTGAAGAAGTTATGCCACTCATTATAAGTGTTAATAATGAAAGCGACGATGAGGACTCGGACAAATTAGACATTGACGAAGAAAAAGTGTATTTATTTTGTATATTTACTCTATCGTATTTTTTACTTGAAACCAAAACAATGCAATATTGTAATTAATTTATTTAACTTAAATTACCACAAGTTTATAATAGATGTATTATACAGTGTCAGAAAATTTTTCATTTGGGTCGGCAAAGAGAGCAAGCGAGAGCGAAGCAACTGGCTATTCTTTTTTATCGTATAACACATCCTACCCGTGCCACCTGCTTTCCCCACCACATGTACGTGGGCAGCTCTGCCTGCGGGAAATGTAAAGAATTATTTGACTCGTTTTGAAAGTATAACGAGTTAAATAATTTTAGTTATTAAAGCACGTAGACGTAATAATATTACCTATACTGAACAGAGCCAACTACATCCTTTGAATAAATGGTACTGAAATTTTTAATAGCAAGGATGTACGTGTTTTCTTAATAGCGCGTATTTGCTCCTTCTACTAGAGCACTGGTACACGCCTTTATTGTAGGCGGTCTCTCAAACCGTTGAAACTATGCCTGCCACCCAAATCCAAAATCTTCCGATACTGTACTTATATGCTTATAACTCAATTTCCTTTAAATAAATCTAATTAAATACATCAAGTAAAATATAAAACAAAGCGACGCCACTGTACATTCGAAAACACCAACGAGCTACGGCATCTTAATTCAGACGTTCGTGACGTCACACCGGGACTCTATCAGCGAACAGACTTTATAAGAATTTTTTTTCGCACCCTATAAACTGCTAAAATTTATTCGTATTATATCGCACACAATTGATAGATTACTTTCGAAATTACGTATTAAGCAATCAATTGGGTGATAAATGAAATGACCATGCAAATTGATTACATTTTTATATACTACGTCCAATCTCTATACAAACAATACTTCCTTCGGCAAGTGAAAATCCATAAATTGCCTTTACTATATGCCATCTTACAACTATAATTACTAGACGATTATCATCAGTTATATAATTAATTATGAAAGGTTGTTGACATTAATGTCTACATGATAAATAAATACAATATCTTAAGCTATAAAATTAATGAAAAAATATATATATTTACACATTAATGTCATATCGAGCAAATGAATACTGAATAGTTAGTTTACTCATTGTTACTTATTTTGCAACGCTTTTGAGAGTATAACACACACAAAATAAAAAAAAGTATTTTTCTGGTACTCCATTGGGTAACCTGTATGTATTTCGACATGCTGAACACGAATAAGGTGTCCGTTTAGCTCCATTGGCCACCATTTTTTTTGTAAATCGCGAAAATAACCTAAAAAAAAAAATTCATAAAACAGGTTATTTTCGCGATTTACTAAAAATTGGTGAGTAACGAAGCTAAACGGATACTTGATTCGTATTCACAGGGATCTCAGCGAAGTCATTAAAAGTCATTATTTTTTTTGTCAGTCAATAAAAGTCATTTTTTTCGTGAAATTATCGTTATTGTCAATATTTTGCTTTATTTACCTACTATCACTACTGTAAATAGTAAAAAACACACTACCTGCCATCTATGTAAGTTGAATTTTAAATACTGTAAACAAAACGCACTGTAAACAAATCGCACGGTAAACAAAACGCACGGGACACGCAATTATAGGTGGCTTTTATCGCTGACGCGGGGTTTAAAAAAACAAATGCGCCTACTTAATTTTCAAACGCTGTCAAAACTGACATAATATTTGTTGAAAATAATATTGTTGACAAGTAAACTAAATCCAGATTTTACTAAATAACTAAATAAATATGATCGTAGGTAAAGTATAGTACATAATTCGAGTTGTAAGCCAATTACGCACTCATGGAAATACGCACTCGCCGCTACGCGGCATCGTGCGTAACTTTTCCATTCGTGCGTAATATGCTTCTTACATCACTCATTACGTAATATACTATTACATTATTTTACCCTAACAAAATACAGGAAGCGAGCTCCAAATATTTAATTACGATTGCACAAAAACTTCTATTTGAAATAGATATTGGAGAAATTAGGGAATGAATGGCGCCTCTTAAAATCAGAGCCACGGCACCGGCATACACAAAAAAAATCTAAACGAATCACCAGACATATCATTTTGTTACATGTATTTTGGTGCGCTGAATCAAAATGTGATGATAAAAGGCTCCAAGTTATAAAGATTTTTTCATACTGTCATTTTGTCAAATATCCATGTACCTGAAGTTTTGAACGTTCACTTGAACGAATTTCATATGAAAATTTCCAGTTAATCGACTTAGGCGTACAATTTTTCTGGAAATATTTGCTGGCAACGATACATCGTTGCCAGCAAATGTTACCAGAAAAATTGTACGTCTAAGTCAATATGTAGTTTTTATTGATTATTCCTTTTCATATGAAATTCGTTCAAGTGAACGTTCGAAACTTCAGGTACATAAATATCCCATTATTTGAGGAATAAATTGACCGTGGGAAAAAGTCTTGATGACTTAGAACTTTTTTTATCATCAGATTTGGATTCAGCGCACCGAAATATATATAATAAAACTATATTTTTCGTCATAACAAATAACATATTCATAACAAATTTAGATTTTTTTTTGTGTGTGACGGCGCACCGGCATACAAAAAAAAATATTCTGAACTGATCATTTTATATGTATTTTGGTGCGATGAATCCCAATTTGATGATAAAAAAGCTCTAAATCATCAAAAAATTTTCCTACTGTCAATTTATTGCTCAAATAATGAGATATTTGAGGAATAAATTGATAGTAGGAAAAAATCTTGAAGACTTAGAGCTTTTTTGTCATCAGATTTGGATTCAGCGCACCAAAATACATATAAAATGATATGTCTGGTCATCAGTTCAGAATTTTTTTTTTTGTGTGTCGGTTATTGGTTATTGTATTATTCTGGGAATTGTTTTTATAATTTGTTTTATTTATGAAGTGATATTATACTCTTAGCAAATACGAAAACGAAGAGTATATTGCATTTGATCGGCACATTTCTAAAACTGTAAATATCGCTCGCAGCCAAAAAATTTTCATATCATTGTGTTAGGGAACAAATTCTGAACAGCTTTCAAAATGTCCGTCTGTCCGTCACGTTCCTTGTAAGCACCATAACTCAAGAAGAAAAATCCGATTGTACTGAAATTTGGACAGTAAGTTAGTGTTAGCTAGAGGAACAACTCTATTGTTTTTGAACAAAATCGATCAGTAAATAAAAATGTTATTAACGATTTAAATTTGAAACATTTTTTTTTATTTTTTATGTTTTTGTAATTGAAATCTGGTGAAATGATATTTCATTTTAATATTTAAATATTTATATGTTTTACAAATATACATTTCATAATGAAAATGTAATTTTAGCTCGTCTCTTATAATGTAAGAATGTACGTTTTTTTATGTGTTAAGTGGTGGTGTAGTTCTTACGCTTTTGACTCGGAATCCAAGGGTCCCGGGTTCGAAACCCAAATGGGGTACGGTATAGTTTTTTATTTTTACTTTATTTTACACTGAGTCTTTTACCAACTAAGTACCTACGCATTATAAAATTAAAAATGTCTAAAACTAACGTTATTTACAAAAAACTGCGAAGAGTGTCCTATAGAATGTGTAACAATTATATAAAAAGTTCAGTGAACAGGACTTAGTAAAAGGCAATTATTTTAGTCATTATTTTCAAAAATTTGAGTCATTAAGTCATTATTTTTTAGTAAGGTCTACGCAGAGATCCCTGTATTCAACATGTAGAAATACATGGGGGTTACCCAATGGAGTTCCAGAAACAGATAACTTTTCACTTTTTTTTGCGTCTGTTTAATATATTTGCATACGCGATTTTCTAGAAAATGGCGGAGGATCCGGTGATATTCATATATCATACACACATACACACACACGCACGCACGCACACGCATACGCATACACACAAACACACAAAGGTCTGTTTCTGGGACTCATTGGGTATTTCGACATGAATACGAATCAGGTATCCGTTTAGCTTCGTTATCCACCAATTTTTAGTAAATCGCGAAAATAACTTAAATTATGAGTTTTTTTTTAGGTTATTTTCGCTATTTACGTACGCTACACGGACACCTGATTCGTGTTGAGCACGTCGAAATACATATGGGTTATCCAGTGGAGTATCAGAAAAAGACCGAAAGATTTTTTATTTTGTGTGCTTGTGTAATCAATGCATTTTTTAAACTATTTAAAATGGTAAATTTCATCAAAATGGCCGCTTTTGTAACAAAACAATTCGTTTATCTCTCAGTCATATTATTTTGTCATAGTTTAACATTTTGCTTTTATCGGAATAAAAAGCCGCTGCCCAAGAAATCACTACTTCCACATCCAGATTTTCCATTCAAGTCTCACAATGAGAAGAATTTATTTAGGGAACTTTAATAATATAATATTTGAAATCGTCTACCCCAAAAACCCATAAAACGATACGCCACATCGGTAGTGGGAATGGGGGTGGTAGCGGGGGTGTATGAAGTAAAAAAATGTTGAGACCTTTGGTTCTCGTACACACATTAAATCACGATTTTATTTTTTTTAACCCCCTCCTTCAACAATGGGTGGGGGGGGGGGGGGTGTGGTAACGCCAAAAATTTTTTTGAGTCCTTAGCTTCTCTTATACAGTATACTAAATACCAGTTTTACCATTTACCCCAGAGATAGGTCTATAACAGAATAAGATCAAAATATAATCTAGTTCCAGATCGTTAAAACATGCGTGTACCAAATTTCAAGTCAATATCTTAAACGGTTCCAGAGTAATCGTGCGCACAAAAAAAATTACAGACAGACCGAGAGACCGACAGACAGACATTTTTTTGGCCAAAATTAAAATCTCGACGATTCATGATATTCTACGACATTCAGTAGTAAAACTAAGAATATATATATAATCTTAACAGTGAAATTTTAAAATTAGCTGGTGATGTTCTTGCAAAGCCTATTGCACATTTAATAAATATATGTATTGAACGCGGAATTTATCCTGATATATTCAAAAAATCACAAGTTACACCTGTATACAAAAAAGGTGACTTTAATAATACAGACAGTTATAGACCTATCTCTATTATATCTACTATCTCAAAAATATTTGAGATCGTTCTTAAAAATAGACTGCTAGAATACTTCGAAAAAACAATTTACTAACTGATGCTCAATTCGGCTATAGACAGAAGAGATCCACTATTGACGCAATCTGTGAAATGTACGGAACATTATAGAAGCTTTTGAGAAATGCACTTCAAAATTTTACATGTCGAAAGCATTTGATACAGTTAACCATGGTGTTCTAATACAAAAATTGGAATATTATGTGATCAGACGAAATGCCTTAAATATCTCTTCTTGCGGACCGTCAACAGTGTGTTAAGTTTAATGATAAAGTAACAAAACTTTCTAATGTTGATTATGGAGTGCCACAGGGGTCAGTTCTGGGTCCAGTGCTGTTTATAATATACATTTCAACCTATGTACTAAGGAATAAGAAGCTGATAGTTTAATAAAAAAAACTGGACAAGGAGTAATTATCTTACCATAAATAATGATAAAGTAAAAACTCTAAATTTTGCAGTGAAAAAAAGAGAAATAAATAACGAGCATATTAAACTCCTTGGTGTGCATTTGGATAATTCATTGAACTTTCAGTTCCAAATTCACAGCTCACAACGGTTGTCGACTTGTATTTATATAATAAGACAACTCAGCAACAAAATTACAGCAAATTGCTTAAGAGTAGCCTATTTTTCCATTTTTCACAGTATAATGACGTACGGGGGTCATCATATCATTTGAGCAAAATCTTTAAATTACAAAAAAAATTATAAGAAAAATAACTCAAGCTAAATATGATGACCACTTTTCTCTATAAATTAACACTGCCGTCATGTTATATATATGAATGCTTGTGTTATATTAAAAAATTAAAAAGTAACAAAATTACCAAGCAGGACATAACCATGACACTAGGACAAAAACAAATTTAAGATTGCCCAAATATAGACTAAGTAAATCTAAATTCCTACCCTATATATCTGTCAATAATTTTTTTTAATGTGTTACCTAAAGATTTACAAAATCTTGATATGAGTGTAAACACGTTTAAGATAAAAATAAAAAGTATGCTTTTACTTTTAAAAAATTTACTTCTACTCATATGACAAATACTTTGACTATTTTGGCTCCTTACCTGATTTATCGTCTGCTTAATTATATCATTATATTTAATGCTATATTTTAGCATTTTTGCATTAACTGTTTTTTTTGTGTTTCTAACAATTTTATATATTACGTTTTTCCCTCTACTTGAGGTACTAGTTTTTATGACTACTACTTATTTTATATTGTGTTATCGTGACTCTGTTTTTTTTATAATTGTTTTTAAATTAAGTAGTTAGTTTTTTTATCTCTGATGTATGCAAACATTATATATCTGTATAGCATGAATAAAATTCTATTCTATTCTATTCTAAGCCTATTTGAATAATAAAAAATTTTATTTTTTTTTTCGTCGTCACTATACTTCCACCGGATGTGGAAGTAAAACTTAATCAGAGCGCCATCTTTTCAAGATGGCGGCTCGAGTGCAACAGATTGAGTTCAGGACTTTTAGTATGTTTAATAGTAAACCTTAATGAACATCTTTGCCATGCTTCAAAACTCTATCAGTTTTTTCCATCAAACGTCGAAATTTGTTCTAATTTCACTGGTGTATGACAACAATATCCACAATACTTAATAGACCAGGAGCCCGCCGACCACTAATTGGGTGTCATAGGTTTACTCCCAAAATGTGTGAATTGTTGTTAATTTGGAGCAGTAGAGCACAGAAATGACCATACCAGCCCCTTTTTTGAGGGGCAGGGGCGTACGGCAGGCCCCCAAAGGTGTAAGAAATATGACTTGTAAATGTAAAAAAAAGTCACAAATAAGTAAGGTTTACGCATGGGGGTTGGAAGGATGTCTCAATTTATCCCCAAAAATCATGAATCCAGACTCACATTCATTTTAGACTGTACAAGGAAGCGCTACGCTCGCCCAAATTTGAGAAAAAAGCCAGATAAAAAAAATGATAAGTTTATGAATGGCAATCAGGAACCAAGTATGAACCTCCTAAGGTGCTAAAAGATATTCGCCATCCTCGAAAAGTGGTGCGACGTCTTGCCATTCACGATAATTGACGGCGTATCGGCTGTTCCTACTGCATGTGATTCGATGAGTATCACAAATTTACGACTGGCAATCATAAACTTGGTAAGTATGAACCCCCTGAGTGCGAAGATATATCTTTGAGGTCGAAGGTCTTGTCTTTCACGATAATGGATGGAGTATTATCGGAGCTTTATACCGCATATATTGGTTACCCATGTAATTCGATGAATATTGTAAATTTACGACTGTCAGTCAGATACTTGGTAAGTATGAACCTCCTCATTGCGAAAATACGTGCGCCATCTTTGACAAGTGGTACAAGGGGCCGCTAGAGGGGGTTGAAATGTATAAGCGCCTGGTTCCACTATAATTATTTATTTTCATTCTAATAAAGTTTGTTTTTTTCTGACTAGTTTCTCTTCTAGTTTTAATTATTCTCTATTTAATTACCCTCTCGTACATGTGATACACACACACAAACACGCACGCGCGTACATATGCAAGCACAATACGCACATATAAATCGGAACACAGTTTCCTCTCAAGGCGGACAAGAATTTCGAATTTTCACATCTTCTTTTCAAGAAAGTCTATCATTTAGTTCAGTGCTGCCGTTTCGATACAGTCGCACTACTTTTCAAAGATGGCGAATATATTTTTGCACTCAGGGGGTTCACACTTACCAAGTTTATGATAGCCAGTCGTAAATTTGTGATACTCATCGAATCACAAGGGTAACTAGTACATGAGGTAGGAACAGCCGATTCGCCATCAATTATCGTGATAGGCAAGACGTTCGCACCACTTTTCAAAGATGGCGAATGTCTTTTAGCACTAATGAGGTTCATATTCACCAGGTTCCTGATAAATGCGTAAACCTATTACTCATTTGTGACTTTTTTTGCACTTTTACGTCATATTTCTTACACCTTTGGGGGCCTGCCGTACGCCCCTGCCCCAAAATGGGGCTGGCATGGTCATTTCTGTGCTCTACTGCCCCAAATTAACTATTCACACATTTTGACAGTAAACCTATGACACCCAATTAGTGGTCGGCGGGCTTCTAGTCTACAAGTTTTTACACCTAAATCAAAGTATTGTCTTTATTAATTTTTCCTTTTCATATGAAATTCGTTCAAGTGAATATTCGAAACTTCAAGTACATAATTTTAAAGGAAATATATTGAAGTGTTCGTTATAAAACGAGGAGTGTTGAAACAAGAATACTAGGATTTTTCATTTTAAATAAATGAAATGTTCAATTTAATACTACGTATCTAATTATGAATAATCTTAAATCTTCATTGGAAATATTGATATAGTATTTATTATATACAAACTTATCGTTTATTTGGGTTGAAACACATTTATTCAAATCAAATATACTTTTTTGTGTGTGTATCAAATAACGAGAACAACGAGCTAAAGAAAAATGTTCTACTACTAATAAGTCCAAAGTTATGGGGCCACAAACAATGTGATTAATATTGGGGGACAGTGTAATTTAGTGTCTGAATTTTTTTTCATTTTGATAAAAATTTTGCCACGTTTTATCTAATCAAATAATATTTAAAGTAGATAGGCTGTAAAATTTTTAAGTTAGCTATGCACGCGCTATGACATGCAGTGTTTGTATTCGACTCTCCGAAATGGGTCTGTGTTTCTAGTGACGCTATCGATGTTTCACATTGTTTAAATTAATGTTTGAAATATTTGATCTAAACGAGATAGAGTTTAAAAATAATTTAGTTTGATTGGAAGTGTGTGAGATTAATTTGTATTACTTACAACAAAGTAGTTCTGTTTGTATTACAAGTGTTTTTAACGCGGCAGGTGAAAATAAACATAATTCTGAAATTCGAGTTTCACACATGGATAACGGATATTCAAAGTTATAAGTGATTCGTTTGAAATACCATTTAAGGATTGTAAACTCAAATAGTCAGGATATTTTTAAAGGTATGTGATGGTTATTTAATAAATAATACAGTATTCGATAACGACCACACCGGCAAAATGGATCCATCTTCTATAGATAGACGTTTTAGAAGAGGCAATTTGGAGGTTAATTTCGGAGGCTTTTTTTAAATAAAAATAATTTTTTGGTAAGAAATAATCCCTAAAATAGAATTAATTATATATAAAATCCGACTCAGTGGCGCAGTTCTTACGGTGTTAGGCTTGCGACTATGGGGTCCCGGGTTTGAATCCTGGCTGAAGTATGAATGTTTAGTTGCGTTTTTCACTGTTGCCGAGATGGTAGCAGTATAGTTGACCTAAACTTTATGAGACACGTAAAAAATCTCAAAGCTTTGCCGTCAAACCCCTTAGAGTAGAGTGGGGCATGCTTTATTTTTCTACAGCATATTAAATAATAAATATAATGTATTACTTAATACATAAAACATCATTATTCTCGTGTAAAGTATGTTCTGGCGTGATTAAAATAAGAAATTAACAGAAACACGCCTGTATCAATTATGATTTCAAATTATTTTGATATAATTACGCAACTCCCTCCTAAAATATTTGACGACCTAACCACAGAATAAGGAACTACCAGAAGCGGCACTCTCAGCACCGTCTTTGATATTTTTTTGTGACCTTCGCCATTTTGTTGTTGGTAATTTTGGCGGTAAATTTAAACAGCATGTTTATAAACAAACTTTACATGAGCTGAATACAATTACTTACGTTATTCGCAGAATTTTATTTATAATATAATACCCATTATTAAAGTAAACTGGATAAAATTGTCTCTATGAACAATAGGCATGTCCACAAAATTTTAATTTCAATTGGAAATTGTAGATTTATCGCTATTATAAACTAATGTGACAATAAAAAAAAAATATATATATATATATTTATTTTGCCAATTATTCGTACTAGAAATGAACCCAATGCAGCGAGGCTAAGTATTTTGCACCCGTTAAAGTAAATACTTGTTGATACCGTGCTGTCGAATGTTGATTAGGTATAAGATTATTTTTAAATCTCGTGGAGTAATTGTGGCCAGTCAGATATTTTTGAAATGTTTGCAAATTTTTATAAACAAAGCAGCCCAGTTCATAAATATATGTACCAATTAGTGTTAAAATTTTTAATTCTTTGAATGCTGTTCTGCACGATTCTCTTTTTGACGCCTTAGTTAATATTCGCAGTGCATATTTTTGTAGAGTAAAGACACATTGAGAGTAGCTACTTATTCCCCAATTAATGATACCATAACGCATCTGAGAGGGAAAGTTTGCATAATAAAGACTAATTACAATATTTTGACTACAGTGGTTTACTAGTGATCGCAACGCATAGCAACAAGTGCGTAGTTTATTACACAATTCATCAATGTGAATATCCCATTTTAAGTCAGAGTCAAAAGTGACTCCTAAAATTTTACCTGAGTTATGCATGTTGAACAGGTTAGAATTTTGGGTATTTAAATTAGCTTGCGAAATTTGTTGCTTGAAAAGTATCGAGGTGGTTTTTGGTTAGTTAAATTGATTAGGTTTTTTCAGACCAGAGAATGCATTTTTTGTATATATTTTCTGCCGAATTTATTGCTTCCGTGCCGTTGCTTTAAATGATTAGAAAATTTGTATCGTCGGCATAACATACTATTTGTAAATTTTCAATTGGCTTTAAAAAATAAACTAGATCATTAGCAAAAATAATGTATAATAGAGGACCCAGGATGGAGCCTTGTGGGACACCCTGGGTTACCTTCCTGGGTTCACTTTTGACATCATTGATTTGAACAACTTGATCTCAATTGCTTAGGTATGATTTTATAAATTTTAATGGATGCCCTCTAATTTCATACCTGCATAGTTTTTCTAAAAGCATTTGATGATCTACGCAATCGAAAGCCCGGGAAAAATCAGTGAATAGACCAAGTGGGCACATTTTTTTGTGAAGTCCATTTACAATTTCTATATGAAGACTACTTAAGGCCGTATCCACACCTTTATTTTTTACAAAACCACGTTCTGGTGAGGTTATTACGTATTCAAAAAGTTGCCAGTTGACCATTTACGGCTGACTCGTATATTTTGGAGAAGCTTGATAGTAATGTAATAGCTCGATAATTTTCATACAAATTGTCGTCACCGTTCTTATACAGTATCGGAAAGTCCTGGATTAGGTATTGCATATTTTCAACGACTTAACCGACCGCCCACAATAAAGGCGTCTACCAGTACCTTAGCAGAGCAAAGTGTGACACGCCCCTTAATTTACATCATTGCTTGCTCTTATTGCCGTACCTAATCAAACGCTTGCCGATACTGTAAAGGACCTCGTAAAGGACTAACCACTGAGAGCTTAATTTTTCAGGAAATACTCCTTGTTCAAGTGATAAGTTTATCAGATACGATAAGGGTTGACAGATAAGATATTTACAATTTTTTAATAAATTATTTGATACATTATCGTAGCCACTAGAATTAGATGGTTTGAGATTGTTTATTATGGCTACTACATCCTGTCTGCTTAAAGGTGAGAGAAAGAAGGAAATATCACCCAAAGGCACATTCGCATTCAAGAATTCAAAATCTCTTTTTTGATTATTATTAGTTATTAAACTGGTCGAAAAATGTTTATTAAAATTATTTGCAATTTCATTATTGTTTAATTTAATATTATTTTCCACAATATTTATTTCCCTTCCTGGGTTTTGTTTTCCCTGTATTTTATATGCCACATAGTTTTTGTTTTATTATTCGACTGAGTAATTTTGTTATCGTAATATTCCTGTTTTGCTATACGTAGTTTTTCTTTGAATTGATTATTTAGGTGTTTACTATAGTTTTTTAGTTCAGGATGTTTTTGTGCTAGATCCGAAAATAGTTGAACTTTATTTTTTAAATCATTTACTGCATCTGTTATCCACTCTTGATTGGAATTTTTCTTTTTTTTTGTACAAAAAGAATCAGAGGAAATGACAATTCAAAATAGTAAGTGATTATATTACTAAAAATTTCAAATGCAGAATTCGAGTTACTTTCTGAATAAACATCATTCCAAGTTTCCTGTTCTAAATAGTTGCAGAATTTAGATATATTATCGGAATTAATTTTTCTTCTATAAATATATGTTTTAGTTTTTATACTTTTACTTTTATGTGATTCTATAGAGAGAAATTGGGAATAATGATCAGATAAATGTAAATTGACATTATTTATCATATATTTTGTATCGGAAGGACCAATGAAAAAAATTACCTAAACAAGTATTTGTTGTGGGTGTTACTCGCATCGGAGTATTTATTGTTATTTCAAGACCAAAGGAAGTCAATAATGTACTAGTTACCCTTGTGATTCGATGAGTATCACAAATTTACGACTGGCAATCATAAACTTGGTAATTATGAACCTCCTGAGAGCGAAAATATATTCGCCATCTTTTAAAAGTGGTACGACGGTCTTGCCTTTTACGATATTTGACGCCGTATCGTAGCTTCCTACCGCATGTACTGGTTATCCGTGTAATTCAATCAGAAACTTATGTGCTCGCGTGCTTGTTTGTGTGTGTGTGTCACATGTACGAGAAGGTAATTAAAGAGAGAATAATTAAAACTAGAAGAGAAACTAATCAGAAAGAAACAAACTTTATTAGAATGGAAATAAATGATTATAATGGAACCAGGCGCTTAGACGTTTCAACCCCCTCTAGCTGGCCCTTGTACCACTTGACGGACGTATTTTCGCAATGAGGAGGTTCATACTTACCAAGTATCTGATTGCCAGTCGTAAACTTATAATATTCATCGAATTACACGAGTAACCAATATATGCGGTAGGAAGCTCCGATAATACTCCATCAATTATCGTGAAAGACAAGACCTTCGCGCCACTTTTAAAAGATATTTTCGCTCTCAGGAGGTTCATAATTACCAAGTTGCTGATTACCAGTCGTACATTTATGATACTCATCGAATTACAAGTGTAGCTAGTACATGCGGTAGAAAGAGCCGATACGCTGTCAATTATCGTGAAAGGCAAGACCTTCGCACCACTTTTCAAAGATGGCGAATATATTTTCGCTCTCAGGGGGTTCATACTTACCAAGTTTATGATTGCCAGTCGTAAATTTGTGATACTCATCGAATCACAAGGGTAACTAGTACATGCGGTAGGAACAGCCGATACGCCGTCAATTATCGTGAAAGGCAAGACGTTCGCACCACTTTTCAAAGATGTCGAATGTCTTTTCGCACTCAGGAGGTTCATACTTACCAGGTTCCTGATTGCCATTCATAAACTTATCATTTTTTTTATCAGATTTTTTTTTCAAATTTCTGGATTCATGATTTTGGGGGTAAATTAAGAAATCCCTCCAATCCACTTATTTGTGACTTTTTTTACTTTTACAAATCATATTTCTTACACCTTTGGCGGCGTCCCGTACGCCCCTGCCCCCCCAAAAAAGGGCTGGCATAGTCATTTCTATGTTCTACTGGCCCAAATTAACAACAATTCACACATCTTGGGACTAAACCATGACACCCAATTAGTGATTGGCGGGCTCCTGGTCTATATCCAATCCTTCCCAAATTGAGAATTTAAATAATTTGACGTATGACCTGGAGCGCCATCGTGTTGGTAAATTAATCTCTGAAATTGTCTTACAGGGATATTGTCTACAAAGGGCTCTATTTCTTATCGTAGAATGTTAATAAAGTTTTAGGTATTCAAATTACCGTGAAAAAATGAGGGTCTATTATTTGGTATCCAAAAAATCACACCATACACCAAATCCAAATCGCCCTTGACGATTATCTGTAGCGGTTACGTGCGGATTTTCATGATTTTCGGTGGTTATTATGCCGATTAAAAATTCCGGCACTGCTTATATGGGCCTCGTCTGTCCATATAATTGTTCCTTCAAATCTTGGCACTTCATTACACTGACGCAAAAACCACTGGCAAAAATCGAGACGCCTTTGAAAGTTATTTGGGTATAGATGGTGACTAATCCTAATTTTGTAGGGTTTGAATTTATATTTTTTTTTTAAGCAACGCAACACATTTGTTTTTGGGATTCCTAAATTTTCCTGTATTTCGCGAGACGATATAGATATTAGGATTTTCTCTTACAATTTCTAAAACAATATTTTCGACAGCTTCTCTACTTGCTTTATTATGTATTTTTGCTTGAGGTTTTACAAACGATCCAAACTCTTTTAAATTTTGTTGTAGCCTTTTGAATAATTTTATGTCTGGCTGTCTCTTTTCTGGATATCTAAAAATATTGTTTAGGCGGCACTTTTGGCACAAAGTTTTGCTGTCTATAACTTACCTATTAAAGCTCGGAAGCTAAATTTGAATCTTCTCCGCATTCTATAAAATAGTTAAACATATCATATTTTTCACCATTACTAAATTGAACCATTTTTAACAACGCTCACTCACAATTAACTCACAAATTAGTTAATTTACTATTATTTCGATTTTTTTTTTGGAAATGCGATAAATATGCATAGATATCAATGGAAGGCAATTCGAACATTTATTGTAGTTTAGTTTTTCCTATTTTTGGCAATAGTGGAAGACCAGACCCTCTGAATTCGACACCCTCTATACAACTCGCGAACACCCACCTAAAAAATAGGTAATCTGATGTAAAATAACCTGCTAAACTTGATTTTTGAATTCGCCCATTTATTTGAGATTGCCAAAATGACCAAATTGGCAATTTTCTAAAAAAAATAAAAATTATGGGTTATTCTTTGTTTTTCATATAACACGTCATATATTTTTTATTTTACTTCAGAATTTTTAAATTTTTTTTACATAATATTCTCTAACTATTCTTTGATATGTTGAAAGTAAAAAACTTTACCTAAAAAATAATTAGTTGGCAAAAAAAAATAACAACTTTTCTTTGACGCAAAATCTTTAAAATTTGTAGAGTAAAATGTCCGATCGAGGTATCTTTTTTATTTTTAAAGTTAGGTGCCTACTATAACCGAAGAAAATGTTCCGAATGAACTAAATAAAATCTTTTATAAGAAGTTTTTTTTGAAATTTTGCTCCCTTTTCGAAATATTGATTGTTTCAGCGTCCGAACGAATGCGCGCTACTATGAATCGGCCGCAATCGCATTTAGAGCTAAACGCAGACACGTGCCGGGTGATTATTATTTTCCAGTGTCCATTTATGTTAAGTTGAAAGTGCTTTTTGTCTCAGTCCTTATATTTAGTGCGTTATAAACACATAGTTTGGCATAATAAATTATAATTACTCGGATAGGAAATCAAAGGAAACAAGCTAAAAACGTACTCTTCGCCTGTTCACTGGATTTTTATATAATTGTTATACATTCAATAGGATACTTTTCGCAGTTTTTTGTAAATAATGTTACTTTTGGACATTTTAAATTTTATAGTACGATCTTAGTTGGTAAAAGACTTGGTAAAAAAACTATACCAAACCCCATTTGGGTTTCGATTCCGAATCAAAAGAACTACATCACCACCTTACACGTAAAAGAATGTAAATTTTTATTACTTCCACGTCCAGTGGAAGTATAGTAACGACAAAAAATTTTTTAAAAATTTTTATTGTCCAAATAGGCTTAAAATGTCATAAAACGTCGAGATTTTAAGTTTGAGCGAAACAAAAATTTCTGTCTGTCTGTCTGTAACTTTTTTTGTGCGCCCGTTTACTCTGGAACCGTTTAAGATATTGACTTGAAATTTGGTACACATATGTACTTTAACGAGATCTAGAACTAGATTATATTTTCATCTTGTTCCGTCGAAGGGTTGGGGGGTAAATTGGGGTAAATTTGGGGTAAATGGGTAAATCAAACAGGTAAGAGTCCATGAAATTGGTATTTAGTATATACAAGAGAAGCTGAGGTCTCAAAAAAATTTTGGCATTAGCCACCCCCATTACCACCCCCACCTCCTTATTAAAGGGGATGAAAAAAAAATGTGATTTAGTGCATGTACAGGAACCAGAAAACTCAAAATATTTTTTTACTTACTCCACCCCCCCCCCCCACTACCACCCCCCTATCACCACCCCCACCCCACTACCGATGTGGGGTATCGTTTTATATGTTTTTGGGGTAGAAGATTTCAAATATTATATTATTAAAGTTCCATAAACAATTATTTTCACATACAAAGTTTTTTCGTTGGGAGTGACTTGGATAGCGAATCTGGATGTGGAAGTAGTGATTCCTTGGGCAGCGGTTTTTTTACATTATAAGACACGAGCTAAAATCATATTTTCACGGTTGTATATTACCTACATTTTGAAATGTATATTTGTAAAATATATAAATATTTAGATATTAAAATGAGATATCATTTCACCAGATTTCTAAATTCAATTACAAAAACATAAAAATTAAAAAAAAAATTTTTCAAATTTAAATCATTAAGTAATAACATTTTTATTTACCGATCGATTTTGTTCAAATAGGGTTCTTCCTCTAGCTAACACTAATTTACTGTCCAAATTTCAGTACAATCGGAATTTTCTTTCTTCAGTTATCGTGCTTACAAGAAACGTGATGGACGGACAGACAGACGGACATTTCGAAAGTTGTTCAGAATTCGTTCACTAACACAATGGTATGAAAATTTTTTGTCTGCGAGCGATATTTACGGTTTTAGAAATATAGAGATCAAATGCAAAATCCGATGACATTTCTGTGGCTCTAAAACAATATTTAGAGCAGAAAAATTTATTTTTATCACTAAATCCAGTTTACCATGCACAATGTAGAAGATCGGGTACCCAAACTGAACTGCTTATAAAAGAAAATCAGAAATTGTAAATCCTAGTACAGAGAATACAAGTAAAAAGACATTTCTGCAATGTGCTATTTACAAGACATCCTACCAAATTTAGCCCAAAATTCCAAATGTTTTAGATTTTGGATGGTACCTAAAGGAGGAAATCTTATTTCCAAAGATGATTTCAAAAAGCTCAAAACCCAATTTTATTGAGTTAACTCCATTTTGTAAATGTAAATTATATAACTGTACTACAAGCTGCAAGTGTAGCAAAGCAAACGTGCAATGTAACATAAGTTGTTTATGCGAAGGAAAATGTAATCTTTAGTACCCACTTGCTTAGGGTGACCATACGTCCGGAATTTCGCTGGACAGTCCAGCATTTTGGAGTACTATCTATGATCAAAAAAATTTTTCCTCTCGGTCATCAAAAAATGTTGAGATCAAGAAATGATTTTTCGGATTTCTGCTTCCCCCGCTCATCAATTTTTTTCCCAGCAGAAGTGTCCAGCACAAAAATCTGGTCACCCTACACTTGCTGTTATAATTAATGAAAATATATTTTTTAATGTGTATGTTTCGAGATTATCTACATAATTTTATAACATTTAATTGCAAATAGAAACTAAATAATCCGTAGACTCACTTGATCGCTTAAACGACACCACAGATGGGCGACGTTAACAGAAGTTATGCTTTAAATTAATGCGGACGAGTTGCGCGGCCGCATTCAACAGCGTCATCTCGTTACATGAGCCGAATTTCAAAAAAATCTCTTTATAAAAAAGTTTGTTTAAAGTATATGGAACATTTTTCTCGTTTATACTATAACTCTCTCTTTAAAAATAAAAAAGTTTCCTCGATCGGGTATTTTTCAATGCAAATTTTAAAAAACCGCGACAATAGAGGGTAATTATATTTTTTTTAGGCACTATATTATTAGTTACACTATATTCTTTGCCGTCAGCCTGTCCAAGAATATTGGAGGGATAATGTGTAAAATATTGGTCTAAATTGGAATTAAAATAAAAAAGATATGATGTGTTATGTGCAAAACAAAAATTAACACATAATTTTAAAATTTTTCAAAAAATTTGCGAATTGACCGATTTGGCAATCTCAAATTAACGGGCGAACTCAAAAATCAAATCCAGAAGGTCATTTTACATAATACCATCTGTTTTTTAGGTGGGTGTTCGCGAGTTGTATAGACTACTTTTAAAATGCTTCCTACAGATTGGCTGCTCTCCGACTACAAAATTATTTTATATTACTAGCTGACCGGGCAAACGTTGTTTTGCCTATAAATTATAAATTTTTGTCCAAAAAATAAAAAGAAAATTTCTGGATAGGGCTTATCACCTAGGGGTATAAAAAATAGCCTACGACCTATTCTCAGACCTACCAAATATACACCAAAAATTTCATAAAAATCGGTCAAGCCATTTCGGAGGAGTTCGATAACAAACACTGTGACACGAGATTTTTATATATTAGATTAGATAAGAAGTATTGTTTTCCATGGCCTCCTCACAAATATATTAAATTTTTCGAAATTTAACCAATTTTTCTAGAGATAAATATGACATGATATATCTTTGGATGGCTAATTTAAGTTGTGATCGAATGATGAAATAATCTATTTTAAAAAAACACAAGTTATGTCTATCTATATCTCGAAAACTGATCAGCAACGGATTCTACTCAAAAAAGTGCCTTAAGAATGTGTTACTCGATTTTCGATTCGACACTTGGTAATATATACCTATATCAAAAATGCCAATTTTCCAAAAACACTCTGTAGCTCGCTAATCGAAAAAGATAGATGATCGCGGTTTACGCCATTGTTTGTTTCTCGAAAATCGAGTTCAGGACACCTATATTGGTTTTTGTCTCTCTGCCATAGTTTTATAGAAAACCCCAAATCCCATCTAATTTGGTCCACCCTGTACTAATTGGAGTCAGCGGCAAATATCGTGAATTTTTTGTTTTGCGTTTACACATGAAAATACTAATTTAAAAAAAAATTAAATTAGTAATGACAAAACTTTAATTTATAAACAACAAAATCGATCAACTGTGAGTCCGCTAGCTAATTAGGAGAAGAAAAGCTTGTGGTATAAATATATGAATATTTATATGTATTTATATGGTTTTGTTTATTTATGTTTCGTTGATATTAAAACGTGTTTAAGTTAAACCAAATTCCTTTTCAAAATCAAGTAAATAAATAAATTAGGGGCATTTATTGTAATAAACCTCTCTAAAGACGTCACATACATTAGATTTTATAAATTAAACTATTGTAAGTCGTTTGAGTTTATAAAAATAAAACATTATAAACATTCCTCGTATGGTAAATATTTGTGTAGTTTATTAAAATTAAATAAACTTAGTATACACAGTAACGATAATATAGTTAGCATAATTTAACTTGTGGACACAAGATTAATAATAAAATAATACACACGCCAATGTCAAAATATCAATAAATCATGTGTAAATTTTCTGATTAATTTTTATTTTACTTCCCTCACTTTGGTATAATGAAAAGAAAAAAGAACCTGAACAGAAATAAAATTAAATGTAAAAAAAACTTTTTAAAAACAAGCTTCTGTTATTATTTAGAGCAGTGGTTCCCAACAAGATTTTTTCAAGGACCCCCTCATCGGCCGCTATACTTACAAGGACCCCTTAAAAGCTTAAATTCTTAAAATGAAGATTGAGCTAGTGTAAAAGCTGATGAATAACCTACTGAACTTACGCGGGAACTAGATTAGGATAATGGCCACTGCAAGTCAAATAAAATACGAAACAATTGAATATCTCAGTGACATTTCGCGGACCCCCAAGACATCGTCCGCGGACCACCTGTTGGGAATCCCAGATTTAGAGGTACTAAAGCAAACAACAAAAAAAAAGTTATATTGAATTAATCGTCTAATTAAATCTTGTTGCGCGCGAGAAGTTCATAATTGATTTTGTTTGACAGAGATTACAAGTACCTAAGTAAGTTTTTTTTTATCAATTCACGCGACAGGCTTTTAAGACAATTAAGACAATTCGTTTTATATTCATTAAGAGGGGACAACGCCAATCACAAAGTTTCATCGGTAAAGCTAAAGCTGAAGTGGGGCGAAGGGTAGGCAGTGTGGCTATTATAGGTCATCTGCACGTGACGTCACAGCTAACCTCAAAAATGTATTTCTTAAGATTTAAGAGTATTGCGCAGCTGTTATTAAAATTTCTGCCTGGTTCCCGTATTTTCAACTAAAATCTAGTTCAGTGTAATGTTTATGAAGTTCTAAATACTTTGTCCTAATAAAATAGGACTCTTTTTGCAGGTTGGAAATCTAATAGTAGTCTATTTTTATTAATCAACAACATTGAAAATTTATTTACGTGAATTTTTAAATATTTGTTTGGAGCCAGTACGGCTTCAAGCTAAAAACGCGTATACAAACATTAAAAAGTGAGAATAAACTTGAAAAACTTAAAATTTAAGATTATGTTGGTTACATGATGCAGATGCCCTGTTGTAGTGCTGTAGGTGGCACCATCTATTAAAAAGCACTGTACTAAAAATCTTGACTGGGAAAAAGCAGTTTTTTCCTAAACGGCTGGTGTTATTAAACTGAAAAAAAGATATTCTTGTAAGTAAATGAATACTACACTTCTACTGAAGAACATTTTTAGCTAAAACTTGTTTATTAGGAACATTGGCTAATAAACAAGTTTTAGCTAAAAATGTTCTTCAGTAGAAGTCTAGTATTCATTTAATAATAATAATAATAATAATAATAAATGTCTTTATTGTAAACATACAAGTTGTAAAATTTACAAATGGCGAAGTTCAGAAATAGTTACAAGTAACCTTCTGCTCTTCCACTTAACCAGATAATTAATCTAATATACATATCCACTATTAATTTAAGATTTAAAATATAAACAATAGATGAATGCACTACAAGGTTTGAAAATAAATCCCTACTAACAACATGAATTTATTGCAAAGTAATATGTAGCTAAAAGAAAGAAAAAGACAACAAGTGATGAGACTTACACGTTACCGAAGAGTATTATTGCCAGTGGCTTCTAATAATATTTTTCTTAATTCTTTTTTGAATTTATAATGAGAAACTTCTATGAGATGGGGCGGTATCCTATTATACAGTTTGCAGATATTATTTGTAAAAGATCTCTGAAAAATTGCAAAATATATCTTTTGATCAGTTTAATAACATGAGCCAGTTGGCTAAAAAATGCTTTTTGCTGGACATTTTTTTTTAGTACAATGCTGTTTTAGTAGATGGAGTCACTTCGATATAATTAAAAATGATTGCAAAAATAATTACATTTATAACCGATGCGCACTCATTTCGTGTATTTGAATCTTGGTCTCGATGTGTTCTTGACCTTTCAGGCCAGATTGTAAGTAGGTAGAGCAATAGTAAAGAAAGTACGAACGCCAAAACTAGACAACCAACACAACAGCTCTCTGTACTTTATTGGCTCATTTCCGCCACTCCCCTCTGATTTGATTGCGTTGCTCCCTCTTAATAAAGAAATTATAATTTAAATCAGATTCTTCGCCATTTTTATAACGCAATGTGTGAATGATTTACACCAAAAAAAAAAAAAAAAAAATGTGTAGTTATGGACGAAACTTTGGGTACTTGTTCTATTCAACGTCAATAATGTCGGAAAAATAATTTCAGACGTTTTCCATCTGCCGATTTTGAGATTATAAGTTTTGAAAAAAAGAATTTTGTCAAATGTTGGTAAAATGGGATTGAAATTGATGAAAACGTCTGAATAGCTCATTATAAGTTCTTAAGGAGTTCAAATATAATACATTTCGATTTCAGACGTTTTCATTGATTTTCGCCCCATTTTGTGGGGTGTAAAGTGGTCAACAGTTTTTGACTCTTTTACCCTAGTACGACTCTATTACGCTTTGACTCTATTAAAAATGTTTCGAAACTGATAGAAATGCTTTATTTATACAAAAATGGGGTGAAAATCACTGAAAACGTCTGAAACCGAAGTATATCATTTTTAAACCCCTTAAGAACTCATAATCAGGTATTCAGACGTTTTCATCAATTTCAACCCCATTTTACCAACATTTGAAAAACAAATTTTTTTTCAAAATTTTGCAACTTTCAACTTACATCCTGATATCTCGAAATCGGCCCATGGAAAACGTCTGAAATTATTTTAATAATAATAATAATAATTTGTTTATTTCCATTTACAGTATTGGAATTGTTAGCTATAAAAACATAAAAAATATATATATGCTTATAAACAAATAATAGTAAATTACAAGACACATGGCAAGACAAACAGTCAGAAATTTACAGGTATGATAAAATAAATATGGCAAGTCTTATAGGTAGTTTGATTGATATTTCACCAGATGACTAGACGATTTCATTGAAAAGGTAGTATTCCTCGTAAGAGTAAAAACAGTGTTCCGCCAAATACCTTTTCACGAGTCTTTTAAATATTACAAAATTACTTGCTTCTTTTATAACCTGCGGAAGGTGATTATACATTTTACTTCCACATCCAGTGGAAGTATAGTAACGACAAAAAAATTTTTAAAAATTTTTATTGTTCAAATAGGCTTAGAATGTCATGAAACGTTGAGATTTTAAGTTTGAGCGAAAAAAAAATTTCTGTCTGTCGGTCTGTAACTTTTTTTTTGTGCGCACGTTTACTCTGAAACCGTTTAAGATATTGACTTGAAATTTGGTACACGTGTGCATTTTAACGTGATCTGGAACTAGATTATATTTTCATCTTGTTCCATCGAACGGTAAATTGGGGTAAATTTGGGGTAAATAGGTAAATTAAGCAGGTAAGAGTCCAGAAAATTGGTATTTAGTATATTAAAGAGAAGCTAAGGTCTCAAAAAAAAATTTGGCATTAGCCACCCCCATTACCACCCCCACCCCATTATTACAGGGGATGAAAAAAATTGTGATTTAGTGTGTGGACAAGAACCAGAAACCTCCAAATATTTTTTTACTTCATCCACCCCCACTACCACCCCCTATCACCACCCCCACCCCACTACCGATGTGGGGTATCGTTTTATAGGTTTTTGGGGTAGAGGATTTCAAATATTATGTTATTAAAGTTCCATAAACAATTATTTCCAGATATAAATTTTTTTCGTTGTGAGTGACTTGGGTAGAAAAACCTGATGTGGAAGTAGTAATTCCTTGGGCAGCGGTTTTTATTGAAGAAATAGAGGGCCTTCTTTTTACCAGCTCTAATCTATGGGGTGGTATAATAATATTTTTAGCTGCACGGGTGTTGTATTTATTTACGTCACCACACTTTAGAATATTCTTCCCGACACAACACACTGACTGTAAGACAGGGTTGAAAAAAAAAACAGTTTTTTTTCATTTTAAACAAAAAAACAGTTTTTTTGTGTTTTGAACAGTTTTTTTGTTTTGAACAGTTTTTTTGTTTAAAACATGTTTTTTTTAAGTTTTAAATGGTATGTTTAAAACAGGTTTAAAACGTTTAAAACTATATTCAACTAAAATTAAATGGTGCCAGGCACACTATGTCTGCCACTACTACTTGATGTCAGATGGCGCTTTTAAATGGATTTTACAGCACTCTGCGAATAAAATGCTCAGTTTAGTGCATGTGACCACTATATATCGGAATGGACCATCATCGGTACTTTTCCTGCTTTTCCACAAACTCCGAAATAATACATTTATTTAAAACATCGTACTGTGTTTTAAACTGTGTTTTAAACAGTTGTTTAAAACATCGCATTGTGTATTAAATATGTTTTAAACATTTGTTTAAAACACAGTGCAATGTTTTAAACATGTTTCAAACACTTCGTTTAAAACATTTTGTTTTAAACATGCCAACCCTGCTGTAAGATGTATATACAGTAAATAGTGAGTATGCCATGCTGTCTGAAAAAATCCCTACAGAATGTGTTGTAAGTAAGTTTAAACATACTTCTCAATATTCTCTTTTGTGAAATGAACACTCTTAATCTCTGAACTCTTACCCAAGCAATATGCAATATTGCAGAATCAAGTAAATACTTCCATAATAAAATGTTTTTAGAGTATCACTGTCAACAGAGTCTCTTATTTGAAGGATTGCAAAGTTTAAACTAGCTAGTTTTTTTTTATCAAATTCTTAATGTGACGTTCCCATGACAAATTATTATCAATATGCACGTCTAGGAACTTTACAAAATCGTTTTGAAAGACTAAAATCTGATTTTGTCCCAATTGGGGAGAACTCATTAAGAATACAGTTTTTTGTTGATTCAAGATTAGGCCATTGGCGCGGCACCACTGCGACATTTTATCTACACATAAGGAATTTACATTTTTAGCAGTTATGATAGCCGACGTGTCATCTGCAAAGAGGGTTAAAAAACAACTATTTATGTTGGCTACTAAATCGTTAACAAAAATTATAAACAACAATGGACCTAAGACACTGCCCTGTGGTACCCCCGTCATTACGTTAATATTATCCGAAACACATTCTACTCCATCTTGTAAAACTTTAACTGTTTGAGTTCTCCCAAATAAATAAGATTTTATCCATTCCAAAGCTGGGCCACGAACACCGTATATTTCAAGTTTTGTCAATAGCAAGTTATGATTTATGGTATCAAATGCCCGTGACAGGTCAAAAAAAATTCCAGCTTATTTCAATTTTTCATCAAAATTAAGTAGGATTTTTTTCATAAAATGAGAGAACTGCATCTTGCGTTGATTTATTCTTGCAAAACCCATACTGTGCTGGGGTTAACAGGTTATATTTATTTAGGAATGAAGTTAATCTTATCTCAAATGCCTTTTCGAAATTTTTTTAAAATACGGATAAAAGAGCAATCGACATTATTGACGTTGAATAGAATAAGTACCCAAAGTTTCGTACGTAACTACAATTTTTTTTTTTAATTTTTAAAAAATTACAGCCAAAAAAACGTCCCGTCTGAAATTTTGGTGAGGGGATGGTGGAGTTGATGTACTTTCATAATACCGCGGTTTCGTTCATAACCGCAAAATTTTTTTTTCTACTTTAACCCCTCCTCCTGTTTCTGAAATTTATTAATTATACATTACAATTTGGGAAATATTATGAAAACAATCTTAGGAAATATTATAGATTATTATTTCACTTTCACTATCACACATGTCTACTTATTTTAATTGAAAGAAGCACAAAGTTTGAAAATTTGTAGGTAAACAGTAAGTATGACTTGTTAAAATTAAAAAATTTTTGATCTGTTGAATGTTCAAGACAATAGTGATATTGGCAGAATATTGTTGTGTGTCGCGTTTGAGTTGATTAATCTTAATTTCACAAGGTTAACAGGGGGTAAACATTTTAGATTATCATTCTACCCCATTTAAAAATATCTTGTTATATTTTCAGCCAGCGAGTTAAACATTAATACCATGGGACTACATATAACACTGTTGTCCTTAAAACAACATTTTCACAAAGTTTGTCATAAAGCTAGTAGAGAACATCCTGTATAAATTTTGCATTTGACACTAGGCGTGCGATGTATCAAATTTGATAGAATAAGTAAATATATTACCAGAAAATACTAGTAATATGTTTATTTATTCTATTTTATAGAACTTTTACAACGTAAGGAATTTGCATTTGCATTTAATAATTATCAAATTTCAGTGTTCAAATTTTAGTACAGTAACTAGAGGTTTTAACTTCGGAATAATATCATTAAATTGGATTTCGTTCATTTTTGGCAACTTTATAGTAAATGAATCAAGTAAACGTTTCTATATTATGAGGGGGCTTGCTAATTTATAGGCACCTAGAAAAAAACAAACAAAAACATTGGAGCTGAAAGATAATAAAATTTTGTGAAGAAAATGTTGTATGCAACTTTTTATATAAATTGATAGTCTCTAAGTTAGGTAATAACTACTTGAAAATTGGGATTTTAGATTGAAAAAGGAGGAACATAAAAACAATTTTCGTCAAATAAATCGAAAAGTGGCTTATTGGGCGAAAACATGCTAAAGACAAATAAGAAAGCTACTAAATTGAGAATGAATTTCGTTTTTCTCTAATTACTTCCACATCCAGTGGAAGTATAGTAACGACAAAAAAATTTTTAAAAATTTTTATTGTTCAAATAGGCTTAGAATGTCACGAAACGTCGAGATTTTAAGTTTGAACGAAAAAAAATTTCTGTCTGTCGGTCTGTCTGTCTGTAACTTTTTTTGTGCGCACGTTTACTCTGGAACCGTTTGAGATATTGACTTGAAATTTGGTACACATATGTATTTTAACGAGATCTAGAACTAGATTATATTTTCATCTTGTTCCGTCGAAGGGTTGGGGGGTAAATTGGGGTAAATTTGGGGAAAATAGGTAAATCAAGCAGGTAAGAGTCCATAAAATTGCTATTTAGTATATACAAGAGAAGCTAAGGTCCCAAAAAAAGTTTTGGCATTAGCCACCCCCATTACCACCCCCACCATTAAAGGGGATGTGTGTACAAGAACCAGAAACCTCAAAATATTTTTTTACTTCATCCACCCCCACTACCCCTCTATCACCACCCCCACCCCGCTACCGATGTGGGGTATCGTTTTATGAGTTTTTGGGGTAGAGGATTTCAAATATTATATTATTAAAGTTCCATAAACAATTATTTCCACATACAAATTTTTTTCGTTGTGTGTGACTTGGATAAAAAATTTGGATGTGGAAGTAGTGATTCCTTGGGCAGCGGTTTTTTTGTAGAATTAATGGTTTCGGAGATATGGAAGTATAAAAATAGTTTCTGAACGTTTGTAAGAGAAAGTATTTTGTTTAAATGTTAAATATTTCAGAAACTCTCACTTAGTCAAAAACGCTAATCGCCAAAATGAAATATTATTTTTCTTCTACCGTCTATACAGGGTGATTCATAAGGAATGGGTAATATTTTTGCCTACAGATTCTATAGCGGAAAATATTAATTTTTTGCTTAATAACTGGGGGTCAAATATTAATACTTACTGAGATACAGAGTATTAAAGTTATAAAAATAATTCAGTAATGTTGTTATATTTCCGTTATTTTTTCACATATAAACATAAAAGTAGGAGATTAAGTTTTTTGGAGTGAGAAAATCGAATAAGCTATCATTTTTGGTGCATCGCATATGGGGCGCTACGTAAGCTATCTTGGTTTAACAGAATCTTTAACATTTTTGCAGTGATCCTGTCTTTCCTCCTCAAAATGCATATTATGTAATATTCTATTCTTCATTTTAACAAAAATAACTTTTAATATCAAATATCTGAAAAGGTTAAATGGTTAAATACAAAATTTGCAATGAGATTATAAATAAACGAGGTACAAAAGTTTTGACGGATTCTGTTAAACCAAGATAGCTTACGTAGCGCCCTCTATGTGATACACCAAAAATGATTATTCGATTTTCTCACTTCAAGAAACCTAATTATGCCGACTTTTATGTTTATGTGTGAAAAAATAACAACATTACCGTATTATTTTTATAACTTTAACACCCTGTATCTCAGTATGTATTAATATTTGGCCCCCAGTTATTAAGCAAAAAATTAATGTTTTCCACTTCAGGTAAAATATTACCCATTACTTATGAATCACCCTGTATAAGTGACCTTTGCAACCCTAGCAGTACGCGTGATAACGAAAGTAAACATTCGAGTTATCTGGTTGCCAAGACGTGGCTAGGTACGAAAGTAGAACTTTCGTGGCCAGAAAAATAAAAAAAAAACAAATTTTAACGCTTCATAAGTTTGCATATATCTTGCTTTGGATTTCTTGATGAGATACAAGCAATATTTGCTGCATTTTCATCGCCACCAAACATATATGTTTATTTTAGTTTGAAACCACCAGAAATTAAAATGTTTAACATAAACCTCGATGACAGATAGTAAATGTTTCGTTGGCATAGAAACAATTTTCACAGACAGCCTCATAAACTATAAAATTTATTAGAAACGTCAAATAGTTTCATGAAATAATTAGTTTTAAATTATTAAATCCCATATCTTTCGGTAGTAGAAAAAATATAATACATTACACCCCTTTTAAGTGTGTAGACCTTTTAAGGGGTCTACACACGATCCAGCGGCAGGGACCCGACATTGTCGGTACGCTTTGAAGATAATTGGAATTCCAGTGGACCAGTTTACTTTCACCCTTTAGGTGTTTGGTGTTTTTTTTTTTTGGAATTCAACAATCACCTCACACCTAAAAGTAAACTTTCGCATCTAGTGATGTAAATAACTATTACTTATGCTTTCAAATGATTTTTTGATAGAGATAAATTGCATAAAAAATATTTATTAATTTGTAATGTAAGTAGTCAGTAATTAAAGAAAAATATTTTCTCGTATACTGTTTTTCGTTAACATATAGTATGACCTAGATGCACAATTTTTTTTAATCCGTCTACAATACTTGCTTCAGAAAAAAATTGCACTTTATAATGATTTTCGAGAAAACGTAAAATTTTTGATTTTTTGCAAATATCTCAGTTAATACTAGTTTTAGCGACAGAATGGTAGATATTAAAAATAAAGCCTATAAGTTATGAATGAATTTGTTTTATTTTGATATTTACTAATAATTTCGGAGATAGGGGAGAGTGGGGTAATAAGAAACGTTTGGGGTAATAAAAAACGTTTGGGGTAATAAAAAACATAAAATTAACATATCTGACAGTTTTAAAGCTGTAGCATTGATGTTTTTTTCCTACATAATGGGCGACCCAGGGTAGCCAGAAAAAAGTTATTGGCTCAATTCTACAATAAATACGGTGTACACAAAAATCCAAATTTTATTCCAAAACTTTCACCTTATTACCCCGAAGGAGGTAATAAGAAGCAAGCTTTGTATTTCATGCATACTATCAATGAAGAATTGCTGGGATAAAAAGATACACTATACATGTGTATCTTACTTCCCCAAAAAATTTTGGCGGACCTAAAAAAATTAATTTTTTTACTACAGGGTGATGAAAGTATACGGAAATAAATACATAGCCTAAAGTTTTTATGCAACTTTATATTTTTAAAAATAACGTCAACTGACAACTCAAAATTCTTATTTCTAGTCAAAATTAACATTCCCAAACTAAATACGCAAAATTGTGATTTTTATAACTGTGACACTAATTTCTTTTTTTTTCTCGCAAATAAGAGAGTTTTAATTCTAACTAGATCCGAGCGGCTTAAAATAAACGATCCATTTCCATTTAAAGACAAAGCATCGCACAAAGTGAAATATTTATTTACGCGCTGTGTCATAATGCGGAGGGCAATTAAAAATAGACAAAGATTCTTTGAGGAACTTGATCGTACAGCTGTCTTCTTGCACTTTAATGACTCGTCCCACATACCAAGCGATGTCATAGTAAATGACATAGTATCGTTCTGGTAGAATGGTATCTGTTCCGCTATCTTCTTGATCTTCGTCATGAATTGGTAAGAAATCGAAGTCAACAGCATCATCATCATCCGAGCAAAGAACCTCGGGGTCTAATTCTTCCTCACATGATCAATACCACAAATAATGTTAATAAGTGGTAATAAGATATATAAGTATCTTATAACTATAAGCATTTTCCTTATTTGGGGTAATGAGATATAGTCGAGTAAACTTTAAGCTGGCGCATCCAAAGGTCGCTTCATCACATAAACTAAGAGAATAAGACATACGCAACTAGTTCATCTCTATATCACTGCGATAGCTTTATGCGCATCGCATATCAAATCGTACGTCGTGTTACCAACTCATACATACGTCACCTTAGAGTTTACCGGACTATACATGATAACCATAACCACTGTTATTTTTGTTACAGAAAAATGTTTAAAAAAATACACCCGAAAGTCCTATCTTTGGCCCAGAAAATCATGTAAAAAAAATTAAGAATGTATAATGTATGTTACGTAGAAAAAAATTGTTTGTGTGAATCTAGATGTGCAACGGATATCCGGTTACCATTCGGTATCCGGCCATTTTATTACTATTCGGCTGGGCACCGGCTCGTGACCTAATATCCGGCCAAAACCGGATAGTTACAAAATGAAAAGTGGTATAATAAATGAAACAGTTTTATTATTTTTCACTTATCCTGCATTATAATTATTACTAAAAACTGGCAATATCTATAGATTAGTTACTAAATTAATATTTAAAGTTTACCAATGGTAAATTATGGTGAATAAAAACGAGTAGACGCGTTTCTTTTCGTATACATTGCTAGCTTCTGAAAAGAGCCTCTCACTGTATACACTGTTGCAAGGAGCTGACAGATATATTTTTACAAACTTCGATAAAAGTGTATACTGATTGGATTTAATGTACCACCATGTTTCTCCGAAACGTTTTCATTAACTCTACTATTTTTTTTTCGCCACTTCCTCAATTGAATATCAGCAGTAACATTATCTCGTGTGTCTCTTACTTTGTTTACTAAAAGGAGAAGAAACACTTTCACTATCACTGTTTGAATATGAATCATCACAAGTATTTTTTTAATCCTCCAGCAGAATAATTTGACGGGATATTCTGATTCTTATAAAAAAAACTTGTTTTAAATCTGGGGTCTAGAAGAGTTGCCATTAAGTATTTTTTGTCGCCGATCTTGCTAAAACGTGTTTTCAATCCAACTTTCAACGTAAGCCGGATAGTTGGCCGAATATCTGGTATCCGGTATAAGAAATACGCCGGATATCCGGTATTCAGTATCCGGCCAAAACACTATCCGTTGCATCGCTAAATACAGTACTTTCACATCAGCGTTACCACATTTGGTAGATTTTTATTTCTTTTTAGTAGAACTTTAAGGATTTTTGTAAAGTTTGGTAGGTAAAATTTGCTGGCAGATTTCTCTTATTATCAGAAATCTACCAGCAAATTTTACCTATCAAACTTTTAAAAAATCCTTAAAATTCTACTAGAAAGAAATAAAAATCTACCAAATGTGGTAACGCTGTTTCACATGGTAAAGTTTCATACAAGCATATAGTGCTGAGAGAAAATAAACTTAAAAAAACACAGTACCGTTGATTATCTTTTTGACACTGGGGCTAGCTCGTGGAATTTTTTCAATTTTTTTGTTTAACAAACAAAAAATTGTTTCTTATTACCCCTGTTTCTTATTACCCCACTCTCCCCTATTAAGTTTAAAGTTGGCATTCCAAGATAAAGTATTAAGTTTAAATGTTGAATATCTTAGAAACTGTCATACATTCAATAGTTCTAAGGAACAGAATTAAAGATAATTTATCACTTTTTAAAATAGTTTTTTGTTTATTTCTGTATCATAAAAAATAAAGAACATATGGTGGACGTGCGTTTTCACTTTTTTTTTAACAGAATGTGGCCATTTTTTTATTATAATTGTCCAGTAATTTATTTTTTCAAAAATGCTGTTTTTCGTTAATATATAGATGTGCAATTTTTGTTGTCCATTTGAAACACTTGCTTTAGAAAGAAATTCCGTCCGCCATTTTGAATATTTTAATTCTGACTTCAGATTCGTAATCAGCGATCCCAAAAACACAAAGTATTCGACGTTTCCAAAATAAATCAGTAATACTTTTGCAAATATTAAATATCTAAATTTGGGGGTGGTTTTCACTCCTTCAGGATAAGAGCAAGTGTCCAGACTATAAAGAAACTGAAGATGATACCTTTTACTACAATATTAACCCATAAAGAAAAATTACCAACACATGGGATTATTCCGAAATTTTACATATTCTTTACTTCTAAGTACTGTACTATTGTTATTTAAATTATTTGTCACTCGTTTACATTATTTCTAACTATAACATTTTTTTTTCAGGTCATCTCTTCTCCACGCGATGTCAAACCGAGCAATGCGGGTAAACCGTGTCACGAACTCATCAGCTATCTGATACCGATAAAATTTAAGTGCACACTTAAAAAAAACCGGTTGATAGGTAAAACATAATAGTGAAACGTGAACTAGTCGAGAGTGTGTTTTCGCGTTAAACACATTGTCGGCCGTACTCAAAGAGAAAATTCAAACCCAAAAAAACCACCACGTTCCTGGCGCTAGTCCAAATTCTCGAGAGAAGAATCAAAACGGTAACAAACAAATCTATCTGAGCCGCGTTGGTTAGGCCGATCGTATGCGCGTCTGCTTCGGTACTCTGTGCTTCTCGTCACGGCTGAACGCTGCCGACGAGGAAGCTCCCCAAGTGCTGGGTAGCGGCAGACCCAGCGACGCGATCCACCAGAACCACGTGTCGAAGATGGCCAGCATTGAGGAGCTACAGGTAGGAGATCATTTTTATTTATTATAATACATTATAAACCTAACAATTCTCGGAAAATTCACAAAATACGTTTATTTATGGAAATAAATGGCCATACCATTTATTTTCATAAATAATTACTTGGCCTGTGTTGATTAGGATACCACTTTGGACAGATTAAACATTAACATAGCTACCGAACAATTTTATAATATTATTTATCTTGTTGTCGAGTTGTTTATTCCAGTTAAATATTAGTTCTAATTTTCCGATATGGTTTTCTCATACCTTTTTACATTGTTTACAAACGGTGCAGCTTTGCAACATTTTCTTTAAGGTATTTGGTTATGTTGCCAAGAGAATGAATATACATTAAAATTATTCTTCTCATTTAATTTCATGTTATAATTGTACATTATACATCGTACGAACTCGCCTTATCTTATTATTTTCATATCTGGTATTATCATCTCAATTGTTTTTATAATTTTAGTTGATAGAGAATGTAAACACGGAATGTTTTGTATATGAAGCGTGCGACTTTTTATGAAATTTCTTCACACCTCGAATACTTTCGTTTTAGTTCACTCAATGCAGCGTTAAAAAAGGGTCAACGGTGCATTTTGGTAGGATGCGATTTTATTTTTTTATTATGTGAGGGGGGGAAAGGTTCAATATAAGTTTAAATTTGAGTTTTCGAGGTCGGGGCTGCACTCATTTGGCCGCCATCTTGAAAATAAATGTTTTTTTTTAATATGTCTTGAAAGCTGTAACTCCCTCAAAAAATTTGTAGATAATAATATTATTTACAACTTTTCTTAATAACTTTTTGTTGTAATTTCGATAATTAAGAAGTTATAAGCAAAACTTATAGTACAGTAAACCTTACTTTAACTCGGAAAAAAATGTGTGCAGACCTTAAACTTTGGTTATAGGTTCAAAATAGGCCAAAGTTCACGAAACAAAAAAGTTTTACGGATCCGCGGAAACCTATAGGGAGTGAAAAAATCGATTTTTCTCTATGTTCTCAGGAAATATGACCTTTACAAGAAAATAGTTCAGATAGTTGTTTCTGACAAAGTTATCTTTAATTTGGTGTTTTTAAATTAAATTTTTTTTATAGCAATAATTAACCGAAATACTATGTCATATGAATTAGATCTGGTTCTTTTTTGGCAGCTTAATAGTAAATGCATAAAAAAAAGAAGTTTCTGTATTATGCGAGAGCTTGCTATGGGGTGGATACCACCCCTTTTCAGGGGGTGATACCTAAAATGAAAAAACAAAAACATTTGAGCTGAGAGAGAATTAAATTTTAAGAAGAAAAGGTTCTATGCAACTTTTCATACAAATTGATAGATTTAAGTTATAACTACTAAACAATTTGGGATTTTAGCTTGAAAAATGGTATTTCAAAAACGTTTTCGTTAAATAACTCGAAAGGTATTACATTGAGCAAAAACATGCTAGAGACAAATAAGAAACCTACTACATTAAGGATGAATTTCGTTTTTCTCCAATTTTTGTAGATTTAATGATTTCGTAGATTTGGAAGTCTAAAAGTGGCGTCCGAACATTTATAAGACAAATAGGCGAGCGGTGCACCCCTAAAAAGATGAATAAAAAAGTGACATAATCTCCCGAACAAAGTTGCCAGATTGAAACCAATTGGAATCGATTAGTTACGTTTTAGGGAACAAAAAACCTAAATAACATTTTTTTGTCCGAGTGGAAGGTAATTTGTTACTACCAATGAAATTGCAGAGTAAAAAAAATGTAAAGAATCCATTTGAAAACACATTTTATAAGTTAATTGGGCAAAAATAAACACTTTTTGTCTTTCGTAATGTTTTCGAAAAATGCACTGTTTTTGAGTTATAGGCGATTTAAGGTCCGAAAATGGCAAAAAGTCGACAACTTCAAAAATTCTTATCTTGGCTTCTACTGGACTTTTTTTTAATGTCTTGGGTCGTAAAATGATCGTTAATACTTATACTTAAACATACTATTTTTTGTAATAAAGCAACTTTTCATTTTCATTCCACTCGGATGCAGAACATAAAAAAAGTGAAAAATTTTTTTTTTTATTTTATCAATTTTTTCAAAATTTTCAATTAAGTCAGGCTAGAAAAAAAACAAAAAATGAAAGTGGGTAGACCGCGTGTTTCTGAACAAAAAATTTTTTAATAAAATGTTCTAAAGCCACGGTTTTCCCGGAAAAAAAGGAGCAAAGGATGGATGGAAAAATATACATATATAAATTATCATGCCCGAACTCAATCGTCACAATAAACAATATACAAAAAAATAAAAGCCCCTTCAAAAAAATTCTTTCTTCGTTGAAAACTGTTAAAAAGAATGTACACTTTATGATTATTATGGTTTATTAAGTTGTAGTAACGGGGATTCAAAAAAAGTACATCTCAAATCATTTTAATTTAATTGCTTGATGATTTTCTTGATAAATATATTGGAGGCTGTAACCATGATAAGAAATTGCGATTGTCAAGCTCTTATCCGTATAACTATGAAAATATATTTGATTGTTTTGAATATAAATTCTGGAACTTTTCCAATACATTACGTTTACATTTCCAATATTTTCCCTCCAGACTCACTATTTATCCTCTTAGTCACTAAGAAAAAATTTAAAAATGTGTAATCAGAAAGAGAAAATAAGCTTTATTTTACTTGTTAGAACTGCTAAGAATTTTTAGAGGTTCCGTAGTATGCATTTAACCGTGCGCTTGTCCGAGCAAAGTGACAACGTTATTTCACTATTTTTTTCCGGGAAAACCGTGGCTTTAGCGATACATTTTATTAGAACATTTTTTGTTCAGAAACATATGGTCTACCCACTTTTATTTTTTGTTTTTTTTTTCTAGCCTGACTTAATTTAAAAATTTTGAAAAAATGTTCACTTTTATTATGGTCTGCATCCGAGTGGAATGAAAATGAAAAGTTGCTTTATTACAAAAAATAGTGTGTTTAAGTATAAGTATTAACGATTATTTTACGACCCAAAACATTAAAAAAAGTCCAGTAGAAGCCGAGATAAGAATTTTTGAAGTCGACTTTTGGCCATTTTTGTACCTTAAATCTATAACTCAAAAACAGTGCATTTTTCGAAAACGTTACAAGAGACAAAAAGTGTTTATTTTTACCCAATTAACTTACAAAATGTATTTTCAAATGGATTTTTTACATTTTTTTTACTCTGCAATTTCATTGGTAGTAACAAATTACCTGCCACTCGGACAAAAAAATGTTATTTAGGTTTTTTGTTCCCTAAAACGTAAATAATCGATTCCAATTGGTTTCAATCTGGCAACTTTGTTCAGGAGGTTATGTCACTTTTTTCATCTTTTTAGGGGTGCACCACTCGCCTAAAAGTATTTAGTTTAAATATCTCAAAAACTATGGCACTTAGACCAAAAACGCTAATAACCAAAATGAAAAACTATTAATTAAGCTTTCAAATGATTTTTTCCAATTTTTATAGCATAAAAAACAAAGAAGTTATGACAGAAACAATGTGCTTTTTCTCTTTTTTTTTTTTAATAAAAACGTCGCAATTTTGTTAATGTAAGTAATCAGTAATTAAAAAAATATATTCTCATATATACTGTTTTTCGTTAATATATAATGTGACCTAGACGCTCAAATTTTTTCATCGGCTTACAGCGCTTGCTTTAGAAAAAAAATTGCATTTTAAACTGTAAAGGGGTTTTAGAAAAAAACGTAACATTCTTGTTTCTCTGCAAATATCTGAATAAATATTAGTTTAAGAGAAAATATGGTGGACATCAAAAATGAAGCTTATAAACTGATATTCTATTTTGTTTATATATTTGTGAAGGGTTGATTGTTTCGGAGATATTTAATTTTATAGATGGCATCCGACCGTTTTTAGGATGAAGTATTTAGTTTAAAATGTTGCATATCTTAGGAACTGTTACACTTCCATCAATAAAAGTTCTAAGAAACAAAATTAAAGGTAATTAATCAATCTTTGAAATGATTTTTGTTTGTTTCTGCATCACAAAATATAAAGAAAGTATAGCCGATTCAATGTGCGTTTTCACATTTTTGTTAACAAAATATCGGCATTTTATTATTGTAAATGCTCAGTATTTAATTTTTCTCTCAAATATGCTGTATTTCGTTAATAGATAGCATCACCTAGATGCTCAATCTATTTTGTCCCTTTAAAACACTTGTTTTAGAAAAAGAGTATTTTATAACAAATGATTATTTGAATATTGATAATTTTTAAGGGTTTTTTAGCGCTGCAAAGGGAGGAAGGTCAAATGTAAGATGTATTTAAGTATGTAGGTAGAAGAAAATTATTGGTACTTTATTTCTACCTAAATACCATTTATATTATTATATTTTTCGTTTTTTGTATTAACTTTTTAATATATTTTTCATTAATAATAATATCATCTTGTTTATAATTAATATACAGTGTGTCCTCGTTGGGGTGCCGTAAACTTTCTTATTTTTGATTTGCTGAGAAAGAGTCATTCTTTATAAAAAGTTTTGCTTGTATTTGGAAGTCATAAATAGTTGTCAAACTTAAGACAAAGTATACAGGGTATTCTAAAAATTAGAAAATATAAAATCGACTTTAAGCAAACGACCTTTTTCACATTTTTATTGAAAATTTTATTTAATAAAGTTTTTTTTCAATTATGAAGTTTAGTTGCAAAATAAGGAAATAACTTGTAAACTTTCTTATTTTTGATTTGCTGAGAAAAAGTCATTGGGTAATTGAAAAACTTTGTTAAATAAAATGTTTAATAAAAATGTAAAAAAAAAGGTGGTTTGCTCAAAGTCGATTTCATATTTCTAATTTTTGGAATACTCTGTATAATTTATCTTAGGTTTGATAACTGTTTATAGCTTCCTAAGACAAGCATAACTTTTTATAATAATTTTCTCGGCAAATCAAAAATAAGAAAGTTTACAAGAGTGCGGTATGCCATCCGAGGACACACTGTATATTAACTATAAATAAGATGATATTATTAATGAAAAATATATTAATAAGATAATATAAAAGAACAAAAAATATAATATAAAAATGTCCCATCCGAGGACACACTGTATATTAACTATAAATAAGATGATATTATTAATGAAAAATATATTAATAAGATAATATAAAAGAACATAAAATATAATATAAATGGTATGTAGGTAGAAATAGAGTACCAATAACTTTTTTCTACCATGTAGCTGAAGTTTCGAACGTTTACTTGAACGAATTTCATATGAAAATTTCTAATTAATCGACAATTTTTTTGGTAATATTTGCTGGCAGCGGTAGTATCGTTGCCAGCAAATATTACCAGAAAAATGCTACACCTAAGTCAATTTGTAGTTTTTATTAATTTTTCCTTTTCATATGAAATTCGTTCAAGTGAACGTTCGAAACTTCAGGTACATTTTCTACCTCACTTACCTTTGACATTCCTCCCTTTGCAGTGCTAAAAAAACCCTTAAAAATAATCAAAATATAAAAAACAATAGGTCAAAATTTGGTATAAAATGCTCTAAAAAAAACCCTGATGCATTTTTTTCATAAAATTAATAGAACAAACGTTATTAACAATAATAGTTTTCATCCTCTAAATTTTCATTGATTTTTGCTTATAACTTCTTAACTATCGAAGTTACAATAAAGAGTTTTTAACAAAAGTTGTAGGTGATATACAAAAGAGCTCTCTACAATTTTTTTGAGGGAGTTTTCAAAATATATTTAAAAAAAAAAACAATGTATACCGTTATTTTCAAGATGGCGGCCAAATGGGTGCAGCTCGACCCCGAATACTCAAATTTAAAATTATGTTGGACCCCTCCCCCCACATAATAAAAAAAATAAAATCGCGTCCTACCCAAAATGCACGGTTGAATCCTCAATTGACTGGATTATTTGTTTTTTTATTTAGTTTTATATCCAAAGATGTGTAATAACACACCATGATCTTTATTTTTTCTTAAATTCATTTATCAGAGTGACCGCTTCTCTGGAAAATCCGGAAAAGTCAGGGAATTTTATTTTGGCCAGGTAAATCGGGGGATTTGTACCAATTTAATCGTAAAATTGGGGAATTTTAACAAATAGTCAGGGAAAATCATGTAAAACACATTTAATTTAATATGTGAATATATTAAAATAAATGTGTTTTACATGATTTTCCTTTGCTTGCAGCCAAAAATTTTTTGTCTGCGAATATTATGCGAGTCAATCGAAATTATTTTGGGCCAGAAATGGCACAACTAGACAACATTGGCTAATTTTTATGTTCGGTTACAATTTTCATTAATAAAACGTAAAAAGCAGTTCAAATTGGCTTTTGGGTTATGAAAATTAATTATTCAGGGAAAATTTAAGTTTCAGTCAGGAAATTCATGGAAATGTCAGAAAATTTGAAAAACAGTTTTAAGTGGCCATCTTATTTACTTCAAGTACCCTTAGTTCAATAATATATAGCTTTAGGTCTACCAGCCCCCTTTAAACGCAGAAGGGGCGGAGCGCCAGATTTGCGGCTTTTCAAATAGGAGACATGCATAAAGTTATCGCCAACAAAATTTTCTCTTACGTACTTATACACTTGATGAAAACCGTTCCCAGCTCTCCGTCTAATTGTTGTTTACTAATAGATTTAATATTGGACCGAAAACGTTTGAATTTTTTTTAAAATTTTGCTGTGGAGTACCAGTGCATCTCATCTTGTTATTAGTCGTCAAATGACCTAAATACTACACATATTAATTAGTTTTTAGATCCTGTTGCTATTTTTTGATATTGTTTAATTTAAGTAATTTGAGTTTTTTTTCTCGCCACTTGCACTTGCTTCAGTATATTAATATATTACTTAAAAATGCTGCTGCGTCTTTGTCTTCAACATTACGTCATGCCGGCGCCGCACAGTGGAATCACAATTTTTTCGTTCAAAATTATCTAGAACACTTGTTTCGCAACCGATTGGGATACATTTTTTTTTTTTTTAATACTCGTTATTTAATTTCCAAAAAACCTAAGAGAGCCGATTTTTAAATTATGCTAGCCAAAATGGCCATTTTTTGTTTAAATATTAATACCTAAAACTTACCAAAAAAAAATTTTATCTTATCCAATTTACATAAATCTTGTTACCTGGGGTTTTTGAGGTCGCTGATTACGAATCTGATATCCAAATTGTCATAAAGCAACCTGCAAAATTGCGGAATCAATGGCGGTTATAAAATGCTAAAAAATGGTGAAAAATGAAATATTTTTGTTAAAGTTTATGCCGAGAAGTTTTGAATATTTCTGATAATAAGTACTTTTAAGTTAAAATAGACTAAATTTTAAGTTCCAGGAAGAAATTCAAGATGGCGGGTCCAATATGGCGGCAATAAGATGATAAAACTAACTTAAAACCAAATTAAATGCATTAAACTAAATAGGCTATTTCTAAGAATTATTAAAAAAATTTAAAAGGAACAAATTTTCTGAAATTTTCAAATATATCCAATATGGCTGTTTACATTAATTATCAATCATAAATATGCGATTCAGTCCTCCATTAATTTTAAACATAACCTTTAGTAGGTCATATTAATATTTCTTTTTTTTTATCTGCTAATATAATAAATACCTAACACCAAGAACTTTTAAAACAAGAATATTAAACCTAACAGAACCTAGCCTAATAGAACCTTAAACCAAGAACTCTACATCTAACATAACGTAAGGCAAGAAATTTATAGCAATAATTCTAAACTAAGATCTATAAACCTAACATAACCTAAGGCAAGAACTTTACACCAAGAACTTTATAAGAATTCTGAACCTTAAACTTAACACAACCTAAGTTCATGGAACTCTTGCATTAGGAGCATCATAGAGTTCTTGGCTTAAGGTTCTATTAGGCTTAGGTTATGTTAGGTTTAATATTCTTGTTTTAAAGTTCTTGGTGTTAGGTATGTATTATATTATTAGCAGATAAAAAAAGAAATATTAATATGACCTTACTTAAGGTTATGTTCAAAATTAATGGAGAACTGAATCGCATATTTATGATTGATAATTAATGTAAACAGCCATATTGGATATATTTGAAAATTTCAGAAAATTTGTTCCTTTTAAATTTTTTTAATAATTCTTAGAAATAGCCTATTTAGTTTAATGCATTTAATTTGGTTTTAAGTTAGTTTTATCATCTTATTGCCGCCATATTGGACCCGCCATCTTGAATTTCTTCCTGGAACTTAAAATTTAATCTATTTTAACTTAAAAGTACTTTTCACAAATATTCAAAACTTCTCGGCATAAAATTGAACAAAAATATTTAATTTTTCATCATTTTTTAGCATTTTATAGCTGCCATTGATTCCGCAATCTTGCAGACTGGTTTATGACAATTTAGATATTAGATTCGTAATCAACGACCTCAAAAACCCTCGAGTAACAAGATTTATGTAAACTGAATAAGAAGAAAGTTTTTTTTAGGTTTTATTGAGATTTAAATAAAAAACCGCTGCCCAAGGAATCACTACTTCCACATCCGGATTTTCTGTCCAAGTCACACAACGAAAAAATTTTGTATCTGGAAGTAATTGTTTATGGAACTTTAATAATATAATATTTGAAATCCTCTACCCCAAAAACCCATAAAACGATACCCCACATCGGTAGTGACAAGGGGTGGGAGTGGGGGGCGGATAAAGTAAAAAAATGTTTTGAGGTTTCTGGTTCTTGTACACACACTAAATCACATTTTTTTTTTCATCCCCTTTAATAATGGGGTGGGGGTTGTAATGGGGGTGGCTAATGCCAAAATTTTTTTTGAGACCTTAGCTTCTCTTGTTTATACTAAATATCAATTTTATGAACTCTTACCTGCTTGATTTACCTATTTACTCCAAATTTACCCCAATTTACCCCCTTCTACGGAACAAGATGAAAATATAATCTAGTTCTAGATCTCGTTAAAGTACATATGTGTACCAAATTTCAAGTCAATATCTCAAACGGTTCCAGAGTAAACGTGCGCACAAAAAAAGTTACAGACCGACAGACAGAAATTTTTTTTTCGCTCAAACTTGAAATCTCGACGTTTCATGACATTCTAAGCCTATTTGAACAATAAAAATTTTTAAAAAAATTTTTGTCGTTACTATACTTCCACTGGATGTGGAAGTAAAATGGCCATTTTGGCTTAACTCAATAATTTTGGTTGGCATAATTCAAAAATCGGCTCTCTTTTTGGAAATTAAATAACGAGTATTTAAAAAAATATATCCCAATCGGTTACGAAACAAGTGCTCTAGATAATTTAAAAATTGCGATTCGTGTCACTGTGCGCCGCGCACTGTAAAATGTCAGGGTAAATTCACAATGCATTTACATATAAATATTGATGTAAAGACGGACATTTTTACATAAAATCTGTAAATATAATAATTTTGGAAAAAGTGTAAAAACACTGGAACGTGTATTTTTACATATATGTATTACAGAAATAAATGTGATTATACTATAAAATTCACATAATTCCTTAAATTGACAGCTAATTTTGCATTAAATAATCATGCTATTTTACAGTACTTCTCTACTTCACTTGTAACTTTACAACTTATATTTCTGGCAACAAGTAACCCATTTTAACTACGGGAATTTTGTAGTACCTATTCCTTTTTACAGTGCGCCGTCTTGTCTAGCTAGGCAAGCATTTCGCTCACTGCAGTATGACACATTTTTTTAACATGAATTTTTCACAGTTTACACTATTTTCTATTCTGGGCATTCCCAGTAATTTTTTTTTTTTTTTTAACTATTTAACGTCGGCCTATTTCCGCTACCAGGGCCTATCACCGACGCCAGGAGACGAGCTACCCCCAACCTGGAAATTTTGCCGAACCTCTTCCCTTAAGAAGAGTAGGGATCTTTTACTTGCCTAACATTTAATAGACAAGGGACCGCCTGCTTTACATCCCCTCCGAAGGATGGTATATCCACTACGTAATCCTCGTCTGAAATTACGTAACTTCCGAGTATACACTGATATACAAGCCTCTAGAAGGTGGGGCGAGAACGCTGTATTTCCCGAGATAGGTGGGTCACCCATCCAAGTACTAACCGCGCTCGACGTTGCTTCAACGGAATATCGATTGATATTCACATTGAAGTCGCCTCTACGCTCGCCCCATTCCCAGTAATTGACATGGTCGAATTCTTTTAAGTTCAATATGTTTTTTGTAGCGCAGCGTTTCATCGGTGGTCATTAGTGCGTTCGTTAATATATTTTCTTATATATTTTTGAACAATCGTTAATGGTTTTATCCGGTATTCGTCACCTTTCTATTTTATCTTGCAGGATGTTTAAAATGTAATACTCTGAAAAGTTGATTTTGTAACCAGAAATGAGGCGAGACTTCACTAATTTTAAAGAAATATATATTTTGGGATATTTTGAGTTCAGATCATGCTACAAACACAAAAAAATATTTGAAAGCTTATTTTTTTATTTTTCTTTTTTTGACTTAAGTGCCATAGCCTCTGAGATTCTTAACATTTAAATAAAATACTTACTTTATCTTCGAGTTTATCTTATAAAAACATTCCTACGCCATCTTTAAATTTCCGTATCTCTGAACTGTTAATCCTATAGAAATTGTAAAAGACCAAATTGATCCTCAATTTGTAAGATTTCTTTTTCCTCTCTTGCAGTTTTCAGCTAAGTGTGATACTTTTCGAGTTTTCCAACGAAAATTATTTTGAGATACACCTATTTTCTCAAGCTAAAATTGCAATTTTCAAGTCGTATAACTTAAAAGCTAACAGTTTACATGAAAAAATTGTATAAAATCTTTTTTCCGCAAAGCTAGATTCTGTTTTGGTTTCAATGGTTATTTTTTTTGTGTGTCACCTCGTGTGTCCCCCCTATAAAATAGCAAGCATAATATAAAAACGTTTCGTTGACGCATTTAAAACATAATTTTCATATAAATATTTTCGATAGAAAAGGCTGTTTTTCAATTCAATAAAAAAATTCTGTCTGTCATTATGTCTTTGTCGGTCTGTAACTTTTTTTGTGCGTACGATTACTCTGGAACCGTTTAAGATATTGACTTGAAATTTGGTACACTTATGTATTTTTCAGAACTAGATTATATTTTGATCTTATTCCGTTGAAGGGTTGGAGGGGGCTAAATAGGTAAATCAAGCAAGTAAGCAGGGTGGAAAAAAATCATGATTTTTTTTTTATTTAAAAAATTCGTGAGTTTTTTAGGTGATTTAAATCAGATTTTTTTGAATAATTTTTTTTTAATAAATTATAAATGTCATGAAAACTTCATTATAAATGGTAATAAGGAATATGGAAATATCGAAAACAAAATCAGTTTCTACTAGACTGAACAGCATGTATAATAAACGTAACGTGAGTGAGTACAATGGATAATACATACCACAAAAATATTCAGAATATCCATTTCTATTCAGTCGTTTCATTAAAAAGGCCACTTCGCTGCCTTGTCCCACCCTCAATTTATTTCTCAAGTCGCTGTGGACCAAGCCAAATGTCGATAATATCCTTTCTACCGAGGCTGAAGATGCACTGGTTTTAGTCTTTCTATAAGCAATTCACAATTTCTTTTCAAATTGAGATCAGTCACTCGCCTTTTAACATCGACATCAATGTTATCTCGTTCATTTTCATCATCGCATATGGTTCAGTCAATAAAGGAGGTGTAGAGTGCGTGAGCAGGGACCTAAGCGATTCCTTTAGAAAGTTGTTTAGGGTGCTTAGGGAGTGAACATACTGAAAGTCCTGACGTCTAGGAGGTGAGCCGGAGGAGGGGGGGGCACAAAGAAAGTCCCACTTTTGGTTTTTTCGCTTATATCTCAAAGACGGTGCGTCACAGGGAAAAATTATACCAAATGAAAGCTCATGAAATTCTCTACAACTTTCATTTCATATACTTTTTTCGAATTCTCAACCGTTTTCGAGCTACACTCTCCGGAAAAGTGAAAATTTTCGAAGAACAGATTTTTTCCTCATTCTCAGTGGTGTGTCGATCTTGCTGAAGGGGCTCTACGTCGTCTTCATCGTCGTCCTCGTCGTAAACAGGCACGCCGTTGAGGCATTTCCCTTGGCAGTGGCGGCACGCCGCAGAACAGTTCAGTATTGCTTTCCGGCATCCACGTGTCCACTACCACAATCCTTGGTGCAGCGGCAAAATATCGTTTTTAATAGGAGCTCCGGTACTGATGGATCTTCTGTTGTAATTTTCACCAGGGTGTCTCTACATGTTTGTACCCCCACTCTTGAGGACGCAGCTCATTCCCGAGCCACTGCTGCACTTGGTGGTAGGTGCGCCGGCAATGTTGTTTAGCTGCGCTCTCAGTTGGTGGGAGGGAGCTGATGTCAGGCTTAATATTTGCCACTGACCTCATGAACGACTGGAAGCAGTACTGGTTGAGGGAGGTCTGTCTTGCTGGGTCCCCATTTGAGGAAGCAAATCTTCCCAGCCTCTTCAACCTCGCCTTGAGGTGTTGTAAAAGATCACTGTCGATTCCTTGATGATTTCTGACTAAGTACAAATAGGAAGATGTTTTTTTTCTTTTCATTTGACAAGTTAACTGAAAGACTACTAAATGAGGTTGAATCTACATCTAATTTTGAGAAGTCCACCTTGCTTTTCCTTAAAGTTGAAGATGTTGTGTCGCAGCCGGTAAATGAATGTAAGAACAGGATGTGTTCAAATCCATGCTGCTGCATCTCTTAGGTAGACAGTACCATTGTTTTGGTTTTCCCTCGGCCAGGTTTCAGCAGTAGGATGTCTTGGTTGGGAGGAGTGGAAGCTATCAAAAGGACAGCGAGATCCACATTCTCACCAACGACAGCCACAGAACTGGGAGTGGATTGTTCCACAGCAGTCTTCACGATAAGGACGTCAGCATCATCTTTGACCTGGAGAGTCTGTATCCCATTCTCCTGAAGCTTTATCTGTAGTAGACTGACTTTTGTTGGTAGGATTGGACAAAAAAATCTTTTTTCACAGTTATCGATGTTTTCCATGTCAAATACCACAGCGCGACTCATTCCAGGAAAGTGGTGGTTGACGTAGGTGATATATCCATCACAAATAGTGGCAACGGAAGCATCATTTTGCCAAATTACTCTGTGCAGTAGGAATCCTCCGTCTACTACTATGTTCATCTGAGACAGTTGAACAGCCTTATCGGTAGGCTCCAACGTGCAAGACAGATTTGGTTGTCTTCCTCATTCCATTTTCATTGAACAGTGCCATGGGAATGTTTGATGAAAAATGTGAGGTAAAAATCTGTTTTTCGAAAATTTTCACTTTTCCGGAGCGTGTAGCTCGAAAACCGTTGCGAATTCGAAAAAAGTATATAAAATGAAAGTTGTAGAGAATTTCATGAGCTTTCATTTGGTATAAGAAATTTTTCCCTGAACAACTTTCTAAAGGAATCGCTTAGGTCCCTGCTCACGCACTCTACACCACCCTTTGGGCCATTCGTTGACTGGATTAATATGGCTATTAAAATATTCCAATTTTTTATATATGATTCCAGGGAGTCCCAACTAGAATTCCAGCGAACTCTTGTCGGTAATGTCAAGGCAGAGTCATTTCTACAAGAGAACTCAGCTCCTCCGTTACGATTATTTCGAAAATATTTTATGACCGGAATAACTTGGTAATATTTTCATGTTGAGAGATTGAGCCAATAATTGAAATACACCACAGCAATAAGTAATTATATCCATTTCCAAATCTTTCGAAATTATTGTGCGACATTTTGTTTCATATTAGCAGCGGTGTCGGTAAAGATGCTCCTTATCTTGCAACCGATTATCTGCGTCGGTACTCTACTAAGTCAAGTAGCGATTAATAGAATGCTCGATATTAGTGACTTCTGAGGATTCTGAGATGCAGGCGGGCTAACCGTTGCGTCGCTACTTAAAGGGAGTCTACAGATGACCTAACTTGTTGGGGCCAACTTAGGTGGTATGCTTTGAAGTTTGTCAGGCCGACCGGGTACCGACAAACTTCAAAGCATACCGCCTAAGTTGGCCCCAACAAGTTAGGTCGTCTATAGGACGATCCAGCTGCCGGGACCCAACATTGTCGGTACGCTTTGAAGATAATTGGAATTCCAGCGGACCAGTTCACTTTTACGAATGAGTTCAAAGCATGCCGACAAGGCTGGCTCTCTGCCGCTGGATCGTGTGTAGACCCCTTAAAGATCCCTTATATTTATTTTTCCACTGATTACACTTTAACGCACACGTTTTTTATGATTTGTGGAAAGTGTAAACCATTTTTTTATTTATGATTTTTTTTATTTAAATCATATCCACCTTGCAAGTAAGAGTCCATAAAATTGGTATGCAGTGTATATACGAGAAGCTAAGGTCTCAATTTTTTTTAACATTAGCCACTCCCATTATCACCCCATTACTAACCCCACCCCATTATTAAATGGGGTGAAAAAATAAAATTGTGATTTAATGTGTGTACAAGAACCAAAGGCCGCAATTTTCACTTCATCCACCCCCAATACCGATGTGGCATATCCTTTTATGGGTTTTTTGGGGTAGCGGTTTTTAAGTGATACAATGGGTTGAGTGACCTTATTCAAAGGGTTATTTCATCTAGAATATAATTTCAAAATATTGCATTCATCTAATTTAAAATGCAGATCGAATATATATATTTTATTTCAGGAAAATAAAATTATTTTATTAAATGACCAAAGTGAGCACTCACTCCCAACTTCATGACACACAAATAGTCAATTTTCAATTTCGTCGCACGTATCTTCGCTAATACGCTTACTGAGGCGTCAACATTCTCCCACTATTCCTTGGCGCAAATCAGTCGAATATACATTTGGCTTAAGATTTCCTCAAAGTGAAAAGTCGAGGGGCATTTAGTCTGGTGAGTGGAGGGGCCGCGACTATTGCCTCCTTCCTTCCAAGAACATTATTTTTAATTCCAAATTTGTGTGCACTAAATAAAGTTAAGAAATGTCACTGTTTTAGTTAAATTTTCCAAAATGTCATTTTTATGTTCGATCGACATTTTAAATTGGATAAATATAATATTTTGAAAATTTAGTTCATATTCTAGATGAAACACCCTTCCGAATATAAATTATTAATAATTTTTTTTATTAATAATATAAAATATGTTTAGACAAGCAACAGAAAAATCTGGAATTTTGAACGAAAAGTCTTGGGAAACCTGGAAAAGGCAGGGAATTTCCAAATTGTGTGAGTGTTGTATGTATGTGTATATGTACCATGTGTGGAGTATGCAAGCATGTGTGTAAACTCAGATAGCAAACTACATGTTATTTACTGTTATGTTATACTCGTTATTTATTTCCTCCCTTTTTGTTGTAGAATTAGACTATTTCCAAACCCTCTAGTTATAAGTGTATTTTAAACAAATTGTGTGTATGTGTATATTATGCATAGGTGCTTATATATATATTGTGTATATGTCTATATGCGTGTACATACGCATATTAGCTCATACCTTTAAATAAACGTATACCTATGTTTATTCTAACACTGCTATAAGTTTTATTTTTTTAAATATGATTTTTTGATATATTTGTATAATAGCATAATTTCTAACTACTCTACTAGTTGAAATATTCTGTTGTAATGTAATAAGTGGAAGAGCGTATTACAAGCGAACTTCGCCCTAAATAAAGACCTGTTATTATTATTATTATTTTTAAGTCATTTTTGGTTTAACCGGAACTTGTAAAGAGAAAAGTTTTATTTTAGTTTTATCACCATCTAAAATTTAATTTAAGTTACAGCGGCTTTAGTTTTTCAAAAATTACATTTAAACTCAGATATCTCAAAAACGGTTGGATTTTCAAAAATTTGACTACCGAAATATATTCCCTTTGAGTTTTTATTGGTACACTATATATTTATTCACTATTGATATTTTCATAAAACAATTTATCATTCATCTGGTGTTTCTTTTCCAGGCACAGCTCGCGCAGAAAGAGGAAAGAATCCAGGAACTGGTCCAGCAACTAGAAAAAATCGATCGCGAAATATTGCGGGAACAGCGAATTCAAGAACTGCAGCGGTCTCTGCAACAGCGCGATCTCGAAATTATAAATTTGCGTTCTCAGTTGGATAAGTTTCAAAGTGTTTTTGTGGTGTGCAACCCTGCTAGTCCTAAGCATGGGTTAAACAATAAGTTGGGGCTGCGGCCCAGGAAACAGAGGGCTGGTATTTCGGCGGAACCGCAAAGTGAGGCGACCGTTTTGGATAAGAACAAGTCATTCCCTACTATTTATAAAAACGAAAGGTAAGTCACTTTTAGAAAATTTATGTATTAGTGGAAGACCAGACCCTCTGAATTCGACACCTTCTATACAACTCGCGAACACCCACCTAAAAAATAGGTAATCTGATGTAAAATAACCTGCTAAACTTGATTTTTGAATTCGCCCATTGATTTGAGATTGCCAAAATGACCAAATTGGCAATTTTCTAAAAAAAATAAAAATTATATGTTATTTTTTGTTTTTCATATAACACGTCATATATTTTTAATTTTACTTCAGAATTTTCAAATTTTTTTACATAATATTCTCGAACTATTCTTTGATATGTTGAAAGTAAAAAACTTTACCTAAAAAATATTTAGTTGGCAAAAAAAAAATAACTTTTCTTTGACGCAAAATCTTTAAAATTTGCAGAGTAAAATGTCCGATCGAGGTATCTTTTTTATTTTTAAAGTTAGGTGCCTACTATAACCGAAGAAAATGTTCCGAATGAACTAAATAAAATCTTTTATAAGAAGTTTTTTTGAAATTTTGCTCCCTTATCGAAATATTCAGTGATTGTTTTAGCGTCCGAACGAATGCGCGCTACTATGAATCGGCCGCAATCGCATCTAGAGCTAAACGCAGACAAGTTATATATGACAAACTCTGTTATCTTAATAATGTAAACACCCTGCTACGTCAGGGTTATCTCCCCTATAAATACTTGTAAAACTTAAGTTAAGGCATTCAATATTCATATTAGTCTTGTAGCCGGAGGCTATGCTATATTGTTTCAATATTATTTATCATATTCTGTAACTTTATTTTTGAAATTAAATCTTTTTAAAAAGTAATATTTCGGAGTGATAAATATAACTGGCGCTGCGAACAGGATTACACGACGGTTTTGGAAAAATTATTGTAATTAATTCCAATATCGGCGAATTTCAATTCTTTACGTGTAATCGAAATAGTGCAACCTGAAGACAAATTCATTGGGAATCATCTCCAGACGACATCTGCACCATCCAAACGGCTTTGTCTATTCCTTAGACACTTGAGAAGAAATCTACTTGTGATCACTTCCCAAGACGACTCAATCTCTGAGTACGAGACGAGAAGTAACCAACAGAAGAATAAAGAAAAAGTAATGCACTTCATTCTCTTCCTGTAAGTACCTCTCCACCTCATAATTAATCCATTAGTCCTAAGAGCCATAACGAAATAAATATATATTTTATTTTTTCACTTACAAAGTGAAGCCAAATGTTCAAATATTCAAATGAATGACAAAATTTCTATTGAAATAATTGAAAATCAAACAAGATATTCACCTTATTTAAACAAAATTAGTACTAAAACTAATCTAGAATCGATCAGTCAAAATTCTACGTCTCAACAATCACAAGAAAACCTTATTGATTTTTGTTTAATTTCACCACCAGAACAGATATACAAAATAAAATGTCCATTTCTACTAAAGACATTTCTGAACTTTTAAAACAGTTACCAGTATTTACACCTACTGATAATTTACCTTTATTTATCACAGAAACAGAAAACGCAATATCAGCATTAACAGTATTTACCTTAACACCTTTTCAAAATATATTAGTAAGACAAACAATTTTAAATAGAATCAGAGGTCAAGCTAAAGCAAATATCTACCTAGAAAATATTGAAAATTGGGACAATATCAAAACAGCCCTTTTAAAATATTACGGCGACAACAGAAACGAAAATTTACTCGTTTCTACAATAAAACAAATAGAACAAGATACAAACGAAAGTGTTATTCAATTTTACCACCGCATTATTGAAGCCCAAAGTTTACTTATACAACATTTTCAACTACATCTTACTAATGACGAACTTCTTCAATATAAAATTAAAGAAATAAAAAATTCCTGTTTGGAACAATTTACTATTGGAATTAAAGAACCCTACGGAACTTTATTATCCTATGTACCACCAACGACTATTGAACAAGCACTATTAAAATGTAAAGAACATGACAACAGACAGACGGCAAGAGAAAGCTTACAAAAGACAAATACTTTCATAAATGTTAAACCAAATCCACAAAATAATCATTTTAAGAATGCATTTACACCACCTACACTCAATCGATTTAATCAATCATTCAACCCACAAAATCAAACCCAAATGTATCAACCTTTTGGTGACATAAATAAACAGATACCTCAAAGACAGCACTTTCCAATAAATAAAGAAGTATTTGGAAATCCAAGACCAATAAATAACTCTAGTCAGTATATACCCACACCTATGTCGACCACTAGCCATAATAGTGTGTCCCAAACTAAACCATTTCACAATAGAAACTTTGTTTCAAAAGAGATATACACTATAGAAACAAATGAAGTACTCGAAAATTCGTACCCTGTATGCCAATGTACATGCGTGACCACCCAACATTCAAATGACACAGGTTCGAATGAAATAGAAGAAAATTCAGATCAAATTTATTACTTTGAAAATCTAAAAACAGATACAGGTCTAGAAACACCCAATATTAACCTAAATAATATAGGATGTACTTCACGACTTCCGTTGTTTTATTTACCAAATTTAAATTTAAAGATTTTAATAGATACTGGCGCAACCGATTCTATTATAAATCCGAATAAAATTGCTCCTTTTAAGAATAAGATATTTATAGAAAATTTCTCTGTCACTGGACTGCATAAAACAATAACATCAGATAAAAATTTAAAAATAAATTTACTAAGTGAATTGGGAATTAAAGACGAGATAAAACTAAGAGTCATCCCTTGGCATAATAAATATGACGCACTTATTGGATCAAGAGACTTTGTCAGATTAAAAGCTAATATAGATTACAAACACCAATATTTAACTATTAACAATATTAAAATCCCATTTTACTTTGAATATTCTGATAATAAAATAAATATAAACAATAAACAAATTAACTATGTTCAAATACCCACAAGTATTGAACAAGGGAATGTTTATATACCGGAATTAAAATTTAACGACTTTACACCACCCGAATGTATAACACATACAAATACACATACAAATAATGACATAGCAAAAATGCCAATTAACAATCCGAATCAAATCAAAATTAACTCTCAAGAAAGAATAATTGTACTCCCCTACGAATACTTTGACAAACTAGAACCCGACAAACAAGACAAAAAATTAAAATTTCCTGAGTTAATAAGAACACCACCTTTAAAATCAGAAGAGTTTGATTTTACCATAAAATACAAAAAAGGAAAAGAAAATTATGTTGCTGACGCTCTTTCTCGTATAGAAGTAAATTTTAATGAAAATGAATCAATAATTCGTCAGTGTAATGAAACTCCAAATCCAGAAGACATTAATGATTTATTAGACGATTTACTTAAAGAACCAAATTTACCACAAATTAATGAAAATGATTTAAATGACCATATCGAAACTTATCACTCAATTAATAACAACGACAATGGGTTAGTAATACCAGTCACTGAACACCCTCAAAATAATTTTAAAAATCAGTTAGTAATACTTTTAAATACCGACTCTAATGAACTAACTAAAGTTCGATTAACAATTAAATTACCGGAAAATCAGATTGAAAAGTCTTTATCAGAAATTTGTAAGAACCGAATGAACCCAAATATAACTACATCCTTATATGTACCAAATGAGAAGTTTAAAATTCAAGAATTAAAAAGTTTTAAAAACAATTTGAACAATTCTGTAAAATTATTAATAACTTCAACTTGTCTTAAAGATATACAAAAAATATTTGATCAAAAAGAAATTATTAGTAAATATCACCAAGAAACGCATAATGGTATAAATGAAACTTTTAATCATTTAAAACGAAAATACTATTTTCCTAAAATGCAAGAACATATCGCTTCCATAATAAATACTTGCGAATTGTGTTTACAGTCCAAATACGAACGACAACCATATAAACCTCTTTTACAAGGACCAACTATTAGTAGTAAACCTCTCGAAACTTTATATATTGACACCTTTTGTTATAAAACATCCAAGTTCTTAACTATTATAGACTCATTTTCTAAATATGCACAAGCCTACCTATTTAAAACAAACACAGCACCTGAAGTCTTAAATAAATTAAGACACTACTTTGCTCATCATAATAGACCTAAAAGAATAATTTGTGATCAAGGTTCTGAATTTAAAAATCGAACAGTCCAAGAATATTTAGACTTGGTAGGAGTTGAAAGTCATTTTACAACTGCCTATAATCCTAATTCAAATGCTTTTATAGAACGATTTCACTCGACTATATTAGAAAAACTACGAATAATAAACCAAAAAGACAATAAAGAAAAACCTGAAAATCAAATGATTACAGCTATATGGATATATAATCAATCAATTCATTCTGCTACTGGTCATTCACCTTTTTCAATTCTTTACGGTCCTTACCAACATGAAAATGATCTAGATTTATCTCAAGATTTATACGAAAATTATAACCTAAAAAGAAAAAATGAACTACAACCATTTTTCAAAAATATCGAAATTCGTATATATAATCGCGAAAAGAATATTCTTAATAAAGTAAATGAAAATAGAGAAACTATAGATTTATCTAAAGAACAAGAATTATATGTTGAAAAACCCGAACGACAAGGTAAACACAAAGTATTATACGAACCAGTTAAACTAATTGATCAAGATAATACTACTTTAACTTTGCTAACACCATCTGCTTTGACTAATAGAAATTTAAATAAAGTAAAACGAGTAAGAAAATTAATTATTTTCAGACTGACGCTCCCAGCACTTCAAACGCTGCGGATCACACACAATCAAAAGCATATTCTTTCAATAATACATACATATAAAGACCATTTTGAACAATTGTTCTTTTTGCAACAGCAGAAAAATTCATTGGACCTAGTGGAAAATCAAATAGACGTTCTGATAAGAACAATATCATTCACTAACAATGAAATATCGAATCTAGAAATTATAACTTTTAAAGAATTACAAGAAATAGAGACAGAACTTTTAAGTGACTATGAAAAGAATACATTGATATCTTATGATAAAAGTCATCCTTTTGAAATATTGCAGAATTCAAAATTAGGAATCATTGCTATTAACAATATTTTGTGTATGGTTCTTAAGATCCCTATCCTGAATCCACCTTATTATAATTTGTCTCGAATTTATCCAACTCCCAATGCAAATCTTATATCCCTTATACCTGCAGCAAAATATTACTTAGATAATCAACTCGAGGACAGATGGACCGACAGCTGCAGTAAAACGACCAGATTCTTCATATGTCAAGATCTGCTAAACACTCAGTGCATCTTAGATCGACCAGAACATTGTACTTTAGCCGAAATACGACAATCAGAAGCCTATAAACTAATCACCCAAGGAATATTAACCATATTTTCTGAACCCAAAGAAATTATCGAGAAATGTGAAAATATCATCACAAGACATTTAGTGCACGGAAATAACTTGATTAACTCTCAGTGTCCAGTAATTATTGACAATAACCTGGTACACACACGTATAAACTCTGTTTTATTAAACTTTAGTGATGTGCGGATTAATAATCTACCTCTCTCGCCATCGCATACTATAAAATTGCAATCAACGCATCTCGACAAAATAGCCAAGTTAAAAGAAGACCTGGAGCCATTAAAGAAAGAAATTCTATTGGACAGCCCTGCCTTCGACATTACGCATGCTGCCGCCACAATTATTACAACACTCTGTATATTAATTATATTTGTTCTCCTATGTATTTACAGACAGAGGATTCATCAGCTTGTATGCGCTAAACGACATATTCTCCAGATCAACGCTAGCGAGCTTCAAATCCTGAAGACGACGCCGACGCCCTTAAATGGAAAAGACATCTCAACAACCCTTGACGAGGACGCCAAGATCTAGGAAGGGAGGAGTTATATATGACAAACTCTGTTATCTTAATAATGTAAACACCCTGCTACGTCAGGGTTATCTCCCCTATAAATACTTGTAAAACTTAAGTTAAGGCATTCAATATTCATATTAGTCTTGTAGCCGGAGGCTATGCTATATTGTTTCAATATTATTTATCATATTCTGTAACTTTATTTTTGAAATTAAATCTTTTTAAAAAGTAATATTTCGGAGTGATAAATATAACTGACACGTGCCGGGTGATTATTATAGGCATGGGTAACACTCTAAATTTTCTGGTGTTGAAACAACAACACTGGCACTGCTTGAAGTGTCAACACGAAGTATCAGCACAATTGTGTCATAACACAGTAAAATTGTTTCAAATAGGTACCGTAAGTCATTGGTGCTAGAGTATCTACCAGTATCACAGTATCAGTATTGAAAATGGCAACACAGCACTATTTTATGATACGATGCGGCGCGATTCGACTGATTTGAGGATTCCCAGAGAGCTACTAACAGCCACAAATATATTGCTTCTATGCTTCATAAATTCATAACAGTTTGTCGCCTTGAGATTGTTTGTCTATAAGTTACTCGAAATAAAAATTTAAAGATTTTGGTAGAAATTAATATTAAAAGTATGAATATTTAATATGTTAATTAGTACCTATAGTAGTTATATAAGTTTATTTTAGATTATTTTTATTTAACATGGGCCCCAAAAATAGTCAGATTTTTTTGTGCCGTTTGACGTAAATTTTTAGTTTTGTTATATCCAAAATGGATCAAAGAAATATTTTTATTTTAAATATATTTTTTTATGTTTGTGAGTCGCTTATGCTGTGTTCCGTGATACCGCACACCGACCCTCAGCTCCTGCCATCTTGATTGAGTGTCATTAAAGTGGCATGTTGCTGTTTCAACACTTGTGACACATCGATATGTGTCAGCACAAAAGTGTCATTTAACACAGTGTTACACATCTCTAGATTATTATTTTCCAGTGTCCATTTATGTTAAGTTGAAAGTGCTTTTTGTCTCAGTCCTTATATTTAGTGCGTTATAAACACATAGTTTGGCATAATAAATTATAATTACTCGGATAGGAAGTCAAAGGAAACAAAATAAAAACGTACTCTTCGCCTGTTCACTGGATTTTTATATAATTGTTATACATTCAATAGGATACTTTTCGCAGTTTTTTGTAAATAATGTTACTTTTAGACATTTTTTAGTACGATCTTAGTTAGTAAAAGACTTGGTAAAAAAACTATGCCAAACCCCATTTGGGTTTCGATTCCGAGTCAAAAGAACTACACCACCACCTTACACGTAAAAGAATGTAAATTTTTACATTATAAGACACGAGCTAAAATCATATTTTCACGGTTGTATATTACATTATGAAATGTGTATTTGTAAAATATATAAATATTTAGATATTAAAATGAAATATCATTTCACCAGATTTCTATTCAATTACAAAAACATAAAAATTAAAAAAAAAAAATTTCAAATTTAAATCATTAAGTAATAACATTTTTATTTATCGATCGATTTTGTTCAAATAGGGTTCTTCCTCTAGCTAACACTAATTTACTGTCCAAATTTCAGTACAATCGGAATTTTCTTTCTTCAGTTATTGTGCTTACAAGAAACGTGACGGACGGACAGACAGACGGACATTTTGAAAGTTGTTCAGAATTCGTTCACTAACACAATGGTATGAAAATTTCTCTGCGAGCGATATTTACGGTTTTAAAAATGTACCGATCAAAATGCAAAATCCGATGACATTTCTGTGGCTCTAAAACAATATTTAGAACAGAAAAATTTATTTTTATCACTAAATCCAGTTTACCATGCACAATGTAGAAGATCGTATAACCGAACTGCTTATAAAAGAAAATCAGAAATTGTAAATCCTAGTACAGAGAATACAAGTAAAAAAGGCATTTCTGCAATGTGCTATTTACAAGACAGCCTACCAAATTAAGCCCAGAATTCCAAATGTTTTAGATTTTGGATGGTACCTAAAGGAGGAAATGTTATTTCCAAAGATGATTTCAAAAAGCCCAAAACCCAATTTTATTGAGTTAACTCCATTTTGTAAATGTAAATTATATAACTGTACTACAAGCTGCGAGTGTAGCAAAGTAAACGTGCAATGTAACATAAGTTGTTTATGCGAAGGAAAATGTAATCTTTAGTACCCACTTGCTGTTATAATTAATGAAAATATATTTTTTAATGTGTATGTTTCGAGATTATCTACATAATTTTATAACATTTAATTGCAAATAGAAACTAAATAATCCGTAGATTCACTTGATCGCTTAAACGACACCACAGATGGGCGACGTTAACAGAAGTTATGCTTTAAATTAATGCGGACGAGTTGCGCGGCCGCATTCAACAGCGTCATCTCGTTACATGAGCTGAATTTCAAAAAAATCTCTTTATATAAAAGTTTGTTTAAAGTATTTGGAACATTTTTCTCGTTTATACTATAACTCTCTCTTTAAAAATAAAAAAGTTACCTCTATCGGGTATTTTTCAATGTAAATTTTAAAAAACCGCGACAATAGAGGGTAACTATATTGATTATAATCAAGTCAGGAAATGAGGTACTTAAAATATTCTAATGTTTTTGGTGGTCAAAACTGGTAAGATTTCAATAGCAACAACAGTATTATGCAAACCATTTATTTAACAAAAAAAAATGTACTTGTACTTTTTCTGTTCTTGTCATTTTGGTTTTGGTACTGCAAAGTCCATTGGAGTAGAAAGGATAAAAATGCACTTGTATCTTTCTACTAGGCTAGATGTCACTAAATATCTTAGTATTTATTCACTTGAATCCTTTTTATGCTAACAAATATTTGTATAAACTGCAACAAAACGCACTTACCTCAAAATCTCAAAAAAGTGCACCTATGTTGCACTTTTTATTCTAACCCCTTCAATTGGCATTTTTGGATGACCTCTATATCTCAATTACCAAGTGTCGAATCGAAAATCGAGTAACACATTCTTAAGGCACTTTTTGAGTAGAATCCGTTGCTGATAAGAAATTTATGATTGTCTCAGTTTTCAAGATATAGACATTACTTGTATATTTTTTAAATAGAACATCCTGTAAATTATTTCATTATTCGATCACAAATCACAACTTAAATTAGCTATCCAACGATATATCGTATGTCATATTTATCTCTAGAAAAAATGGTTAATTTTCGAAAAATTTAATATATTTGTGAGGAGGTCATGGAAAACTGTTAACAACCACAACACTTATAATATAAAATAATTTTATCAAAAATAGGGAAAACTAAACTGCAATACAATTTAGTAATGGTGAAAAATATGATATAATTAAGTGTTTTATATAATGCGGAGAAGATTCAGATTTAGTTTCCGAGCTTTATTTTAATAGGTAAGTTATAGACAGCAAGACTGTGCCAAAAGTGCCTCTTAAACAATATTTTTGGATGTACAGAAAAGAGACAGCCAAACATAAAAATATTCAAAAGGCTACAACAAAATTTAAAAGAGTTTGGATCATTTGTAAAACCTCGAGCAAAAATATATAATAAAGCTGGTAGAGAAGCTGTAGGAAATATTGTTTTAGCTGTAAGAGAAAATCCTAATATATCGTCTCGTGAAATACAGGGAAATTTAGGAATCCCAAAAACAACTGCGTTGCCGTTGCTTAAAAAAAAAAAAATTCAAACCCTACAAAATTAGGATTAGTCACTATCTATTAGGGATTGCATTACCGGTTAACCGGTTATCAGGACAAAAAAAAACACATGACGATAATTACCGGTTATTTTAATTTTTTACCGGTTATTTCGGTAAACTCTGAACTTACGATATGTCACGTATTCAACGTTTCTATTTATGTCACTGACTAGTATTCACTAAATACAGAGTGACTGTCCCAACACCGAGCAATTTAACAATAAATAAATAATATTATAAAAAGTAAACTCCAAACACCAAACCCTAAGAAATACAAGAGAGACATTGACAATATCTTACGATAGAAAATTGAATATTTCACTGCCGCAAATATTCGTGGAATACATTTAGAAGTATGTTATTACCAATTGCACAAATATCAGACGACTAACAGATATAGCTTTAAAAAACTAACCCTTTTAACAGGCTATTTTTAAAAAATATTGTATTTTTAGATTAGGTATTCAGTAAATGCCCTATTTGAGTTTATGTTTATAATTTTTGTTATTTACAGAATAATTATTTATTTAAATTTATTTTATTTATATTTTTTCCTTTTGACAAATTAACTCCTATATAAAAAAGTCTATTTGACAGTCACACTTTTGTCACTTTGACAGCGATAAAAAAGGTGCATCGTTTTTTATCACCGATAAAAATGCCTGTTCCTCAAAAGCAGAGTACATCTAGTAGTCGCACGTCACTTTAAAATCTGTACTGTCAGCTATAATTTTTAAGTATTGTGGAAACTATACTGTACAATATGAGTCTTTTTGGGAAAACTATAATTATTTTTAATAGATTATTGTTGTTGTTCGTTCCAAGGTTGGAAAAAAAACAGTTTTTTTTTCATTTTAAACAAAAAAGCAGTTTTTTTGTTTAAAACAGGTTTTTTTTTTAATTTTTGAAAGTATGTTTAAAACGTGTTTAAAACAGGTTTAAAACGTTTAAAACTATATTCAACTAAAATTAAATGGTGCCAGGCACACTATGTTTGTTACTACTACTTGATGTCAGATGGCGCTCTTAAACAGATTTTACAGCACTCTGCAAATAAAATGCTCAGTTTAGTGCACGTAACCACTATATCGGAATTATTTATCGGAATGGACCATCATCGGCACTTTTCCTGCTTTTCCACAAACTTCAAAATAATACATTTATTTAAAACATCGTACTGTGTTTTTAAACTGTGTTTTAAACACTTGTTGTCACTTTAAACACTTGTTTAAAACATTGCATTTTGTATTAAATATGTTTTAAACATTTCTTTAAAACACAGTGCGATGTTTTAAACATGTTTTAAACACTTTGTTTAAAACATTTTGTTTTAATCATGCCAACCCTGGTTCGTTCACATATTCTGTCGTTAATTTAACTTGCCAAAAGACACTCGAGCTTTTCTTTTATGGATAAATTTCTTTTTAACTCAAAATTTTTCCAATCAGTAATTGTGCTCGAAAAACTGACATTTGACAAAATCGCTCGACCTCCGGTCTCGCGATTTTTTCATGTCAGTTTTTCTTATAAAATCACTGATTGGCTAAATGATTTCGTTACAAAGAGAAATTTGCTCTTGTGATTTTACTGTTGACAAAAAACCTTTTGTATTAAATATACGTATATAAAAATGTTTTTTGTTAAATTTAGATAATTTTGTACATGGAAAAAGACAACTGCCATTTTCGCCACCCTAATCATCCATTCTAAAAATTACCGGTAAATACCGGTTAACCGGATATTTACATTTTTATTTACCGATTTACCGGTTATTAAAACGTCCGGTAAATTGCAATCCCCACCATCTATACCCAAACGACTTTCAAAGGGGTCTCGATTTTTGCCAGTGGTTTCTGCGTCAGTGCAATGAAGTGCCAGGATTTGAATTAACAATTTATGGACTGACGAGGCCCATATAAGCAGTGCCGGAATTTTTAATCGGCATAATAACCACCATTGGGCTCATGAAAATCCGCACGTAACCGCTACAGTGAATCGTCAAGGACGATTTGGATTTGGTGTATGGTTTTATTGGATACCAAATAATACGTCCCCATTTTTTTCACGGTAATTTGAATACCGAAAATTTTATTAACATTCTACGACAAAAAATAGAACCCTTCGTAGACAATATGCTTGTAAGACAATTTCAAAGATTGATTTACCAACACGATGGCGCCCCAGGTCATACATCAAATGAAACACGAAATTATTTAAATGCTCAATTCAGGAAGAATTGGATAGGTATCTATATATCACTCAAGACTAGTTTATCAATGTCTAGTTAGCTAAGTTAACTAAATTGATTAACAATTAATTTAGCTAACTGGACATTAATGAACAACAAAGTAGTTTAGATATTGTTTAATTTATAGGAAATAATGGTCCTATTTTGTGGCCAGCTAGATCTCCCGATATAACCCCTGCCGACTTTTGGCTTTGGGGTTATTTAAAAAATACTATATACAGAGAACGTTCTAATGACACAGAAGAATTAGAAAACAAAACATTAGCGTTTCGAACAATAATACCTGTCATGATTGGAAATGCAACAAATGCTGTACGAAGAAGGTGTCAAAAATGCATAGACAATTCGAACATTTATTGTAGTTTAGTTTTTCCTATTTTTGGCAAAATTATTTTATATTATAAGAAGTGTTGTTGTTAATAGTTTTCCATGGCTTCCTCATAAATATATTAAATTTTTCGAAAATTAACCCCTTTTTCTAGATGACAGATATGACATATGATACAGGGTCATTCACGCAAAGCGGGTATTAGACGTTTCTTGGGTTCTGGTGAGTTTAGAAATTTGAAAATTGGTATGAGGGGGTTTTTGGATATGGCGGATCTAACGAAAATATTTTCATGGTTGTGTTACTTCCGCTTATGCCGGATGTATCACCTAACTTTGTTATTTTAAATAGAACACCCTGTATTTGATTGCATATTTCGATTCTTCATAAAATTTTAGCTTAGGTTTGTGTACCATAACATACTCTTAAACATACCGGTTTTCGAGATAATTAATATTTTTGGAGATTTTTGACGGTTCCTACCCTTCGGAAAAAAAAATCGATATCTTCTTTCATGTAGCCGATTAAGAAATTTTCTTTTCAATCTCATACAAGTACCCTATAATCTAACTAAAAGTTGCCTTATGTTTTGATAATAACATACAGGGTATTTTATTTTCACAGTTAAACATTGTTTTAGTTCAAACGTCAAAAATTCAATTTTTTCAAATGGAACCCCCTGTATATTTTCAGAAAATCTAATAGAGTATTGAATTGTGCATTGATTGATATTACCATTCCCTATACCTACCTCTCTTAGTTTTTTTATTATGGACGAATATTTGTAGTAGTATTTGTTCACGTGAGTATTAGTGGAAAATAATGGCAAACGTTTATTCAAATGCTGTAATATTAGATTTTCTTCATTATCTGCAACTGGCTTCGCTATAGTTTTTACGGCTTTTATTTGACCAAATTTTAGAAAATTTGATCTGATTCGTCGGAATTTATTGTTAATCATTGATGGTAATTGTCGATATTTCTCATTGAATTTTTTGCACGTTCTACTAATGATTTCGTTATTATTTCCATAAATAGAGAACAAATCTATTGTTCAAATAGGCTTAGAATGTCATGAAACGTCGAGATTTTAAGTTTGAGCGAAAAAAAATTTTCTGTCTGTCTGTCGGTCTGTAACTTTTTTTTGTGCGCACGTTTACTCTGGAACCGTTTGAATATTGACTTGAAATTTGTATGTACTTTAACGAGATCTAGAACTAGATTATATTTTCATCTTGTTCCGTCAAAGGGTTGGGGGGTAAATGAGGGTAAATTTGGAGTAAATAGGTAAATCAAGCAGGTAAGAGTCCATAAAATTGGTATTTAGTATATACATATAAGGTCTCAAAAAAAATTTTGGCATAAGCCACCCCCATTACCACCCCTACCCCATTATTAAAGGGGATGAAAGAAAATTTGTGATTTGGTAATTGAGATACCGAGTTCGTCCAAAAATGCCAATGTTCCAAAAATGCTCTGCAACTCGGTAGTCGAAAAAGATAGACGATCGTGGTTTGCACAGGGCCGTAGCGAAGGGGGTATGGGTAACGACTTGACGAAAGTTGGAAATTTGAGATGGAAGTTGGCAATTTGTACTGAAAATTTTTTTTTAGAATTTGTCCCCCCCGCTCATCATTTTTTTTTTTTTGAGGAATTATTAGAATTATTATTTAATAATTTACAGAGTTGGTTACTTCAGTTTATGAAGTTGGCAAATTTGGAAAAAAAGTTGGCTCGCTACGGCTCTGGGTTTGCACCATTGTTTGTTGAAACGTCATCATTTTGATTGTTTGGTTCCATTATGGGACTGGATTCACACTGACCAGTAGGAAAAGTAGACTCTTCCGCTTCAGTTACCCGTCCAAAATTTGTATTTATCATATTTCTGTAGTGAAATGTTCTATAAATATCCTGATATTTATCTTGAACCTGTTGAAAATGAATTGGATTACCTAAATGACTCAAATCTGCCGTCTCTATTAAATTTGCCTGGCAGACGAATATATAAAATCTGGTATAAAGCGCATAGGGACGGAAAAAATATTAACTTATAAATAAACTTAAAAATATTAAATTAACCAACTACTAAGTTATTTTTACATTGTTTTCTTTTATTAAAATATGTGATACAAGAAATAGGAAACAATTGATAAAAATAAATAAACATTCTGGAATCCGGCCAAAAGTTACTATAATGCTCTAATTCATAAATCACTTTACTATGTTATTTTGGCAGACAAGAGTGGATGCAGTTTTCCTAACCTACAATATAAAAATATTATGTAACAAAATATTTGAGTTATTTATGTTTTTATTTCAACCGATTAACACTTTTGTTAAGCTAAGTATTAAAAGTGTTATTGTTTATCTTTATAATATGGTTATCGTAATTCATTAATAACAAGTAAGATTTACAAATGATTAATGAATATAGACAGATAAGTAGAAACTTAAATATATTATACAAATTATATGAGGATATTAATGGCGATTGAATTAATCAAAATTTAAAATATTTACACATTCTGTTAAATTGTGCTTATTTCTAACCTGAAAGTTATGAAGACGACGCCACGTAGACTCTCCTTGCTCCTGTTTTGAAAACATTGTAATTTAGAATTTTGTTAATAATATCCACCCATAGTGTAATAAGGGTGGCCATTCTGGGCCCCTTTCTAAACAAACGAAATATAGTGAATTAGGTAGGTATGAACTGTAGGGTGAGAGTTAAAATTCGTGCCTTCACTTAAACAGTATTCAATTATTATTATTATTGAATTTGTCCGTTTATAATCTATAGTTGTCTACAACTATATTGGGCACATAAAAAACTCAAAGCTTCCGACCGAGCTAACACAGGTGTAATTAGTTTCATGTCATTAAAAAAAAACTGGTAATGGGGACCGACTAGACAAACAAAAAACCTTTATGACTTTTTCCTCTAGGGGCACTTTGAAAAAACTGACCTGGGTCAAAAATTTGAATGTTAAGGTAGGAGACATTTGGGAACCACTGCTTTCCTGGGTCAATAGTTCCTAATCATAGAAGTTTCTTACTTACTTTTAAAAAGTCATAAATAATTGTAAAGGTTACCGACTTGTGTTCTCGCCGCCGCGCATTCTCAAACAATGAAGCGCGGCACTTTGATGGAACCGCATTAGCGTGATTGGTCAAAGGCGCCGACATATGCGACGATAATAAAGCCCACGCCAATATTCCAACAGTTCTCAAACAATATTACCAAAAATTTTCGAAATTTTTGTTTATTTTTTTTCTCCAAAACTATACTTTAGACTTCCTGTTATATAAGGTTTTTTTTGTTTGTCTATACGTTCCGTTTCCCACCACCAGTTTTTTTAATGACATGAAACTAATTACACCCTGTGTAAGGGGAGACGGGGCATGGTTTATTTTTCTACATTATACCGTGCGTGTAATTGCCCATTAGGCATGTACATTCACGTAGCGCGAGAGATATGACAACACAGCGCAGTAAACTCGTCCGTCAGTGGAGTATCCCAGCTCTCAGTAATTTCATTTCAGCCAGCTGGCACACGCGGTGTTGTAATTCTTACTCCCTATGCCTAGCCCGCCACTACACACACGGTATTAAATAATAAATATAATGTATTACTTAATAGATAAAACATCATTACTCCTATGTAGGTATAGTATGTTTTGGCTTGATGAAGATAAGAAATAAACGAAAGCACGTCTCTTTTAATTAAGATTTCTAACTCTTGTAATATAGTTACGCGAATCACTCCTATCTAGAACGGTGCGTAGTTTATTGTCGGCGTTAATATCAGATTACACAGCCCCACAAAAAAAAAGTTCAAAGCAGCGAACCAGACCCATGTATTCCTATGTATTTTCGGTCGCTGAATCCAAAAAAAATCGTACACCCCCAAAATAATTAGCTAGAGCCAAAAAACACCCCTGAAATGGGGTAAAAAGAATATTAAGCTACGAGAATAGTTGTTACATCTTAATCAATCGAATTATACAAATTAAGGTGAAACAGCAGCGTACATACAATAGATATGAAACACACTCCCAGGGAGGGGCGAAAACTAGCCCCCATATATAAAAAAATCGATCCAAAACAGCAATGACTGCTGAAAAACCTCAAAATGTCCAAGTTTTGTTAAAGTGATAAGAAACTGCATCAGGTCCGATGTAAACTTCATAAACTGCACCTCCAAGTTTAAAGGACACGAGAAAAACAAGAAAAAACGTAAAATGCAACAGGATTTCTATTTTCATGGATGCTATGATTGGCTGAAATTGCGTAGTACTCTAAAATAGAACTAGAAACTTACGTACCATCAACATTCTACAGTGTCAACCCTCAGAGGGTGTGAAAACTACCCCCTATGTAATTTGACTATAAAAAGTTACAGTGACTTCTATAAAAATTCTAAACACCTGCGTTGTGTGGAAGAGAGAAGAAACTAGACTATGTTTGACGCTGTGCTTGAAAACCACCCCCACGGGGTTAAGAGACGCCACCTCTATAAAAAAAACTATGGACATGAAACGAATAAGCAACAGTATAGGTTTTTCGTTATATCTTGAATTACGGTAGTTTACATCCTTTCTGGGGGTGTTACTTAACATTTATAGGACATGAGTCAACACGATTTTTGCCAATCATAGCATCCATAAAAATGTAAATCCTGTTAGTTTCTCTCTGTTTTTCCAGCATTCTACAGATATGGGGGTAGTATCTCGCAACCCCATGGGGGTGGTTTTCAAGCACATCGTCGAACATAGTCTAGTTTCTTCTCTCTTCCACACAACGCAGGTGTTTCGAATTTTTATAGAAGTCACTAACTTTTTATAGTTAAATCTTACATAGGGGGTAGTTTTCACACCCTCTGAGGGTTGATCGTGTAGGATGTTGATGGTAAGTAAGTTTCTGGTTCTATTTTAGAGTACTACGCAATTTCAGCCAATCATAGCATCCATGAAAATAGAAATCCTGTTGCATTTTACGTTTTTTCTTGTTTTTTTCATGCCCTTTAAACTTGAGGATGGTTATTCTCAAGTCTATAGGGGCAGTTTATGAAGATTACGTCGGACCTGATGCAGTTTCCTATCACTTTAACAAAACTTAGACATTTTGAGCTTTTTCAGCAGTCATTGCTGTTTTGGATCGATTTTTTTATACATGGGGGCTAGTTTTCGCCTCTCCCTGGGGGTGTGTTTCATATCTATTGTATGTACGCTGCTGTTTAACCTTAGTTTGTATAATTTGATTGATTAAGAAGCAACAACTATTCTCGTAACTTAATCTTCTTTTTATCCCATTTCAGGGGTGTTTTTTGTCTCTAGCTAATGATTTTGGGGGTGTACGATTTTTTTTGACCCCGGATTCGGATTCAGCGACCGAAAATACATAGGTCTGGTTCGCTGCTTTGAACTTTTTTTTTGCGGGGGTTGTGTTATCAGAGCCGTACTTTGAATTTATCTGTCAATATTGCGAAGGACGGGCAATGCGTCCACCAGTGCATAAGATATTGCTATCTTGACGCAAAACAGAGTAAGATTTTTCCATTTACCAGAAGTCATTAAGTTTCTACCGAAAACAAGATTTTTAAATCTAGTATTATTTTGTTCATTCTAATAGCAAAAATTTGAAGTATGGCTCTACAGTACTCTTCTGAGCATGCGCCGACTTTGATATTTTTATGGTCTCTTTTATGTGCCCAATACAGTTGTAGACAACTATACCTCCCTATTTAGTCCAGCCAACGGCGCTAAAATGACCAAAATCTCTAACTTGAGTGCTAACGAATGGATTTTGATGAAACCTTGTGCAATGTGTTTGTAATCACGCTAATAAAAAAGCTAAAAAAAAGATTAGAGTAGGAAATGATCGGAAGGAGTAGAAACACCTCTATTATCACGGGTCCCGTAACTTGTAGAATTAAGTCTAGAATGTATTTTTTTTTTGCCCAAAATAACATGTTTTTACTGTTAAGTGTTCCATTTTTGACGTTACATTTTGTAAACTTCAAACAGCGAAAACTTGTTTAGGGTAAATGGAACACCCTATATTTTTTTACACCAAGTTATGTAAAATTAAATTCTTTTTTTTCTGATTTAAGCATTGTGGGGGTTTAAGTTACAACTTTTTGAAATATTTGCGATTTTCTTAGAAATTCAAGAAATGTTACTAAACATTTTATCAAATTACCCATGATTAGAAACAATCAGTAATGTGATCATTCTCTTATATCAAAAAATGCCACCGCGTTTAAATTACACCCACGAAGACTTTTTGAATTTGTTTATTATTTATGGAGAATGCGATAAAGTAATATCAAGAACTTCTAGTACATTTGTTACTAGATATCCACAAAAACGGAAAATAACACTAAAAACTATAACATGCCTATTAATTGGATTGAAGATACTTTGCATAAACTAAAGTAGCTAAGATGAAATCAACTGAAAACATGATTCCATTTTAATTTAATAATTGTTCAAAATTCCGCCCTCGAACCTCCACCATTTTTCACACCTTCGGATTAGTTCTTCATGGGTAGCTCTTCTAATTGAATTCTGTGATAAGTTTTGAAATGCATTTCTTACTATCTGCATACAATCTTCAATAGTGGTTAATGGGCTCTCGCAAACTTTATTTTTAATAGTTCCCCAAATAAAACGATCCATTGATCGTAAACTGATCGATAGTTTCTTGTAAAAAATTATTTATCAAATACGCGCCATGTGGGGGGAGCACGGTCGTGCTGATAAAAATATTTCTATGCTCGGCGAGAGGTAAATTTTCTAAATAGTTGTTACTCAAATTTTGTAAAATATTTAGTATCTTTCACCTAAAAAAAAAACAAAAACAAAAAAATTAACTATACGTATTATTACTGTTTAAATTTTCTCGATAAAATTCTAATGCCACCACTCTATCGTTTCTTATGGCGCAGTAAACACTAAATTGCTAACTTTTTTGAAAAGTTCGCTCCCTGAACACATGAGGATTCGAGTCACTCCAATAATGTGAATTGTGTCGATTAAAAAGTCCGTTTTTGGTAAATTTAGCTTCATCTGACCATATATTTCCCAAATAAGAATCTTATTAGAATAAATTCACAAAAATTTTCTGTTCTTAGTAAATCTGTTCCTTTTAATCGTTGAACCATTTGGAACGAAAACGGGTGAAAGGGTTTAGCCGGATAAGCATGACGAGTCGGCCCCCAAATGGCAACCTATATCGAAATTTATGTTTTAACATCGACTTGATGTATGAACGTGATTTATATCTGTTTTGCCGCCGTTCTCCGCTTTGACCTTGAGATATGGAAAAAATGAGCGCGTACATGACTATCGTTCAAAGAGACATATCTCGAAAACTAATTGAGCTAGAGAGATAAATCCAACGGGAGGTTTCAGGTAACCTTAAAGAGTATATTTTATATATTTTTTTTGAATTTTTAGAATAATTACGCACATCATTAAAAAATAAATAAAAAATATAATAATTAATATTTCCGTGTTTTCTGTGATTTACAATCACTGAAATAATATAAATGTTGTAATACTTTATATGCACTATTACTAAAATTTGCGTTAGAAAACCAGTTGGTGCAACACTTCGAAAAAAGATAAAATTCGACGCGCACTACATCATATAAGGATACAAACTTGACATGGGACACACATATAAATATTTTATGAATAATTGAAATTATTGTTAGGAGAGAAATTGAATGAAAATATAAATAATCGTCACGTAAATATCTATTTCATACGGCGCACAGTGGCACGAACTGTAGTTTTTTCGTTCAAAATTATCTAGAGCACTTCGCAACCGATTGGGATAATTTTTTTTTAAATACTCGTTATTTAATTTCAAAAAAACGTAAGAGAGCTGATTTTTGAATTATGCTAACCAAAATTATTGAGCTTAACCAAAATGTCAATTTTTTATTTAAATCTTAATAAAACTTATAATGAAATTTTTTTTTCTTTAAACAAATTTACATACATGTTGTTACTGGGGGAGTTTTTGAGGTCACTGATTACGAATCTGATATCCAAATTGTCATAAACCAACCTACAAGATGGCGGAATCAATGGCGACTATAAAATGCTAAAAATTATGAAAAATTAAATATTTTCGTTAAAGTTTATGCCGAGAAGTTTTGAATATTTTTTATAAGTACAAGTTCCAGGAAGAAATTCAAGATGGCAGATCCAATATGGCAGCAATAAGATGATAAAACTAACTTAAAATTAAATTAAACGCATTAAAGTAAAAAAGCTATTCCTAAGAATTATTAAAAAATTTAAGAAGGAACAAATTTTCTGAAATTTTCAAATATATCCAATATGGCTGCCATATATTAATTATCAATCATAAATATGCGATTCAGTCCTCCATTAATTTTAAACATAACCCTAAGTAGGTCATATTAATATTTATTTTTTTTATCTCCTAATAAAATAATAAACACCTAACACCAAGAACTTTAAAACAAGAATATTAAACCTAACATAACCTAAGCCTAATAGAACCTTAAACCAAGAACTCTATACTTAACATAACCTAATGCAAGAGTTTTAAACCATGAACTTTAAAACTAACTTAGTGCAAAAATGTTTCGACATTTATTTTTAAGTTAGTTTTATCATCTGATTGCCGCCGTATTGGATCCGCCATCTTGAATTTCTTCCTGGAACTTAAAATTTAGTCAATTTTAACTTAAAAGTACTTATCAGAAATATTCAAAACTTCTCGGCATAAACTTTAATAAAAATATTTAATTTTTCATATTTTTTTAGCATTTTATAGCCGCCCTTTTGCAGGTTGGTTTATGACAATTTGGATATCAGATTCGTAATCAGCGACCTCAAAACCCCCCCGAGTAACAAGATTTATGTAAATTGGATAAGAACAAAAATTTTTTTTTTTTGTAGGTAAGTTTTATTAAGATTTAAATACAAAATGGACATTTTGGCGAAGCTCAACAATTTTGGTCAGCATAATTAAAAAATCGACTCTCTTACGTTTTTTTGAAATTAAATAACGAGTATTTAAAAAAAAAATATCCCAATCGGTTGCGAAGTGCTCTAAATAATTTTGAACGAAAAAATTACGATTTGTGCCACTGTGCCGTATGAAATAGATATTTACGTGACAATTATTTATATTTTCATTCAATTTATCTTCTAACAATAATTCCAATTCATAAAATATTTATATGTGTGTCCCATGTCAAGTCTGTATCCTTATATGATGTAGTGCGCGTCGAATTTTATTTTTTTTCGAAGTGTTGCACCAACTTTTTTCTAACGCAACTTTTATGAGTAATAGTGCATATAAAGTATTACAACATATATTATTTCAGTGATTGTAAGTCACAGAGAACACGGAAATATTAATTATTATATTTTTTATTTATTTTTTAACGATGGTGCGTAATTATTCTAGAAATTCAAAAAAAATATAGAATATACTCATTAAGGTTACCTGAAACCTCCCGTTGGTTTTACCTCTCTAGCTCAATTAGTTTTCGAGATATGTCTCTTTGAACGATAGTCATGCATGCGCTCATTTTTTTCCATATCTCAAGGTCAAAGCGGAATGCGGCGGCAAAACAGATATAAATCGCGTTCATACATCAAGTCGATATTAAAACATAAGTTTCGATATAGGTTGCCATTTGGGGGCCGACTCGTCATGCTTATCCGGCTAAACCCTCTATGTTTAATTAAGATTCTGAATCCTTGCATAGTCCCGATTCCAGAGCAGCTTGTCTTAATGACATCATTGGAAATGCATGAAAATATCCCAGAATTGCTATTTCTACGTTTTTTGTCTTCAACGCTTTTGAATTCTTGCCTTGACAGAGCCATAATTTTTAAAATTATCCAGTATGCGTTTAACAGTGTTTGGTGACGGTTTCCGATTTTGTGGATATCAAGTAGCAAATGTATTACAAGTTCTTGATATTACTTTATCATATTCTCTATAAACTCGTCCATAAACAAAAAACAAATTCAAAGAGTCTTCGTGGGTGTAATTTAAACGCGGTGGCATTTTTTTGACATAAGAGAATAACATTACTGATTGTTTCTAATCATGGCTAATTTGATAACATTTTTACCATGATACTAAGAAATATAAGATATACTCGGTACGAGTACCAGCTTTAGACCTGCTGTGCGCATAGCGTCACCCTCTAGTCAACTTCAAATAGAGCCCGCGCCCGCGACAGTCCCGTGTCCAATATCTACCTAAAAATACATCGAAAACCATTACGGTTTTCGATGTATTTTTAGGTAGATATTGGACACGGGACTGTCGCGGGCGCGGGCTCTATTTGAAGTTGACTAGAGGGTGACGCTATGCGCACAGCAGGTCTAAAGCTGGTACTCGTACCGAGTATATCTTATATTTCTTAGTATCATGGTAAAAAGACCTAGAAAGCTGATTGCAGGCAATTTTACTTTTTAATATCATAGAATTCTATGACTGCTTCTGTCAGCACTTTTCATTTTGCATAAGGCCGTTGTGGATTTAAATGTTTGTGAAAACACCTCCAAAATAATTGATGCAAGCACGTATGATCTTTTGCACTGTTGATTTTTCAACGTGTAAGCTATTTATTTTGTTTTTATTTAATATTAAATTTTAATTCATTTAATTAAACGCAATAAATAGTAGTAGTAAATAATGTACTACTTTAATTAGTTTAATTATGATACAGTGCATTTATATAACGTTATTCAGGAAAATAGACAAACAGTCAAGAATGAAAAATACTTTTTCTGTTATTTCCAAATAAATTGCCGGATTCTTTAATGTTTTCTATTATAAAAAACATTTTGCATCTGCAAAATACTGTTTTCGCAGTATGACTTAATTCAATAGCGCAGGATATATCAATGTGTTCTCTCATGGTAATTATTACAAATATTTAATAACCCTCTATATTGATTTGCAGAAAAATCTCAAGAAAATCTGAATTCGATTTCATTAAACAACACTAAGGTACGTTATTTCTCACACCGCATTCTCTGTGCTGCTTATCGTTCGCGAGGGCGTTCCGTATACTTAATTGCAATTTTCTCGAAAACTGTTAGTCCTAGAAAAAAAAGTTTCAAATAAAAAAGTTAGCTCCATCCTTTATCTTCATACGTCCTCAATATACTTGGTATCTAATTCGAAAGATAAAAAAGTTCCTCGCTTGTCATATTCGAGCCTGTAATATTTCACAGTTTATCGACATGGTCTTAGAAAAAAAATCATATTTTCTTTACTTATTAAAATTTTACCTTCATATTAACAAATTTTCTTAAGAGATATAGAGTCACGACGAAGTGAAAATTTGAGATTAATTCGTTGGCCCGTTTTTGAGTTAGGACAAGTTAAACGAAAGAATAATTGTATCTGTTATTTTACAATTTTCTCACATTTTTGGTTCTATCTTTTGTCTCGATCAACCAAAAGAATCGTAATTTCTTGTTTCATTGATATGAGGGATAAGCTTCCAAACACTTCGGTTAAGGTAATTCTAATTTACGTCTAAAATAAAAATTGACCGCTGAACTAGTTGACTTTTATGTGACGTAACAGCGGAGACTGCAGTAAGGGGAGGTATGCGTGAGAGCGTATCTTACTTTCTTAGTATCATGCATTTTTACTAACAATTCTTGAATTTTAAAAAAAATATATTTCAAAAAGTTGTAACTTAAACCCCCACATTGCTTATATCAGAAAAAAAAGGAATTTAATTTTACATAACTTGATCTAAAAAAATATAGGGTGTTTCATTTAATCTAAACAAGTTTTCGCGGTTTGAAGTTTACAAAACGTAACGTCAAAAATGGAACACTTGATATACTATTATTGAATGTAATTGAATTGTAGAGAGCAGCTCTCCTCGTGTTCTTTTTACATGCCAAAAAGCAAGTGAGTATCTTTTACACAAAGAAAGTTATAAAGGATGTTGTAAACCATGACACCTGCCAAAATTTTCTTTAAATGTCAAATATCTCCGAAACGGCTGGATTTAGGCATAGGGTATTCTACATGTTTTTGGCTCAGAATTTTATGCTATTTTCGGAAACACTAAAATATATAGGGTGTTCCGTTTAAAATAAGTTATAGTTAATAATAAGTTGGTATCGACTTCTGGTATAACCGGAAGTGCCAGATGCTTGTAACTATTTTAGTTGGATTGGCCACACTGCCATTAATAGCTCCCTAAATTTTCAAAATTTTCTGGTGCGTAATTTTCTCTATATCGATCGATGCAGTTCGTGGTGAGACACCCTGTATAGGTTTCATATTTTTTTATAATAATATATATAAATCACGCTCCTTTTTCGAATTTCATGTGCAAATTGAATTGAATTGAATTGAATTGTTTATTTACTTTAGATAAATATTACATATGATGAAACTATATAATTGTAGAATAACGTAAATAAACTAGAAAATCCACTAAAGGCAATGCCTGCGCGTGGATAAAAAACAACAATATTGTATATAATTTAAAGAATAAAAATATTATATATAACTTAAAGAATAGAAACATAATAATTAAAATAATGTGACATTTTTTACATTTGACATTTTTACCCGTACAGTTAGTTAAATTTAATTCAACATAAGCTAGTGGCAGTATTACATGAGTAGCTGTATATTAGAGTAAGGAATTCTCAGGTCAGAAACTTGGTAGTTATATTATATCAGAACAGTTAGCAATACTATTTACTATTAGAAAGAAAGAAGGTGGTGAAAATTGTACTATATTTTTAAATCTATCATGTCATGAATAATGTTTCTGGGTGTAGCTAATATATATTGTTTAAGTCGTTTCTTAAAACCAACTATGCTTTTTATATTTTGTAAATCTGACGATAAATGGTTGTACAGTCTAGAGCTCAGATATAAGTAAGACTTTTGTCCTAAAGTTCTGTTCATCAGAGGAGGTAAGTATGTGCTCTCTTTATTTCTTGTATTATATTTATGATTATTTCTTATCAGGTTATTTTTATTTTTGTGTTGTCTAAGGTTGGTTTGTAAAAAAAATAATTGACGTGGATCCATGATATGGGTTTCCTTAAAAAGAGTATCAGATGGGTAAGTAATATCTTTAAAGAAAATGATTTTTAGAATTTTTTTTTGTACAATTATTAGATTGTTCAGAATTGTTTTACCCACACCCCCCCATGCTACTATTCCATAATTTATATGTGATTCCACTAGGGAGTAATATATAGTTTTTAGGGAGTCTATGTCCAAAATATTTCTTAAGATCTTTAATTTGTGAATCAGCGACTGTTATTTTCTTATAATGTGGTTTATATGTTTGTCCCATTTTAGATGGGGGTCGATGATAAGACCAAGATACTTTACTTCCATTGTACGAGCTATCGAAAAATTATTTGAGATAGATAAATTCTGAAAAGCCGGCAAGGCATTCTTATTAGAGCATATTGGTAAGAAGTAGGTTTTTTTAAAATTTAGTGTGAGTAGTTTGTGCGCGAGCCAATCTTTAATATTATTTATATCATCTTCAACCATCAGTTTTAGTGTTGTCCAGTTATCGCTTGTATAAAATATTGCAGTATCATCCGCATATGTTATAATACTTCCTCTTGTTTGGACAGAAAATAAATCATTTAAATAGATATTAAATAAAATTGGACCCAGCACGGTCCCCTGTGGTACGCCATACTCCACCTCCCCAGGGTCACTGAGACAGTTATTTATTTTTACTCTCTGGCATCTGCCTGAAAGGTAACTATTAAAGAGATCTAGTGGAGCCCCTCTAATGCCTATATTATTAAGAGACTCTAGGAGAAGAGTATGGCTAACCGTGTCAAAAGCTTTAGCTAGATCAATAAACACACACAGGGATGGTTTATTGCTGTCCAAAGCAGAATACATTTTGGAAGTAAGTTGAAGAATAGCATCTTGTGTTGAGATGCCTTCTCGGAAACCGTAAATCACGATAAATAATGTAGTACATTATTTATCGTGAAAAACTACCTGTAACTCGGAAAATTGGCAAGTTACAAAAAAAATCCAAGAGATAAAAAATCTTTAGAAGGCCTCAGTGCATACGTGCAAATTACATATTTTTAAAGCGCTACAATTTCAAAGAAAGGGTTAGTTTTTCGTGTTTTTCCGGAAAAACTCGGTGAAAACGCACTTTACAGAAATGTTGCGAATAAAAAAAAGTCTTGTATTTCGATGATACATTCACCTGAATTTTTCAGATTTTTTTTCAACCTTTACATTTCCCCTGCCCCATTTTTAGTTTCGAGTGGCCGAATCTCGAAAAATATGCATTTTTCGAAATAATTCACGAGAGTAAAAACATCTTATTTTGGGCCAAAAAGGTAGATACATTTTTTTCTTTTCATTTTTGACCTAATTCTATAAGTGATGGAACCCGTGATAAAAGGGATGTTTTCTACCTCTTCCGATCATTTCCTACTCTAATCTTCTTTTTAATTTTTTTATTAACGTCATTACAAACACATTGCACAAGGTTTCATCAAAATTCATTCATTAGCACTCAAGTTAGAGGTGGTCTAATTTGGTTAAATCAAATATGTATATTAAAGCCAGGAAATTCAGTGTTTGTTTATCTATAATGTGAATCTGCCTGTACACAACATATTTTCGTGACATTAACGGAATATTTCACTCTAAGGTTTTTTTTATAATATCCTATAAAAATCTTCCTTTCAAAACATTCCACGCGATGTTTGTTTCATAAATTTTGTCATATTTAATAAATGTGGGGCTATTTATTTCTCTGTCATTTTTTGGAAAGCAGGTGCGGTTTTTACTGGTTAGAAGTATAACAAAATGAAAGTGACTAAACTGCTCTATATACTTTTCTGTTCCAGTTTTACATTTTGCGTTTGTTTATCATTTGAATAATAATAGTTATTGATGAAAAACAATATTAAGAAATCCACATTTTCTTTCTTGTACCTAAAGAAAAGAGTATATCATGATTTTTTTCTATTACGATATGGTGATTTAAGCTTCTCTGAATTCTATCATTTTCCGAGTGATGTCTGTGTTCCCTTTCTCTCCATCTGATCGTGTCTGTTTCTCCATAACAACTCAAAAATTTCTCATAAAAAATTAATAGAATAGAATAGAATTTATTCGTCAGTTCAAGTTTGAGGTTTTACAAAGCACAAACTTATAAGACTAGTCAAATAGAATAACCCCACATACTTATCATATATAGATACATACAATCGCACATTCATTCGTTCAATCTTCCATTCATACAGTAGGTACAGTCCTCAATGTTTTGTTAAGATATGTTAAAAGTTATATTAAAATTACAAACACTATATATTAAAATAATTTAAAAATTCCTCGACAGAGTAAAACACATTATTTTTCAAATGTTCAAACAGTACATTCTTAAAAGTATTAAAATTCCCAATATCGTTGTATATTCTAACAAAGTGATTGAAGCAGATGATACCTTGATATGAAGGTGAGTTTTGGCCTATTCCTAATCGTGAAAAAAGTAATCTTAAATCATTACCGGTCCGGCTGTAATGGTTGTGTATCATATTATCTAGTATATAGTGTGTAGTTCTTCTTTATGTCCAAGATTATTAAGTAAATGTAGAGACATGGCAACGTCAGTATTCCTAGGTTTCTGAATATTTGTTTGCAAGGTTCGCGAGGGCTTGCTCCTACACAGCACCTAATTATTTTTTTTTGTGAAATAAATGCTTTATGCATATGGGCTGAATTTCCCCAGAATATCAAGCCATACGAGAGTAAGGACTGGACTAGACCATGATAGGCTAATTTTAATACGTCTAATGAAACCGTTAGACGCAGTTGCCTAATAACAAAACAGACACCACTTAATTTTGAAACTACATTGTTTACATGCTTTTCCCATGTTAATTTTTGGTCTATGATTACTCCTAAAACTTTGGTTTCCGCAACTTGTTCGATTGATTTATGATCTATTTTTATTAGTGGGCTAAAGTTGTAACTTATATTTTTTTGTTGAAATAACATGAAAAATGTTTTGTTCAGATTGAGTGCTAACCCGTTATTAATGCACCAGTGATATATTTCATTTGCGCACCGATTTGACGTGACTATTGAGTTAGCGAGGTCTTTTTTAGAAATAATTTGATTTGTGTCGTCTGCATAAAGTATCATTTTGTCTGAAGATGGGCATGAAAGTACAATATCGCTCATAAATATTAAGAAAAATAGTGGAGCCAGTACCGATCCCTGGGGTACACTTGTAGTAACCGGTGCTGGCCGTGACTTATACTTATCTATAGCTACGATCTGCGACCTATCATTTAAATAGGAGGAGGCCCATTCGTGTGTGACGCCTCTGATACCATTACGGTATAGTTTTTCCAGAAGTAGATCGTGGTTGACGGTGTCGAAAGCTCTACTCAAATCGAAGTAAAGAGCTATCGGAGTCTGTTTATCATTGAGGTTCGTATATATGCTTTCGCAGAGTTCTTTGATCGCAGTTTCAGTTGATCTGTTCTGTCTAAACCCGTGTTGACAGTTTGGTATCAGTCTGTTTTGTTCTATAAAGCTAGTTAATCTTGCATTATAGCTATAGTCTATAATTTTTGAAAATTGTGATTGCAGACTCACATTTCTATAGTTTGTGGCCTCGTTTTTAGACCCTTTGTGTTTATAGATTGGTATAGATTTGGATTTTTTCAATGCGTCGGGGTACACACCGGTACAAAATGATACATTTATTATGTGTGCTACAGGGAAGGAGATTATATCGCTTACTACTTTTAAGGTTTTACCGTGAATTTCATCGATTCCTGGAGTTGGTTTTTGTGTGACCTTATTGAAATATTCTGAATTTCACATGGGGTGGTAGGGTGCAGAAAAAAAGTGGGCGCTGCAAACGGCGCCAGTTTCAACTCGTCAAAATTAGGTTTATTTATTTTTATATCTAAAAATACCTCGTTAAAGTGGTTACACAATATACTTTGGTCAGTGATGACTTTATTGTTTATTGTAAGTTCTAATGTTGAATTCTTGTTTAAGTTGTTTTTTGTGTCGTTTATAACTTTCCAGCTTTCTCTACTTACATTGCTCGCATTGACTATTTTTCTGTTATTGTACTCCGCTTGGTGCTTACTAATAGATTTTTTATATATTGTTTTTAGTTCTTTGTGTTTTTCTTTTGTTATGTGATTATTTGTTGTTCTTGCAAGTTTAGATAAGTTGCAGAGAGTTTGATTCAGTTCCCTAATCTCGTTGCTAAACCACGGTTTTTTATTTTGCCTGATGGTTATTTTCCTGACGGGAAAGGCGTTTATATAATGGAAATTAAATGTTGTGTAGAAAGCAGTAAATGCCGCATTTACATCGTTGTCATGTTTGAATGTGTCAGCCCATGTCTCCTTTTCTACCAGGTTCCTAAATGTCATCAAGTTACCATCTGAGTAATCACGTCTGTATACAACTCTTGTACTTTTGGTATTACACTTTGGTAGTTTAAAATTGCAAACCTGAAATGTATGGTCTGATAAGTGTGTATCTCCGACGTAGACAGAGTTAACAATGATATTAGAGAACATTACGTCAATGCTTTTTGTAATACGTGTGGGTTTATCAATATGATTTTGCATCCCGAATTCACTAAATATATTTAAAATCTTTTTTGCTTCGTTGGTATCAACTAGGAGATCAACATTTATATCGCCACATACCACGTAGTAGCAGTTTACATTATAGATTTCGCACATCAGAGCATACATTTCATCCAAAAATAAATTAAGAATACTGTTGGGGGTTCTGTACACCGTAATTATGAATAGTGACTTGCCTTTTGACATGTTAAATGTAGCTACAACTACTTCAAAGGATTTTTCTATACATTTATTAATATGAACAGGTTTTAAGTCTAAATGGTTTTTTGAGAAAATACAGACTCCTCCGTGAGCATGTTCTGTGCGACAATAATTATGCACTAGTGTGTAATTATTTAGATTAAGATGTTTTATTTCTTCCGTTTTAAGCCAGTGCTCTGACATGCATACGATGTCCGCTGATATTGTGTCCAAAAGCACTTCGAGCTGTAGTGCCTTACTCGCGGTAATACCTTGGGTGTTTAAATGCATAATACTTAGCGAATCCGGGGTCTTTTCGCTAGCCTTTGTTTTTTGGGTATATTTGCCATCTGGTTCTTCTCTTCTTGGAGTAGCGTTCGTACTGGTGGTGGGAGAAGTACTGAGGTCGACGTCATTTATTAAAAATCCTGGTTGATCTTAGTTAGGCGTCTTTGGTACGAGTTATATTTTTTAAAATCAAATCTCCGAAAAGCAACACTTTTTGGCCAGGTGCTCGGATTGTAAAGGTCGTTCTTGAGATTGAAATCAGCGCTCAGCATAAAACATTTGTTTTGCGTTTCGGAAGTTGGCAGTTCTTTAACGGTTAATTGTGCATTTTTAAAACTTGGATTCTTTTTAAGGTACTCCATAATTTTCCCTTCAGTTATATGTCTTTTTATTCGGTAGAGGTATAGCCAGACTTTCTTCTCAATTCCGAAGTCCTCCGCTTCATTTGTTCCAAGGGTTTTTTCCCTGACTTGTATTGACCGTTTTTTAAAGGATTTTCTTTGTCTTACTGGGATGAATCCTTGGGAATCTGTATCATCTTGGTCTGCTTCCAGGTTAATTATTTTATCCATGATGTTCATTTGTGCGCTGATCTCCTCGTGCCATTGTTTATTTATGGGATCGTTTGTTTTTAGTTTGGTATTCGAGGATTCACCATGAGTTTCGGAGTTTTTTTGTTGTTGTAAGTTGGTTTTTGTTGTAGCTATCAGTTTTTGTGGCCTTTTTATAGGTGTTGTGTTCAGTTTAGGATGTGTCTTATCATTTTGTTTTTTGTTGTCATTTTTTTCTGCAGTTATTTTATCTTCTAGTAATTGATTATACTGTTTTAATAATTTTACGTTTTCCAGTAAAATATTGTATTTTTCATCTTTTTCAGTTAACAGTTTTTTCAAAAGATCACATTCGGCTTTTAATAACTGTATATTAGTAGGTTCTGGTTCTTGGATTAATATTTTCACAGCAAATAATTCTGCTGTCACATATTTTGGAGTATTTCAAATTATTTTTCACAGAGCAGGATTGATGATAAACATTTCCACATTTAACACATGTTAACACTTTGCTTAGCTTGTTTTGACAACACTTAAATGTTTTGTTTGTTACTTTTTCACCACTATTTTTGGGATTAACACTTTCTGGCTCCTCATCACTTGCAGCCATTTTACTTTTTATATATTTAAGATTTTTGATAACATTGTGGGTGACATTAAATTTATTAATTTTCATTTATTTTATGCATTTCTAGTTGTTTAAATATCTTATTTATTATTAAAAAATATTATTTCTGCACGTATCTTATTTATACTGTTCGCTCATACGAAAGCAAAGAGTAAGTAATGTTGCATTAGATCAGCAGATTTCTGATACCGTAAATTTCGACTTGATTCAAGACATTATTTTTATATGTATACGCCCGAAAGATACCACGTTATGCGAGATACACTGTAAAAAATGATGTAAATTTACCATCGTTGCGTGTAAAATTCCAATGTAGTTTTACCCGCAAAAAGACAGGAAAATTTCCATTTAACATGGAGAATTACCCCAAAATATAAGGGAAATAGAAGTTTTCTACTCTCTGCGGGTAAAATTCCATTACTATTGGGGGTAAATTTACTATGGAAAAAAAATCCTGTCTAGATAAGGAGCAATTTTATTACCCCTTATCCAGACAGGATTTTTTTTCCATAGTAAATTTACCCCCAATAGTAATGGAATTTTACCCGCAAAGAGAGTGGAAAATTTTTATTTCCCTTATATTTTGGGGTAATTCTCCATGTTAAATGGAAATTTTCCTGTCTCTGCGGGTAAAATTACATGGGAATTTTACACGCAACGATGGTAAGTTTACCTTCACTCTATGGCCGGCCGCTCGACTTCAGTAATGTAAATTGCCAGTAGGTATACCGCAATTTAAGAGAATCTGTTACGCATTACGTTTTTATTTAATATGGTGCATTCCCGACAAAACTAAGTTACGCATTAACATTGTAAAATTAAATAAAATTCACTTAATATCTTGCATGACTTTTGTTTTTGTAGTTTGGGAATAATTCAGTAGGTGTTTACAATATATTATATCCGTAAAAGCCATCACTGGAATAATAAATATTTCTTATTTTCACTATTTATTCCTTTGAATCAACTTTCTATAACGTTGTTTTGGTTTTATTTATTTAACGTACGATATTATTTTTAAAAATGTACTATTTGTCTTATTTCTGGCAATATTCTGAAGTCAGTAATTAAATGACATAAACGTCTACATTTAAAGATGTGTATACGTGTTATTTTGAAATATTTTGACACATTACAAAATGCTGTATAGTGCCATATAATGTTTATTTATATTAATAATCAATTAGATGCTAATGATGTAATATTTATATATTATAGGTTGTCAAAACCATTATCTAGTATTTTGTTGCAAGTGATACCAACTGTTTTAAAATAATAAATATTCAGAAGTCACTATCTCTAAAACTTGTTTTTTTTTAGTTGATGTATTTGATTGAGTCATCTATTACTTGGTAGATTTGTTCTAAATAGTGTATTATAATAATTGCAACACCGTCATTTGTAGACAGATAGATACCGTTTATTTAAACATGTTATGTACCTACCTACATTTGTAGCAGAAAAAAATATCATATGATTAATAAAATTTCAACTATCGCAAATGGTTGCTGTATATAAATACAAATGCATAAAACTATACCCAAGGTTGGAAAAGAACATGATTTCTGATGAATTGAATATCAGTTTTAAATCACTTAGAGCAGATCATAAATATTTGTCAAAGAAATATCATTTTGATTGAGTTCAGGCGCCAACTGCAAACATTACAACCATAAACTCTGCATTTTTATTTTATTTCTATTTTTATAACAATTTAAAATAGATTGTAAGATTACTTCTGTAGGTATACTAAGATTTTAAACTTCAACCATAGTTAATTATACTAAATACAACCATTAACATAAGTAATAATTATGGAACATAACAAACCCATATCCCTATTTTATGACGTAGGTACTGATTTAAAAGTGATACATCTGATTCAACTAAAAAGCTAGGTCGCATAGAAATGATCATAAACACTAAGCCCCCCCATACACCTGCGAACAAATTGCGCAACAGAGGCTGTTTTTTTTGTGGGGCAGCAGACGTTATCTTACTATGACAATTTTAAAAATTTGGGCTTAGTTATAGATTATAAGCTAAGATTTTATGTACATATTAATATGGTAATGAAAAAGACGTTTTGTGCACTGAAAAATTTATATAATCATCGAAATTTACTTAATCAAAAAACTAAGATCATGCTATGCGAGTCTATGGTTCTGTCTCACTTTAATTACTGTGATGCTGTTTATGGCCCATGTCTTGATGCGGCGACCTCTTACAGAATAGGCTCATTTAACATTTTTTTATTATTACATATTCTGAAAGAGCTTGGTGAGTATAGTAAGTATGCCAAAAATTAGAATTTTCTGACGTCGCCTTCATGTATAAAAAAATTATTAAAGTCGGCGCGCTTAAAAACGCTCGTAATAACCATGTAGTCGAGTTGTGACGTCAGATGGCTGAACCGCCCAGTGAACACGGCTGTGAATGCAAGTTAGTAGATAGTGGAAGACCAGACCCTCTGAATTCGACACCCTCTATACAACTCGCGAACACACACCTAAAAAATAGGTAATCTGATGTAAAATAACCCGCTAAACTTGATTTTTGAATTCGCCCATTGATTTGAGATTGCCAAAATGACCAAATTGGCAATTTTCTAAAAAAAATAAAAATTATGTGTTATTTTTTGTTTTTCATATAACACGTCATATATTTTTTATTTTACTTTAGAATTTTTTAATTTTTTTACATAATATTCTCTAACTATTCTTTGATATGTTGAAAGTAAAAAACTTTACCTAAAAAATAATTAGTTGGCAAAAAAAAATAACAACTTTTCTTTGACGCAAAATCTTTAAAATTTGCAGAGTAAAATGTCCGATCGAGGTATCTTTTTTATTTTTAAAGTTAGGTGCCTACTATAATCGAAGAAAATGTTTCGAATGAACTAAATAAAATCTTTTATAAGAAGTTTTTTTTGAAATTTTGCTCCCTTATCGAAATATTCATTAATTGTTTCAGCGTCCGAACGAATGCGCGCTACTATGAATCGGCCGCAATCGCATCTAGAGCTAAACGCAGACATGTGCCGGGTGATTATTATTTACCAGTATCCATTTATGTTAAGTTGAAAGTGCTTTTTGTCTCAGTCCTTATATTTAGTGCGTTATAAACACATAGTTTGGCATAATAAATTATAATTACTCAGATAGGAAATCAAAGGAAACAAGCTAAAAACGTACTCTTCGCCTGTTCACTGGATTTTTATATAATTGTTATACATTCAATAGGATACTTTTCGCAGTTTTTTGTAAATAATGTTACTTTTAGACATTTTTAATTTTATAGTACGATCTTAGTTGGTAAAAGACTTGGTAAAAAAACTATACCAAACCCCATTTGGGTTTCGATTCCGAGTCAAAAGAACTACACCACCACCTTACACGTAGAAGAATGTAAATTTTTACATTATAAGACACGAGCTATAAAATCATATTTTCACGGTTGTATATTCATTATGAAATGTATATTTGTAAAATATATAAATAATTACAAATATTAAAGTGAAATATTTCACCAGATTTCTATTCAATTACAAAAATATAAAAATTAAAAAAAAAATTTTTCAACAGTAAAATCACAAGAGCTTTTTTTTTATCGGATAAATTTCTCTTTGTAACGAAATAATTTTGCTTTTATGAGAAAAACTGACATGAAAAAATCGCGAGACCGGAGATCGAGCGATTTTGTCAAATGTCAGTTTTTCGAGCAAAATTACTGATTGACAAAATATTGAGTTAAAAAGAAATTTATCCATAAAAGAAAAGCTCGAGTGATTTTTGGCAAGATAAATTAACGACAGAATATGTGAACGAACAACAATTAAAAATAATTATAATTTTCTCAAAACGACTCATATCGTACAGTATAATTTCCACAAGACTTAAAAATTATAGCCGACAGTACAGATTTTAAAATGACGTGCGACTACTAGATATACTCTGCTTTTGAGGAACAGGTATTTTTATCGTGATAAGAAACGATGCACCTTTTTTATCGCTGTCGAAGTGACAAAATGTGACTGTCAAATAGACTTTTTTTATATAGGAGTTAATTTATCAAATTTAAATCATTAAGTAATAACATTTTTATTTATCGATCGATTTTGTTCAAATCTTCTAGCTAACACTAATTTACTGTCCAAATTTCAGTACAATCGGAATTTTCTTTCTTCAGTTATCGTGCTTACAAGAAACGTGACGGACGGACAGACAGACGGACATTTTGAAAGTTGTTCAGAATTCGTTCACTAACACAATGGTATGAAAATTTTTTGTCTGCGAGCGATATTTACGGCTTTAGAAATATACCGATCAAATGCAAAATCCGATGACATTTCTAAAACAATATTTAGAACAGAAAAATTTATTTTTATCACTAAATCCAGTTTACCATGCACAATGTAGAAGATCGTATACCCGAACTGCTTATAAAAGAAAATCAGAAATTGTAAATCCTAGTACAGAGAATACAAGTAAAAAGGGCATTTCTGCAATGTGCTATTTACAAGACAGCCTACCAAATTAAGCCCAGAATTCCAAATGTTTTAGATTTTGGATGGTACCTAAAGGAGGAAATCTTATTTCCAAAGATGATTTCAAAAAGCCAAAAACCCAATTTTATTGAGTTAACTCCGTTTTGTAAATGTAAATTATATAACTGTACTACAAGCTGCAAGTGTAGCAAAGCAAACGCGCAATGTAACATAAGTTGTTTATGCGAAGGAAAATGTAATCTTTAGTATCCACTTGCTGTTATAATTAATGAAAATATATTTTTTAATGTGTATGTTTCGAGATTATCTACATAATTTTATAACATTTAATTGCAAATAGAAACTAAATAATCCGATCCGTAGACTCACTTGATCGCTTAAACGACACCACAGATGGGCGACGTTAACAGAAGTTATGCTTTAAATTAATGCGGACGAGTTGCGCGGCCGCTTCCAACAGCGTCATCTCGTTACATGAGCCGAATTTCCAAAAAATATCTTTATAAAAAAGTTTGTTTAAAGTATATGGAACATTTTTCTCGTTTATACTATAACTCTCTCTTTAAAAATAAAAAAGTTACCTCGATCGGGTATTTTTCAACGCAAATTTTAAAAAACCGCGACAATAGAGGGTAATTATATTTTTTTTAGGCACTATATTATTAGTTACACTATATTCTTTGCCGTCAGCCTGTCCAAGAATATTGGAGGGATAATGAGTAAAATATTGGTCAAAATCGGAATTAAAATAAAAAAGATATGATGTGTTATGTGCAAAACAAAAATTAACACATAATTTTAAAATTTTTCAAAAAATTTGCGAATTGACCGATTTGGCAATCTCAAATTAATGGGCGAACTCAAAAATCAAATCCAGAAGGTCATTTTACATAATATCATCTGTTTTTTAGGTGGGTGTTCGCGAGTTGTATAGACTACTTTTAAAATGCTTGCTACAGATTGGCTGCTCTCCGACTAAGAGTAAAATCTGGAAGTAAAATCGCTTAGTTTTCGAGAAAAAAAAAACCGGCGTAGAACCAAACCAGACTTAGTGGGATTCTTTAGTAAGACAATCGTATACACGAAATCATTTTTTACATTTTTTGGTGGTCGAGAACTTTTTTATTTCGGAAAAATTCAAAAAAAATAGATTTTTAATGAAATATGTTTTTTAACGTCTCCATCGCTATATCTCTGAAAATATTTGTGCTATCAAGCTATTTTTTTTTTTTAGATTAAAGTAGACACAATAGCGCTTCGAACAACGTCCCACGTGAACCCGATTTATCTTTTTTTAAGTTGGAAAAATAACAGGAAACTCAGACTTGTTATTTTCAGTAGCGTAATTTTAGACAATCGAGAAAAAAATTTATTTATGAAAATTTGTATATACCTGCTACGTACAAATTGAAGCCAATAGTTGAAAAAAGTTTTCAAGATAAAAATTTTTCATGTCCCGTTCATAGTATTGAGTCAGCGATTTTTTTTAACGGGCCAAAGTCATATTCTTGCGCGCTCGGCTGTAGCAAGCATGCCGACTGCAACGATCTGACGGTCCCGGTCGGGGTGTATGTAGTAGTTTAACTTATATCAATACATGCAAAACCAGTAGTGATCAAAAGCATCTAGGGGATCAATATTATTGTTCAATATTTCATATATTGTACAGTAGTATTGATCATATGTTGTTAATATTAAGAAATTGTACAATAATTATAAAATAGTCTCCTTTTAATAAAAAGACAGGTAGGTAGATATAAATACCTAATCTATAAATATCAATCGGTGTTACTAACTACCCACCTAATTAGTAAGTTTATTAGACATTTTTAAATGAATGAAAGTAAAAACGTACGCATAAAATGAGTTTTATTGTTGAAATAAATTTTCTATTTGGATAGATAAATATGTAGTATGTAGTTTATGTAGGCCCTACATTAATAGCATTCTAATTCGTTCATATTTGCCTCGAAATCTTTAATAATGTTGTTACAGGAACGACATTTGCACTCGTTGCAACATTTTAGGCCTTCCTTAAAACAAGCACATTTTCGATTGTCACAATTTTTATCCGAACAATGAATACTTAATGATTTTCGACAACCGCCACTTCTGCGCGACTAATCTGACCAACCCTGCATGCGAGGTGTATTAATTGCGTGCCAATGTCGCATTTAGCGCTGATAAAAAAAAATCGCTGTTGCCACACGGTACATTTTAGGAAAAAAATATATTGTTTCAAAAACTTTTGTGATTATTAGGATTTATTTTCTTCGCTGCATGTATGTAAATATTTTTTTAAAATAAAAAAATTTATCGATTGGTGAAGATTTCAATACATAAAATATATATTTTTAGTTTATCTGATTTTTAATTTTTAGAGAAATGAAAGTGCGAATTGTGCCCAAACCGTTTATATTGGTAAAAGCGCTACAGTGTGTGCTTTAATTTGACACAAAACAAATTTCGGTACCTTCAATAGTTTTAAAAATATGGCGGTGGAAACAAAAAAAAACAATTTTATTTAAAAATACGTTTTTTTCACTTTTTATTGATTTAAAAAGTTCGAGACCACAAAGAAATGTCGTAAAATATGATTTCATATGCCCGGTGACATACTCAAAGGAACCTAACATGTTTGACCTCGTTTTACGCAAAAAAAAAGCGACACGATAGACTTACGAAATCGCTGCTCTAATATAGGTATCGGCGCACGCCAAGTGACGTCACTCTACGGACTGTTGGCCGGCCTAGCGTGTTTCTATTCAAATGCGAATATCTCTGTGGCTATTGATTCAGTTGAGCTGAAATTTTTTTCTGAGGCTATTGGTTTGTTATACTTTAAAATGAGGAAGAAAAAGTAGGAAACTGCCATATCACTAAATGACCCTATTCAGAAGGTACAGAATACATGTATTCGTTTTATTTTTAATTTGTTTCGAAGAGAGCATGTTACAGCGAATTAGTTGGCTTAATATGGCCATGCGTAGGCAACATCACCTTGCATGCTTTATTCACAAAGTAATGATTACTAATTGTCCTTCTTATATTAGGGAATTACTTATACCTAGATCCTTAGTTCATGACAGAAATCTTAGATATACTGAGATGTTAACGATTCCGCAGCATTCTACAGCAAGGTTTCAGAGATCTTTTGCTTTTTCTGCCCCTTCGTTGTATAATAGTATTCCGGACAATCTAAAGCAGGTTTCAGTAGCGGCATTCAAATTAAAATATAAACACTTGTTGTTAAGCCAGTGACAATGCTTTCTCAATTATATGTTAAGGTTAGGTATATATTGTGTGTTATATATTAATTATATTATATTAATTATTTCATTTGGATTTAAATTTTATAATCGTTTTTCTTTTTTTTCTCTCGTGTGTAATTAGAATAATATATATTGTAGTTGCATGTGGCTGAGTGTAAGAGCAGCGTAGCTGAACTCCGCCGTTTTTTTAAAATTTTGTAAATTAAAAAAAATTAAGTCAATTTATTATTATTATTATATATTATTCTAATAACTGAGCTACAAAGGTGTTACCGTGAAAAGTGGGACACACTGTGTATTTCATAATATCTAATTCGTTGAAATATAACACTCGAATGATATATAGGTTCTACAGACATTCAATTTTCATAGTGATATGTGATGATCAAATGGCTAAAGCTTTGTCTGGACCCCCTACCATACCAGACGTTGCCTATTTTCCGGCAACTCCCTTAGCCACTTCTTCTTTTAGCAGGGCGACTAAGGGTCGCCGCACTCAGGCCTTGTGGCCCATTGTGCTACCGCTACGAATTTATTGAATTCCTCCATTCCGGCCGGATTCTAACCCAAAGGCCAAAATCCTTCCTATAGGGGCATTCCTTATTTCCTCCAGCACCGGAAAACCATTGCCGAAGTGTTTGTGCCTCAAGTTCATAAGACTAGGGCAGGAAGTAAGGACGTGGATGGAAGTCTCCTCCTCGTCTCCGCAGAACCTGCAGTCGGGGTTGTCAACCACCCCTATAGTGTGCAGGTGTTTTCTGAAAGAGCCATGTCCAGTCAAAAGACCTACCACGGTTCTGACTATAACTAGCCTTTTTCACTACAATTAATATAGACCAAAAAAACAAGCTATTTAAAGAAAGCCCCGCGTTGAAGTCAAATTATAACGTCGTGTCTCTATAGGGGTTATTTAAAATGAATAAGAAATAAATAAAAATACGAAATTAACAATAAACTAATTTATTAACAATTTGGTAGAGCAAATGAGAACACTACAGGGTATGGGCGAATAAATTTGTGCTAACGAATAAGAAAAGCTACAAACAAATAAACAAAGGTATAGGGGCACAGAGAGACAGACATAATTGTATAAAAATAAATTATATACGTATTTGAAAGGTAATAAAATACTAAAAACAATATACGGGATATTGGCCAATTCCGCAAGTATTCAAAGGAAAAACAGCTATAAATAAATAATTGTTCATTCGTTTACTAAAGGAAAATTCAAAACAAACTGTTTTTGAATGAATAATAAAATATTTTTTATCTAATCATAAATCCAAAAATAGTATACGAAAGCTTAACTGAAAACATACAAAATATAGTGTATATACACCAACTATTATTTACATACTTTCTTTAAAGGTAAACAGCTATTGGTATCAAAAGATTAGAATGTAGCACTCACGAAGCAAGTATGTCTGTTTGCGCGAAAACGAAGAAGGTAAAAGGAAAGTAAATGTGCGAAACACTGCACTAAAGAATTAATTGTTGAATAGTTGGCCAGAAAATAAATGTTTTTCTACTTACGAAGTACGCGACGAACAGGAAACACTTTCACAGAAATGTGGTACACCTCCATAGTTGGGCACTAAAGTGTACAATTATGTACAATTTTCACATACACAACAATATTTTTATATTCAACTTCTCGAAAAGCAAACATAACCACTTGTCTAATACTCATTAACAAGATATGGTTAGAGTCACAAGATAAAAGGCAAATTTAGTATAATAAGGGTTTAGAAATACTAAACCATTCTAACACTGGAACATTTACTTTTGTTCCTCAAATTCAGGTGAAAAGATAATAAAATCTTGACGCTCGAGCGAGAGTGGCCGTGGAAGTCCCCGCTCACAAAAAGAAGTTGCATCTATATCATCCCTCCTGGAGCAAACAAAAAGGCGCTAAAAAGGCAACACGACTAACTCGAGTCTAATCTAAGCCTTCTCATTGGAGGAGACATTCCACATTAAAATATGTTTACAACGTAAAACTAAAAGCTAGGCAGCCGCTTACGTAATGACTTCTAGAATCCGACAGTAGCGGCGGTAATTTATTTTTAAGGGATAACAAAACAGGTAATAAAAATGACCGTTACATGACCTGTTTCCTGCTTAATCTTAGGATTTGTTCTGCTCGCTTCGGCAAGGGCCCTGAGATCAGGAGCTTCGCTTGTCGGAGTTCTGGGTAGGAGGCCCAGAAGTCAAAGGACTGGGACCGTGTCCAGCTTTCTACTGACTTCTTGGTATTTAATCTAGGGTAACCGAGAACCGGCTCCTGACCCAGTAGGGGCCTCTGAGAGCTCGCTCTGGCCAGAGCGTTTGCCCGCTCGTTACCCTCGATATTGCTGTGTCCAGGCACCCAGAGAAGCTTAACCCAGTTGGATGAGCCAAGTTCACAGAGAGCCTGTTTACAGTTTTGAACCAGGATTGACTTGGTCCGGACTGATGCAAGGGCCTTGAGGGCCCTTAGCCACACTTTCCACTACTACAACTTATCACTATCCTAAACTTTGTCTATTCTCAACGTACATCTTTAATCCTTTTCTATTCCCTCTCTGTTTGTTTGTTTTGTTCTCGTTCATTCTTTTCTGTTCTTTTTGTCTTTTGTCCATTTTTGTCTCCAAATTCCATTTAGGCCGATAAATTTATAAAAATCTCTTTTAATCCCTAACTTTTATTTCACCACATTTTCCTGGCAGGAAGACCACCAGGGTGGAATTGCTTCGAACGGGTTTTTTTCGTTCAATTTTGTTTTCCCGTGCCAGCAACCAAAATTTCAGTGTTCGCGCGCTGGTGTTGTGCGCGAAATCGATAATTTTATTGTGCTATTTTTAGTCCAGTGTTTGACGGTTTTTCTCTCAGAATTCTTTCGTACAAAACCGTTTGACGTAAAAGTTGGACAGTAGTTAGGGAATGGCACAAGGAACAAAAGTTATATAGTGCCGATGTGTGCTTTTACCCTGGGAGTGGATGCCACCCCTTCTCGGGGGTGGAAATTATTACATTCAAAATAACCGCAGAAATCGATAGGGAAATAAATTCTAAGCAAAAAATGTCCTATAAAGTTTTTTCGATGAGTCAATACTTTTTGAGGAAATCGTGATTGAAAAAATTTTTCATCTATAAAATTCATGTTTTAGAACGATTTTTCGCGAATAACTCGAATATCTTACGTTTTATCAAAAAAATTATAAGCAAAAATGAAGCCTATAAAATAATAAATCGATTGTTTTTTTTTTCTCATTTCTGTAGATGTAATACGAACCGAGTTATGGCTCGGTGACTTTTTGTTCTCCAAAAACTGAATTCGAACCTTTCAACGTTAAATAACGGAAAAACGGAAAATTTTTGGAGGAAAACATGTAAGACATTTTTAAAAGTACGTGAGGAAACCTTTAAAATGAGCTTTGGTAAAAGTCGTTAGCCTAGAAACTAACGGAGTTATGATGAAAATAAAATGGTTTTGTCTCGTTTTTTCGGGGAAAATATCAGCAATAAAACCAATGGCTTCACCGCAAGAATTGAAATTGAACGTAATCCATCTACAATTTACTTTATTTAAGTACTAACAGCGCCCTAAGAGGTGGGGTTTTAGTCAGTTGGAGTCTGACACTCAGACCTATGTCTAGTTGGGATAGGCAGCCCGTGTGGGTTTCCCCTCCTCGCCAAAAAAAGTACTAAAAATATGTTCTAGAAGTTTGACCGGTTTAGGATGCTTATATTTAAAAAAAAGTTTGATTGATTTTTGAAATTTCTTAAAAAGTTTTCGTTTTTTCACGATAATTCAAAAACTAAAGAAGACACGTAAAAAGGAGTACAAAAATTTAGGTTTTTTTTTTATAGAAAATATTGTTTTTAAAAGCTTTTATTTAACTTGCAATGTTTGTTTGTATGTTTGTTGGTTTAGGTCAAATCTTGCAAGCTGAATTTCGACTAGTTCTAATTAAGCTAGAGCTTTGAAATTTGGCACACGTATATAAGTCCGGTGACAATGCAACATAGTATAGCCATTATCGGTCTAAATCCAATATGGCGGACGTCCCAAGATGGCGGATCGGCTTTTTAGTCACAACCCCCCTGATATGGGTATCAAATGAAAGGGTTTGACGAGTAAAATACGACAAACAATGTGACGTCATTCTAAATACAATATGGCGGACGTCCCAAGATGGCGTATCTGCTTTTTAGTTACAACCCCGTTGATATGGGTGTCAAATGAAAGGGTTTGACGAGTAAAATACGGTAAAGTGTGTGACGTCATTCTAAATTCAATATGGCGGACGTGGGAGAGGTGGGGAGAGGTGAGGAAGGGGTGGGAAGATGTGGAGAGAGATGGGAAAGGTCAGGGGAAGATGTGGGAAAGGGGTGGGAAGAGATGGGAATAGGGTTGGACGAGGTGGGAATAGGGTGGGACGAGGTGGGGAAGCGGTGGGAATAGGGTGGAAAGAGGTGGGGAGTGATGGGAAAGGGCAGGGGAAGTGGTGGAAAAGGGGTGGGAAGAAGTGGGAAGTAGTGTTAGAGGGGTAAGAAGACGGGAGAGGGAAGGGGTGGATGAAGGTGGCAAATGAAAGGGTTTTGTCTGTCTGTTTGTAAAATAAGTAGACTAAAAAGTAAAAAATAAAATTATATAAAAAAAATATTTTTAACAAAAAGCTTTTATTTGAAAAAATTACTAAAAAGTAAAAATAATTTTTTTTTAAATTCGTACACATGGAAACCAAAAGCTTTGGGGGCGGTCAATTGAGCAAAGTAACTATGCAATAGCGCAAAGCTTTTGGTTTCCATGTGTATGAATTTAAAAAAAAATTTATTTTTACTTTTTAGTAGTTTTTTCAAATAAAAGCTTTTTCTTAAAAATATTTTTTATATATAATTTTATTTATTTATTGCTCTAGGATAAAAATTAATTAAGATATCACTGTTATAAGTTTGCATTTGAGTACGATGACCACCTTCCCTGATCCCTTTGAACTCAAAAATCGCAAAAGCGAAAGGATCAAGGAAGTTCAACTTTACATGCCTTACAACCACTAAAATTGCCTATAAAATGATTTTTAGAACGATTGAATAGCTTAAAAATTTCGGTGAAGCCATTGGTTTCATTGCTGATTTTTTCCTCCGAAAAAAATTTTATTTTCATCATAACTCCATTAGTTTTTATGCTAACGTCTTTTCAAGTACTTTTAAAAATGTCTTATATGTTTTCCTCCAAAAATTTTCCGTTTTTCCGTTATTTAACGTTGAAAGGATTGAATTCAGTTTTCGGCGAACAAAAGTCACCTTCAACGAACCATAACTTGGTTCGTATTACGGTGATTTTGATGCGCGCTTCAAAATGCACGAATCTTCCTCTTCCCTGAGATATTCCATTCTGATTGTTTAGTGTTCTATGCTATAAATGCTATCTGCGAAGATGTATAATATTCATGTCTAGTTTTTTTGTTGAGTTAAGCATCCAATTTGGGCAGTTACTTGTGTAAAATGTATCGAATATGTTGGTAATATTACTTTCCAAGAGTATACATTGTTCTTGACCATGACCCTGGGGTATTGAAAAGTAAAAAAAAATCAACGTGGGCACACTTGCTAGACTACTCTTAGCGATCTGCGTTGGAGTTGGGCGGAATTAATTTAGATGTAATTTGTTATAACATTTTATTTAGCATGTTGAAATATTGTACACGTTTTCAATTTCTAACAATTACATTTTTTCATAAAATTAATGAAGTTATTTTTCATTATGGAATTGATTGTCGAAATTGCAGAATTTAAAATGAACTCGCCCCGTATAAATATATATACTTACTCAAATATGCCTTTTTATGTAGTTCTTGTCATTGACTTTGATTTTTTGAATTTAAAATGGCGACACCGAGAAAGAAGCAGAAATCACTTTTGGAACTTTAGGGCGCTAAAAAATTGTAACTCTGCTGTAATCCTAAAAGCGCTAGGTGGAAGTTTTATTAATAATAAAAATGTATTCGCGTCACCGGTATTTGATCCATAATTAAAATTTAAATTATTCACTGCGATGTGAATAACTATAAAAAAATTATTTCGGTATCGGGACATTCTTTCAGTTCATTTCTCTCACATGAAATGCAAAAAATACACTATATGTTGCCTTCTAATATATTACAAAAATAGATTAGAATCAATTGACGCACTTAACTAATTCTTCTATTTCTGATAAATGAAGGTTAACTGGGACATATCTCTAATTCTAGTAAATTGCAACATTAGTAGTGTCAATTGATATTGGTTATATCACTCACCCACAAGAAAATATTATTTTCATCAAAGGATAATTTTCATAAAATAATAAAGTCATAGCCAGCATATTTGCAGAGAGAGTATTCTTTAATACGTAGCAGTTTGAAATAATATTGCCTTAAACAATATCAATATTTAACTTAAGGCTAATTTAGTAGATCTGAAATATTTTAAATATTGTTCCCTTTAATTGCTTTCCAATAAAATTATTATTTTTTATTTGATTTGATTTGACTTACCAGCGTACGGTAGGCATTACTGCCACTCCGAGGAAGAGAACAACTATGCACCAAGAAATTCAGCATTTTTTCCGAAAATATTTATTTAGTCAGAGAAGTACTGCTAAAAGTTCTTCAGAGTGAATTTTAATCTATTACTTAGGCTGAAACTATTAAATAGAGAGAATTATTAATAACAGAAAAATATTTAAAGATATAGTTCAGGAATTATGCGTAAAAAAGTGGAAAATTTTTATTTTTCAAATAGAACAGCCGAATTTGATATCAGAATATAACTTCGCATTATAAGCAATTTCTTTAAATAACATTTTTTGATATCTTCAAAAATAAAGGTAGCTTGAGGCAATTTCAAAAAAATTAATTTTCTGACTTAAGCGCCAGGACTAACACACATTGTGCAACCCCTGTTTCGTTTGAGGAGCTGCACTAATTTTTATCAAAAATAAAATTTTTCAGAAAGCCAATAGCAACGGAGTTTCCCATATGGCGAACACATGTTTAAAATGTACATGTGAGAAAATATGATTTTTTAAAAAATTATGCGTTTGCACCAAAAACGAATTTCAGATTCGTGTTTTATGCCTCTAAATTAGTGTCCTGAAAAAATTTCGCTAAAATTCCTCTTACATCAATCGTCAGTGTTATTATATTCTACATATCGTGAATTTTTTTGTGATATTTGATTGTGTATATTATTTATTATTAATTTTATTTTTCATATACCTAAGTACCTTAAAGTACTTTTTTGAGACAAAAATATTTTCAATTTTTATTATATACCTATGTATTTTGTTGAAGAATGTAGTATGGTATAAGTTCGATTTTTTTTGTTTCGCTCATTGCTTATTTTCGGATTTCATTTCAAATTCATTTATTTTTTATTTCGTTAATAGAGAATTTGTTTATTTTGTAATAGTTTTATCTAATAAAATAAACAATTTAAATCGTATTTTACTACGGTATCTAAAAAATGTTGCTTGGGACACTAACGTGATTGCAGTTCACTTTCCATACAAATGCCATAGAAAGCGAACGGTCGTCATTTATCAATAATAATACAGTAACTTTATACATTCTACCTGACGTCAAATCAGGTATCTATGCTTTTTTTAATATGTTGTATAGGATTACAAATTAATGTTAAATCCAAGTTTACAACCTCGGCAGAACTCTGGGTCTTGGTCAAAAATACAAAAAACTGCAAGATTTTTGTTTTTTTTTCAGTTTTTGTCGATTTTGGCACCTAAGGCCTACTTTTTTGGTAAAAACAATTTAGTATTTTTTAGAAGTAGACTTTTGCTACAAATTGGTACCTGAGCGGACTCTGTAGATCAAATAGTATCCGAGATACTACTGTTCAAAGTTTTCGACATTTTTAACAATTTTTAACTTAAAAATCTCTGACCATAGTTCGGTAAACTCTAAGGTGGCGTATGTATGAGTTGGTAACACGACGTACGATTTGATATGCGATGCGCCTAAAGCTATCGCAGTGACATAGAGATGAACTAGTTGCGTATGTCTTATTCTCTTAGTTTATATGATGAAGCGACCTTTGAACGCGCCAGCTTAGGGTTTACTCGACTATACTACTGTAACTAGGTTTAGAAAATTCATTTTACCCCTAGCCCAAATGGGACAGAGGGAGGCCAAAAAATTATCCAACGCCTTGTTGTCTGATTCTTATTTGAGATCTGAAGAGTGTATATTTATACTTAAATCAGAAGCATTGGCGCATGACTGTCCACTGCAATGCGAACATTTTAATTCAAGTTTTTTGCAACTACACGCATTGCTACAGCCCCTCTTACAGCTGCATGATAACAATTGCAAGAGTTGTTGCGGTGCTGCATCCCTGGACATTATTTTGGTAGTGAGGTCTTGGGACGTGCGCACCCAGCCTCAATCAATAGGATTCTTTTCCACACCCAGCCACTTCTGCACCTGAAAGGTATAGTAAAAATTGTAATGTTAAGGAAGTAATATTTATAAGTGTTATTTTTACCTGGTGGTATTTTTTTGCCACACAACCAGGTTTAGAACAAGCTTGAGATCATTGGTAGACAACCGGCCTCAGTTGACCGTTAGTGAAAAAAAAACCGGAAAAATCGCTAAAAATGTCAAAATATGAAAAATTTTCAAAACTTTGAACAGCTGTATGTCGGATATTATTTGATCTGAGTCCGCTCTGGTACCAATTTGTAGCAAATTTAGTCTACTTTTAAAAAGTACTAAATTGTTTTTACCAAAAAAATTTGCTTTAGATGCCAAAATCAAAAAAAAAACTGAAAAAAAAAACAAAAATCTCGCAGTTTTTTCTATGTTTGACCAAGGCCCGGAGGTCTGCCGAGGTCGTAAACCTGAATTTAACATTAATTTTTAATCCTATACACCATATTAAAAAAGCATAGATGCCCGATTTGATACTGGATTAGTTGTAACAAGCTTATTTTTAAAAAGTTTTTTTTTACATATAATTTAAAATTAACTGTTTAACCTCTTCGTCATTCACATATCTCAATAGCATAAAATTAATCAGATTAAATAGAAGTGGGTTGTTTCAAACTACTTATGTCATATTTCTTGAAACTTTTCATCAATTCGTTTCACACAAATCTTTGATTTCGTAGAACTTTGTTTTAATAATATCTTATTCGACATCTACTGATTGAATCTGATAATAAGATAAATTTTAGAAAAATATTTTTGACTAGTTATGTAAACTATTTACGCTTTAATCGTGGATTGAAACATTTAGAGTGGATGGGAATACTTTTAAACATTTTAAGTGATTTATTTTGCGGTTAAATCGGTTTTTAAAATAAACAAAGCAACTAAAATTGCGAAGGTGTGTGTTAATCTTTGTTAGAAATTATCAAAATTAGTAAAACATATCAAGCATTGAGTTTTTTTTATTAGTTCTTTGGAGATAATCAATGTTATTTGGCTTAAAATATGGTTTTGTTTTGAATATATTGTAAATATTGGATAGGTAATGGCGCCTATTTTACTTAATTTTTTCAAAAGCGATGCACGAACAATAGGCAAAATTGGGTAAAAATAACGGTAGGATATGGCTTTATGTTACCTTTAAATGATAAAATTAGTATGGTCATTTTTGAATATCGTTTAAACTTGCCTCCATGCTCTTCTTGTGGAAGGCCAATATTGTATTGTTGTCTTCAGATTTACTCATTCATTCATTACCTAGGTTTATATTTTTTTAAGCACCTTCCACCAGTCTGACCCTTACAATAATTTTTACACAGGTTGGTGGATGTTGGTGTTAAATAATATAGATTTCTTTGGTAGGTGTCACTCGAGGAGTTGAATAAAAACAGCACTCTCGAAAATTAAATTATTTTTTATATATATATACTAAATGATGTAACAGGGATGTAAAAAAAAATGTAAAATATAAAGCTATTTTATATCAACGTCTCCTATTAATTTCATTTAATTATCTTCAATAGTTTTGAAAAAAGTTAAGAGTTGTTATCCTCATAACTCTGCTAATATAGGGGATAGAGGTTTATTATATATTTTATTGAGCATTCCTTATAAGCAACATTCATAGACTCTTTCTATAGCCGTTTATGAATAGGCAAGGGCTCCTCCTCTATCACTCTTAAAAGTATGCACTGTTCGTCATAAAACATCCCGTATTGTTGCTCACAAATGCTCAAAAAATTGTTTCATATAATCAAACAATCTTCCAAATGAGAAATCGCATCGAAAAGGTGCCTCTTCAGATTACCAATTATCTAGAAAAATGGTGTTAATAGTGAATTTTAGGACCCATAAAAAATATTCCAAACAACTTTAGTGCCGGGATAAATTTAATCCATAGACTGGCGGTACATGACCAGTCAGGTGCAACGTTTTTAAAATGCATACCAATCATCTATATGAATGAAATTACCATGAATATGCCAGAAACGCAAATTTTAGGCAGTCGTCGCGTGCAGAAGGGTGTGCAAATCGATTTTTTTTTTTTTTTTTTTTTAATGGATGCCAATAGTGCCAAACGAAAAGCCGTGAAAAAGAATCCAGCGGAAATTCATTTGCATGCAGTTTCCGCGCGCAAAACAACTGTTAATGTGCACACTAAATCGTAAAATTTTTTGGTGTTCTTGATTTTGGATGATTTTGATTTTGGATTTTTTTTCAAGGCTTTTCGTTTGGCACTATTGGCATCCATTTTAAAATTTAAAAAAAAACATTAAAAAAAAAACAAAAAAAATTGATTTGCACACCCTTCCGCACGCAACGACTGCCTAAAATTTGCGTTTCTGGCATATTCATGGTAATTTCATTCATATATATGATTGGCATGTATTTTAAAAACGTTGCACCTGACTGGTCATGTACCGCCAGTCTACTAGACAGATTTGTTTATTTTATAGTAAATAGTGAATAAGTTATTCAAAATGCTTCGCGGTTTTCTTTTAAACGATTCTGCTATTCAAATGATGTAATTTTGTACCACGTAAAAACTTAATTCATGATAATATAAATTTCCTCTCGTGAATCTCATATTCATTTGTAGGTCCTTTAGGTATTTTTAGCCAAGTTCTATTTTCACTCAGAGTTCTGGGTCATTTCAATTTTCAGCGGTTCTATTCAAATTATTTATTTATTTTGTTTAAATTAGACATTAGAAAACAATTTTAGACTATTAAATTTGCCAAAATAAATGGAATATTTTAAATTTATTTATACAATTGATAATGATCTAATGCTAAATCTATAATTCCGTATAAATGTTATAAGGGAAGTTGAGAATAACTAACAGGAAATATCATTGTGTTAGTGAACGAATTCTGAACAACTTTCAAATTGTCCGTCTGTCCGTCCGTCACGTTTCTTGTAAGCACGATAACTTAAGAAAGAAATGTCCAATTATATTGAAAATTGGACAGTAAGTTAGTATTAGCTAGAGGAAGAACCCTATTGTTTTTGAACAAAGTCGATCAATAAATAAAAAAGTTATTAATTATTAAAATTTGAAAAAAAATTCTTTGATTTTTATGTTTTTTGTAATTAAATAGGTGGTTAAATCTGGTGAAATATTTTGAATGATTTTAATATCTATTTATATATTTTACTAATATACATTTCATAATATCCAACCGTGTGAATATGATTTCAACTCATCCCATATCAAAATTTACATTTTTTCGTGTGGCAGGTAGTGGTGTAGTTCTTAAGTTCTTGACTCGGTACCCAAAGGTTCCGGGTTAGTAACTCTCGTAGGTTTTGGATGTAGTTCTTTTTTTTACTTTACTTTCTGCTGAGTGTTTCACCAACTAAGTTCGTATGATAAAATTTAAATGTCTAAACCTAACATTTACAAAAAACTGAAGAGTATCCTTTAGAATGTGTAACAATTATATAATAAATCGACGAAGGGTATAGCGCTTCCTCTGGTTTCTGATTATTATATTTACGTGCAGAAATCCAACGCGCAACGGCTATAATTCAGCGAAGCGTTTATAAGAACTCAGGGAACTAAAAATTAGTAAGTAAAATTTGACGAAAAGATTATGGGCAAAAATTGAAGAAAAATTAAATAATAAAAAAGCCAGGAAATATGGTCTTGTTTAAAGTTATGGAAAGCCGGAAAATTTAGAAAAATTATGTACGAATCATCGAATTTTTAGTAATTTTCTTAAAGTCAGAAAACATGAAAAATAAAACAACGAATTTTAAATTCCAATAATTCATTATACATTTGTATACAGTATCGGATAGTGTTTTTTTTTTTGGGTACGGCAATAAGAGCAAGCGAGAGCAGCAAGGGGTGTGTCACTGTTTGCTTCTGCTAGAGTACTGGTAGACGTCTTTATTTTGGGCGGTCAGTTAATACCGCAATGCCAAACGAAGGACTTTCCGATACTGTATGTACTTGCGGCAGTTTCGATTTGAACAAAGATGTCATTATTGTACGAATGGGACAGACAGGGCATACTATCAAGTGCAGAATTAAGGGACACCAGAAAAACACATGACTTGGGTACACAGATAAGTCTGCTGTTCATGAGAGTGGGAACCATGAAATCGACTACGAAGACATTAAAATATTGGATAGAAGGATAACACACACCTACAAATTTTAACTTTTATTTTGTATCGTTAACCAAAAACCACTTATTTGCATTGTTTTGGTCCCAGCTACGTCTAACTTAGTCATAAAAAAAAATTGTTGGCTCTAAAAATTGTAATAACTGACCTAACTCACATATTATGGTATAATATTAATAAAAAAAGCAATTAATTACATCATGCGAAAAAATATTTGCCATTTTGATATATATTTCAAATACATGTTATATACTATATATTTAATTAGAATATAAGCTCTTTAATCAGAAAATTAATTATTCTTCTTGCGCTTCTTAGCCCGTCTCTTATAAGTTACTTTTGGAGCATCTCTCATACATGTCCAACGGTGGTCTGCCAACATCGCAGAAGTCCATTTGCCTTGATATATTTTTTCCATATTTTGAATATCCTGGTGGAATCTCTCTCCATGCTCATGACTTACTGCACCACAGTTTTCTGGGAAGTAATCTAGGTGTGAATGTAGAAAGTGGACTTTTAATGACATATTGCATCCTAATTTATGGTAGCAAGAAAGAAGATTCCCAACAAGGTCTCTATAGTTTTCTGCTCTTTTGTTACCGAGAAAATGTGTTGCTATCATTTTAAAGGAATTCCAAACAGCTTTTTCATTACCTTCTAGAATGTTGTCAAATTCAGCATCTTTGAAAAGGTTCTTGATTTGAGGACCCACAAAAATTCCCTCTTTAATTTTCGCATTACTAAGTCTGGGAAATTTTTGTTTTAAATAACTGAAAGCACGTCCTTCTTTTTCCATAGCTTTTACCAAGTTTTTCATAAGCCCCAGTTTTATGTGGAGTGGTGGCAGTATTACCTTTTGTGAATCAACTAATGGAATGTTAGCAACATTTTTTTCTCCTGGTTGAGAACCCAGTCTTGGCGGCCAAATTTTTCTTTTGTAATGTTCTAATCACGCTCGACTGTCCCACTCACAAAGAAAACAGCAATATTTGGTATACCCTTGCTGCATACCAAGTAGCATAGCTGTCACTTTTAAGTCTGCACAAATCTGCCACTGATACTTGTTATATTCTGTAGTTTGTAGCAATACATTCATGTTACTGTAATTTTCCTTCATGTGGACAACATGGGGGATTGTAGAGTAACACAGCTTTTAGACTAAGTTTCGAGGCGTTAATAAAAAGTCTCCAGTCACTAGGATCATGGGGAATGTGTAAAGCACTCATTAAACCGTCAATGTCCTTGCAGGCAACCAAGTTATTTTCCATTTTGAAAAAAAGGTATAAGATCTTTTTGACGATTTCGATACATGGAAACTTTAACGTTTTCTTGTAGTAAATTCCATTATTGTAATCGAGATGCCAAAAGCTCCGCTTATGCCTTGGACAGATCAAGGTCTCTTATACGATCACTTAATTCGCGTTGATTAATTTTGTGTGGTTCACCACCGGACACTTCGGCAGAAAAATCGGGATCTTGTGATGTTGATGGCTGAACTAAGTCGTCATCTACATTATCATCCCATTCTTCGTCAGAATAAAGGCAGTATTCTTGAGGTGGATTAGGAATAGGAGAAGCGGGCGAATGGCAGATGGTCAATTGGGGTACTGTATTACCATCCTTTTTTTCTTGTTAATACCCTGTCTAATAGGACGTATCACGCAAAAATAACAATCGGTAACATGATCTGTAGGTTCTCGCCAGATCATGGGCACAGCAAAAGTCATTGAACGTCTTCTTCCACTTGGCCAACTACAAAGATTGTTCGCACAATTGCTGCAACATATATGAGGTGCCCATTTTTTGTCTTCATCTCCAATTGTACAACCAATACAACTGGTACGCCTTCTTAATTTTGGGAGTAAAATTACGTTTTTGATGCGCAAAAGTCACTTCACCACAAATATAACAAAAGTTGTTAGGTGTATTTACACAATCTCGTAGCATATTTTCAAAATAGCACTATTTACTTTCGAAAATGAACGCTTATCATGCACAAGGTACAAATACGACTACTTAAGAATGAATATTAGTTTTAGTGACAAATAAAGAGGTAGGTAGAGTGAAATTACTTAGAGAAGATAACATCCACACAAACCGATATCGCTAGCGAGTGCCGATTGTCTAGGTCGTGTTCGGTATTTATTATATATTTATAGTGAATATTCAACCGTTTCTATGAATAAAACAGATGAAATGAAATTTATTTTAATTGCGATTGTCCAATATTATTAATAAACGAAAATAGTAAACTTAGTAGTTTTAGTATGTTATCTTCTCTAAGTAATTTCACTCTAGTTAGTATGTCTATTTTTCGTAGAATTCTAATCCTACCTGTTATTTGTGATAGGACCGCCCATAAACTAGGGTTTATAAGGGGTCTACACACGATCCAGCGGCAGGGAGCCAGCCTTGTCGGCATGCTTTGAACTCATTCGTAAAAGTGAACTGGTCCGCTGGAATTCCAATAGGGTGTTTTCACTTTTTTTTTAAGTCGAAAAATACAAAATACTTATGGTAATGTAATGTGTTACAACCCTTAGAATGAATGTAGTGTATTTGCACCTACTCGAGAAACCTACCAGAAGTTAGTTCTGGTGACATCTGGAATGATCTAGAGAATGGTGGCGTCATCACAGAACAATCGAGATTTGTCATTTTTGGGTATAAAAGACCGACCGCATTCTCAGCGAGTAGTTCAGTAGTTCAGAAAGTATAGAAAGTGAGGTTAAGACTTCAAAGATAAACAAAGTGATAAACATTGTGATTTTAGTCAGTAAAGTGTATTTAAATTAATAATAGTATTGTGAAGTATCCAGTAAATATTTAATAAAGTGTGTTAGTGGACATCTCTTGTTATAATTTTTGGAACCCACGGAATTTGCAAGGGGTAGTTTCCTAAGGGTGGAAACACGTGACAGTAAATATTATAGCTGAAACAATTTTTCGGCAAAAATTTTTTTTTTATAATTTTAAAAGAAATATAAATTCAAATTAAATATTTCCCGCCAAAAAAGACAAATCTAGTATTACTGGTCATCTGTGACGTCACTGCCTATATATGTCAATGATTATAAAATCTAACCTTACTTAATGACTTTTGTTGTTGTAAGTCAAAAACAGGAGTAGTGCACCAAGTAAGTGGTGTTTTGTGACAAGGTGCAGAAATACTTCAGTAAATGCTCCAAATAAAAAGTTCCCATGTGTTCCTATAGCGAATTATTCACGGAAAGTGAAATGGTTTAAAACAGCGAGGCGCGATTTTCCCAAATCGAAATCGACATATTATTGTTGTGAAGATTATTTTAATGTAAGTGTAATTTATCTTTTCTCATCATGGTAAAATTTAACCGATGATAGCTATAGCTAGATGGAAATACCTTCAATATTATAAATAGATCATATATACTTACCGTAAAATTATGCTTGCTTGTAATGGTATGAGATTTATTTTGAATTGATAGTAATATATTATAGCTTCTAGTATTATTGAATATTTATAATGAAATTTTGCTAGGTTATGATTATTAATTAAAATAACCAAAATATCAAGCGATGCATGTCATGGCTAGTGATATTCGACGTCACAAATATATAAAAATACTTGTATATTATTTTCAGCTTGAGGAAATCATGGAAAATTACATCCGATACAAAATTTTGGGAGGAAAAATTATTCTGAAGGAAGATGCAGTTCCACACATATTTAACTGCCAACCAGACAGAAAAGGAGCAGCGTCTGTACCAAAACGATCTCTTAAATATTTAGAATCTCACTCTGTAATAGATCATAATTTGATTGCCCACACAATGTTATTGTTATTGCATGTGCTGTTATCAATTTACAACCTTCCATCATTAAATAAAGTAGTTTGTGTAGTAAATATGAAACTGTAGTTTTCCCCTATAAAGAAAAAAATCAATATTATTAAAAATACAAATTTTGGTTTTTATTATTCAGATAGACATATCTTCAATATTGTCGCGTGTTTCCACCCTTAGGAAACTACCCCTTGCAAATTCCGTGGGTTCCAAAAATTATAACAAGAGATGTCCACTAACACACTTTATTAAATATTTACTGGATACTTCACAATACTATTATTAATTTAAATACACTTTACTGACTAAAATCACAATGTTTATCACTTTGTTTATCCTTGAAGTCTTAACCTCACTTTCTATACTTTTTGAACTTTCTGAACTACTCGCTGAGAATGCGGTCGGTCTTTTATACCTAAAAATGACAGATCTCGATTTTTCTGTGATGACGCCACCATTCTCTAGATCATTCCAGATGTCACCAGAACTAACTTCTGGTAGGGTTCTCGAGTAGGTGCAAATACACTACTTTTTAGTATCCAACATAACCTTAAATTTTAAGGGGTTGCAACATATTACACTGCCCCCTCCTTAAGCCTGAACGTCCCGGTCAGGCAATTCAGCCTCTTTCACGTACTTCGCCAGTCTATCCAAGTGTACGATCTTCATCTTGGACTTTTTGTTTCGTTGAATACGATAGACAACATCATTAATTCGGGTAATAACAGTATAAGGTCCTTCCCAAGGAGGTTGAAGTTTTGGTGACTTCCCTTTCTTCCGCTGTGGGTTGTACAGCCAAACCAGATCTCCTGCCTTGAACCCTTCTGAACTACCCTTACGGTCGTATCGAGCCTTCATTCGGTCACTGGCTATGGTGATTTGGTCTCTAACCAGCTCATGAACATTTCTTAGCCGTTCACTCATTTCATCCACATAGCTGTTCACAGGAAGCTGTTCTCCGCCTGGTGTTCCGAAAATCAAATCACACGGCAATCTGATCTCGTGTCCAAATACTACACGGGCTGGTGTTTGTTTCGTAGACTCGTGAATAGCAGCTCTGTATGCCATGCGGAAAAACGGTATGTGGAGATCCCAATCGCGTTGATTCTTATGAACCACTTTAGAAAGATGTTCTTTCATGGTCTTGTTATGTCGTTCCACCATTCCATCTGATTGCGGGTGAAGGGCTGTTGTCCGTGTTTTGTGTATCCCCAATAACTTGCAGATTTGCTGAAACACCTCTGACTCAAAGTTCCTCCCTTGATCTGAGTGCAGCTCCAGGGGTACACCAAACCGACATATCAAATTATCTACCAAGACTTTGGCGACAGTGACTGCTTCTTGGTTTGGAATTGCATAGGCCTCTGGCCACTTACTAAAATAGTCCATGGCAACCAGTATATACTTGTTACCGTCCTTGGTTACTGGGAATGGGCCGGCTATATCGATCGCAATCCTCTCGAAAGGAGCTCCGACGTTATATTGTTTCATTGCACCCCTACTTCTAGTCTGCGGTCCCTTACTTGCTGCACAAATTTTGCAATTGCGACACCAAGCTTCCACATCTTGACGACTATTTACCCAATAAAATCGTTCTCGTACTTTATTCAGGGTCTTATTAACGCCGAAGTGTCCACCGGATGCTCCATTATGCACTTCCTGAAGTACTTTCGGTACTCGACACCTGGGAATCACTAGACGCATAACAACTTCCTTGCCATCCGGGCTTTCCCAAGCTCTCTTTAGCAGCCCGTTCATAACTTTGAGTGAATCCCATTGGGCCCACAAAGCCTTCAATCCAACTGCCTTGTCCGAAACATCCTTCCACGCTGGTCGAATTCCTTTCTCCTTTGCTTTCAATATAGCCCCAATTTCTGTGTCATTTAGTTGTTCTTGTCTCAGGGCTTCGGTTGTCCAATCGTCCGGAACCTCTATTTTAATAGTGTTGACAGCCACCGTACCCTGCAATTTCTCAACGTGGTGGCAGTGCTTGCAATCTTCCTTGCATGGTCTTCTAGATAAAGCGTCTGCGTTCTTATGAGATCTTCCAGGTCGATGTTCTATATTGAAATCATACTGTTGCAGCCGTTCTATCCAACGAGCCAGTTGACCTTCAGGGGTTTTCAACTGCAACAGCCATTTTAATGCAGCATGGTCGGTCCGGATCTTGAAATGTCGTCCATAAAGATATTTATGAAAATGGTCCACTGATTTAACGATGGCCAGTAACTCTTTCCGAGTTACACAATAATTTCTTTCCGGTTTGGACAGCACCTTGCTGAAGTACTCGATCACTCTTTCCTGCCCATTCTGGATTTGAGACAGCACAGATCCGACCGAAGAATTGCTGGCATCAGTGTCTAAAATAAAAAGTCCTTCCCGTTGTGGGTACGCTAGCACAGGACCAGTGCATAGAGCTGCCTTCAATTTTCTCCATGCCGTTTCACATTGGTACTGCACTTTCTCTTCTGTCAGCCGGTGTAATGGCTTCGCAATTTCTGCAAACCCTTCCACAAAGCGCCTATAATAAGTGCAGAGTCCAAGGAAGCTCCGTACTTCATGAACGTTAGATGGTCTTGGCCAATCTCGTACAGCAGAAATTTTGTCGGGGTCTGTTTGTATTCCATCCGAAGACACCACGTGACCAAGAAATTTGACTTCTTTCTGGAATAGCAGGCACTTCTTCAGGTTCAACTTCAGATGGGCATTCCTGACTCGCCCAAATACTTCTTGAAGATTTTTCAAATGTTCTGTAAAGTCTTGTCCCATAACAAGCACGTCGTCAAGGTAAACCAGGCGCGTCCTCCAGGTTAGCCCTCGCAGTACGAATTCCATCAATCTTTCAAAGGTAGCTGGCGCATTGCAAAGTCCAAAAGGCATCACGGTAAATTGATAAAGACCACTGCCTGCTGAAAACGCTGTCTTTTCCTTATCATCCGGATGAAGCCCCACTTGCCAGTATCCACTCCTAAGGTCTAACGTAGAAAACCATCGTGAGCCTGCCAACGTGCTTAACGTGTCGTCAATTCGTGGTAATGGGTAACTGTCTTTCTTCGTGACATCATTTAATTTTCGATAATCGACACAAAATCTTAATGTTCCGTCCTTCTTGGCAACCAAAACTACTGGCGATGACCATGGACTTGTTGACTCCTCAATGACTCCATCTTGTAGCATCTTGTCTATCATTGCCGAGGCATCCTCTTGTTTCGCTAATGGAAGCCTCCTAGGTGGTTGTCGAATAGCGGGTGAGTCGCCAGTATTTATCCGATGCTGGACTATGTCTGTTTTTGTAAGGGCCTCTGTATTCTTGGCAAATACTGAACTTTCCTTTTCCAGGAACTTGATTGCCTCCCTTCGTTCATCCTCAGATAAATGCTCCAACTGGGTACTCAGCAAGGTCAAAACTTCCTGGTCTATTTTCGTAGATGAACTTCCCTCTGTTTGTTCCTCGCACCTTGCTACCCATGAGACCGGTTCATAGGAGCCAATCGGTTTGCCTTCCTTAATTGTCACCGAGTGGGAATTTAAATTAACGACTCTAATTGGGATTTTGTCTTTAGTCCGGGTTAAAGTTCTCGCCACAATAATATTGGGTAGGGACTTAATCGATTCGTCTTCTTCAACTAGGCCAACACGGTACCCTCCAGGATTTCCTTCTAAGGCAGCATCGATCATTTGTTCTGAATGAGCAGGAATCTTGATTGTCTGTGTTGTTAACAACCTTGCTTTATGGAATTGGTCATCTGCGGTTGCCAGAATAAATTCCTCATTTCCAATTTTTAAGACTCGCTCCCCTACGTCAACAATAAATCCCTGCTCTCCCATGATGTCCAGACCCAAAATGAAATCATCCATAATGTCAGCCACAATGACCTTGTAATTGAACCTCAACCGTCCAACCTGCAGTTCCAAGTTGATTTCTCCATGGACCGCAGCCCTGTCCCCCGTGGCTGTCCGAATGATTACTCCATTTTGCTTCTTGTCAATCTGCAAGCCTGATATAAACCCTGGCCGCACTATTGACGTAGCACCGGTGTCAATAGTAAACACGCATTTTCTTCCATTCACATATCCTTGCAACAACAGACTGCTTGGAATTCTTTGGAGCTGGGAAATCTTTATTTCTCTGGGGGCACCGCATTCCCTAGCCAGCACAGCCCCCTTGGTGCTGGCTATCTTTAGTTTTCCTGCTTCTCTTCAACATTCACAGCATTTACTCGACTCTCCGAGTTCTGCTGTCGACAGTCTCGTTTCATATGTCCCATCTTGCCGCAGTTGAAACATTTAATACCTCCGCTCGGCTTTCCTTTATTTTGTTGTTTTTCCTGATTTCCGAGGCCATCCAATTTATCGCATAATTTGGTGAATATTTTCTGCATCTCAGTCAGCAAGGGGTTCTGGTTCATTTCTGGTTGCGATTCTTCAAGAGTCACAGCTCGCACTCTCCTTGGAGTATCTCTGTAAGCGGCTTCTACTTCGAGTGCACGCACCAAAGCTTCGATACTACTTTGGTGTCTCGTCAGCCTCAGAACTCGCCTGACCTCTTCGTCCCTTATACCATCTAAAAAGGCCCCCACGGCTAATTGTTCCTGGAATTCTTTAGGTGCACTCGGATACGCCAGGTGTGCCAGTCTCTATCGCAGCTTCAAATTCTTGTAAACTTTTCCCAGCTTTTTGCATCCGGGATTTCAGCTGAGTCTGGTATAATTGGGTAAGGTGTTGATCGCCATACCTCAAGTCTAATGCAGCTTCCAAGACTTTAAAGTCCCTTTGTTTCTCCACTGGGATAGTCTGAAGCAACTCAGAGGCCTGGCCCCTTAACGCCAGAACTAATGCCATGGCCTTTTCCTCGTTATCCCAGTTGTTCGCACATGCTGCTGCCTCAAACTGTCTCTTGTACGTCGTTCAGGAACTTTGGCCGTCAAAAGAAGGAGGTTTTAGTCGCTGACCTGATGATACCACCTGCTGGCTTCCTCTATCTCTCAACTGTCGTTTAAGTCGGTCTATTTCTACTTCAAACTCAGTTACTTTTTCTTCTACCTTATCTACTTTTCCTTCAACCTATCTACTTTTTCTTCGACCTTGTTTATCTCTTCTTTAACTTCTTCCTTGACAGAAATGATTGCGTCCTGTTGTATTTTTATTTGATCGCTCAGGATTTTCCTTAATTCCTCCTGGCGTCTTTCTTCCAAGTCTTCCATTATTTTTCTGAGTTCGTCTTTTTCCTCTTGACGTTGTCTTTCTTGTTCTTGACGTCTTCTTTCTTCATCCTCTTTTTCTTTCTGACGTCTTGTTTCTTCATCCTCTTTTTCTTTCCGACGTCTTGTTTCTTCATCCTCTTTTTCTTTCTGACGTCTTATTTCTTGATCTTCCATAATTTTCTTTAATTCGTCCCTTTCTTCTTGACGTCTTCTTTCTTCATCCTCTTTTTCTTTCCGACGTCGCTTTTCTTGCTCTTCCTTTTCTTCTTGACGTTTTCTCTCCTGTTCTTCTTTGTCTTCTTGACGCCGTTTTTCCTCCTCCTGGCGCTGCTGTGCCATCATTTTTTGGAATTGTTCGAATAAGTCCTGTATTTGTTTATCGGATGCCATACTTCTTGTTGTTACGGGCATACGATGAAATTAAAATAAAATAAATTTAACTGTCACGTCAATATCGGTAATGGAACTTTCTAGACAAATCTCGAAATAGCACGAAAAAGTCTTATCCAGAGTCTTTTGTCACTATCCAGTTCAGAGAATTTAATAATCTCCACTAATGTCCAAATAGAAAAGTTCTAGATGAGTCTTTTTCAGTGTCTCTATCACTTCTCAGTTCAAAGGATTTAATTGTCACACTAATGTCCTAATAAAATGTTCTACAATGTCTCAAAAATGCACTTAACACTATTTTCCTGTCCGAAAATAACCCTCGAACAATGTCCAGTAAATTAGTCCACTGTGTTAGTACTAAACCTCGAGAATACTTCTCGAACACTCCTGCACAACTTCAGTGCTCCTCTTGTCATAAAATTCCGCTTTCTGACACCAATTTGTCGCGTGTTTCCACCCTTAGGAAACTACCCCTTGCAAATTCCGTGGGTTCCAAAAATTATAACAAGAGATGTCCACTAACACACTTTATTAAATATTTACTGGATACTTCACAATACTATTATTAATTTAAATACACTTTACTGACTAAAATCACAATGTTTATCACTTTGTTTATCCTTGAAGTCTTAACCTCACTTTCTATACTTTTTGAACTTTCTGAACTACTCGCTGAGAATGCGGTCGGTCTTTTATACCTAAAAATGACAGATCTCGATTTTTCTGTGATGACGCCACCATTCTCCAGATCATTCCAGATGTCACCAGAACTAACTTCTGGTAGGGTTCTCGAGTAGGTGCAAATACACTACTTTTTAGTATCCAACATAACCTTAAATTTTAAGGGGTTGCAACATATTACAATATATATAATTTTAATTGTCAACAACAGTTATTTATAGTTATCATAATCCATGTTTAAAATGTCCACAATTTTGGTTTTTTCAAAATTTGAGTTCGCAACACAGAAAAGTCCTTTTTGTTGATTTGCACATAACATTTGTAAATATACTTGCGCTTTAAATTTGTCTGTAATTTGATCATTTTTTATTTAGTTCTCCACATACTTTGAAATAATAGGAACCGTCAGGTAAAGCTGCAAAAACGAGATATAATGGCGACAAGAAAAGTCCACAATCTTTCACTTTTTAAGTTTCAATTTTTCCTCCACAACGGCCATCACCTTCTCTAAATTGCGGCCCCTTTCCATATATTTATTATCCCTTATTTTGTATGCACCTACTATAGACTCGACAGCTAGCGAACGATTAACTTCTCAGCTTCCTCACACAATTTCTGACATTTTATTTTTAACAAATTATAAAAATCACTACACTTTTTATTACTATCAGAAGCAAATTTCAACAAAAGTTCATAAACTGACAAATTTGCAAATTTGTCTTGAACCATACATCTGAATTATATTTCATTATTTGTACACCGAGAAGATTTTGTATCCCAATATTTAATAATTCTTGTCTAACGGTGCTCTGGGCAAATTCTCCCTTTTACAGTGCATAATGAGTCTTCTGGTTTCAACTTCACATACCCAGAAGCACTATTCACGTTGTTCTCGAGATGAGCTGCAAATAAACATTTAATTATATCTCTAGCACAGACTATTAATTCTACTTTCTTTTAGGGTTATGTTGTTAATATAAATAATCGTAAATAAACCAAATTAAATATAACATAATAATGTGTAATAATACAAAAACTAAATCATAAATTTAATAACTCTATTAGGCTCAAGCTGCAAACAACTAATTCATTAATTTATTTTTAAATACTTACGCTGTTTTTACGCCCTTCAACTCGGTTGAATTAAATCGATCATCATTTTTAATACATAAAAATATTTAAACTAGGTAAATTGTTTGTAGAAGCTTTCACAAAATTGTCTGTAACGTTCATTTTCTTTAATTTGTGAGAAACACTAGGAATATCCAAGCCGAATATGGTAGACATGTAGGTGTGTTGGAAGTTTTGGCAGGAGAGACTGCCGGTACAAAGGATGCCAAATGACATCCTGTCATCCGGATCGTCGGTAAGGTAAGGATGAGCTATGTAGCTCGAGGAAGGGCAGACCTAAATGCTATTGGTAGCATTTTTGGTCTGCCCGGAGCCAAGGGGACTACAGGTACTGGACGGTATGTTGTCCGGTACCCGCAGGGTCGGGGGGTGAGGTGTCGGGTATCGTCATGTCTCTTCGGGTAGCTTCTCCATCGACGGGATGGTCCGGGTGGTGTCACTGGGGGGTGAGGTGGGGCAGGTTTGCGAACAGGGCCCCCATCATGGTGCACATCTGCTGCATTTGGGCCATTACAGCAGCGAGTTGGCCGGCCTCTGGGGACGTCTGTGGTGGTTGGGCAGGGTTGGTGGGCTTCCCTGCGGGTCCCTGGACTGCTCTGGCGTAGCTTCGCCCGGGGGTTGTCCTGGTGGTGGCTGACTTGTGGGCGAGTGGTTTCCGGGGGCTGGTGTCTGTTGGCTGGCTGGTGTCTGTTGGCTGGCTGTCCTTTTGGGGCATCGGGGGCATCCTCGGTAGCTAACAGGGTGCGCTCCCTGACAGTTTGCGCACTTTGCTGGAGTGTCTCTGGTTTTCTGACAGTCTTTGGTGTGATGGGCCTCTCCGCATTTTACACACCTAGGCTGGGCCGTGCACCGTCCTTGTGCATGGCCGTATGTCTGGCACCTGTGGCACTGGTAGATGATCTGCTTGGCTCTTTGCTTCTCGGCTTTGACCACTAAGAAGCAGCATCTGTTGACTGTCAGAATGAGTTCTTGCGTCGGGGGGACTAGGACCAGCATCAATGGGATTTCCAGCCTTGTCCTTCGAGAGGTCATCCTCTGGACTGACGTGGGTGTGAATCCCTGTCTCTCGAAATCTAATTTCACTTCGTCCGTGCTTACGCCGCTGGGGATGCCCCGGAGTACTACTCTCAACATCCTCTCGTCGGGCAGGGCGTAGGTATGGAATTCCCGCTGTTTCTGGGCGAATACCGTGGTCATCCTCGAGTGGTCTTCTTTGGATGCGGGTTCAATGGAAATGCCCTCTCTTACCACCTTGGCTTTATTGAACCCTATCCTGGCTTGGTGAAGTTTGTTTGTCACTTCGGTCCAAGTTTCCTTGTTCCTCAGTACAACGGGGGGCATCCGGGGGGCTTGAGGGACCTCGGGGGTCTCTACGTCTGTTTTAGCTTGGCTCGTGGTTGGTTCGTCTTTTTGGGCCAGTGCCTGTTGTTTGATGGCCTTGGCAGGGGGGGGCTGTTGTTTCCCCGCTGTCCTGTATGTTCTTCCTTTTAGTGGCTTGTAGGGGGTTTTCGCTACCAGTTGCTGGCTGTCCAGGCTCTTGCAGCGATAAAATAGCACTCATCAGCTCCAAGTATTGTTTAGCTGCCTGTTCTCTTGTGGTCATAATTGTGTCGCTCAACTGCCTTATTTCCTTCTTCAGTTGTCGGTTTTCTTCTTCGAGTTGTTTGCATCGTGACCTTGATGACATCCTCCCTGGTGAGGATGCTCTGGATCTCTATATCCGCCTCTGACACAATGTATTTTGCCATGCCGTCACTCACGTTCTTTTACCTAAAAGAGAAATAAGGATAGGAAATGGGAAAGGTTTATACACAGTGTCCCCAGGCGGGGGACTTTATTTATCTTTTTATATCAGCGTCTTAATAAAGACGACTGATATTTCTCCTCTTGCTCTCTGTGGGGCTTCCACTTCGCTAGTTCGCTTCGCACTGTCTTCAACTGCACACTGGAGGTCTGCACTCGTCGACTGCCACTTGAACTATGATATATGAAGCGACGTCACCTGTTACATTACCCAATAAGGTGACGTTCTCGAAATTATTCAAATATTTGAATTTTAAGTCGATTTGTTTATTAAATATTTATTTTAATCTGACGATATAATTAATATGAATGCGGTTAGGCTTTCATATTTATGTATTACTTCATATTAATGCATCATTTGAAGTGAATTGTTATATATGGAAAACACCCTATTATCTTCAAAGCGTACCGACAATGTCGGGTCCCAGCAGCTGGATCGTCTGTAGACCCTTATACCTGCGTTACACTTTATTACCTGTATTGGGAAAACCAGAGCCAACTTGAACTTTTGCTTTTTATATTGTTATTTAGCATGACGAAGTTACTAAGAATTTGCTATTTTAACTTCCAATAATACATGTAGGCTGTAGAATAGTGAATTAGAGAATCAGAAATTATGAAAAACTGGGACAACTTCAATAGAGAAGATGAGTATCGACTGAGTAACACGTAGAGACTGGCTTTGCCAAGTACCAGTGGTTTAAACAGTCACGGTCAACAAAGCACAACAAATGAGCAGCGAAGAGAAGCAGCGCCAAGGTATATAACGAGGAGCAGAACACAACAACTTCAATCTAGAGTTTTTCTGAAGAAGCTGACAGCATGATCAGCCAGACGTCAAATCAAATTCGCGACCACGGCAACACCCGGAAGAAACCACTTCATTGGACCATTGGACGCAATGGCCGTATAACCTGCATTCTAATATATATATATATATATATATATATATATATATATATATATATATATATATATATATATATATATATAATTTCACCAAGTTTCATTAAAAAAAGGTTAATTATTTTGTTAGTAATTTCGGTTTATGTAAAATTGCAAATTTTATTTTTATTTTTTTGCAAAAAACAAAATAGCAGATCGGATTTGGACCTATGCAGTTTGATTCATAATTCATTTACAAATATTTTGATTTTTTATTTGGCCTGATCCGATGAACAGAACCAGAGATATTAAGGTGGGTGGTTTCGTGAACGTAATTCGAGGATTTCTCCTGCATTCCTGAACCGATTGAAAAATTTGTTTGATATTCTTTTAGAGACTGCTTTATAGAATGGTACTAGGCTATTTAAAAGTAAAAAAAGAAACAATTTTTTTACTTGTGCGAAAATCAAAAATTTTTTTTTTTTACTTCAATAGTCTGGTACCATTCTATAATGTTGTCTCTAAAGGCCTATCAAAAAATTTTTTGAATCGGTTCAGGGATGTAAGAGAAATCCTCGAACTACGAAATCATTTTCTTGAGTACGGCACCGGCACCCTTAAAGAAAAACGAGACAAAAACACATTTTTCAGAATGAAAACTTAATTTTCAAAAAACGCTCACCTCCCAGATTGGGCGAAACTTTACTGTTTTACTGTAACTTCCTAATAAGATGCAGATTGCATTTTCACAAAAAAAAATTGCCCCCCCCCCCAAAAAGAAAACAATCGTTGAAATAAGTAGCTTTATTCGACTATAAATTGTGCAGTGTGTTTATGGTTATATTATGTTTATACTTAACCTAGTTTTATAGTAAATTTACGTACCATAGATGGTACACTAGACTGTTCTGACTTTTCATTCGGGTTATATATCTTCACTTTTCGGTACATAGAATTGAAAGTGTTAGGAGCTGGTTGAAGCCCAACAGTGGAAGACGCGTTTCGCCTTCCCAGGCTCATCAGTGCCACACGGTAGAGAAAGAACGAAAGTGCAAACGTTTCAACCAGTACCCCTAAATTTCTTGTGGAGTGTGACTGTTGCAGAACCTTCCAGAATCGACCTAAATCGAAAGCAAAATGAAAATTCGACTTAGGCAAAAATTTCATTTAAGGACATTTTCAAGAATCTGAGGGACTGCAGAGCCACAGACCAGTCCATAAGGACCGTTGTAAGTTCTATAAGGCATTAGAAATGACCAGGTGAAAATTCGAAGAAACACCGAATTTTCACTTAGGAAAATATGTTTTGGTTCAGGATATGAGAGTGAAAGTATATAGTGGCAAAGATTTAAGAATAATATACTTTTTCAAAGGTGCAACAAAGTTGGACTTTGAATAAAATAATATTTTTAAAAGTACGCCAAAATTACCCCGAAGCTAGTTTAAAAGGTACTCCAAAAATGCACTTTTAAAATATTTTCCATTTTTATTCCTCCACCAAAGACATTGACCATTGAGGTACGGTCATTGAATGTCCTGTTCTAAAGTATGAGCATAAAATTTTAACGATGCAATGCATCTAAAAGGCGAAACCGACGATTTTGTTAAAGACGGCGTAGCGCCGATAAGCAAAAATTTGATAAAAATCAATGAACATCCACAAGGCCGGTTTCTCGCATAGAAAGAGTTTGGATTCACTCAGCGGCTCGCAATTTGGTCGAGCGCGTTGAGTAGTCCATACAAAACGATGGTAGGAAAGCCAATAGCAGGGCTTTCCAAATATTAAAGTTATAGAGGAAAACGCCTTGTGCATAAAAAACCAAAAATTCAATTTTGCCTAAAAGTCGCTCGGAGGTGGATCGTTGTAATTTTGCTAATATTGAACAACTGCATAGGGGCAAGTAAGTTGTGGACTGATCGAACGCCATCAAACTTATGCAGTAATAAGTCCTCATGAATGTGTTTTAGTACGTGAACCACCACGATACGAGAACTTTAAAGCTAAGTAGTCTCTAGCGAAACTTAATTTTTTTTAGTAAAACTTTTTTAAGTTAAAATCAGTCAGCGTAATTATGAAATTACATAGAGTCTAAGACTTCTCTAAAAAGCTCTCATTTTGATTCTGAGAAGGTATGTATGAATCTTTTCTACCTAATCGATCGTTAGCGTAAGCGCTCTCGCTTGTATGGTCTGAAAGCCATTGCCTTAATTGGGGAATGCGCGATTCTTAAAATAAGAATTTTGCTATAACTCCTTTTATGTATAACCAGATCTGTTAAATAAACGGATTCTTTGAACTTTTTGCATCTTAATTGATCTTGAGACTTGTTGCTAGTCTACCATCCCTGGAACTTTCGTATAGAAAACCGGATGTGTCGAGTTAACTCACATTAACACTTGACCTTCTGGTTACCTTACGGAGGTTTGATAGGGATTTTTTTATGCGTTTTTCTCAGAAATCCTAAGGTGTAGAGTCCGTTATTAGCAGATAATTGATCCATTACTCGGCTACCGAAGTGCATCTTATCTCGAACCCGTCTGGGAGTAGAAGAACGGGACAGAACGCGGCTGGCGCCCCTAATCATATAAATCGGTGTCGCGTCATTTGACGCCCGGTAGTGTGTTCTTCTACATGACCACTAGGCATTAGCGGTGCCATCTATGCAAGATGGTAAAGATTGTTCAGAAGTAAATGTTTTATAAAGTTCGACTATTTCTAGTCATCACAGAAACTGCGAATGCAGATTACTACTTCTGATCACGCGTAGTACTAGATGTAAATAATAAATTCGTCCTACTGTAGATGGGCGCATTAGACCTAGTTTTAAATAATTTTTTTATATATAAATTTTTAACTTAATTTTTTTGTTTTAGGTAAGTTCCGTTTGATTCATCTCCGCTATTGTATGGTATGTATATATAAACATGTAATAGTAGGTATTTTGTACGTGAATGAAATGCATTATAAATAGTTCCTCTATGCACTTATAGTGCAGTTGAATTGATTTTTTTCGGCGACAACATTCCGCTTTCGCGGATTTTCAGCTTATCTGCTTAATATATCTGGTACTAGTAATCGGATGGGAATTTTAAAAATACTGGGCTTACTTGAAATAAAATTCTTAAAAATATAGACCTGACTGATATGTATTGGTCAATCCGCCATCTTGGAAAAAAATAGAAAACACCAAAAATGGCCGTAAAAATCAGAATTGAGTATCTTTTCTATAAAAAAGGAGTAATTTCACCAAAGTTAGCAAAAATAAAACTCATTTATGATCAAATATAATGCACCAATCGCGGACGCGGTATGTCAAATAGAACGGTCAAAGATGGTGGACGAAATAAAATATTTAATTCTTCGTCAATTATCAAGGAGGCAGAGTACGTCACTTTTTTTCTTTTTCGATTGTACGTTACTTTATCTAATTTTAGGGGATAGAGTTCATTTTTTTTTTAATTTTCAAAAAAATTGCTTTTTTCTAATTTTCAATAAAAGTGCATTTTTACAATTTTCAAAATTCATTTTCTTTGACCCTCCTTTTTTCACTCAATTTTCATCGAAACAAAATGAAATATAACAGAAAGTCTCGTATAACTTCAAAAATGATACAAATATATAGTCTGCCTTATTCCTAAAATTATACGTTCTCTGTTTCAAGTTAGCTGAAAAGTGGTCTAATTTGCACCAATATTATGAAGACTTATTTAATATTAAAGATGGATGATACCATATTCTTTGATTTACATTATTTTTCAGTAAATATTATTAGTATAATAACAATCAAGTCATTTACGTGTCTTTCGTATTTTATTACATTATTGTAAAAAATAAAAAAGAAATAGTAAATTTATTACGTAATAAGTTTTTCTTTTATCCAAATTTTAAAAATTATGAAAGTTGAAGTAAAGGTGAAAAATAAGACTTAAAATGAAAGTAAATGTATATCCCTGCTTGTTTGAAGTTGAGAGACAAGCAAACTCCCGACTGTGGCATTGGGGTTTATTTTAAAGAAGAAATTAATCCCAGTATATTCGGATATTGGGTGTGTGTCCCTTGTCTTCAATTGTGTAGACCCTCCCACGCAAGGATAAAGTGGGGCGTATTACTTTAGATGTTTATTTTTATATTATTATGATGATTTCATATGCTAGTTGAGTCATTATAACCAAAAGGGTCCAATATCTTCACCAACTATTATAACTTGACTGTCTTGGGTTCTCAAATCAACAGCAGCTTTAACGATTGTAGTATCGAGCGTCTTCTCTACATATTTTAACGTTAAAGTCATTATCCATTAACTCTTTGCGCAATAATTTTATAAAGTTATTAGGGTTTGGGTCCCGGGACGTCTCGTGTCTCGAAGTCCCGGGACTTTTCCCAAATTTAATTGTCTCGTGTCCCGGGACTTTCGGGTCGAGACTCGAGACACGCTTGTAATAATTTTATTAACAAAAGATCATAATAAGCTTCATTAGTTCAGGCTTCCCGCACTCTGTCACTGAAAGCGCCGTCTGTTAGTTTAACGAGTAATTACATGATACTCGTACGTACGTAACTTACTATACACAATAAAACCGACATCTCTTGAAAACAAGAGAGTGTTCTCTTTCCGGAGGCATTATTACAAAATTAGAAATGGATTGTCGGACAAAGTTGTTAATACACTAATTAACCTCCCCACAATAAAATTGTGGGAGGTTACTACAATTAGTCCAAAATCGAAAATTGAGATAACATCAAATCTTTACGTTTTGAGGTCCCAGGAACCCAAAAAAGTTGTTTTTGAAAAATGTCTGTGTGTGTGTATGTGTGTGTGTGTGTGTGTGTGTGTGTGTGTGTGTATGTCTGTTAGCACGATAGCGGCGAAGCCACTAAACGGATTTGGATGAAACTTTGCATGAGGGTTTCTTTAGTGCTCCAGAAGATCTGAAAAGGTTTTGGTTGAGATCGGATTACGTTTGTTGCTGTTTTGGCACAACAAGCTGTTTATTTTATGATTACTTACAATTTGTAATCGAACCATTGAAAAGCAGTAAAAATTCCGATTTCAACGATATATCACACTTGCACTCTTTAGCTTTGGTTTCCGTGAAAAAAATTAAAAACCAAATAACACGCTTCTTGTGTAAAATATATTTTATAGTGGAACCACAGAATACAGTAACTGCACAGAGGCGAAGTCTTTGGCGGTTCCTTTCAGTTTTGATGGCTCGTTTTCTGTGACCTTGCGTACCAGTTGCGTCTACACCACGGTGTATTAAATAGGTGGTCCGGCACTTTCCTATTATAATAATGGCTTCGTAAGTGCATGGTTTCTATTTACTTTAATAGATGGCGCGAGCAATAAGGTCCTACAATTACCTGGGCATGTGCATCGTATAACTAACACAACCTCAAATTTTAAGGTGTTTTCGTTTATTCTCATATTTAATGTTTGTATAGGCATTTTTAGCTGGCTCCAAGCAAATATTTAAAATTTCACGCAAATAATTTTTCAATATTGTTGATTAATAAAAATAGACTGCTAATTATAGGTTAGATTCCTAACCTGCAAAAGTGTCTTATTTTATTGTGACAAACTATTTAAAACTTCATACATATTACGTTGAACTTGACTTTGGTTGAAAGTACAGGAACCAGGCAGAAATTTTCATAATAGCTACGTAATACCTATAAATCTTAAGAAATATATATTTTTGAGGTTAGCTGTGACGACACGTGCAATACTGCAATGTTTTAATTTAGCTAATTAATGTCAGATGTCACTGGACTCTTGTCAAAAACAAGAAGCCGGGAATGTATGCAACACTGTATGTACGTATGCACAGAACCTGTAAAATTATCTATCTATGCGTAAGTAATGAGAGAACTTATTGGTCCTGCCATCTATTACAAACTAGTTAGAACTTTATAAACATTACATTGAACTAGATTTTGGTCGAAAGTATGGGAACCAGGCAGAAATTTTAATAATAGCTACGTAGTACTAAATTTTAAGAAATATATATTTTTGAGGTTAGCTATGACGTCATGTGCAGATCCCCATTTAAGGATACACTGAAAAGACAGTGTATTTCGAGTTGGATTGAAAAATATTACGATTTGAATTGCTTATAATCGGCGCCTATTTTCAATTGAGTTGTACACTAGGTTTTATTTATGAGAATTTTAATTCTCGCTTAATGTTTTCAATATCCCAAAATGAGTGGAAAAAAAAATTCACAAATCCAAACTTAACACGATAAACATCAACAGTGTCAAGATAAAAGTGAGGTTGATTGTCAAACAATTAAGAAATGGCGATGAGTATACAAATTTGGTTTTGGCGGGAAGGCTAGCCTTCGCCTCTGTATAGTTACTGTACTCAGTGGTCTAACCTAACGTTCAATAGACTAGTGTGTTAAAGCGTGCAGACTGTATGCTGAGTAAATTTGAGTGTCAAGTGCATCGAGACATTACACGACGTTCATAAAGCCCACGGAAGGTGTGAGAAGCCTTCGTGAACCGCTCACAAGCCCTACAAGTATAAGCAATCTCACCGGAACGTTTTCGGTGAGTTTTTTCCAATAAAACTTTAAAAGTGACATTATATTTTAAAAACTGTTTCCGCTACTTCCGCCATCCCACCGGAAATTCTTCCGGCAACATAACCTAAAAATAGTGCTACATAACTTAAAAATAATTTAAGACATTGGTACCAACCGAAAATATTTTTTCGAAAACTGTCAAAAACCAAATTCCCCCAGAAAAACATTGAAACCAAAAATTTGACAGCTTACTTCCCCGACCGATTTAGTGAAAAATCGGCCGAGGCCAGAAGATAAAACAAAATATATCAACTCAAACTTAAACGATCCACCATGAACACTACTCCGGCCACATCTGTCCACCAAGAGTTATATGGTTTTTCCAAAAGATGGCCATCCCTACCACCCATTACCAACGAACGGATGTTTTCGTTTAGTTGTTTCCCGTATCAATAATCAAAATTATTAAGTGCTCTTGCCTACGAACTTAGTTTTTATAGTGTTGTGTTTATTAACCTCCCCACAATAATTGTGGGAGGTTACTACAATTAATCCAAAATCGAAAATTGAGATAACATCAAATCTTTACGATTTCGAGGTCCCGGAAACCCAAAAAAGTGGTTTGTAACTAATGCCTGTGTGTTAGCACGATAGCTACGAAGCTACTAAACGGATTTGGATGAAACTTTTACATGAGGGTTTCTTTAGTGCTCCAGAAGATCTGAAAAGGTTTTCGTTGAGATCGGATTACGTTTAGTGCCATTTTGTCACAAGTTGTTTATTTTATGATTACTTAGAATTTGTAATTGAACCATTAAAAAGCAGTATAAATTCCAATTTCAACGATATATCACACTTGCACCCTTTCGATTTGGTTTCCGTTAAAAAAATTAAAAATAATTCGTTATATGCGCACATATGACAGCATCCAAAAAATATTATTGGTATTATTGTTAGGGGAAAACGTATTTTGCCATCTGTCAAAAATATTTGGGTTGGTAACCTTTGTGAATGTTGATTTATAGCTTATGGTACGTGACGTCACAGCTAACCTCAAAAATATATATTTCTTAAGATTTAAGAATATTACGTAGCTATTATTAAAATTTCTGCCTGGTTCCCGTACTTTCAACTAAAATCTAGTACAGTGTAATGTTTATGAAGTCCTAAATACTTTGTCCTAATAAAATAGGACTCTTTTTGCGGGTTAGAAATCTAACCTGTAATTAGCAATCTATTTTTTTATTAATCAATCATTTTTAGGTCACATGGTTTTGACAATTTTGACATTTTGCTTGAGGGACAACAAAACGCAGTTTGCGTGGTTTTATATATTTTTTTCTGATTTTCTTGAGAAACTGTGTGTGTTTTCGTAATAATGTCATATAGTGAATATTATCCAATCCTTATGGGTGATGTAAAGTGTCGCTACGATGAGAAAATCAAAATAATAGACAATATTGACCCATACACCCTTGGAGTGGAGACTGGAGACCTTTCTGCAGATTTGTCTATTTTACCTTGTGTGTCCGTAATTAATATGGTAAATTACTTAGTGTCGACTCACAGCTTCTTCGCAGATCAGCAGTTAAAGGCATGCAAATCTTTACAAGCATATAAATATTATGAGGCTGGATTTGTGCAAGAAGTTTATGCAAGAAAGATAAACTCAAATGTATTCATTGTTATGGGCAAGGCAAGTTTACATTTAAATAACTAAGTGCTAGATTTCAGTGATATATTATCCGTATGTAGTATTCAATAGACTCTGCCAGAAAGTGATTTCTTTACCTGTCTTCTAAGGTTTTTTACATTCAAAATAAACCTTATCTCACAATCGCACCTTAAAGATGGTGTTTTATTTTTATTTCACATTTAAAACTGAGATTACTTCTTTGTTTACATTGGAATAAAAAGTTTGGTTATCCCTCAGGCAATATGGTCGACTTATCGTGACGTCATCCTAAGATGGTCTATATAGAAAAATTATTTGCATGAGTTTTTTAACTATCTGCTCGGAGTCACTGTGGCTCCAAGCTAAAAATGCGTAGTCAAACATTAAAAATGAGAATAAACTTGAAAAACTTAAACATGTTATGTCCCTAAATATATTTCTTAACCTAAAAATCAACATTCGTAAAGGTTACCAACCCAAATATTTTTGACAATGTCAAAACTTATTTTAGTTGTTTTTTTTTAAGGTAATAATTGTTTATAGCCGTGTTCGGATATTACGTCTGATTGATGCGACACGTCACAATCGTTCATTGCAAATCGAGCTAACTGAGCTAAATCTTAAACGTTCGAATATTACAAAATAAAGGCCTCGGACGAAGCTCGACTTGCTCAACCTTTTTGATCGAGCAGGAAAATTTTAATTTGATGCATGCGTAGTCTGCTTGAACAGTCCATAATGTTATTGACTTGATGAAGTTAGAGTGTCATTTGGGCTAAATTCTGTGTTATTATTTTTTTTTCATTATCCAATATTTTACAAAATCTTCGAAACGTTATCTGTTAATACCCTTATAATATCCGGCAATTGATTAACATGCAACATAAACAAACATGAGAGGTTATGTTTTAACAGATTGCTTGTAGTCCGCTTCAGTTCGTTCGATATTTGTTGATGAAATAAATGGCTCCAAAGTCACGTGTAATTTATCTGTTTGCTCAGTGCTCTGATTTCCGATGTAATATCCAAATACAGCTGATAAGGATCCACCGTGTGGGGAGGTTCCAGCCGCTTCCAGTAGCTGCCGATTTTTTTTTTTAAAGAATATTTTATTAAATTAGGAAAAAAGACTAATTGATAGGGCAAGTGCGACGATCGCGGCGAACCGCGACCGCCTAGTATAATCACATTGTTTTGAGTCTTTCCACTCTCGGAACTTCAAGAAATATCGTCGGCCTTAGATGCGTTCAGGCATAATCCAAGGGATCGTAGCTTCGCACCACCGCCCGCCCGCTCGAGCGAGTGCGTGAACCAAATGTCCGAACCTGCGGTTCCTCTCGTACTGAGCAGAATTACTATCGCAACGACAAATCATCAGTAGGGTAAAACCAGGGTGTATTAAATAGGTGGTCCGACTAAGGCACTTTCCTATGATAATAATGGCTTCATAAGTGCATGCTTCCTATTTAATTTAGTAGATGGCGCGAGCTTTAGCGTCCAACAAAAACCTGTATATAGGTACATGAATTTGCTTTGCTGCATATAGTGTTGCATATATTCACAACTGAACAGCAATTTCAGTTATGTAAAGGAACAAATATTCACCAGTTTCAAATTTATTTGGGTATGGTAAGAAAATAAAATTTATGTAAAATATACAAATTTATTTACAACAGTACTGGGCGTAATGGGCTGCAATATTATAAGAACAAGATTTACATAATATGTTTACAAATAGTTCCTTTCTCCAAAATTACTGAGCATTCTCTATGCTCCCAACATAAGTTGACTTTAATTGCACATCAGAATGAACACTTTGATAATAATATTTGTACTTGGTCCACCTAAGCAAGCGTTGTAGATTAAATTTTCAGAAAAATATGCTGCAATTCTTCTACAGTGATCGGTTTACTGATTGATGTTAACTTAATATCCTTATGCAAAAAATAACCTCTATTGTAGGACCAAACATGAGACAAAACCCAACCTGAAAATAGAAATTATACAAATAATTACTTGAAAAACTAAATTATCATTTGGAAACAAATACTATCTAAAAAGCACTTACCGTCTTAAAACATGTTGTAATTAATTTATCAAGCTGTTCTGCCTTATGTAAACACTAAGCTTCTACTTTCAATACATTTATGAATACCTCAATTCTTATTTGGTAATTTGACGACACATTCTTCAGACAAAATTTTTTCTAGTAAGTGTAAATACAAACTCTCAGAAATGAGGATAAATTATACTATCGTGAACATCACTCATTTAATAACTTCTTAATTTTCTTAGCGATATTTTCTGAAGAACAAGCATCTAATTTGCTTGGAAGTGCACCTTTCTTCAACCTTTTTCTTTAAAACTGCCGCTAAAAGCATAAAATATATTTAAAAAGACGTTTTTATATCTATAGGTTATGTTACAAATATTTATGTAAATTTAAAACTTACAGTGTATATAACAACTCCATTTTCAGACTGTGAAGTAAAATTACTTTTTATACTGCTGGAGCAAAAATGTTTTTCACAAATATGTGGCTTTTTATTTCAAGTAGGTACTTTGTAAACTATCACATTTCTATCTCTTCAGTATTTTTTGGCACTAAGAAAAGTGATAATTTTTGGTCTTTATAGTCATAAGCATAAGTACACAAATAGGCACTCCATATTTTCTAACTGTCTTATGAAAATATAGCTGACTTTTTTATATTTAGCACTAGCATATTGAATGTATTTCTTCCAGGTATTTGATGTCAAATGTCACTGATATTTTGTAGAGATGGGTCGTTATCTCTGTAACGCTATTTTGTCGCGGTATTTTTAGGTAACGTACCGTCGCGCTACTAAATGCTAAAATAACCGGTTACTCGGAGCGAACGGTTGGTGCCTGACTGCGCCTGCACACAACGTTGTTTGTCAACGTTACCAGCGACCAACGCTTGTAAACTTTAACCAGCGACAAGCGGGAAAGATGCAATGCCGTACCAGAGTAACGAGCTTAATGTTAAGCTCTTTACTGTGGCCCAACTAAACTAAGATAGGTTTATATATAGTGTTGCCAAGCGACTTTTGCATCTTTTGACCTGGCTGTGTATAAATTTCTATCCCTAATAAAAGTCCGTAAAATTTGGTAAGTATGTTTTCAGTTTGTCAGAAAAATTAGATGTTTGTTATATTTTTATTTAAAATATGTAAGAATTTACAGCACAAATTTTAGGGCCACAAATGTGGCATCACTTTTCGAATTTCAAATCGTCGATATACCGGTTGTATATATATTGTTTACCATAAATAAAATACCAGTGTTTACTTTTACTGTTTAGTAAGAAAATGTAAAAACCTAATAAACCTATATAACTATAAGTTAGCAAGCGTTCCCTGTGCATTGGCGGAGCGCGAATAAGCAACTGCATAGGATAGATTACGTTACATTACATATCCTACCCTCCGTTTCTGAGTTTGGAAAATACCACACGTTACACGACAACTCAGTCAGCGCGTTTGATAGAGCGAGCCGGATTATTTTATTTCTGTCGCGTCGTTCCGAAGTAGCGGTATTTTGTCGCGGTATTTCTCTGCAGCGATCGCGATTGTAACGCTACATGAGTGGAACCGCTTTTCCCATCTCTAATATTTTGTTTGACTACAAGATTTTTCACTAAAAACGAAAGCCCGGGAATGTATGCAACACTGTATGCACGTATGTACAGAATCTGCAAAATTATCTTTCTATGCGTAAATAATGACGGACACTATTGCTCCTGCCATCTATTACATTATGTACAAAGTAAGCACTTATGAAGCCACTCAACGGGTCCTTGTCGCACCACCTATTTAATACACCCTGGGTAAAACTGACCTGTCTCACGACGGTATAAACCCAGCTCACGTTCCCTATTAGCGGAGACTAAAAAACTAAACTAAACTAAATGATGAATGTTGATGATTAGTATGATTACTTTTACTAGGTCTGTTTTATGTTCTATAATTATAAGATTTTATTTCCAAAAAATGAATCTGTATATGAGAATTAAACATACGAATTGTTTAGACTTTGACTAACGTTAGAAATGTTAGAATTTGGTTTTATGTTCAATAAATGTTGATTTTTACTAAAATGGCGATTTTATTGATACATCTCGCCAAAAATGAACTCGATTCTAATTTTATTTTGAAAAGTCTCGAAGTCCCGGGACGTCCCGGGACTTTTATCTTGCGACGTCTCGTGTCCCGGGACTTTGAAAATGTCGAGAGTTCCCAAACCCTAAAAGTTATCCTTATTTTTACTATTAGCTAGAATTTTTTTTTTTTGACTAACCGAGGATTTCATAATGTCACTTGTGACTAAAATATCTACACAAATATTTTTTTATAAACGGCGAATGCGCTCGTTACTCTTAGTGCTATTGTGTTTATCGGCATACCTATCAAAAATAATACTACTCTAGTCATGACTGCTTGGTTCTGATTATTGATCATATATTCATATATTATTATTACCACGCGTATGCTTAATAAAGGACCCCGCACACATTATAGGGGAAAAACAGCTTCCGTCAAATTGGCCGAATTTTTGATATGACGTTGAGTCATCATCCCTATAAAAATTTTAAGTAACATTGGCGTCCAAAAAGCTCTCGTTTTTAAACTGGACCACAAAGAGTTGACAAAATCGGGATTTTTCGATTTCGCGTATGTCACGGGAGATCGGCGTATTTTGTCGCTACTATTCACAACGGCGCAGGCAATGTGGTGTTTTTTGTATATACATATTTAAGTTTATGTAAAATATAGCAGGGTTCCCACCAACCTGGAAAACCTGGAATTCCTGGAAAAGTCAGGGAATTTAGGGTTATTCAAAAAAAGTCATGGAAAGTCAGGGAATATCAGTGAATTTCAATTAAAGTCATGGATTTAACAAAATAATTTTAATTAGTCATGGAATCCGGTTAGCGCCGACCAAACTATTCTTAAACTGAAATCTCGAACGCACTCCCAACTATTGAAGTACAAGTTTTGAACGCGTCTCTAAGCAGTTACAATACCAACATTAGAAAGAACGGAAAGCCTATTTCTTTTCTTCTCCTTAGTATTTCAATAGTCCATCTTTTTCTAAGATGGATTTACATATTATATATGAATAGAAAAAGAAACTGTTGGACAGAGAATGACTAATAAAATAGTAAATGGCGTTTGTTGTCTTTAAATGAAATTTCTTAAAAATTTATGCTGCATATCTTGGATTTTTGAGAGTTTTTTCAAAGTATTAATATATTTGTGTTTAAAATCAATAAATCACTTTTATAATTGTAAGAAATTTATCAGGTATGTACTAATATTCTCTGGACTAGTTTATTTTATAGCAAACCTATTTCAATTTTAGCTTATAAAATTGCCTAATAAAAGAACACATTTCAAACAAGAATGGATAGACCCACAGATCAATCCGGAATGGGCTGATATCATTTCATCAGTTACAAAAAATCCTTTTGCCTTTTTATGCATGTTGTGTAAAAAAACAGTAAATCTAAGTAATATGAGCAGACAAGCAATAATAAGCCATATAAATGCTTCGCAACATAAAAAAATGTGAAATTAAAAAGTTCCAATGTAAAAATTGACATATTTACTCAAAAAAATGTGAACGATGAAATGGTTGGAAAAAAAATGCAACAGATATAAACCAAAACGAAAAAATTGGAGAAAGTAGTGTGATTCAAAGAGGAAAATATTTTAATAAGCAGCATGTATTTCAAGCTGAAATAAGATGGGTTTTCCATCTTATTGAATCTCATTCCTTCATACAACAGCTGTAGTGAAACAGTACCAATTTTAAAAAAGATGTTCTTTGATTCAAATATTGCTCAGTGTATGTCATTGGGTCCGACTAAAGCTTCATATTTACTAGTGTACGGTTTAGCACCATATTTTATTGATATTTTGGACAAAACATTAAAAGAGTGTAAATACGTGGTAGTTTGTTTTGATGAATCTTTAAATAAAATGGCACAGAAAGGACAGATGGACTTGGTCATAAGATTTTGGGACAAAGAGAAAGGAATAGTTAAGTCGAAATACCTAAAATCGGTATTTATAGAAGGAAGAGCTACAGCGGAAAATATTCTCAAACATTTCTTGGCAGGAATGTCATCCACAATTTCCTTAAATAATATATTACAAGTGTCTATGGATGGGCCAAATGTGAATTGGAAATTATACAAACATCTGAAAGAGGAAATGAATGTTCATCAACATCAAATGGTCGATCTCGGTTCTTGTGGTCTTCATGTCATTCACGGAGCTCTGCAGAGTGGCCACAAAGCTGCAAGTTGGACTGTAAACTCATTTTTAACAGGACTTTATTGGCTATTTAAAGATTCTCCGGCAAGAAGATCTGATTTTATAAGTATGATTTTTTTATGTAACTGTTCTTAATAATGTACCTATAAATATATATTTGTAGGTGTCACTGAAACAGATGTATTTCCATATAAATTTTCTCAGACAAGATGGGTGGAAAGTTCAAGGGCCGCAAATAGGGCCCTGCAAATATTCAATGATGTAAAAAAAATATGTAGCTGATCCCAAAATAAAGTTACCATCGACAGTTTCTGTAAAAAAATGTTTTAAGTGGTATAAGAGATGAGCTAATGCCTGCAAAAATATCCTTTTTTAGTATAATAGCAACAACTTTAGAACCATTTTTGAGAAAATTTCAATCTGATGAACCCCTTGCTCCATTTTTATTCACAGAAATTCAAATTTTATTAATTAATCTATTAGAAAAATTTGTAAAAAAAGAGAAAATTCCAAATGATGTAAAAAAATTGTTAAATTTAAATTTTAAAGATTCTGAGGTGTTATTACCTTTAAATAAAATAGATGTGGGATTTGCATGTCGTAAGTTATTAAAGAATATTAATGAGTCAAAAAGGAATGTTTTTTATAAGGAATGCAGAATATTTTTAATTGCTTGTATAACGAAAATTATATTTAGGTCTAATTTAAAATATGACATTGTTAAGGGACTCATGTTTAGACCCTTTACTTATTTGTAATTATCCAAAAAAAAACAATCGAAAGAATGACTTTAACATTGGAAATACTTTTTGAAAAGGAAATTATTAACTCGGATCTAGCTGACAAATGTAAAATGCAATTTAATCGGTTTATATCTGATTTTCTAAATGATTTGAAAACTTTCTCTCATCTCGCCAAAGACTTGACGTATTCTTCACAAAAATGTTAGATGAACAAGAAAATTACCAAGATTTGTACAAAGTCTTAAAAATTATTTTAATTTTCTCACATGGCAATGCTATAGTAGAAAGTGGTTTCTCTATAAACAAAGAATTACTTGTAGAAAACTTGCATAATAATTCACTTGTTGCACAGAGAATTGTATATGATAGTTTATTACATAAAGGTGGTGCTGAAAATATAGATATTGACAATAAAATAATAAGTTATTGCCGTTCTGCAAATAGAAATTATAAGGATGCATTAGAGCAAAAGAGACAGGAGGTAAAAACCAATTTAGAAAAAGGTGCTCGTAAAAGAAAGTTAATAGCAGAAAAAAAAGCATTAGAGGAAGAAAAGAGAAAAATAGAACAATTGTCTATGCTAGAAGTCAAAATGTTAGAGAAAGATATATCCCTAAATATATGATGTAAGCACAAAATATATAATAATTAAGGATTTAAAAAGAATATATAAAATAATGGTTATTACTGTTATTACAAATATTAACTAATAACCATTATTTTACCTAAATAAAAACATTGGTATTTGATTTCTTAATAACAAGCGTAAAAATAAAAAAAGATATCGAGTTGCCTATGCAAATGAAAATACAGGGCTCATATTGGTTTCTATATTAGGCTGTCATATGAAGCCTCATATCAGGTTATTATTTTTCTTATATACTTACTACACTAATTAATAAAATTTTATCGAAATAGAACTTAACCAAAATGCATAAAAACTTATGCAAAAGACGCTGAAAGTGTCTTGCTCCAGACACTACTTTTAAATGTGAAATCTGACTGTAACAATGACGGTTTACATTACAAATTCATCTAAATCCTAAATTTTAATTTGCATAAGCTACTTGACGCCATTTTTTTTTATCACAACTTATAAAAATGATATTGTTTTATCTGGGTTAATGTTATAAATAAATATATTTTATATAGGTATCTAAAGTTTTTGTTAATATTTTTATATTTGAATAACATATGTTGTACACTAATTTTGTTAAATAAAACTGTGAATTTAAAATGTAGATTTTTTTATTAAACTTCTTAAAGTCATGGAATTTCATGTCGTTTTGGTCATGGAAAACCTGGAAAGTCATGGAATTTGAATAATTTATTTTGGTGGGAACCCTGTATAGGGTTGTGCTCCGCTCTCTGCCTTGCCCAGGATCAACGAGCAAATATTATTTTCAAGGAATCATCATTGCTGTATTCTACACAGAACCTCATGAGATCTTTTTTTAAATATTATTTATTATTTTTTATTATTTATTTATTTATTTATTTATTTATTTATTTATTTATTTATTTATTATTTATTATTACTCTATTATTTTTTATTTTTCCACCCACACACGGCCACTTACACACGCATCCTCCACCATACACACACATGCACAACACTGACAAATTAGACATGAGATCAGAAATCCGCCACGTCCCATCGTTGATCCTGGGCAAGGCAGAGAGCGGAGCACAACCCTATATTTTCCATAAACATAAATATGTATATATATATACAAAACACACCACATTGCCTGCGCTGATGTGAATAGTAGCGACAAAATACGCCGATCTCCCGTGACATACGCGAAATCGAAAAATCCCGATTTTGTCAACTCTTTGTGGTCCAGTTTAAAAACGAGAGCTTTTTGGACGCCAATGTTACTAAAAATTTTTATACGGATGATGACTCAACGTCATATCAAAAATTCGGCCAATTTGACGGAAGCCGTTTTTCCCCTATAATGTGTGCGGGGTCCTTTCCTTTTCTGATTAATGAAGTTTCATTTTGTATTACATTTTTGAAGTTATATGAGACTTTCTATAGTAAGTAAATTGAGTGAAAAAAAGGAGGGCAAAGAAAATGCATTTTTGCAAATTTTGAAAAATGCACTTTTTTTGAAAATAAAAAAAAAAGAGAACTCTATCCCCTAAAAGTACATAAAATAACGTACAATCGAAAAAGAAAAAAAATGACGTACAATGCCTCCTTGTTTATTGTTTATTGTTTAGAAAAATACAAATTCTTGTTAACAAACTTTAAAAAATAAAATAACAAATAAGTAAATAGATAATAAGTGACATAAAAATTGTATAAGACATATAGAATACAATACATAGATAAACATTCATGTTACTGTAACATTATACAGTGTCAGAAAATGTTTTATTTGGGTCGGCAATGAGAGCAAGCGAGAACGAAGCAACTAGGCTATTCTTTTTTATCGTATAACACATTCTACCCGTGCCACCTGCTTTCCCCACCACATGTACGTGGGCAGCTCTGTCTGCGGGAAATGTAAAGAATTATTTGACTCGTTTTGAAAGTATAACGGGTTAAATAATTTTAATTATTAAAGCACGTAATAATATTACCTATACTGAACAGAGCCAACTACAATAAATGGTACTGAAATTTTTAATAGCAATGATGTACGTGTTTTCCTGATCGCGCGTCATTATTTGCTCCCTCTACTAGAGCACTGGTACACGCCTTTATTGTAGGCGGTCTGTCAAGCCGTTGAAACTATGCCTGCCACCCAAATCCAAAATCTTCCGATACTGTATTGATGTTAATATAATTTATTAACCGTTGCTGCAAATTTATGAAATCACCTAAACTCTCTAAGGAGCTTGTGCGTGATTTTCACAAATAAAGCATAATTGACGAAGAGTTAAAAAGTTTATTTCGTCTGCCATCTTTGACCGTTCTATTTGACATACGGCGTCCACGATTGGTGCGTTATATTTGACCATAAATAAGTTTTATTTTTGCCAACTTTGGTGAAATTGCTTCTTTTTATAGAAAAGATATTCGATTTTGATTTTTCCGGTCGTTTTTTGGTGTTTTCTATTTTTTTCCAAGATGGCGGATTGGCCAATACATATATCTGAAAGGTCTATATTTTTTAAGAATTTTATTTCAAATAAGCCAGTATTTCTAAATATATTAAGCAGACAAGCTGAAAATCCGCGAGAGCGCGTCAAAAAGTGCATATAATTTTTGACGCACAATGAATTTTGGGGCGCAAATATTTTTTTCGTAATCAGGAGGTCAAAATACATAAGAATGAACAATAAAATTTCAGGTGGAATGTTGTCGCCGAAAAAACTTAAATTAAATCAATTCGAGTGTACTCTTAGTATTTGCATTAAATTCAAATGACATTTCTATATATTAGAATTATTTTAGATAGTAGATTATTAGATATGCCGTATAATAAACTATATAAATATAAATAATAAAAATATTTGATTTTATTAAACATTGAGTGTTTTTAAAAGAAACAAACACATTGTTTACCGTTAAGGTCATTTCTTGATTTCTATATTTATTTCTTTTGAATTGCCAACATCAAGGTATGCACATTGCACATACTCGGAATGTAGTTAATGGCCTATTAGTGGTTTTGTAATATATAATGACATGACATAGCGTGATCCAGGGCATAATAAATTATAACATCCACCGAAAATAGCACCTATATTTTACACGCAGCTGAAATATGCTATTTTGTAATTTACTATAAATATTATATTCCCATTCGGTGTTATGCGTCTTGAGGGGATTAATTGTAATTTTATCATCTATTCATAACTTTTTTAAATTAACAGTTACTATACGTAAATAATTAATCTGCTAATCACGTAGATATCCCATTCTACATTCATGCACTCTGATAAGATATTTTCAAAATTTGTAAATAAAATGTCTATTTTGGTAGCCGATTGTTATTTTTTGCGTATACTTGACATGTCTGTATAAGATAAACTCTACATAATGATTGTAAGATTAATTATAGTATGTTTCTTATCAAGAGAGATATTAGCATAGGCTCACTATACCTTAGCCGGGAAAGGATAGTAATTAATGCACGTGATCAGTGTATGCAACATAGCTTATTGACATTTAAATTTGGATGTGTTACGTGTTTACACTCCTTTTGTAAACATCTTGTATCGTGGATCCCGAAATTATAACACCAGGGTAACACTAAACACTAATTTATTAACTTACGTACTAATTACAACAACAATTACTTTACTAATATTACACTGAGCACTATACTTCAGTTATCCAGTCACTTGATCACTTGGTCTACTACTCGGCTCACTCTCTGACCATCTGAACTGTACATCAACTAAACTAGACTAGACTGTCCCTCTGGTCTTCTCCATGCCTTTATATACCCAAAGATGAAGGATCCTGAATTTTTTGTCATGATGTCACTCCCTAGATATTTCCAGAGTAGATGTCAGCACGTTTCTCGACGTTTCTGGACCGCGACATCGCACGCGCTACCTCTGAGACAATTGGCGAACTAACCAACTAATGTAATTGTTCTCTGTTATTTCTATGCAACTTAAAGGGAGCTCCCATAGATGCATAAAACATCTAATACTGCCCTCTCCTTAAGCCTGAACGTCCCGGTCAGGTAATTTAGTCTCTTCAACGTACTTAGCCAGTCTGTCTAAGTGTACGATTTTCATCTTTGACTTTTTACTCCTTTGAATTCGATAAACAACGTCATTCGGGTGATGACAAAGTACGGTCCTTCCCAAGGCGGTTGAAGCTTCGGGGATCTCCATTCTTTCCGCTGCGGGTTGTACAGCCAAACCCGATCTCCCGCCTTGAATTCTCCTGTACTGGCATTACGATCATAACGACCCTGCATTCGGTACTAGCTTTGGTGATCTGCTCTTGGACATTCTGTTCTCGACTTTCATTCGCATAGTTGCTCACGGAAAGTGGTTTCCCATTGGCAGCACAGATTTCACATCCTGGCGACTATTAAGAAAATAGAATCGTTCCCGAACTTTACTCAACGTCTTGTTTACGCCGAAGTGTCCGCCGGACGTTCCATTATGCACTTCCTGGAGTACTTCTGATATACGACACCTGGGAATCACTAGACGCATGGTTCCCATCCGGGCTTTCCCATGCTCTCCTCTACAGCCCGTCTACGACCGTAAGTGAATCCCATTATGACCATAACGCCTTCAGCCCCACTCCTTTGTCTAAAACATCCTTCCATACTGGACGTGTTCCCCCTTCTTTTGCTCTCAACATGGGTCCAATTTCAACATCGCTCAATTGCTCTTGCCTCAGAGCTTTCTTTGTCCAATTGTCTGGAAGATCTACCTTGACAGTGTTGACTTCAACCATGTTCGGCAATTTTTCCACACGAAGATAGTGCTTGCATTCTTCCTTGTCTGGTTTTCTGAATAGTGCAAGGGTTTTGACTGTCTGCAAGTGTCTGCGTTGTCAATAGCCTTGTTTTCTGGCATTGGTCGTTTACTGTTGACAGAATAAATTGTTCGTTCCCAATCCTCAAGACTCGCTTTCCTACGTCAACAATAAATCCATACTGTTCCATAATGTCCAGTCCCAAAATGAAGTCATCCGTAATGCCAGCCACGATGACCCTATGGTCAAACCGTAAATGTCCAATCTGCAAAACCAGCTCTACTTCTCAATGAACCGTAGCTCTGTCTTCCGCAGATGTCCGGACGATCACTTCATTTTGCCTCTTGTTAATCTTTATGCCCGATATAATGACTATTGATGACGTACTACCTGTGTCGATGGTAAACACGCATTTCCTGTCATTTACACAGCCTTGTAACAGTAGACTATTCGAAATTCCTCGAAGCTGGGAAATCTTTATTTCTCTGGGGACATCCTGTTCTTCAGCCAGTACCCAGTGGCCTTTACTCTCTCAGGGCTCCACTGTCGACAATCTCGCCTAATATGCCCTAATTTGCCGCAGTGATAGCATTGGATACCCCCGCTTGGCTTTTCACTACTTTGTTGTTTGTCCTGCTTCCCTGAAGAGTTCATCATTTTGTACATGTCTGTCAGTATACTCAGTATAGTCTTCAGGCCCTTTTTGTCCGCATGTGACTCTTCGACTGTCATAGCACTCACTCTTAGTCGCGGGGTGTCTTTAAAGGCAGCCTCCACTTCAAGGACACGCACCAAAGCCTCGTTAATACTTTGATGCCGCGATATTCTAAGAATTCACCTGACCTCTTCGTCCCGTATGCTATCTAAAAAGGCTCCCACGGCTAATTATTCTTGGAATTCTCTTGGAGCACTCGGATATACTAGGTGTGCCAGTCTCTCTATCGCAGCTTCGAATTCTTGCAAGCTTCCCCCAGCTTTTTGCGTCCGTGATTTTAGCTGAGCCTCGTACAAGGTGTTGGTCGCCATATCTCAAGTCCAGTGTAGCTTCCAAGACTTTGAAATCCCGTTGTTTTTCCAACAGATGTAATTCAAAATAATTTTTTCAAAGGCTCATCAAATCAAAGTCGCTCAATTATACGTACCGCTTGGCACTATTGACAGTTGAATTCATCACTATCCTCATTTCCCGATGTAGTAACACAAAACGTAGTTCGAGTGAGAGGTATATAAAACGTGCGTAAGAAATCATTAAAGTTATATTGTTATTGAGCACTACTTAATTTGACAACTGTACTTAGGTTAGCTCAGGTTCTTGTCGTTAACTTTATTGTTATGGGTTTTATTATGCGAACATACAGTGCTATTACCAGTCTCCATCGCTAAAAATATCGACCATCGATAACTTTAATGTAGATAATTTTTTTTATCGAGTTTGTCCTAAAAGTCAATTACAGAACCAACATCGATAAATTCCACCGAGAGCGATTAATTTATATCTACTCGATAATAATGGAGTGAACTTAGGTCAAAATAATATGTAAAAAGAGTTATTTTTACCGATGCTGTAAACTCGTAATAGCGTTTCTACAGACGAGTAGATAAAATGGGTTAAACAGGGTTGATAATTTTATCGACTGAACTGGCAATAGAACCGTGTATCAGTTGTTCGATAGGGTTTTATTCCAATACAGTCGACCAGACACCAGTGGCGTGTAAGTGAATATTTTAATATTATTTTAACAGTATTTGTATGGATACCCTATGCTCTCCAAAAGAGCTGTACAAATCAGTGTGGGAGACGCTTCTGTGCGAGGAATGGTCGCGAGAGGCTGCCCGCAAGGAGGTGTAATATCACCACTGCTATGGAACTTAGTTCTCGACAGCCTCTTGCACCACCTCAACTCAGAGGGTTTCCACACAATCGCCTACGCAGATGATGTAACAATACTGCTCAACGGAAAATTTGAAGGAGTCCTTTGTGAAAGGATGCAGGGGGCCCTAAGAATAATTGAAAAATGGTGCAGAGAACACTCGCTGTCTGTTAATCCCAGGAAGACGGAGATGGTTCTCTTCACAAGAAAAAGGAAACCAGGAGCACTGAAAGCACCAGTTCTCCTGGAGACAACACTAAGTTTCGCATCAGAAGTGAAATACCTTGGGGTAACCTTTGACGCCAAACTAACATGGAATCTTCACTTAGACAGAAGACTAAAAAAGGCTTACATTTCTTATGAGCAGTGTCGCAGGACCGTGGGGAAAACCTGGGGAATGAAACCCAAAGTGGTCATGTGGATATACACTGCCATCATAAGACCAATGATAACCTATGGAGCTGTGGTCTGGTGGCCTAAGAGTAAACAGACTACAGCGAGAGCCAAGCTCAGCCAAGTGCAGAGAGTTGCCTGCCTAAGCATAACAGGAGCTATGCGAACAACGCCAACGAGAGCAATGGAGGTAATGCTGTGTCTGCCACCACTGGATCTATATCTAGGAGAAGTGGCCTTAATAACAATGGCACGCCTCAAGTCCGTTGGCCTACAACCAAATGTAGGCTGTGGGGAGACCAGAAGTCGCCTGTGGAATGAGGCTGTCAGGAAGACGCCTCTTCTACAGGCATGCACAGATGGTATCTCTCCCCGATTTGTCTTTGACAGACCCTACACAATACAGACAAATAGTGAAAACGAGACCGCTGGTGAAGGTGTGATAAACATTTTCACAGACGGATCAAGGAAGAAGGAGGGGGCAGGATGTGGAATATATTCCAGAAGCCTGCAAATCCAATATAAATGGACTATGGATGAGCGAGCCAGCATAGTACAAACTGAACTGGCGGGCATAACCATAGCCGCAAAAGAGATTGTCCGCAGACAAACTACGGGCAAAATAATCAGGATCTACACAGACTGTAGACAATCACTACTAGCCCTGAGAAGTTACAAAATAACCACAGGAGCAGTATGGGAATGTCATCAAGCACTTGTGGGTGTCTCCAGTACGAACAACATCTCGGTATGCTGGGTGAAAGGACACGCATAGTGCAGTGGCAACAAAAAAGCCGACAAACTGGCCAAGAAGGCAGCAGGCCAACTTATCTTTGGACCAGGCCCGGCCAGTTTGTTACCGATTACGGCGACAATACAATTAATTAAGGAGAACACCCACAACGAATTTAAGAAGCTGTGGGATGAAACAAGCAGCTGTCAGCTCGCTAGGGAACTACTCACGTATCCCAACAAGAAAACAGCAATGGACTACCTGGCAATGACCAGAAGGAATCTACGTTTTATAACAGGAATCCAGACTGGACACTGTCCGCTAAGGAAACATCTATACAATATGAGATTAAGCGAAACACCTTTTTGCAGAGGTTGTGAACAAGAAGATGAGACGGTTCAACACGTACTCTGTGACTGTTCAGCCGTCTCATCAATCAGAGAATCCATCTTGGGAGAGCGTTGGCCTACCTTGGCTAATGTAAGGGAGATGCCCCTAGGCAACATCACCACCTACTTCGAAAGATTAGGTTGGTTGAAGGCCTAGGCGAGTGTCTGTCTAGAGGGAGGATGTACAAGGGGTCCAATGGGGCCTAAGTGCTGTGGTTTTTTACCACCCTCCTGCTAATTCCATACTCCATACTCCATGGATACCCTAAACATTTTTAAACTAAAAACTGAAACAAACAAATAATAATAAATATATATCGGTATATAATTTAAATGGGTTTTGAATGAACTGAAATTTTACTACAAGGACCTTCACTGTTGCGGTCGTTGTATGGATAACAACAGGGTCTAGAAGGATCAGATGTTGCATTAGTTATTTATCTTAAAGTTTTGTGTACCTCTGTATGTAATTTCTATTATTATTTTATAAAACTATCCCTAGTTATGGATTAGCAATATGCCATATTACTATTACAATTAAACATACACTTTCTTGTTCCATCCACTCTAAGAAATGTTACGTTTTAGTATGTACCTGAAGTTTCGAACGTTCACTTGAACGAATTTCATATGAAAAAGATAAATTAATAAAAACCGGACTTCGAATTAGGTGTAAAAACTTTTCTTTTTCTAAAATTGGTTTTCGCAACTTTTGTTAATCAGGTGATTTAGCTTCAAAAATAACGATTTATCGGAAAGTTTTGGAACTAGCCAAAAATTAGTCTACCCTTTACAGAATTTCCTCAGGAATCCGAAAAAAAATAGTGTTGACCACTCAAAACGCCGGCTTTAATTGTTATTTAACTTTTTTTAGACAAAATGAATTTTGCAACTTACTTGTTTGCTTATATCTTCGCTTCTAAAGGTCGTAGAAAAACGTTCGACAAGTCAATTTCTTCATCATGAGCTCCCCTATAAGGTAGGGATACGCAAGGAATGAATTTATTTTACGATTATTAATAACATTTTATGGCAAAAAACTTTGAAGTACTGTAGAAGCAAATATAAAATATATATAATAAAAAAAAATCAAACTTATATTAAAAGTTCAATTTAATAATTTACAGTTCTGTTTCGGTAATTGCATTGCATTTGGTGTACATTTATATAATCAAAAAGAACATTGCAAGAAAATTTTAATTTGCGATTTTTTTACGCAAAAAATCAATTTTGCAACTTAAATAAATGTAAATATCTCAGTGGATTTTGCATAAAATTTATTGCAACTAACGGCATTTTAATTATCATAAAAAAATACGAATTAAAAAAAAAATGTGCTCCGATGCTTTGGAGCCGAGATATGAAGAATTCACGTTTTTTGCGATTACGGCGAAATTTGAAAATATTTTTACTTGAAAATTTAACTGAATATACCTGAGAGTGTGTGTTATCACATACAAAAAGTGCCATGTCTATATATGTACATATATAAATGGGCCATGGAGAAAAAGTCGAGAAAATTGTATCTTTGGCGCTCGCTCTCACGGTAGACGCCAGGTCCCCTCCCCCTTTCACTGCTAGTGGCGCACTTGGACAGTTTTACCGCGGCGGCAGCTTTATTTCTCTTTTTCTCGGCTTCACAAGTGGCTAGATGGACGTTTTTTTTTAATCCAACTTATTTTCTTCTCAGCTTTCCGATTCTTCGATTATTTTTCAATTATTCAATTACGTTGTTCCGCAAAAAAAACTTGTAATACAGCGGCTTTATTATTTTATTAGATAAAATAATTTCAGTAGTTTATAATCAAACATCTTATAATTACTTTCACATCCAGTGGAAGTATAGTAACGCAAAAAATATTGTAAACATTTTGATTGTTCAGATAGGCTTAGAATGTCATGAAATGTCGAGATTTTAATTTTGAGCAAAAAAGTCTGTCGTTCTGTCGGTCGGTCTGTCTAACTTTTTTTTGTGCGCACGATTACTCTGGAACCGTTTACGATATTGACTTAAAATTTGGTACACGTATGTATTTTAACGAGATCTGGAACTAGGTTATATTTTGATCTTATTCCGTTGAAGGGTTGGGGTAAATGGAGGGTAAATAGGCAAATTAAGCAAGTAAGAATCCATAAAATTGATATTTAGTATATATAAGAGAAGCTAAGGTCCCAAAACATTTTTTGGCGTTGGGGGTGATAAAAATAAAATTGTGATTTAGTGTGTATACAAGAACCAAACTCCTCAAATTTTGTTTTTACTTCATCCATTGAGGAAGTTATTGGAAATATTGATCTAAATAATGACGATGATGACAATGAGTCTGTACGCAGAAGTGCGAGATAAAACGGACAGCGAGTCCGACACAGAAAATCAACCTAAACACAAATGAGGACAGAAAAATAAACTTTATTTTGTATATTCAATAAATTAATTTTTAAATACAAAATGTATACCTTTTTTTTATCCCCAATGAGAGTAAAAAACTATTCACTCATCAATGTATTATCAAATAAATTGTATATAATTTTTAAATACTTATTTTATGAAGCAACGTAATTAAATGATTGAAAAATAATCGAATAATCGGAAAGCTGTGAAAAAGATAAGTTGAATTTAAAAAACGTTCATCTAGCCACTCCTGAAGCCGAGAAAAAGAGAAATAAAGCTGCCGCCGCGGAGAAACTGTCCAAGTATTCCGCTCGCAGTGAAGAGGGAGGGGGATCTGGCGTCTAGCGTTAGCGCGAGCACTAAATATGCAATTTTCTCAATTTTTTTTTCCATGGCCCATTTGTATATATAGACACACACTTTGAGGTATATTCAGTTAAATTTTCAAGTAAAAATATTTTCAAATTTCGCCGTAATCGTAAAAAACGTGAATTCTTCATATCTCGGCTCCAAAGCATCAGAACGCATTTTTTTTTTTAATTCCTGTTTTTTTATGGCAATTAAAATGCCGTTAGTTGCAATAAAGTTTATGCAAAATCCACTGAGATATTTGCATTTGTTTAAGTTGCAAAATTGATTTTTTGCTTAAAAAAGTGGCAAATTAAATTTTTTTTGCAATATTCTTTTTGATGTATGTATTTACATGCAATGCATTTACCGAGAGAACTATAAAATATTAATTTGATCTTTTAATTTAACAGTTTGATTTTTTTTTATAAATTAGTTGCAAAAAAATAATTCATATTTTGCACCGGGACAAAGTGCATTTTATTAAGGGTAAAAATATGTACTATTTTTCATAATATCGTTAATATACAGATTTTATATTTGTTTCTACAGTACTTCAAAGTTCGAGGATCGAAAAATTCAAGTTTTTCAGCTTTTTGCCATAAAATGTTATTAACAATCAAAGATTCGCTCTTTGGGTACGCCTACCTTGTAGGAGAGCTCATGGCGAAGAAATTGACGGGTCGAACGTTTTTCTACGACCTTTAGAAGCGAAGATATAAGCAAAAAACTAAGTTGCAAAATTCATTTTGTTTAAAAAAAATTAAATAACAATTAAAGCCGCCATTTTGAGTGGTCAACACTATTTTTTTCGGATTCCTGAGGAAATTCTGTAAAGGGTAGACTAATTTTTGGCTAGTCCCAAAACTTTCACCCGACTATGTATAGTTGAAGTAATCTTAATAGTGAACCGTTATGAGGGGTGAGAGGAATGAAATAGGTAGTAACTAAATCTCCCGTCTTTACTCCTACATTAAGTGGGAGAGAAGATATCGGTCATTCGATGTCGATTATGGCCTGTGGGCGTAGGACGTATCCGAGTTAGGTCCCAAACCATATCCACTTAGCTGCCTTTAAAAAGGTGTGGGCTGAATTGGGTCCCGAAGAAGATATGTTGAAAATTGAAAGAATTTGGCCTTGTTGCCGCACTTTCAAATTGCTAACAAAATATAGGGACACATGTAGGAGACGTATGTAGGAGTACAAAAAAATTACCTATACAAATTAAAAACTTTATTGAATTCTTTATAACCTATAAAAAACAGTACTAAGAGAATAGGGGAGTAGTAAAATCGTTTGTCATTAGTTTGACGTGGTTTTGTGTCTTGCTTGCAAGAAGGGCAAGGAACATTTTCTTTCATCTTCCAACAACTGACAAAGAGACAATAGCAAATAAACTAAACCTCCTAATTTATTACCTGAGTACCATACAATTTAGAAAAAAATGTCCTACAGCGGCAACAATGTAATAAAATTCAGTTTTAACCAATTATTTTAATATTTACAGGGACCCAATTAGGCCCTAGGTTGGACCCAATTGAACCATAAATAAATATACCTGCTAGAATCGGGACCCAACTCGAACTCTCACCGTAAATAGCGCACAAGGACGATAGCTGTTAATAATTCAATGGAAGCTGATTAGAATTAATACCGTTATTATCCTTTCCCAAAAAACACCACTTGAACACCACGTGCACCCAGTTTGCAGATTATATACCGGAAAAGTACTAATATGGATAAACAATATATAATCTTTTGATCCTAAGGCGTTTTAAAAATTGTGAAATAAATTGTACGATTGGAACGATCCATGAATCTGCCCACAAATAAATACATTTTAAAGGATGCATAATATTAACATAAAAGAACAATAATTATAATAATAAAACTATAAACTTCATGTTACACAATTTCAACAGCACGTATAACAGACACGCACACATACATAGTAAATAATACATATTGTTTTGATTTATCCGTTTTAATGAACTGGAAAGTTTTATTATTTATGATAATGTAATATATTATACGTTAATGATGGTTTTGAACTTATCAAATTAATTGGCCACCAGCACATACGAGATTGAATTAAATATTCAGGTTACGTTTTTACTTACGTATCTTACGCGTGAGGTGAAGAAGAAAAACATGGAAAATACCACATAAACTAGACTAGACATAGGGTGTCCCTTATTTTTCGACTTTCATTTTTTTTGTCTCACCCCCTAAAAAGTTTATATTTGATATGAGAACTACACACCCAAAATTTCAGCCTCCTAGATGAACCCCTTCCAGTGCCGACGGGGGTATGAAAATTTTTTCAAACATACCCTTGAATTATTTTTAATAACCCCAAATGACTGTTATTTGGCATAAAAATAAAATAAAAGCAATATCAACCCCCATGATCCCTTATCATCACAGGTTTAAAAGTGAGTAAAAAATATTTTTATATGTAGAATTTATTGTTCAAAATGATTAAAATATCTGCTTTAATGGATCTTTCTTACAATTTGGATATTTTTTTCTGTGCTCCTGCAATACATATTGTATTTGCTTTTCATCCTTTGTTAGGAGACCATGGAAATCCTCCAATAATTTTACCGACCTTTCGACAATGTCGTTGACAACTTTAAGTGAGATTATTATTTCTCATCCATTCGTATAAGAATCTTGCGTTCCCATGTTTTCGGATCGTGATTTAAAAATTCCGAATCGGTATTGAAACGAGAAATTAGATCCATGCTATTTTTTAAATTAAAGTGTCAATTGTTCTCGCTGAAAAGTGAGAACAATTAGATACCAAATTCAGTAAAAAAATTACTTAATGATTATATTAACCCTTTTATCCCCGATTTCTTGATAAGCAAGAAACATTTTTTTGGCATAGATTTATTAATTAATACCCCGTCAATAACTCTTCTACCAAATTTAGACTAGTTTCCTCCACAGATTTATGAATAGTGGTAAATGCCTCCATCAGGTCAAGAAGAAAAAAAATTAAATAAGAAAATTTTATTTTTATTTTATTGTACAATTGTACATTGAAATTTCTAAAACAATTTTTAAATTTAGATAAACATAGATGGACGTTGCACTTCTCACACTGAATTCGTGAACAAGTCTCGAGTTTACAGCGCTGCTTATGGCCATTTGTATGCATTGGCCAATGGCCAAGATTATCGAATCTCATAGCCCACTAAAATGGACTGTGGTTTTTGACGTTTTATTGATACTGGTGAATTTCTATTACCACAAAGCATAAATATTTTTACCCCCCACGGGTTTGGCTTTCCCTTATATACTATTTGACTGATAGTTGCTCCTTAAACGGTATTGATTCATCAATACAAAGATTTTCTTCAATTACCAATTCTACGCAACGATTTTCGAATAATTTTATTATTGGACGTACCTTCCAAAGCTTATCACTATCATCGTTACATTCTTTGTTGAGATCCACAATATGTAAGTTCTGAGGAATTCAAATCTATTACGTGATATGCCAATTTCATCCAAAAATTTGATTCTTGTCGCAGGTGCCTAATACAATCTCAGTCTAGGAAAACGAAATATCCCCATTATAATATGCAAGGCTACAAGTTTTCTAATTTCACACTCATTCGTGTTGATGTTTTTTCCAGTTTTTTCAGCCATTTCAGCAAATATTTCCTTTGGAAAGTATTTAGAGGAATGCGCGTTTGTGACTGTCACGGTATTTTCATTCTTATTATCAGGTGGTGACAATTTTTAGTGATGACGAAACTGATATGATCATCAGATCGACGCGATCGACTGATGATACAGATAACTGAGCAAACGTTTTAGTATATGTGTTTTTACTTCAAAAATTCACTATTTTGCCTAACTTCATGCTTCTGATGGTAAGGGTAAATATCAGCCATAGGGGTTGAAACTATTATTTTCTTCATTTTATATCAAATATATATAACTGAAGTAACGATTTGAAAAAAATTCCACCTTGTTGTTTCTATTTAAAAAAATTGCTTCTCACAAACTTCTAGGTCCCGTCGGCACGGGAATGAATATGTCTAGAAGTATGAAATTTTCAGTGTGTGATTCTTATATGAAATGTAAACTTTCTGGGGGGTGAGACCGAAAAATATCAATTTTTTTTTTTCATCAAGTATAAATAAGGGACACCCTACTAGACAATGAAAATTAATAGTTTAAAAAACTAAAAAAACATGCTTTTATAAATACTGCACTAAAAAGCAAAAAATAATCATCGAATCTGTCCTCTTGATCTACCCCGTAAGGGCCTTAGTGTAAGCCGTGTTTGTAATTTAGTATAATATTTGAGTATAGAAGCGTGTGGCTGCGGATCTTATTGTGGCACTCCTTGTCTAATTTTACTTAAAGCTCCTTACCCAGCTTTGTCTTTTGTATCAGACTCCATAGCCTTGATAAGGGCTCCTTGGTATAACTATCTGCCCTTGGTTTCTCTTCGCCAAGTAGTTGGAACCTCAGTCTGATTAGGTCTTCGTAATGGCACAGCACGTGTACTGAAGTATCCTCTTCCTCTTGGCATAATCTGCAATCTGCATCCTCTGCCAGGCCCATTAGACTGTCTATTAAGCCTACAATGTCCAGTTAGAAGACCTACCTAATGGCCTTTCTATTTTGACGTAGTAGATCTTCCGTGAATCTGGCCGATCGTTCTTTAATGAACTTTTTGGCCTGTCCCCCATTCATTAATGGATGTTCGTATGTATGGCTTAGCTACACCGCAAAAGAGTTCGGGTCCTACTAGGTCCTTAGATGCGCCTTCCCGGGCCAGTTCATCAGTCTTCTCATTTTTCCTGTGTCCCTCGTGTCCTGGTACCATGCCACGGTCACTTTGTTCTGACTTCCTAGGTCTGTAAGGGCATTTATACAATCCCATTCTAGTCTTGAATCGATCTGCATGGAATCGAGTGCCTTTAGCGCTGCTTGGCTATCGGAAAAAATGGCAATTGACTAGTTTACAGTTCATTGCCTCATTATTTCCTTTGCACACCACTGTATAGCGACCACTTCAGCCTGAAATATTGTGGCCTGTATTCCTAGACTTACCGGGATTTTCGTTTTCGACTTTATCCCGCAAATCCCAGCTTCGACTCCCTGTTCTGTCTTGGAGCCGTCCGTATACCAGATCGTTTGCGCCGATATTGGAGGACCGTTTTCCAGTTTTCTCTGTCTGGTATTTTGATTTGAAAATTTTTGGAGAAGTTATACTTTGGGACCATAGTGTCCTTGGGCATTCCCAAAATGGGATCTGCCTTCAGCTCTGAGTATAACTTTTGGTGCTCTGTTCCGTGTTGTTGCCTTATGGGCGTTGTGCCTTGCATTAGCTTGTGTACCACTGAACGAGCTTCCCCTTGGATAAATATGAGTAGTGGTGTCAGGTTTAAAAGGATTTCCAATGCAGCCGTGGGAGCAGTTGTTATGGTCCCAGTGGCGCACAGGCAAGCAAGCCTTTGTACGCCACTTAATAGCCTTATTGCTCCAAGCTGCAGTGTCTTGGTCATACCACCGATTCATAGGTTATCATGGGTCTTACAACCCTAGTGTATAACCCAGTTTTTTCTACACATCTACCTGCACCTTCCCAGGGCAATGGTTGCTTTCTGTGTGACTTTTTGGATGTGGGAATTCCATGTCAGCTTTTGGTCGAAAATGACTCCTAGGTATGTAACCTCGCTGACAAATAGAATTTCCACTCCATTTAGCCTCAGGGGTTTTAGGCATCCCAAGGCTCTTTTCTGTGTAAATGTGACGACTGTAGTTTTGTAAGGATTTATGGATAGTCCTTCCTCACTACACCTGTCGACAATGCTTTTGTGAACGCTCTGGTATCGTGTTCGCAAATCGACCTAGACTACTATCGCTAGATCGTCAGCATATCCTAGGAAGTAAAAGCCTTAGCGGAAATTTTTCTGAGGAGTTCGTCAACAAGGGTTGCCCACAGCAGTGGAGATAAATGTCCTCCTTAAGGACAGCCTGTACTCACTTTTGCCTCAATGGTAGCCTCGCCTAGATTGGATACTATTAGCCTCTTTTCTAGGCTGGCTTTAATCCACTGGCAGAGTACTTTTGGGACTCCTCTATTTAACAAAGCATTCGCTGTCGCGTTATTGAACGCTCCTTCTAATCTAGAAATGTTGCCACTGCCATTTATTTGTCATTTAATGGCTTTGTCAGTAGCCTATTTAAATCATCCAGCACGAGGTCTGTTGACTTTCCCGGCTGGTATGCATATTGACGCTCACTAAGGGGGTTTTCCCTTGGTATTTCGTCTCTAATGTACCTGTCCAGTAGTCTTACCATCATTTTAAGAAGGAAAAAGGACATGCTTATGGGTCTATATGACTTGGGCGTTTGGTCTGATATCCTACCTATCTTTAGTAGGTAGGTGACTTTCACCTTCCGCCATATACGTGGTATGTACTTCCAGGCAGCAGGTCTGGGCCGCTCCGGTCTTTGATCTGGGAATTGCACGGCCTCCGAACCCTGCAATATCAGTGAGCCCGGAATGTGTGCCTCCATGCGCACTTTGATGCTTTCCGTTAGTGTTTCTGTGTATGTTTCATCATCTTTCTTGAGGAAGCCTACTTCATTTGCAGTACAACCATCCTTTACCAAGACTAAATGGATTCTGGATGCTGCAGGGCGATCATTGACCTCTTCGCAAAACCTCCTCCATGGGTCTCTTTTGGCCTTGTGGATTTCGTTGTTGTATTGCGTAAGTTTTATTTTGTAGGTTATCCCAATCTTGGTTGGATTTGGCCTTATTGAACAGTTTTCTCACTTCTGTTCTGAGGCCTTCTAGATGTTTGTTTCACCAGATTGTTTGTTTTTTCTTGTTTTCTCTGGGCAGTTTTCCTGGTAAGCGGCTATTATCGCCTCGCTTACCTGTTCCACTGCCACCTCAAGGCTCTCTACATCTTTTCCGGATGCTGTTCCTCCCTCCAAGTGCCTTCTGAGGGACTGAATAGCCTTCCCAGTTGGTCTCTCGGGGATTTCTAAACTTTGTCTCCATCAGAGATGAGGTCGTGATATCAAATTTTATGTGCCTGTGGCTCTTGTGACACATGCCAATTTATAACATTATCGCTTATGTTATCGTGTATAAGGTTATATCCAAGACTTCTTTACGCACTGAAGTAACAAAAGAAGGATTCTTGCCTGTGTTGGTTATTAGTAACCCTTCACTTAGAATGAATTGTAACAGAGATTCACCCCTTACGTTGATGTCCGTGCTTCCCCACACCATGTGATGTGCGTTGGCATCACATCCTGTTATCATTGGAAGGTTCCCTGTTATGGTAACTGTAACAAAATCATCGGTGCTAAGCACCGGAATTAATGTACAACTTACCTTATTACTGTGTATTATACACGCCCTTGGTTTACTTGAGAGTGTACAACAACTTACTTTGTAAAGGTTTTAGGCCTGCGGGCTTTCCCTTTACAAGCCAGGGTTCCTGCAGAAGGGCAATATCTATGCCTTCTTCTTCGAATCTTTTACATAAAGTGGCCGAAGCATGATGGAGATTCACCTGCAGGACCTTGATCTCTTTCTCGCTATCCATGTGGTTCCCACGAGCAGCTAGGGAAATGTGAGTCCGCTCGGTCAGAGCCCCGCATGACCGAGTAAGGCGTAGAATACAAGAGGGTGCCGCCTGGTGCCCCCAGGGAAACGTTCGCGACCGCATTTGACCCTGCGGCCATTTAGCCTTCGGCACGTTGTCTTCCAACTTGGGTTGAGTCAAAGGTCAAAGGACGATTTAAGCCCCTCCACCACGACAAAGTCCCACGACCCCTTGGATACCTACATCAAAGGGGTTGTAAAGAAAATTATAATCCGCCATCTTGGGGCGGCGGCCATTTTGAACATATAATATTGAGTATACTATATTGTATTGTCATCAGAGCCACACACAGTTGCCAAATTTCTTGGTGATACAATTAGAAGTGGGTGAAATTCAGTTCCTTAGACCTCATTACGTAGATAGATAGATAAAATAAAAGCATGTTAAAAAGATCTTGTACCATGGGTCTACTTAATTTTCTCCAGCCAGCGGGTCTCTGAGATTTTACGATTAGACATGAATACAAATCTATACATGATAAAGTTTTCATAAGAGAATAAAATCATGATTATCTTTTGAGAATAATATTTGTTTAATAGCGGGTTTATACATGCACGGAGCGAGTAGCGCCAGCAGCAGTTGGCGCGCCTGTAAAAACGCTGTATAAACAGTTACTGACGAGAACTGGTGGACAAGTTTTCACACTGCATGCATTAATACAAGAAAGTTCGGTACTTCTAACTTTTTAGTGCACCATTATTGTTTTATATACTTGATATACTTGATATAGTTGAGATACTGGATAAAATGATTGGCCATAAATTATTGAAGAAAGAGAGGAATGTTGTATAACATCCTTTGATCTTAGCGACAAGGGATGGATAACATTTTTTCTGCTATATAGCATGAAAATCTGCTATATAACATTTTCGCTAATGTTCTATAACATGTTATATAACTTCTGCGATATAGCATGTTTTTTTTACTACTGTAAACACGCCTTAATATTAGGGTGCGTTTGCACGCATCCAGTAATTTAGTCGAGTCGTTTAGTAATTTAGTACTCGATCAATGCGGACAGCGTTTTTTAGTCGAGTGATTTAGTGGAAAGTATAGTAAAATGGCAACTGTCGAGTGCACAGTTTTAGTGGTTTAGTAGCCTTACCCCCTCTTTTGTTCCAGCGTCACTACTGTATTCTTGAAACGTTTGGACATTTCTATTTACTATTTCAGTCCAGTAAAGTGTATTTTGGTGTGTTTTTCATTGTATTGCTTAGAAATATGGCCAGGTGGTCTAAAGAAACGACACTGAAATTTGTGGAGGGGTACATAAAACACGAATGCTTGTGGGATGCCATGAACATTGAGGGATTTGAGCGAAAAGATGTTCTCTACTCGACTAAATTACTGAATGCGTGCAAACAGACCATGTGTGGTAGACATTTAACTAAATTGCTAAATTACTCGACCGCCTCTACTCGACTAAATTACTGGATGCGTGCAAACGCACCCTTAGATATTTATTATGTGTCATTTGTGTGACGAGTACTAATAATATAATCAATCAAGAGTGCTACAAATCATTTACATTGTGAAATGTGTGGTATGGCTTGTGTTTGTTGTTCATGAAATCGTAATTTATGCGATAGAATTCTAACGACCCTGTATGAAAGAAAAATTACAATACAATTATACAGTAATATTTACTACAGTACGTTATTTTTTCAGAAGTATATTAATAGAACAATAAAGTTATTAATATTTTGGGACGGTAATTTACAACTTGAATGAATAATTCTCGTAACCTTCATGAATTCTTCGTTCTAAAAATAACACCTTTGTTATATTTTTTCACTTCATAGTTCATAATTTGAATGAATAATTGCTTATATTGTGGATTACGTGGTTCCTTAAATAAACATGTTTGTGTTGTATTTCTGCGGTTGGGTAATTTCTTTTTATTAATTCTAGGAAACGAATATATTTTTTGAAGAAAATAATCTGATATAAAACCGAGTATAAATCATAGTATAATCACTGTTAGAGCAATTTACGAAATCACGTGCATTAATTTCCTGAAACTCGAAAAAAGTTATTTTTTGGTTTACAGGCGCCGGCGCCGGGTGTAAGCGTAAAAATGGCCTACTATACTCTCCAAGAGGCCCTGACGTAATCGAAAAATTTGAAGAAATTCATGAAGGTTCTAAATTTTATGCATGATATTGGGCAAAGTTTGGATCGATTTACAACATTTTTGCTTTTACTTCTACATCCAGTGAAAGTCTAGTAACGACAAAAAAAAAATGAAAAATTTTATGGTTCAATTAGGCTTAAAATTTATTTATATTCTAGAATTTTTTAGTAAATTAATATTTTATTTTTATAACTTTTATTTAATTAGGAATGTCATGAAACGTCGAGATTTTAAGTTTGAGCGAAAAAAAAATCTGTCTGTCTGTCTGTAACTTTTTTGTGCGTACAATTACTTAAGATATTGACTTGAAATGTGGTACACATTATGTACTTTGTAACTAGATTATATTTTATATTTTCATCTTATTCCGTCGAAGGGTTGGGGGGTAAATTGAGGTAAATGGGGGATAAATAGATAAATCAAGCAGATGAGAGTCCATAAAATTGGTATTTAGTGTATACCAGAGAAGCGAAGGTCTCAAAAACATTTTTGGCATTAGCCATCCCCACCCCATTATTAACCTAAGTAGCACCTTAAGTCAGAATTACGTAATGTAGCTCTCGTTTTGGTCCCGTTTTCCCGTTTAACCTATCCTAATTGACTTAAAATTTACGTAAAATATAAGTAAATGGGGAATGAGACGTCATGAATACCTCTTACTTAAATAAGGCTGCTCAGTTATAATGACCTATTGGTCATAGAACATATTTCCCCGAACAGGTAATTTAAACGTAAAAATTTTGTTTAATTGAGGTCGTTAATAGGTAATATCTACCAAACCAGTTATCCTCTATCAACTGCAGTCTTTCTTTCTCAGAAATAACTAATAAGGTTTTATTTACAGCAATAATTATTTACTTATAAGTCACGAGGCATAAGCAGCAAAGACATAACTAGAAACCTCAGACATTTCTATTATAATGATGGAGTAGGAGTACATCATATAATGTCATATGTAGTTGTGAAATAATGTGACCACTTCCCATTTGTTTTTTTTTTACTGCCAATCAATTTTCATTGTAAATATCTCCATTCTACCTCGGAATATCAAAGGGGCCTCAAGTATTTTACGTTTTTAAAGAAAAATTTTTTTTAGCTTAATATTGTACTTTATATCTGTTAAATAACCTTATATTAATGATGTTTTTCAATTAGTTACTTATGAAAATTTCATTGTAAAATTGCCTCTTATAGCTGGTTGAAAAATATGGCGAACATAGTACCACGCGACTTCGAAGTATTCTTTCCCAATATTTTAGACCTCGTTAACGTTTTTGCTTGAGACGAAGTGTTAAAACTTATATTATTTACTTTAAAGTTAAATGAGACCAATATAGGTTAAAATAATTTTGTGGTCTTCAAAATTGTAAAGTCTTTAAAGTTCCTGCAGAACTAAATTGGTCATATTTCCGAGTCCAGGTTAGAGAAGGCGGTAAATTGAGCATCTCGTGCCGTGACGTCATTTCTGTTTCTAACCTCATACTTTTTTTTTAACTATTTATTTAACGTTGTCTATTTCCACTACCAGGGCCTATCACCGACGCCAGGAGACGAGCTACCCCCGACCTGGAAATTTTGCCGAACGTCTTCCCTTAAGAAGACTAGGGATCTTTTACTTGCGTAACATTTAATAGACAAGAAACCGCCTGCTTTACATCCTCTCCGAAGAATGGTATATCCACTACTTAATCCTGGTCTGAAATTACGTAACTTCCGCGTATACACTGATATACAAGCCGCTAGAAGGTGGGACGAGAACGCTGTATTTCCCAAGATGGGTCACCCATCCAAGTACTAACCGCGCTCGACGTTGCTTCAACGGAATATCGACTGACATTCACATTGATGTCGCCTATACGCTCGCCCAACCTCATACTTCTTAGGCTACAATTTGTTGTTTTGTGGGTTTGTGGTTTATTCGTCTAATTTTCTCTTGTATTTTATCAATAAAAATGTTTGTGTTTTGTTTTGGATGTGAGAAAGTATTCTCCAGCCAGTCAGTGTTAAATCGGCAGAATAGAATTGTGCATAAATAAACAAATCCGACGTAATTATATCAAATATACGGTGCCCAAAAAATACCTGTGCTTAGAGTGCAAATTGTATTTTAACTTTAATAACGACTTGTATTTTTTTTGCATTTGATAGAAAACCACGGATTCGGTGAATTTGGTGGAATTTAAAAATATTACAGGTAAAATAGTTAATCTTTTGGTTAGTTGGTTAGTTTACTTTATTTTTATTTGAATAAATGTATTAACAGAAAACACATCATATGAAACATGTTTTTTAATTCCATATTACTATTTCCCCACCTAGGTATAGGTTTAAACCTCCTAGGTGGGCCGTAAACTATTTTTACCTACGATCACTACTGTAAATAGTAAAAAACACACTACCTGCCATCTATGTAAGTTGAATTTTACATATTGTAAACAAAACGCACTAAACAAATCGCTCCTACTTAATTTTCAAACGCTGTCAAAGCTGACATAATATTTGTTAAATAATATTGTTGACTAGAAAACTATATCCAGATTTTACTAAATAACTAAATAAATATGAACGTAGGTAAAGTATAGTACATAATTCAAGTTGTAAGGCAATTACGCACTCATGGAAATACGCACTCGCCGCTACGCATCGTGCGTAACTTTTCCATTCGTGCGTAATATGCTTCTTACATCACTCATTACGTAATTATATTACAAGCTTTTATTTAACTTGCTTTGTATGTATGTTAGTTTGTTTAGTTCAAATTTTGCAAGTCAATTTTAAAACAGTTATCTCCAACCGATTGAGATGACATTTTGCATACACGTTTAGTTTGGATGACAATGCATGGTTAGCCAAGTGACAGCATTCTAAATCCAATATGGCGGACTCCCAAAGATGGCGGACCGGTTATTTTTATGCACAACCATGATATGGGTATCAAATGAAAGGGTTTGCTGAGAAGAATACGACGCCCCAAGATGGCGGACAAAATTTTTTAGTTTTAACACTATAATTTGATCGTATAGTGTATTCGCTCATACGTTGCATTCTAAGAAATGGTGAAGGATTCGGTTTAAACTATAAGTTTTATATCGGATAGGAACGACGCAATGAATATATAACTAACTAATTAAGGCGTAGCTAAAAATTTAAAAATAAAATTAAATGTAACAAAAAAAAATCGGCAGCTACTGGAAGAACTTGAGTGTTAAATTTATAGTCTGCACAACATTAATATTTTATTCAATGTTTTTATTACAAATATATGCTTCATCGGATCCTAGCCCAGGGCCAGCCAGACAACCACGGTGAACACCGCCGTGGCGAGTGTGAGGCTGGACGGGGTAGGTCCGGTTTGGCTTGGAGAAAAATAAAAAAGTAGCTCCTGTCTTCTGTAGGCAGGCTTAAAAACTAGGTTAAAATTATGTGTCCACATGGACCTAAAATTAATATAAAAATAAACACAATTCTATAAAAACGTTCGTAGGCAAGAGCACTTAATAATTTTGATTATTGATACGGGAAACAACTAAACGAAAAAACCTGTTCGTTGGTAATGGGATGGATGGCAGGGATGGCCATCTTTGGAATAAACCATATAACTCTTGGTGGACAGCTTCCCTGCCAGATGTAGCCAGGGTAGTGTTCATGGTGGATCGTTTAAGTTTGAGTTGGTATATTTTGTTTTATCTTTTGGCCTCGACCAATTTTTCACTAAATCGGTCGGGGAAGTGATAGCTGTCAAATTTTTGGTTCCAATGTTTCTCTGGGAATTTGGTTTTTGAAAAATGTTTAGGTTGGTACCAACGTCTTAAATTGTTTTTAGGTTATGTAGTACTATTTTTAGGTTATGTTGCCGGAAGAATTTCCGGCGGGATGCCGGAAGTAGCGGAAATAGTTTTTAAAATATAATGTCACTGTCACTTTTAAAGTTTTATTGGAAAGAACTCACTGAAAGCGTTCCGGTGGGGTTGCTTACACTTGTAGGGCTTGTAAGCGGTTCAGGATGGCCTCTCACACCATACGTGGGCTTTATAAACGTCGAAAAAACTTGTAATCTCTCGATGCACCTGACACGTCAAAAATACAGTCTGCACGCTTTAACACACTAGCAGGGAACTTATACCACAAATGGACCCGTAGTATTTTTTGGGAATTTTCCTTTAAGTCCATTTAATAAAATTTGACATTTTTCTGAAAAGTGACATTTTTCCGAAAATTTGATATTTTTCTGAAAAGTGATATTTTTCCGAAAATTTGACATTTTTTGAAGTGACATTTCTCCGAAACTGACATTTTTTCGAAAATTTGACATTTTTCTGAAGTGACATTACTCCGAAAATTTGACAATTTTCCAACATTTGACATTTTTCTGAAAGGTGACATTTCTTCGAAAATTTGACGTTTTTTCGAAAATTTGACATTTTCCTGAATTTTTGACATTTTTCTGAAAAGTGACATTTCTCTGAAAATTTGACATTTTTTCGAAAATTTGACATTTTTCTGAAGTGACATTACTTCGAAAATTTGACAATTTTCAAACATTTGACATTTTTCTGAAAGGTGACATTTCTTCGAAAATTTGACGTTTTTTCGAAAATTTGACATTTTTCTGAAAAGTGACATTTTTCTGAAAATTTGACATATTTCTGAAAAGTGACATTTCCCTGAAAATTTAACATTTTTTCGAAAATTTAACATTTTTCTGAAAAGTGACATTTCTCCGAAAATTTGACGCTTTCCTGAAAATTTGACATTTTTTAAAAATCTGACATTTTTCTGAAAAGTGACATTTCTCCGAAAATTTGATATTTCTTGGAAATTAAAAAAAAATAATTTCGTGACTCGTCTTGTAGAAATATTTTTTTGATATCATCAGTTCGCCTGTTATAAGAATTTTATGCTTTTACGACGTCATCAGAACGTAGGTGTATTTTTAATTCACTCGTATTCCATCCATCTACAATATTTCCATCTACGTTTCAAACTTTAATTGGATGTTTCCAATAGTTAAGTCGATATCTGCACCAGTTTCTAAGAATTTTTCTTATTTGTGATGTCATATGACGTAGGTGTATTATTAATTCACTCGTAATCCGTCCGTCTACAATATTTATACCTACGTTTCAAATTTCAGTTCGATATCTTCAACCGTTCCCGAGTTATCAGCCGAAATCACTGAATACCTCTGTCATTATTAGAATATCACCCTGTACATTGCACTGCTTTGAGGACAAAACAAGTGAAATTTTTGTTTTTTAATTTTTTTCAAGGAAACCAAATCGAAAAAGTGCAAGTGTGATATATCGTTGAAATCGGAATTTTTACTGCTTTTCAATGGTTCAATTACAAATTGTAAGTAATCATAAAATAGATAACTTGTTGTGCCAAAACGGCACTAAACGTAATCCGATCTCAACCAAAACCTTTTCAGATCTTCTGGAGCACTAAAGAAACCCTCATGCAAAGTTTCATCCAAATCCGTTTAGTAGCTTCGCCGCTATCGTGCTAACACACACACACACACACACACACACACACACACACACACACACACACACACACACACACACACACACACACACACACACACACACACACACACACACACACACACACACACACACACACACACACACACACACACACACACACACACACACACACACACACACACACACACACACACACACACACACACACACACACACACACACACACACACACACACACACACACACACACACACACACACACACACACACACACACACACACACACACACACACACACACACACACACACACACACACACACACACACACACACACACACACACACACACACACACACACACACACACACACACACACACACACACACACACACACACACACACACACACACACACACACACACACACACACACACACACACACACACACACACACACACACACACACACACACACACACACACACACACACACACACACACACACACACACACACACACACACACACACACACACACACACACACACACACACACACACACACACACACACACACACACACACACACACACACACACACACACACACACACACACACACACACACACACACACACACACACACACACACACACACACACACACACACACACACACACACACACACACACACACACACACACACACACACACACACACACACACACACACACACACACACACACACACACACACACACACACACACACACACACACACACACACACACACACACACACACACACACACACACACACACACACACACACACACACACACACACACACACACACACACACACACACACACACACACACACACACACACACACACACACACACACACACACACACACACACACACACACACACACACACACACACACACACACACACACACACACACACACACACACACACACACACACACACACACACACACACACACACACACACACACACACACACACACACACACACACACACACACACACACACACACACACACACACACACACACACACACACACACACACACACACACACACACACACACACACACACACACACACACACACACACACACACACACACACACACACACACACACACACACACACACACACACACACACACACACACACACACACACACACACACACACACACACACACACACACACACACACACACACACACACACACACACACACACACACACACACACACACACACACACACACACACACACACACACACACACACACACACACACACACACACACACACACACACACACACACACACACACACACACACACACACACACACAGACATTTTTCAAAAACAACAACTTTTTTGGGTTCCTGGGACCTCAAAACGTAAAGATTTGATGTTATGCTTTTATTATTTAGGTGTACTCAAACGAAAAAAATAAAAATAAAAAAATTAATTGTCTTTCGCGCCAATAGAAATAAAAAAACTTACTTAGGTACTTACAACTCTGTCAAAAAAAATTAATGCCTGTATGAACTTCTCGCGCGCGACAATTAATTTCTTTTTAAAAGCTTGTTTTTATAAATTTTTTTTTACATTTAATTTTATTACAACTTCTCTTCAGTGAGTACATTCAGGAACACTGAATACAATCCAAATAAAGTCGTTCAGTTACACTACTAACACTACTGAACTTCACTTTGCTTTTCATTCTGCAAACTAAGCACTGAAATCTAGAGAAAAAAAATAGTTATATTGTACTAAATAATTTTATGCATGCTCTCTAATAGAGATTAACAACTGTTTTACCTAATATAATGTAGTCATTACTTCGAATGCAAACAAGTCGGTAATGGAAAAGTTGAAATACTCTTTAGGGCACCGCATATTCGATATAATTGTCCAATTTGCTTATGCACTTTTCAGTTGTGCCGACTAAAGGTTGACTGGCTGTAGAATACTTTCTCGCATTCATAACAAAACTCCTCCATTTTTATTTTTAAAAACACTAAAACAGAAAACCCAAAGCAATATAAATTGCTGCTAATAATAAGGCTACAAATTAGGACAATATATCACTAATAAAGTACAGTTGACACTGGGAAGGGTACCAACAGAAAACAGTCATTATAGTCCTTTGAAGTAGTTTAGATAATGAAAACGTAATTTTACCTTCCAGGGAAGGGACATAATTCTATTTTTAAGTAAAAATAACTTTTAAGACATTTTATGAAGTAATATTTGCCTTTAGGTTAAACACATATGCTAGGTTAGTGGGGAAGTGAAATTAGGGCAAATTTTACCTAAAATTGGAACTAGTTGTGACCATGAGGTTAAAGTTTTAACCTAAATCTGACTACAAGGACAAGGCAAAACTCAGGTTATACTTAAGTAAAAAATTGGTAAAATTTCCCTGCTTTTATTCAGACAAATGACTCCAAAGTTAATAATTTAGTGTAAAATTACGTAATATTTTCTTACACATGGACCTCAATATGCACTTTAACTTTAGAGTTAAATTTTAAGGAATAATAACGTAAATATTTCTTGTAAATTACACTAAAGTCAGTGTGACTTTATCAGGCATTTCTTAAGAAAATATTACGTAAATATTGCTTACTAAATTACTATTAAGTCCATATGCCTTCAAAGTTGAAAGCAATGGTTGCAATTACGTTATATCAACAATCTTAGGTTATTGCGGCTTTAAACTCGTAAAATAAACTAATTGTGCTGCTTGGGAAGGGAGATGAAAAAAAATTATGATTTAGTGTGTGTACAAGAACCAAAAACCTCAAAATATTGTTTTACTTCATCCATCCGCAAAATATGGTTTTTGATTTTTTTCTCGGCCATTTTCCAAGATTTCGGCTTGAGTACAACTTTCTTTTTTTAATTTATAGGATTTCAATCAGAAAGCTACAAAAACTATGTTTACACATTTCCTTGCTCGTATGAGATTTTTTTTAAAGACCTCAGTTTTACGTATAATGAATGATTTCACTACTATCCCATGGAAATTTAAAATTTGCCGATGTTTTCCTGTTGCTCTACACGATAACGAGCTTTGTTGTTCTTGATTATACATTTTTCAATGCAAAAAACATAAAATAATGGAAATTTTAACTTTTCCACCCTCTTTTGAAGATGGAAAATATAATCGATTTTTTTTATTCTGCTCTTAATATATTTATTTGTTGTTTTTTAATAATCGTTTGTTCAAATATTATTATAAACAATTCCTACCAGATGTAATTTTCATAAATGTTTTTTCAGTTACTCGATTTGGCATTTTAGGGAACAGTAAATAAGCCTTGAAGAGAAAGTAAAACGAATTGCAAAATGAATCATTGACAGGTGTAGCAGCCATAAATCATACTTCATTATATAATTATGTATATGTTTTAATTATATTTGTGTCTAATTAATAAAACATGAATTGTAGAATGTAATTATATAACACATTTATAATAGATTTCAAAAGTTATTTATGATGTTTTTACACTATGTAAAAAGTTATATGTTGTCATGTGCAAGCCGGTTTTAGCTTTTTGATAAATTGCATTTGGATGGTGAAGTACAAATAGAAACTAGATTAAGCGTTATACTCTTCACAATTTTATGACAATAATATTAGTTTTAGACATTTTGAATTTTGTGATATGATGTCAACTTGGCTGGTGAAATACTCGTCAATATAAAATAAAAGTGATATAAAGAAGCTATACATCCAATCCATTTCCATTTCGAACCAGCGACTGTTGGTTCTAACCACTAAACCATCATTTGTTACTTTCATTGGCGTTAATGTCTATAATAAAATGTGTCCAGCTGAAAATCATATTTCGATGGTTGGATATTATATTATTATGAAATGTATATTAATAAAATATGTAAGTAAATAATAATAATAATATAATCAACCCCAAATCCAAAGTCGAGGCTGTCCAGAAGAGGGTTATACATTTGGAGAAACGCAGGCATACATCCATATCCCCCGGAATTGTTAGTGTCGGGACTGGAGCTCGAACCCAGTAAGCGTTAGGCAGTAGGTACAGCCAGCGTATTCGCCACACAATACGCCTTAGCCGACTGAGCTACCGTGCCGGTAGGATAGAAAATAATATTTCAGAAGATTTCTCTTTAATTACAAAACATAAAAATAACCTTATTAAGACACCGAAAAAACCCTTCCGAGATCCCCGGAGGACTGACAAAGACGCATATCGATGTCAACTCAGGGAGAACCTGGAAGGAGTTAGCATAAGGACACCCGGAAGTAGTGGTGAAATAGAGCAATATGTTAAAATATTGCAAACAGCAATGAGACAAGCTTTTGAGACATCCTGCCCCTTGAGGTCCTCGCAACAGTCCAATGAGGCCACCAAGTGGTGGTGTCAGGGGCTGACTGACCTCAAGAAGAAGGCTAGGGCCTCGTTCAACAAAGCAAAATTAACTAGACAGGAATCAGATTTGGAGTCATACAAAACCAACCTGAAAGAGTTTAAGAAACTAGTCAGACAAAGACAAAGAGAAGCGTGGAGAACCTACTGTGAGGAAATCGAAGACTACTCACAGACCGCTAGGCTTTGCAAAATCCTCGCCAAAGATAAAGACCATGACCTTTGCCTACTAAAAAAAGACGATGGCACAAGAACTACCGACCTTCGTGGAAGCCTAGAGTTACTTATAGAAACTCACTTCCCGGAATCTGTGATAACAGAACGGAAGGAATGGCCAAACGAAGTCGACACTCAGCCCTCAGACCTGGATTGGCAAATGGCCAACCAAGTAGTGAGCGAAGATAGGATAAGATGGGCAATACAGAGCTTCTCTCCTTTCAAATCACCAGGCATTGACGGCATCTATCCCGCCCTACTGCAATGGGGACTGGATGAACTATTGCCGCACCTGGTTGGAGTATTTAGGGCGAGCTTGGCGCACCTTCATATTCCAGAGATATGGAGAGAAGTGAAAGTTGTGTTTATTCCAAAGACAGGGCGGATGGATTATACCACCCCCAAAGCATATAGGCCTGTCAGCCTAACCTCGTTTCTCCTCAAGTCGATGGAGAAGCTATGTGAACGATACATGAGGGATGTCGTAGTGAAAGACAACCCTTTGCATCCCAACCAACACGCATACACATTGGGAAGATCCACCGACACCGCCCTCCATGCGGTCGCGAGTCGGATTGAGAAATCCTTGGACAATAAAGAGTCCATCCTAGGTGTATTCATAGACATAGAAGGTGCGTTTGATAAAACCACCTTCCCAAAAATCACGGCAGCCCTAGTGGAGAGAAACGTCCCCACGATTATGGGAAGCTGGATATCCAACATGCTCTCCAAAAGAGCTGTACAAATCAGTGTAGGAGACGCTTCTGTGCGAGGAATGGTCGCGAGAGGCTGCCCGCAGGGAGGTGTAATATCACCACTGCTATGGAACTTAGTTCTCGACAGCCTCTTGCGCCACCTCAACTCAGAGGGTTTCCACACAATCGCCTACGCAGATGATGTAACAATACTGCTCAACGGAAAATTTGAAGGAGTCCTCTGTGAAAGGATGCAGGGGGCTCTAAGAATAATTGAAAAATGGTGCAGAGAACACTCGCTGTCTGTTAATCCCAGGAAGACGGAGATGGTTCTCTTCACAAGAAAAAGGAAACCAGGAGCACTGAAAGCACCAGTTCTCCTGGACACAACACTAAGTTTCGCATCAGAAGTGAAATACCTTGGGGTAACTTTTGACGCCAAACTAACATGGAATCTTCACTTAGACAGAAGACTAAAAAAGGCTTACATTTCTTATGAGCAGTGTCGCAGGACCGTGGGGAAAACCTGGGGAATGAAACCCAAAGTGGTCATGTGGATATACACTGCCATCATAAGACCAATGATAACCTATGGAGCTGTGGTCTGGTGGCCTAAGAGTAAACAGACTACAGCGAGAGCCAAGCTCAGCCAAGTGCAGAGTTGCCTGCCTAAACATAACAGGAGCTATGCGAACAACGCCAACGAGAGCAATGGAGGTAATGTTGTGTTAGCCACCACTGGATTTACATCTAGGAGAAGTGGCCTTAATAACAATGGCACGCCTCAAGTCCGTTGGCCTACAACCAAATGTAGGCTGTGGGGAGACCAGAAGTCGCCTGTGGAACGAGGCTGTCAGGAAGACGCCTCTTCTACAGGCATGCACAGATGGTATCTCTCCCCGATTTGTCTTTGATAGACCCTACACAATACAGACAAACAGTGAAAACGAGACCGCTGGTGAAGGTGTGATTAACATTTTCACAGACGGATCAAGGAAGAAGGAGGGGGCAGGATGTGGAATATATTCCAGAAGCCTGCAAATCCAATATAAATGGATTATGGATGAACGAGTCAGCATAGTACAAACTGAACTGGCGGGCATAACCATAGCCGCAAAAGAGATTGTCCGCAGACAAACTACGGGCAAAACAATCAGGATCTACACAGACTGTAGACAATCACTACTAGCCCTGAGAAGTTACAAAATAACCACAGGAGCAGTATGGGAATGTCATCAAGCACTCGTGGGTGCCTCCAGTACGAACAACATCTCGGTATGCTGGGTGAAAGGACACGCACAGTGCAGTGGCAACAAAAAAGCCGACAAAATGGCCAAGAAGGCAGCAGGCCAACTTATTTTTGGACCAGGCCCGGCCAGTCTGTTACCGATTACGGCGATAATACAATTAATTAAGGAGAACACCCACAACGAATTTAAGAAGCTGTGGGATGAAACAAGCAGCTGTCAGCTTGCTAGGGAACTACTCACGTATCCCAACAAGAAAACAGCAATGGACTACCTGGCAATGACCAGAAGGAATCTACGTTTTATAACAGGAATCCAGACTGGACACATCTATAACAGGAAACATCTATACAATATGAGATTAAGCGAAACACCTCTTTGCAGAGGTTGTGAACAAGAAGATGAGACGGTTCAACACGTACTCTGTGACTGTTCAGCCGTCTCATCAATTAGAGAATCCATCTTGGGAGAGCGTTGGCCTACCTTGGCCAATGTAAGGGAGATGCCCCTAGGCAACATCACCACCTACTTCGAAAGAATAGGTTGGTTGGAGGCCTATGCGAGGGTCTGCCTAGAGGGAGGATGTACAAGAGGTCCAATGGGGCCTAAGTGCTGTGGTTTTTGACCACCCTCCTGCTAATTCCATACTCCATACTCCAACATAAAAATAAAGAAGACAAAATTTTAAAATTTAAATGTTTATTAATTTTTTTATTTACTTATCGATTTTGTTAAAAAACAATATGGTTCTTCCTCTGGCTAACAGTAACTTATTGTTAAAATCTACCTTTTTTTTTTCATAAGTTATCGTGCTTACAAAAAACGTAACAGACGGACGGAGAGACAGGCAGGTAGACATTTTAAAAGTTCACTGACACGATAATATGCAAATTTTTTCACTTTTCAATATACTCTTCGTTTTAGTATTTGTGGAGAGTGTAAAATTCTTGGAGTAATTCATTAAGACATTTAGTATGTTCTAAGAATATGATGACCTCTTAAATAATTGTGTGTGATGAGCTAGAGAATCGAATATTTAAATTGTGGACGGTCCGAAAACGCATTTTAGAATATAGATATGGCGGACTTTTACTAATTAATATATTAAAGTACTGACAAGCAGACTGTAAATATCGCCTATTTTTCATGTTGAGCCAATTATTTAACTTCAGTATGTGGTTAATACGATTATGCTTCCTTATACCAAATTTTTTTTAATACAATTACTATCTACAGCATTTAGACATGGTCCCATATATCGTATCACACTAATTCAACTGTGACAATACTAAAGAATCACAAAGCACAGATTTAGAGTGTTTGTTTAATATAAATCTATTTTGCTAAATCAGTTTTAAATTTGAGTAAGCTTTTCGTAAACATTTATTAATATATGGTGTAAATCTTAATTCTTGGTCCATAAGTCCCAAATTTTTTGCGACATTTTGAAACAAAATAGGCTCATCTTTTACTGTTATGTTATATACTGTTCTTAAAGTCTGAAACGAATTTTGTTCTCACCGCTTTTCTACAAAATACAATCACAGCTGATTTGCTAGAATTAAGTTGAAGACACATCTTATCTGCAAAGTCGAGAAAACAGCTAGGTTATAGCAGAGATTTCCGCTTACTTTCACTTCCATCAAAAGACATACAGTTGCATGTCATCTGCATAATGGTGTTGGTTACATGAGAGAAAATAGGATACAAAATTGGACGAGTAGATTATAAAATGTAGAGGTCTCAAAATAGACCCCTGCGGCACGCCTGTTCCAACGGCTAACATATCGTCTAGATACATTACCAACTGAGATCTACTTTTAAATAATTCTCTAATAATTTAGTCTCACCATCAGTGATTAAATGCAAAATAGTTATCAACATTTTGTGATTGATGGTATCGAACGCTTTGGTGTAATCTAATAGAATTAAAACTGTCTGTTTATTTTTATTACGTGCCTCTATTATATCATCGGTGATGTTCAACAATGCAGTACTGCAGCTGTGGCCTTACTGGCCTTGCCTAAATCCAGATTGATGTGTTGGTAATATCTGATTATCTTTTAGGTGCCCATGTATTTATATTTCCATAATTTTTGCTAGTAATTTTGAAAATGTTGGTAAAATACTAATTGGTCTTAAATTATTTAAACGTATAGGATTTGTAATTTTTGGTATTGCTCGGGCTTGTTTCCATGCAGTGGGGAAGATAGAGTTAATTAAACAATAGTTTAATAAATGTGTAATATGAAAGCAAAAAAGGTAAACAAAGCTATATATTTAAAATATTTATACCATCTAAACCACAAGATTAGCTCTTTATATTTGAAATCGTCTTTAGAACATCAATTTCTCTAACTGTGTGAAAACTAAATGACGAATTAACAGTGTTTTTTATATAATTATTATGAAATAAAATTAGGCGGCGTAATTTGTGGTATTGAATTAACAAAATGATTGTTTATCTTGTTAAAATTGGATGGGTTGCTGGACAAATCAATTCCCGTATTTTTTGGCCGTGAATTCATTTCTTTTAGTATAAACCATTTTTCTTTTTGATTTTTGCTGGCAAGTTTTGCAGCATAATAAGATTTTTTTCTCCTTCCTGCTGGCTGTAGTAACTGCATTTCTAAGTTGTTTATAATTATTCCAATCTGCAATATTTTTCGATTTTTTGTATTTGCGTAACATCCTATCCCTGTCATCAATCATGGCGCTTATAGTATCAATTAGCCAAGGAGCATATGTAATTCTTATTGACTTTACTGGGACATGAATATTTAATAACATAGTGAGAGTGTCATTAAGAAATTTTACTTTATTATTATCATCTATTCGTAAATATTATGCCATTATGCCGTTTTGAAAACTCCGAAAGTTTCCAGGAAGTTTTCCTTCTAACTTTCCATTGGGTATATTGATAGCCTATTTTATGGTGAAATCTGATTCGTGATGATGCCAGCTTTTTTGATACCAAAAAAGTGCATCAAATTATGACTTGACTTTTACAGACTTTTATCAAATATGGAAAGTTTCCTCGACCCATCTCTGATATAGGTTCTAAATGACCCCTTAGGCGTTAAAAAAAAAGTATGTGTTTGTGTGATACATTGGATATGTAATGTCCATGCTCCTCTTTTTGTTTTTGCTTCTAGACTTTTCTTCTCCGGTGACTATTTCCTCCGTTTCCAATTTTACCAACCTATTTGCGATTTCTTCTTGGCCCGCTCCTAGATTGTTCATGATCCTTTCAATTGTTGGTTGCCAATGATGTTCCTATTTTTAGTTTGTTGCTGTTTAGTATCGGTGCAGTCTTTAGTATTGGGTCCCTTCGTTAGACATGTGCCTAATCCCTCATTTGGTACGTTCCTATCCTATTTTGTTGTTTTCCTGTCTACTAATGCTGACGTTTTCTGATGTTCTTTTGGTTTGTTCGTTGTTTATTTTATCGATTCCGGACGTACTATATTTTTTAGCTCTAACAATCATTTCTAGTAGTAGTAGTAGTAGATCTTTTGATGATCCTTTTCTAAGGTCCGTTTCTTGTCCGCTCATTCTTTCTTTGCCTCCTTCTTCCATTTCCTTCGTCCAATGTTGCAATGATATGTGATATGCTCGTGTGCGTATTGTTGTTTCTTCTGAAGATTTGGTTCCATCGTTGACCAACTGAGAGAGTTTCTAGTGTTTTCAAAGAATTTTCTGCATTTTCTCGTCACGGCTTCTCTCCGTCACCCTTTTTCTTTCAATAATTCTTCTTTTAGTCTTTCGTTTATGTTCCGTATCCATCCATCCATATCCATTGTTGTTTTTCTACAGCGTTCATCTTTTTTTTAACTGTTCATATTTCTTCTTGTTAGGCTCATAGGTGACTTTTCCCATTTTAACATTTTTATTGCCGCAATTTTAGTTTTGAAATCATTGATGTTCAGGTTAGTTTTTCTCTCGTTAGTAGTTTCTCTATTTCCTCGTTGGCTCTCTTCTGGAATTCTTCACGCTGTAGTAGGAAGATGGTCCAGGTATTGTTTAGTATTGTTAGCTCCCGTCCTTACATTCCGCAAGAGATCCATTGTGAGTATGTGTGTTTGTCCTTTGAGAAGATATTATTTTCCCGAATTAAATTTGTATCTCGTCTTTCTACTGGTGCAATATACTTATAATGCATTATTGCGGGTTTAATTTAGATTAAATTGTTAATTGTTGACATAATTGTGGCGCAGAATTTGTTTTTTCCTGAACGAAAGGGCCAGTTAAAAAATTTATGGCTTGTCAGTTTATGACCTGGTTGTGGGATGACAAATTTACGATCTAGCCGACTCTTTTAGAAATACGGCATACCGAAAGTCGAACTTAAAGTTAATATAAACATGCTGGAGTTTATTTATCTAAGGCGTATGTTAAGCACTCTTTCTGTTAGAACTTAATATTTTAATATTAAAAGGCAAAAAGTATTACATGCAATGTTACATATATTCGCTTTTAAGTGACGCTATTAAAGGAAATTAGAAACGTATTCTCTGATACTAGTGTTTTCCTTTCTTCCTTATCTGGACTCATTTCTTTTTGTGTTTTGGCAATTTAAGAACGAGTCAGCAAGTTTTTGATATAGAATAATACATATCTATGTACAGCCACATTATACATATCTATGTATAATTTTGTCGTTGCGGTCACTTTACCAAAATTTTCATGGCAATTATGTTGCTGTTATACAGAGTGATCTACCATAACATGCGGAAAATGGCGAACTAGTCTTCTATGTGGGAAAGTTCCTGCAAAATTTTAGAGTGATCCGAAGTAATTTAGTAATTTTTGTTGCATTAAAACTTTCAAAGGTATGCTACTGTTACTTGTCTATGGTCAGTAATAGGCCAATGAACTTACTTGTGAAAGAATATATCGAAGATGTTTAGATTTCCTTAATTGGCATAAAAAGTTAAGCTGGCAGGTGCGGTCAAAGTGCCGCGTTTTTTGCTTTCGGCCGAACAACCAGGACACCGGCAGTACAAACCTTAGAGACACAATTAAAAGATCAAAGAGGGAGACGTGGAGGGAATTATGCGACACTGTCTGCGGAGATGGCTACAAGATAGCGACTCGACAGATCAGAAATCTGACCCCTGGCTTGCCAGCAGAGAAAGTGGCGGAAGTCGTAGCTGCCCTATTCCCAGAAAGGGATATAGTCAGATGGAGGCCGGTAGAAGTGCATGTCGTCCCTCCACTCACGGAGGAGGAGCTGGAGGCAGCATGTACCAGACTTAAAAGTGGAAACGCTTCAGGCTTAGACGAGATTCCGCCTGAAATAGTCAAGCTAGTTGCGGAAAAATACCCGGGAGACATCTTAAGAATAATGAACAGGGCTCTATAGAGTGGAGATTTCCCGAGCAGGTGGAGGAAGGCCAGGGTCATCCTGATCCGGAAAGGAACAAGCCGCCGGAGGAACCGTCATCCCACCGACAGCTATGTTTACTTGACGCGATGGGCAAGCTCCTCGAGTATCTGATACTGGGGAGATTAGAGAAAGAGATAGCCGAGAAAGGCGGCTTATCTGAAAACCAGTTCGGTTTTCGGAAACGACGATCAACGGTAGGAGCCATTAGACTACTAAAGGAGACGGCGCACAGTGGAAAAAAAAAGCCTTTTTTGGACAAAAATCTGCCTACAAGTCAAATCTTAATCAATTTCGATCTACCTTGGCTTAAAATGTAGGTTATTGGCTACACTTTCAGAGTATACTGCCTAAATTGCAAACCCCATCTCCTAACCTCAAAAAATGTATCAAATGTGAGAGTAATCACTTTTTTCTATTTCTACAAGTCAAATCTTGATCAATGTTGACAATCCTGGGGTTCATAATTTAGGCAGTATGCACTGAAAGGGTAGCTAAAACCTGCATTTTAAGCCCAGAATTGTCAAAATTGATCAATATTTGACTTGTAGAAATATAAAAAAGTGATTACTCTCATATTTGATAAATTTTTTGAGGTTAGGAAATCGGGGCTCACAATTTAGGCAGTATGCACTGAAAGGGTAGCTAATAACCTGCCTTTTAAGCCCAGGATTGTCAAAATCGATCAAGATTTGACTTGTAGAAATAGAAAAAAGTGAGTCATATTTGATACATTTTTTGAGGTTAGGAAATCGGGGTTTGCAATTTAGGCAGTATACTCTGAAAGTGTAGCCAATAACCTACATTTTAAGCCAAGGTAGATCAAAATTGATTAAGATTTGACTTGTAGGCAGATTTTTGTCCAAAAAAGGGTTTTTTTTCCACTGTGCGGCGGAGGAAGCTCTAGCCACAAAACAGATATGTGCTGTTGTGACCCTAGATGTCAAAAACGCGTTTAACACGGTGAGATGGAAGATGCTTGGTAACTCCGTACCTTGTCAGGGTGATGATGAGCTACTTCCAAGTTAGGATGATCAGATTCGTCAGAGGGAGAGATAACCTGGAAAAGCATCACATGTGGGGTTCCACAAGGGTCGGTGCTTGATCCGACCTTGTCGAACGTGATGTTTGATGATGTCTTCTGATTGCCTTTGAAGATCATCGAGTATGCCGACGACTTGGCCATAACGGTGACTGGAAGGTGGACTGTCCAAATAATAGAAGCAGTCAACGAGGCCATCAGAAAGATTGAAAGATGACTAGAAAGAATGCAGCTTGAGCTAGCTGCCAGGAAAACGTAGCTCCTGGTTATCACCAGGAAAAGAAATCTTCCACCCATGAAAATTAGGGTGGGCCAGGTGGAGATATCCCCAGGGCACCACCTGAAATACATGGGGGTTTGGCTGGACTTCAAGCTGAACTTCGGTCTCCATGCCACAAAACGGCCGAGAAAGGCAGCCACATCCATTGGGAGGCTTATGACCAATACGCATGGACCGAAAGCGAGCAAGAGGAGACTGCTATGCAGCGTCGTACACTCTATCCTCTTATATGCAGCTCCGGTCTGGGAAAGTGCGATGAAGGTGGATAGGACGAGGGGGAGAATGGCTAGGATCCAGCGAAATGCCGCACTGAAGGCATGCAGTGCATATAAAACGATTTCGTACGAGGTGGCGTTGGTAGTGGCGGGGATCCCCCTCTGGATGTGATGGCCAAAGAACGGCTTTGAAGGAGCCGGGAGGGCAGAAGCCAGGGACAGGCTGTTTGAAAGATGGAAGAGGTGGTGGGACACTGCAGACAAGGGAAGGTGGACGAGACGCCTCATCCCAAATATCAGAGCGTGGATGGAACGGAGGCATGGTGAGGTGGGCTCGCCCAAGCCCTGAGCGGACAGGAGTGCTTCATGGAGTACTTATATATTGACAAGACTGACAGCAGAGAATGTGCATACTGTGGAGAGGTCGATGACGTGGAACACACCGTGTTCGCATGCAACAGATGGAGGGTAGAGAGACGAGACGGTGGGGCGTCAGTATTGTCTCCGGAAAATGTGGTGTAGAGAGGATGCTAGAAACGGAGGAGAACTGGAAAAGGGCGGAGGAAGGAATAACCCGCATTATCAAAAAGAAGGAAGAGGAGGAAAGAGAGATAGGTTTGAACCCATGGAGAAACGCCAATTAACATCGACAAACTCAAAATGACCTGTGGGTCCGATGAAAAGCGAAAGCAGTCCCAGGACAACAGGAAACACTGAAGACGGGGAGGGGTTTTAGCTGGTTGCACTACCCGTCCGCGATAGACTCTAAGCGACCGGTGTCCATGGTGAGTTGCCCTCCCACAGAAAAAAAAGGGTACAAAGTGCCGCCGAAGTTTGGTGTTTTTCTGTTATTGACGGGTTTAAATAAATCTCTTAAATCAACTTGTTGTAGAGTCCACTAGCATAGGTCCAGTGTCTTTTTGACTTATTTCGCTATTTTTGTAGTGTGATTTGATTAAAATCAAAAAGTCAACCCTACCCCCTCCAGCTTTGCTGTCAATAGTGTCAATCCCAGGTCCGATAAAGAAGGAGGAGAAGTGATATGGTTGTACCGCGTTGGTCATATTTTTTTAAATTTCATTTTGTTAACTCATTTCGATGAGGACAACCTACTGATAAATTTTCCGCATTTCATGGTAAATCACATACAACACAATAACTTTTTTTATTTTCATAGTTGTTTTTTTTTGCGGTCTCAGGTCTTAGATATCACGTCAGACAATTTTCGTGATGCATCTTGTTTGTGATAAAGTTGCAGTAAAAAAAGATAATTTTTTTTTTTTAGAAAGGACACTGATTTTTTCTAAAAGATTGCTCGGTAACGGTATTTTATCATTTATGTCCTGTCGTGAAATTTTCAATAATACATACAATCTAAACGAATATTGTCAGAACCAATTGAAAAAATGAATGTGTGAGTGTACGTAATTGCAAGTTCAATAACATCTACAACTTTAAATGGCTAAATGACATCACCGAATCTATTATTATAGTTATCTCCAGTTTAGTAAGCCACGCCTGGAATTATCTCGAACATCCATAAATCTGACTAATCAGAGATCTGTACTAACAGAAATCTTGTTTCTAGACTGACGCTGCTGTAGAGGATAATGGAATTTATTCGTTTTAAATTGCGCATATCTGATATAATGTATTTGTAAGTTACGCAATGAAGAATTTATACGAGGATTTATATTAGAAATAATTAATTAATGAAATGTCATATTTTAACTAAGGTCAATAGTTTTCTAAACCAAAAAATATTACTTAAAAACAAATTAAAAATTCTACTACTGAGTACTTTGGTTAAAAATCTATACGTTTTGTAAACAAGAACAAAGTCAGAATTTTCGGCTGTTTTTCCTTTATAGCAAAACAAGGTATACAGGGTGTGCCAATAAAAACTCCCAGGTGAAATATTTGAGTTCTGTGAAAGCCCATTGCTAGAACACATAAATGGCTGTAGTTTTAAATAGAAATAGTTTTTTAATATGTTGATAGATGGCGCTGCGGTATAAATTATTTTTTGGATGGCAGGAACTTAGAAATGTTATCTATGTTAAAGAGAATTTAATTTCAAGTAGATTTCGTCATACGAAAAAAATTCGATAATCCAACCGTTTTCGAGAAATTTAAGTTTAAAATATTTGATTTTTGAAAAACTGAAATCGCCGTAACTTTCTTACATTAAATTTTATACGATAGTTCGTTTCAAACTTTCGTCACATAAAGATAATGTGAATAATTTGGCAATAAAACTTTTTTTACAACTTACGATTAAACCGGAAATTACATTTATTACAATTTTAAAGCGCCCGCCCCTGTATTTGATTAAACAATATTGAATAAAAATATGTTCCATGCATTTTTTCCAGTGCAACCATAGTAGCAATAAAGGAAATATTAACGTGGGTGAAAAAATACATTATATATTAACTATATTCACCTTGATGAAATAAAACGACTTCACCACCTTAAGATCTAGCTGTAGGGTCATCACGATCACCATTGCCCGCCTTCAGTCACCAGACTCTAGCGTCAATTTGACCCCTTACAACTCTAATGCAAAATCTTTCGCTCTTTCAGAATCCGGGGTTCAAATTAGGGGTTCCTATGTAAAAAACGAAAGTTGACCTTCAAATGACTCTGACAATTACATTCAAGGTCAAATCCAAGATCACCAAGTGGTGCCCCCGATGACCTCAACAACTTTTATGCAGGTCATTTTCTTCATATCTCGCTATTCCGACGAGATACCAGCCTGAAAATTTCGAAAACCATTTGACCTTTAGATGACCTCTGGGGTCAATTTGACCCCTTACAACTCTTATGCAAAATTTTTCGCTCTTTCAGAATCAGTCAAAAATAGAGATTCCTATTGAAAAAATGAAAGGTGACCTCCAATGACCTTGAAAACGTTCTTCAAGGCCAAATCCAAGATCACTGAGTGGTGCAACCCGACGACCCCAACCTCGTATCTCGGTAGCCTAACGAGTTATTAAGACGTATCCATACTTTCGGGATGGACATCTCTATCTAGCGTAAAATATTTTTAGTTAATAATATAGACTTTATTGTTAGATGAAATTTAAAAACGATGATAATAGCCGGGAATCTGGAGTACTAAACTCGATTATAGAGTGTGCACTCGAAGATATAGTTTTGAAAAGATTCGTTCATTTTCTGAAATGACCTTGCCGATCTAAATGTGAAGAGCGCCAGCTTGGCAGTATTGCAAAAAAGCGTAAACAAATTTTTCCCCAAAATTTTTGTATTACTGAAAATTGATTAATTTCACAGGCACACAAAAAGAAAAAAGTCGAAACCCAGAGGGTAGACCGCCCTACCTATGTATTTTGGGACGCTGAAACCGAATATAACAATAAAAGAAGGTTCTAATTATGCAATTTTCCCTTGCACCCCCTTACAACCCTCCTGGGGGATTGAAATTCCATTTGTTCTAAACATTTGAAAAGTATGTTTATTTTTAGTTTTTTTGCTGCGCTGAAACCGAATATAATGATAAAAATGTAAGGGGGTGACTTGGTGGTTAAAATCATTTGTTATCGTCATATTCGGTTTCACCGCACCACCAAAATACTTAAAAATATACATATATTTTCAATTTTCATAAGAAGTGAAATTTTAACCCCCCCCCCCCTTGGGGGTTGTAACGGGGTGCTAGGGGTGGTTTTCATCGTCATATTTGGTTTCAGCGCATCAAAAAACCTAAAAATATACATACTTTTTAAATGTTCAGAACAAGTGGGGCTTGTAGGGAGTGCTAGGGGGTGACTGGGTGGTTCAAATCAGTTTTTATCTTCATAGGTTTCAGCGCACCAAAAAAATTGCTTTCAAATTTTCAATCAAGAGGGTTGTAAGTGGATGCTAGGGGAATATTGGATAATTGAAACCTTTTTTTATTGTCATATTCGGTTTCAGCGTCCCGAAATACATGAGTGTAATGAGGTCTGGGTTTCGACTTTTTTTCTTTTTGTGTGCTTGTGTTTTTCCCACCGCATTTACAGGCTTATTTTGTATCATTTTTTAATTATTTTCAAACCACTGGAAAGCTTATTCTTTCTAGATTCGGATGTTGCCCAATTATTCTCGAAATTGTTGTTAATGAATGCTACAGAAAATATTTAAATAAAGCGTACCAGAATAGTGCAGTGTAAATTTCAACATAGGGGCATTTTAAAAACTATTGCAGATTACTTTGCTTACTTCTATGATATGAAATCTGCAGAAAAGAATTGAACAATTTTTAATGAAAGAAGCATGCTTTATTGTTCTAAAAGATTATCATATTTTTTTTTGTACAGCGCCCGGGCACGTCTCGCGCGTTTTGGTCCACGTTTTAATCCATCAGTACTTGCACTACAATATACTATGATTGTGCGATCCATGATCAGCCGTCAAGAAGTGTGAGATCAAGGATCGATCCCACCGCCGACTGTCGATCTCGGCGGCGAATAGGGCTAGTGCCATCCATGATCGCGGCGAACCGCGACCGCCTAGCAAAGTCACAATGTTTTAACCCTTTTAACTCTCATAACTCCAAATATCCGAACCTGCGGATCCTCTCGTACTGAGTAGGATTACTATCGCAACGATGAGTCATCAGTAGGGTAAAAGTAACCTGTCCCACGTGTGATATGATTGCAAAACATTTACAAAACGTTCTTATTTAGTGGATTGTGTGAGTCGGACGAAAACCCGACTATTGTCTGATGCAACCAGATTAGTTCTCCCCCCCTCGTTTTCGAGGATGCTGAACACCGTGGTAGTGGCAGAATTTCTCGTTGGAGTGACCCACCCCCGCAAACGGCCAAAAAACACCCACAAACGGGGGTTAAACGCGTATTATAATTGTTTGAGGGACTCTTACTTGGTGATTCCGTTTTCGAGGATGCTGAACACCGTGTGGTGATGGTGGAATTCCTCCCCGGGGTGACCCACCCCCGTAAATGGCCAATAACAGCCCTTCAAAGGGGTGAGAGCGTTCTCAGCATACCACCGGGCAAATCTCCCTCCCCCCCCCCCCCGTTTTTGAGGATGTTACACAGGAAAAAAACAAGATGTCACTTCGATCTCGCCAACAAAGTAGTCATCTGCATTTAATATGGAGCTGAAAAAGGATGAATGTATATTTTTTGGGAAAAATAGGTTTATATAATAATTGAAACATCTGATTTATTTAATTATAATATATTATATAAAATGTTTTATTGAAGGGGTATTTTTTGCCATTGAGGGGGTGAATGGTTGTCAAGCACTCAATTCGTGGTCCTCTCCGTGTTCGGCATGCTCGAAAATGGGAGGGAAACCTTTTTTTCCAGTGCTATGATGAGAGCGTTCTCTCTTCGAAGATAGTTATTGGCCGTTGAGGGCGTGGGCGGGTGTCAGGTATGCATCCCAGGGACCTCCCCATAATTGGCATGCTCGAAAACAGGGGATCAATAAGTTAGATTCCGTGAAACATTATCAATATGCTTTTGACTCCGTTTGGGAGTGGTTTTTGGCCGACTGTGGGGGTGTTTGTGGGGGTGGGGCACCCCAACGAGAAATTCTGGCTCCACCACGATGTTCAGCATCTTCGATAACGGAGAGGGGGGAGAACTACTGGTTGCATCAGATAATAGTCGAGTTTTTCGGGTTTATTTACAACTCACACAATCCGCATGCTTATTACTTTCATACATATTATCATTCCCTACATGTTGTAGTGAAAAAAAACAGAAAAATTTAAAGAGCAATTTACTTGCGAACAGAAATTGTTACGTTATAAAGTATAACTTAAAATATTCATGAGATACAAAATACAACGTACAAGTAAATAAACATTTCACTTCTTGTGTATGAAAAATAACAATAGAGAAGTTAGACATTTGCATTATGCATATTTATAAATTATCGCCTAATAATTTACCCTTACAATATCAACCTATACACATTCTAGCCCAGCTTTGCTACAACTGCAGGAATTCCCGTGTATTTTTTAAGCTTACACTTAAAAATCGATCGACCTTCAAAAAGGTGGTGATAAGTGTTTACGTTACCTTCTACTTGTTGCTAAGTAGATATTAAGCTAATAAAGAACAGTGTTTACCCTCCCTGACCTTCGTGAAATCCTCAAGAAACTACAACCACCTTAGTATAAAAGCTACCGTGAATATGACATTCTACTGTATTTTAATTACTTGAAAAAAAATCGATTCTTTGTAGAATTAACTGATGACGAATATATTTTTATAGCTTAAGACCTTACGTTGAGTAATTTATTTTAATCTTGAAAATTTTTCCACATCGAAGTCCTGCTAATTAGCAGTATTAAAGGTGAATAATCCTCGAAAGCCTAACTTAACCTTTGGAATGGCTTAACTGGAAATACCTAAGTCATAGCAGCACTTATATATTCTGTGTTGATTTCAGTATCATTGATATTAAATACTCAGGATTTTATTATCACGAGTGTACTGGGTGGGTGTCATTTGTCACAAACCGTACTTTTACATCAAGCACGTGGAATCGCTTTTTAAATTAACCTTTTACAATGTATTGAACTCGCCATTTCTTTCTGCCCACAATATGACTTGTTTATTATTCATAGTTCTTAAATTTTGTCATATGCAGGGGTTTCAGCCGATAATATTTCGTATGTGTTTGTTTGCCCTAGAAAACAGTGAATGGAATAGAATTACACCGGGTCATCAAAAACGGTTGACATAAGTATTTCCTTTCAAACCCTTGCGTCACATCAAAGTTCCTGCTGCAAAATTTTCCAACTGATGCACCCTCCCAAGATATAGTGCCACAACCGAAATTTATTTTCAGATTAAAATAAAGTAGAGTAAAGTAAAGTTTATTGCAACCCATAAGTATTACAGAATAAACAGAATATGAAGTGAATACAAAAAGAATCTGGAACAAGCTAATCTGCAACCTGTTTGTGTTGTGTTCCAGTGTATATACATATATTAAATATAAAATGTGTGATCAGAAATCAATTGGAGAGGACAAGAAAATCACACAAAAGACTCACCAGCTACAAGTTATTAAACAGAAAGCTAAAAATATTTCTATTTTTTTATATAAATTCAGTAGATTTTCTTTTAAAATGGGGTATTCGCTTAATGTTTCTGATATCTGTAGGTACTAAATTATAAAGTTTGGGCCCGAGATAGATAATAAAATGTTGACAGTGTTTTTTCAAATTTTTTAGTGGTTAAATTTTCAAAACTTACCGCACGTGTGATGTATTGTGGCATTTGTTGAAATTTATTTTTATAATAAAAATAATAATAATAATGTTTATTTGTCCAAGGTATTACAATAATTAACAATTTTGCCATCATTGTTCATTTTCACTAACAAATAAACGAGGACCACAAAGCCTAGGGCTGTCCGTGGTTTACATGGTTTATTTATTGATAAATATAAAATAATAACAATAATGTAAACACATAAACTATACTAATCTATAAAAGTTACCTATTATAAAGAATAATTAATTTATTATTAAGTTAAACTTAGATGATATTACAATAATTTTTTATTTCTATAATAAAACTAAATGGAGCAGATATAATCTCAAAACTAATATAAATATAAGTATGGTAGTATAACTCTAACACTAAAAATATGCACATACATACACATACATACACACATACATACATACATATACATATTCCTCAGATATTTAGAAGTAAAATTTATAATCGAATTTTGTAGCAAATATTCATGATTTTATAATATTAGTTATTTTTCATTGTAATTAAGTTATGGATTTTTGTTCAATTTGAGTTAGAGATAAAAGCTTTGGAATGTTTTTTAAATAAATGATAACTCGCTAGGTTTCTAATTTTGTCGGGAAGTTCATTAAATAATTTGGGACCGAGAAATATAAAACTTCTTTGTCTGTGTTTGCACTTTCGATTTTAGTTGAAGAATTAATTGTAAGTGTGGAAAATTTGGGTAGGGTGTTTGTATAACACGCAAATGGTAAAAATCTAGTTTTATTAAAATTTATTGTTAACAATATATGATCAAACCAATCTTTTATTTTTTGTAAGTCAAATTCTGCCTGCAATTTCAAATTTTCCCACGTCTGGTTACTATATAAAATAGCAGTATCGTCAGCAAAACTTATGACCGTTCCAATGAATTTTGTTGTCAATAAATTGTTCAAATATATTGTGAATAATAGCGGACCTAACACGGTACCTTGTGAGACCCCAAATTCAACATTGCGATATTTACTAGTTGCATTACCTACTTTCACAAATTGCTTTCTGTCTGTCATGTAACTTTTAAGTAACTTTATGCTAGGACCGCGAAAACCAATATCGCTCAATGTTTCCAGTAGCTGTGCATGACTGACAGTATCGAAGGCCTTTGCAAGGTCAAGAAATACGCACATACAAGGAGTTCCTTTATTCAAATATCTATATATCTCCTCAGTTAGGTATTCAATTGCGTTTTGCGTAGATTTGTTCTGCTGGAAACCAAATTGGCGTTCTGATATTAATTTGAATTTTTTTGTGTAACTATTTATTCTATTGTAATATGTTGCAACCCCTTAAAATTTAAGGTTATGTTGGTTACAAAAAAGTAGGCAGACTTCAACAGATCGAATGTCTGAATGTAGTGTATTTGCACCTACTCGAGAAACCTACCAGAAGTTAGTTTTGGTGACATCTGGAATTATCTAGAGAATGGTGACGTCATCACAGAAAAATCGAGATCTGTCATTTTTAGGTATAAAAGACCGACCGCATTCTCAGCGAGTAGTTCAGAAAGTTCAGAAAGTATAGAAAGTGAGGTTAAGACTTCGAAGATAAACAAAGTGATAAACATTGTGATTTTTAGTCAGTAAAGTGTATTTAAATTAATAATAGTATTGTGAAGTATCCAGTAAATATTTAATAAAGTGTGTTAGTGGACATCTCTTGTTATAATTTTTGGAACCCACGGAATTTGCAAGGGGTAGTTTCCTAAGGGTGGAAACACGTGACACTATTTTTGATTAGTTTTTCTAGTATTTTTGCTATGTTTGATATAATTGAAATGGATCTATAATTAGAAATATCCGTTTTATCGCCGCTTTTAAAAATCGGATTGACAACAGCAATTTTTAGTGCCGAAGGGCAAATTCCACAGTAAAAGATTTTATTTATTAAATAAGCAATATGGGGTGCTATATCCTCCGCAATTTCTTCAAGCGTTTCTGCTTTTATCATGTCAACTCCGGGTGATTTGTTATTTTTTAGCTCACATATAACATCCTTCACTTCGATTTTGTTCGTAGGTGCAAGATAAAGGTGCATTTAAATTTATGTTATTTGGATCGCTTTGTAATTTTTTGTACAGATTTTAATAAGCCGGAACTTACCCACTCTGATCTTTTCCTTTGTGTATGTGACATTTTTACTTTATTTGTACTTCTGATTGTTGTATTGGTAATATTTTCTATTAATATATTTGTACCTTCATCTACACTTTCAGCATTGTAAAATCTGGTCCAATTTACGTTTTTAATTTCAGATTTTAATTTATTATAATCTATTACAGAAATATATTGCCTTTCTATTTGCCGTGGAATTATTTTATTATAGTTTAGAGCAACCTTCATCAAAGTTGGAAAATGATCTGTTATTTTATTTTTAAGTACGAAGGATTCTATATTATCATGAATGTTAAATTTGGTTTTTAAAAAGATGTGGTCAATGCAAGATTTACTTTCACCTTCAACTCTTGTGTAGGTGTTCACCATTGACTCAAAGTTATATTCGCTCATAATAGTAAGATATTCTTCAGATATGTCATTATTTATTTTTATATTGATATTAATGTCTCCGGTTATAATATTGTAATCGGAGTCTTCTCTTGCAACTTCATTTAAATATTCTCTGAGTCCAACTAAGAACTCCTTCTCGTTCGTGGAAGGAGGTCGGTACACAGCAGTTATGACAAAAGATTTTCCCTGATATAAAAATTTTATTTGAATTGCTTTATTAAGATGTATGTGCACAATTTTTACAGAATAATTGATTGTATTTTTAATAAACAGAGCAATATGTGTATGTATAAATATAATTGAGGATTGTATATATAATAATCTAATATTGAAAATGTTATTTTCTAAATATAATTGATTTGTAGGATATCGCTTATTTTTTTTTTAACATAACATTTATTATCGTGTTTTGTGTGACATTTAACAGAATTAGCGAAGACTCATACAAACCTCTAAGGCTTTATAAACTATTTTTAGTGTTTGGGTATTAAGGTATTCTCTAAGTTTATAAAAAGATAGACACATTTCCTAATACGACTGTTTAAATATTCGATATGAGATTTCCATTTCAAATATATATCAAGAATGATACCTAAATACTTAATATCTTCCACCATAGCTATTTTTTTGTACAATGACAATGGATTAATTCATTTCCTAAACATTCTGGATTATGTATTATAATATTATTAGTATCCCTCTGGGTAGCACATGAAACAGAGAAAGTCATGAATTTAGTTTTTTTGTGATTCAGAGACTATTATCTAACCAACAGTTTACGATACTTAGTCCAACGGAAGCAGTTTTGTAAACTTTTTCCCATGTATTACTTCTAAATACAAGTAGAGTGCCATCAGCATACGATATTATACTGGCATTGTTATTTATTCTAGTAATTTGATCAATGTAGATTATAAAAAGTATTGGACCAAGTACCGTACTCTGTGGAACATCCGTTTTTACTATAAGAGGATTACTCAGGGTTTCGTTAATTTTTACAAATTGTGTTCTATTTTCAAGATAACTTTTTAAAATGTTTAAAACATTAACCCTCATACCCATGGACTCTGCTCTGTTTAATAATATGTTGTGTGGAACAGTATCAAAAGCCTTAGCCAAATCAAGAAATATAGCCCAACATTTTTCACTGTTGTTTAGTGAATCATTAATTAGATTTATTAACTCAAAATTAGCCTCCTCTGTGCTTTTATTGTTTCTAAATCCAAATTTATTTGAGGACAGCATATTAAATTTATTTCGAAAATCTGTCTTTCTTTTAAACATTTTTCAAAAATTTTGGCTATATTTGAGATGAGAGAAATAGGCCTGCAGTTTGCAATTTCTAGGCGACTTTCACATTTGTGAATCGGAATAACAACACTTTCCTTAAAGGCTTTCGGAACAATTCCTGTATTAAATAGGCTTTTAATTATATATGTACCAATGGTTTTATTATACATAAATGAATATGTTTAATTATTTTAGTTGTAATACCGTCATTACCTGAGGAACAGTTCTTTTTAAAATTATTTCATTTTCATCTACTTTTCTCAAATACATTGATACATTATTTTGGTTCTCATTTATACAAAAAGGTCACTCATTTTCCTGTCACCTCAGAATTTTGGCATTCTGGATTGTTTGGAAGGGGGTAAGCTTGCGCGACGTACCTGAGGAGGAGGCCCAGCGGGGTGCCACTTATACTGGGCATACGACGCCAGAAGTCTCCAGAATGGGATCCGCTTTTCGTTGAGAGGGCTGGTCGGTGATTCAACACATGCTCGGCAATCTCGTCTTCCAGATTACATCATCTACACTTAGGGTTATCCATATCTCCCAGTGTTTGAAGGTATTTGTTTACTCTGCAGCGTCCTGTTGGTAATCCAACATAAATACGTAGATTATTCCTAGATATTTGGAGACAGTGTTTGCCTAGCTTACGAGTGGGTGTGACCAAAGCCGTTCTGCGGTGTCTGCAGCTGCTTTTTTCGTAAGGAGAAAAACCTTCACTGTTGTCCCGGCGTGCAGGGATATATGGGATATGGCCGCACTAAAAAAACCCTTCTTCATACTCCGGAACTGTACTGAAACATTTCTTCGGAGGTGTTATCTGGTTTATGGGTTGGGTGTCATTTCTTCTTCGTCATTCTTCTTTATATATTGCAGCACATGGTGCTGATCGCCAGTGATCTTCATTGGAGAGCATGGTGTTCATGAAATTCTGTTAAGTTCAACTGTATTTAAAAAGAAGTTCTTTAGGTTTCAAAATGTATATTTATTAACGTAATTATGATAAGTAATATTGTTTTTTTAAAACAAAACATACATGACTATAACAAATTACAATCTTCAACACTTCCACCTAATTTGTTCATAGTCCTGTACACCAACTTCTAAATTTTGTAAAATTCTCTGATTCTAAAGGTTTAGTGAGAACATCTAGTCTATGTAATGAAGGGAGAAATAGTGTAAATATTTCGTGCAAAGATAAGATTATCTCCCCGTTTTTAGGGTCGCTGATCACGGGAAAAATATTCATTTTTATCTCCAACCCCTCCTCATCCTTCAAACGGGCAGAAACCACCCCTCACTCACCAGAAAGCATGCTATCCAGGATTTACAGGTTTTTCGACACATGATCGTTAATGAGCAAGATGCATGAATTTTAAAAATGCATTAATTTATTATTTTTTCATTATACATATTATATAAGCCGAGTATATAATAAAAGGAAACTATAAAAAAAGTTATTTTGTAAAAAAAAATCATTTTAAAATTCAAATTTTATCGGAACAAAACCACGTGACTATAAACGGTACTGATGTCATCTGGCATAACGTTTTAGTTTCATCCATAGACCGCAGATTTCTAAATTCACCGGTGGAGCGCATCAGTAAGAAATAACATTATATGATTGGCTAATTTGAAAAACACAACCAATCAGCTTCGTATTTTATCCACCCAGCGGTAAATTTAGAAAAGTACGGAGACAAGTGACAAGTTTGATAGTTTTGACAGTTTACATCTGCTAGTGCTGAAATATTAAATTGTGTGTTAATTAAATGTTAAATTTTAGTCTGCTGACCTTTAAATATCGATTTGTTTATTTTTGTAAAAATTATTAGTGTATTAATTTATCTAAGTGGTAAAAATGACGAACAGCGACTTTGTGCAAGCTCAAAGTGACAATTTGCCGAAAATCGACGTGTTTATGATGAGCAATTTTTTGGTAATAATACCGATTATATCAGTGCAGAAATTGGAGGTGGAAAAGCGACAAGGATGCATCATTCATTGTTCGTAACAATAAATTTGTTTACGCTCACTTTTATCCTTTTACTGCAGTTAGATTTAGATACCTAACCTCAGAATATGTAAACATAATGCATTATTTTAATATTTTTATCAACATTAACTATTGTTTTTCGTCTCAGATTATATAACTTTTTTATATTAAATAGTTTGCCACCACTAAGTACATAGATTAAATATCTGTTGAAAATAATACTAATAAACATTGCCAATGCTAAATGCCGGATGACGTCACACGCAAATGGCGGGAAACTTGCTTCGTTTGAACGTGTCTAAATTCTCAGCGAAACTAAATTATTTTTTTATCCTTTAATTCCGATAAAAAAAAATAAAAAATACATAGAAAATAACGCTTTTTAGTGATCTATTATTCGGTGATGTCAAAAAAATTTATGCATTTTGCTCATTCTGTGCACATCTGCACATCCCTTCATTTTTCACGGAAGAGAAGGTAATAGCGACCTTGGTTGCTTCAATCCTTCCAAGGGGTGTAGTTAATTACATTCAATCGTCAATACGCCCTCCCCCGTTTTCGCAGGCTCTGATCACGCTAAAAATATTCACTTTCATCTCGGACTCTCCTCAACCCCTATAATGATAAAGTACAGAAGCGAGAGCAGATGACGATGACGATAATGATGATCTTTATTTTAATTCAATCCCTGAAATTGGTTCAAGCGATTCCGATTCAGATTCGCTCACTGAAACGGTGGATGAAGAAGACGAAGAGATCGCGTGCGATGTGCATTTTGAGGAATATGAGGATTATTATGCTATTTGTAAACGGCCTAGGTTTTTTTAAATTAAATGTAAGCATATAATTTATTTTGTGATAAAAGTATTTTCATGTAATTCTTTGAATAAATAACATTGCCATTGACGACAAAATTTATCATTCATTACTCCCCGATGAAGAAATCATTATACCCTTCTCAGCAACCTACACAATCATCGCCCCAGCGATAACTGGTGGACGAGGGTAAGTTTCCGTTCATTGTAGGAGATGGAGGTGAATATTTTTATCGTGATCAGCGCCTGCGAAAAGGGGGGAATGTAATTAATGAATTTTACACCCCTTGGAAGGTTGAAGTAACCCCCGAGGTTGCTACCATTTTTTCTTCCGTGAAAAATGAAGGGATGTGCACAGGAATAACGATTATGTGCCGAAAAACCTGCAAAATCCTGGATAGCATACTTTCTGGTGACTCAAAGGTGTCTTGTGCTAGTTTGAGGGATGAGTAGGGGTTGGAGATAAAAATTAATATTTTTTCCGTCATCAGCGACCCCGAAAACGGGGGGATACGCTTTGAACTGAATCATTCAAGAAAATGATTTTCCACCTCTCGGGAGGGTTTAATCAACCCCCTAGGTCTACTGTCTGGTTTCCACTTACTCTATCACCCCCTTCCATGTTATATCAAGTATAACCCGTCGATAAATCATTCCCCAGACCCTTTTATATATGAAAACATGAAAGGGGTGGTTTTTGGCCGTTTCAAAAACTTCTCCCACCACTTGCATCGTGTTCAGCACCATTGAAAATGGGGGAGGGGAGGCAATCTCGTCTTTTCACTAAATATTTACAAAAAAGTCGTCTTATAATGCTTCATTACATAGACTAATCTGCAATTTGATCTTCGCCATAGATATTCTATATCCACCAGCCATTCTTGATATTTCTGTCTTATATAATTATATTTAACATCGATGTGTTTCATGTACCTGAAGTTTCGAACGTTCACTTGAACGAATTTTAGATGAAAAAGAAAAGTTAATAAAAACTACACATAAATTTAGGCGTAAACACTTCATTGCCACATTTGCTGACAATAATATCCACAACACTTAAGTTTTTACACCCAAATCGAAGTGTGGTTTTTATTATTTTTTCTTTTTCATATGAAATTCGTTCAAGTGAACGTTCGAAACTTCAGGTACATTGTGTTTCGTCCTTTTATGAAATTCTGGATTTTTTATTAGGCGTATTGCACTTTGATTATCTATAAATAAAGTTGGTATTTCTACTCTAATGTTAGGTGACAGTTCTGTTAATAACCACAATATCCACACTAATTCTGTAACTGCCATGCTAGCAGCAACATATTCCGCTTCAGTTGTTGATAGACTTACTGATTTTTGTTTTCTGGAACTCCACGTAATTGTATCTGATCCAAACTTAAAAACGTATCCTGTGTAAGACTTTCTGTCATTGTAATCACTTGTAAAATCTGCATCACTGAAACCTTGTAAGTGATAACATTTTCCTTGAAACACAAGTCCCTAGTTTACAGTTCCTTTTAAATAGGATTTGTATTATTTAATTAATAATAATAATAATAATAATAATAATAATAAATTGCCTTTATTTCAGTATTATACATTAATACAATACCTAGGGCGAAGTCTAGCCGAAGCTACTCTACTTAATTTAATTTTAATTGGACCTGATTACTTAATATTGAAACTGAAGTCGGTGTAAAGTAACGCAACTAAATGTATTTTTAACCGTCTTCAGTAGCAGTTTGACAAACAGCGAAATTCTATTTCATAATTTTCAGTGATCTTTTTTTTTTGAAGATGATTTATTTATTAAAAAAAATTATTGTAGCTAATCATGATTTTATATAAGTTAGTGAAGTTTGATTCACGACTCATCAATCACCTTGTATACTTTAATCTCTTACGTCTTGAATGCAACTTTACCACAAGTTCTCAGAAATCATGTAACATTGATTAACGATAATCTTTAAAAATACGATTGAAATAACATAATTAATACGTTTATTTACATTTCTACTTATTTTTAAAACATTTATTTTTATAACCGATATGATGGAAATGCTTCATGTGTTATGTTGCAAATAAAGTAAAGATTAATTTTCTGCTGAATTAAATTAATAGTAGCAGCTTAATCACGATGCGTGTAATTCTACACTACATCCAGTCCATTTACGTTAGCCAAGTGTAAAGGAGTAAGCTTTTATCGACAGGCAGATTGCAGGTAATGGCATTTATCTAGTTAGTCTAATTAATGTTTTACACGTACCACTTTACACCTGACTATTTGTCATGTTGGACACTGAGTAGACTTAACAGCTATTTAACACCTTACTTAGCGATGCAGTTGCACATTTATAACTTCATCCGAGTTCTAGATCGATTTTAGACGTTAATTATTGAACAGAAAGTTGAGTAATAATCGTAATGACATATTTCAAGTTATTGTACGTATACTCTAGGAAAATTAGAAAAAAATAAAGCTAACCTACGGTATTCCAAAAGGCTAAATTTTTGTATGGACCTACCACTATTTCTTCATTTTAAACAATGTCTTCATAAAGAGTCTCCTTCGATCTCAAACTATCAAAAGAAATAAAAACGCAAATATCTCATCAACTGTTAGTTCTACTATTCTAGTTATTATGAAGTTTGTATCTTAGAAAATTGATTACAAATATTTTTATTTCGTTAGAGTAAGCGTTTTCTTAAATTACATTCAACAAGCCCTTCACTATTGGAAATAGAAAGAAATGGATGACAGGTGCTCCTGATGCTTTACGCAAAGGCCTGGCCTGGTATACTGACGGGTCCAGGATGGAATCAGGAGCTGAAACAGGAATATATGTTGAAAGGCCAAGAGGAGCGAGTATAAGCCTCTCTCTTGGACAGCACTCCACTGGATTCCAGACAGAAATTCTGGCTATACTCAAGTGTGTACGCGAGAATGTCAAACGACGATATGTGAACCAGCAGATCTCAATTGCATCAGACTCAGGCGGCACTTAAGGCACTAGCCTCTAACAAGGTCTTCCAGACTGGTTTGAAACTGGCACGAAGAACTCAAAATTCTGGGTGAGCGGAACAGAGTAAGACTACTCGGGATGTCGGGACATACCAGTATAGAGGGCAACGAAGAAGCTGACGAACTTGCTAGACAAGGAGCAGCTGATATATTCTATGGCCCAGAACCCGAAAACACTTATTAATGAGAACCATAACAGGTCTTCTGACGGGATATTTTCCTGTTAAGAAGTACCTGCATTTAATCGGAAAGTTTGCTGGCGACTTTATCTGCAGACTGTGCGGTAAGGTACCAGAAACTGTAGAACATATTATATGATTGCGAGGCGTTGGACCACAGAAGATATAATATCTACGGGCAAACACAAACAGACCCGGAAACCATCAAAACTCGCTCATTTTCAGACCTGTATCACCTTGTCAGTGATACAGGAATATTAAAATGGACAGTGTAAACTAAGACAGGGAGAGCATAATAAGCCCAGGAGGCTGCAGTGCCCTCGGAGTATTCTTTACAGACGAGCCCTAGTTAGAGGCTGACACTCAGACCCATTCCAGTGGGATGGGCAGCCCGTGTGGGTTTCCCCTCCTTGAAAAAAAGCGGTTTTTTTACTACGGTTTTCAAAGTTTCAACCTTCACACCTGCATACTTCTTTTTACGCTTTTTTTTAAACATGGTATCCCCAGTAGGCCTAATTCACGATGTTTTTTCAATCAGAAATCAAAAAATTAAGTTTCATCTTTTTCAATATTCTCGGTTCGTTTAATGCCCATCATGCGTCAATCTCTTCAGTTTGCAAGACTTTCGTTATAAAATTAGCAAGATCTATGTCTTCATTGATTTTTTTTGATCTATTTATTTAACGTCGGCCTATTTCCGCTACCAGGGCCTATCACCGACGCCAGGAGACGAGCTACCTCCAACCTGGAAATTTTGCCGAACCTCTTCCCTTAAGAAGAGTAGGGATCTTTTACTTGCCTAACATTTAATAGACAAGGGACCGCCTGCTTTACATCCCCTCCGAAGGATGGTATATCCATTACGTAATCCTCGTCTGAAATTACATAGCTTCCGCGTATACACTGATATATAAGCCGCTAGAAGGTGGGACGAGATCACTGTGTTTCCCTAGACGGGTCACCCATCTAAGTACTAACCGCGCTGCACGTTGCTTCACTTGAAGTATCGAGATACTTACACAGTGAGGACTCATCTACGCTCGCCCCGTCTTCATAGATGAAAAATAAAATATGATTGATTGGTGCTAAGAAACTAGAGTTTACACAAGTCAAGGAAATAGGTTTTGTAGTTCATATTACTTAATATGAGATACACAACATGATAAAGTACCAAATTTACCATACCTGTGAAATCATCATTATAAAAATCTTCCATAGAGTAAAAACATTTAGATAGAATATTTTTTGGGGCATTTTTGAACCTTTTCGGGCAACAGTTTCACGGGGGATGTTAGCAGGTTGTATAACTTAGGACCAAAGTATGATATTCCCGATCTAGAGTTATGGATTCTGTGGAAGTCTCTATAGATATTTTTTTTAACTATTTATTTAACGTCGGCCTATTTCCGCTACCAGGGCCTATCACCGACGCCAGGAGACGAGCTACCCGCAACCTGGAAATTTTGCCGAACCTTTTCCCTTAAGAAGAGTAGGGATCTTTTACTTGCCTAACATTTAATAGACAAGGGACCGCCTACTTTACATCCCCTCCGAAGGATGGTATATCCACTACGTAATCCTCGTCTGAAATTACGTAGCTTCCGCGTATACACTGATATACAAGCCGCTAGAAGGTGGGGCGAGAACGCTGTATTTCCCAAGATGGGTTATCCATCCAAATACTAACCGCGCTCGACGTTGCTTCAACGGAATATCGACTGATATTCACATTGAAGTCGCCTCGACGCTCGCCCCTCTATAGATATTTGTTTTGTCTTATGTCATAAGAGTGAATTTCTTAATAGGTAACAGTTTGGTAGATTACACAGCCCCACAAAAAAAAAGTCGTGATCTGGATGTCCGACCATGGTATTCCTATGTATTTTTCGACGCTGAATCCGAATCCGAGGTCAAAAAAAAATGCACAGAGCCAAAAAGTCCCTTAAATATGGGAAGTTATGAATATCAGTATCATTACGTATCATTACGCTCCCATTTATTATTACCAAGGGCGTAACAGTCCTCTCCCCTCCACCGAAGGGGTTGGTACGCCTTCCACACCCCTTCTATACCCTTCCGGATATAGATCTGCGTCATGAAAGCTTCTAGTTTACAAGCTCTTGAAAATGCAAGGGAGACATAGTGAAGGGTGAACACAGCCAAGGAAGCAACCCCCTAGAGGGGTGAAAACTACCCTCTGCTGTACGAGGATGGAAGAAGATGTGGGAAAGCAAATTTTTCTTGTTTTTACTGTAGAATGGTCGCAGTGCATTGTGCAGAACAGCCTTCAACTCTCAACTCAACTACTTTGCCTGTACCCGTCTAAAGGGTAGAAATCACTTCCAGATTCACAAGAAGTATTCGAACAACTTTTAAGACTGGAAAGATGCACTCTGGAGTTTTTCAATCTCAGAGAAATCTACCAACAGTATCGAGTTTGCACAGCAAGACCAAGCCTTAAAGCAGGTAAAGAACATCTCTCGATGAGTGGGAAACAGGAAGGCGCAGAAGGATGTGGGAGGATTAATTTTTTTCAGTGCGGAATTTATCGAGCTCTCATACACCTTTTCCAACCCTCGAACATTTGCTCCGCCTTGTCTGGCTTAACTTTTTACCCGACCTCTACGTTCTATACTTTAATTGAACACACACTCCTTCAAAATTTTCCTCACTGCCTTCTTGTCTTCGCCGCATACTCTTGCATTCGCCAACCCCTTAGACGGGTACGGGCAAAGCAGTTGAAGGCTGTTCTGCACAGTGCACTGCAACCATTGCGCAGTAAAAGCAAGGAAAATTTGCTCTCCCACATCTTCCTCCACTCCCCGTTCAGCGGAGGATAGTTTTCACCCCTCTAGGGGTTGGTTCTTTAGCTGTGTTCACCCTCCATCATGTCCCCCTTGCATTCTCAAGGGCTTGTAAGCTAGAAGCTTTCATGACGCCGATCTATATCTGAAAGGGGTGTAGAAAGCGTACCAACTCCTTCTCATTTATTATTGCCCTTGGCAATAATAAATGAGAACGCGAAGGGGTTGCAAAGTGCCCATTCATACTCCTTTCCGTAATGATAGTGATATTCAAAACTTTACCCCCATTTAAGGAGTATTTTTGGCTCTGCACACACATTTAAGGAGTATAAGAATTTTTTGATCTCGAATTCGGATTCAGTGTCGAAAAATATATAGGAATACCTCTGTCATCCAGATCACGACCTTTTTTTTTGTGGGGCTGTGTTATCTTTAACGAACATGAGGTACTGCAAGTTATATAGTGATGGTACTTAAGAATTAAGTTCAACATAAGCTTGTGTACAATCTTCCCTATACTCCAGCTTATTTATAATTCGTACTGCCTTCCTTTGTAATCCAAAAACGCTTTTCATATTTGTTGCATGGTCCCAAAGCATGAATAGCAAGCATATGATATTGTTGACTGAATAAGTGCATGATAAGTTAATAGAAATACTTACCTGGACACTATTAGGGACATATTTCTAATTGCAGAAATGCTAGAAGTTAACTTACATAATCAATGTGGAATGTTCCATGACAGCTTAGATTCTATGTGTGCTCCAAGAAATTTTACTGGCTCTGGATTATTTATTATTTAGATCCATATTACGTAAACTGAAAAGCATGGTTTCCGTTTTAGTAGCATTTATGCTTAGTTGATTTGCGACGAACCAGGCAGGAACCCTCGACTGTATTTCCTCCATGACTAATTGGAGTACATTACAATTTTCGTTTCTGTTTACAGCAGTTGGCGAGATTGCTTTCTTTTATTGTATCGAGTGCGGGCTGCCTTGGGACAAAACTCACCTTAGCTATTACAGCACACTGCTGAAAAATGCAAGTTTTTTTGCAGCCACAGCTTGAATCACATCCTTTGGAGTAATTATGAAGAATTATGCAGCAGAATGTCTGGAGCAGGTGGTAGTAAAGTTGGAGTCGACTCCAAAAAGTAATTACTCATTATCCATCCTCAATGTTCAAAATTGAGGTTGTTACCTAGCCATTTTTGCATTTGGTAGTACACCCGATACAAATCTTGTTGGGCGGCACTAGATTTTGGTGAAAGGGTAGATAATTCTACCGCCTTATTAAGCGGTGTTGATTTAGCAAAACAATCTGAATGTGTCTGTTGATACCTCATTATCGCCATACATCAAACAGGGTTGTGAATTTGTCCACTTTTTTTGATTTTGTTTCAGGACGTGGACAATATTGGACAAAATCAACTTTTATTTATAAAAAACCGCTGCCCAAGGAATCACTACTTCCACATCCAAATTTTTTATCCAAGTCACTCACAACGAAAAAAAAATTTGTATGTGGAAATAATTGTTTATGGAACTTTAATAATATAATATTTGAAATCCTCTACCCCAAAAACCCATAAAACGATACCCCACATCGGTAGCGGGGTGGGGGTGGTAATGGGGGTGGATGAAGTAGAAAAATATTTTGAGCTTTCTGGTTCTTGTACACACACTAAATCACAATTTTTTTTCATCCCCTTTAATAATGGTAATGGGTGGTGGCTAATGCCAAAACTTTTTTTGGGACCTTAGCTTCTCTTGTATATACTAAATACCAATTTTATGGACTCTTACCTGCTTGATTTACCTATTTTCCCCAAATTTACCACAATTTACCCCCCAACCCTTCGACGGAAAAAGATGAAAATATAATCTAGTTCTAGATCTCGTTAAAGTACATATGTGTACCAAATTTCAAGTTAATATCTCAAACGGTTCCAGAGTAAACGTGCGCACAAAAAAAGTTACAGACAGGCCGACAGACAGAAAATTTTTTTCGTTCAAACTTAAAATCTCGACGTTTCGTGACATTCTAAGCCTATTTGAACAATAAAAATTTTTAAAAATTTTTTTGTAGTTACTATACTTCCACTGGATGTGGAAGTAATTAAGTTCCCAATAAAAAGTTGTGTCAATTTGCTCTGTATTTATTCACACGCTTTTTTGCGATTTACAAAAAAAAAATGACACGATAAAAGTTAATTTTAACCTCAGATTCGGACAAGGGCGTAAATAGATTTTTTTGTATAAAAATTAAAAAAAATAACAGTGATGTCCACAAAATGTGTCAATCCTGGCGATGGTTTATGATAAACCAATTAACTTTAAAACCAATATGCAAAATATTTGACCTGAGTACCTTATCAATTGGGTCGGGGCAGAATTACAATTTATTCTTTTCTATTTAACTTGAGAAAGCACGCTACAAACCAAAATAAAGCATAAGCGTAATACAATTTTATATCTGCAGATAAGCCACTCTAACTCCCGCCTGACTTTTTATGTTCTAACCCTTCTCGGGGGTAATTACCACCTATACCCCTCGCTCCCCTTATTTACGCACTTGGATTCGGTTGATGGTCTAATTTCCGATATAATATACTTTTTTTTGTGGGGCCCAAAAATATAAATACACCACATTTCAAAAATAAAACAAATACTTTTTCAAATATTACATTTTTCGATTTAAGGGTGATTCCCATCCCTTGGGGCTAAATGCAAACATTGGAACCTTATGGAAACTGAAAACGACACCTTTTGCTACAACAATCACCCATAAAAAATATCATTACATAGGACATTTTTAAGTTTTGAATCGTTTTTACTCGCTTTTTTACTTCTAGTACTGTACTAATAAATACAACTTTAAAAAGAAAAATCAGACTGGGTCATTTGACGGTCATATCGCCTGGACTAAGAAATAATTGTTGAAAAAAATTTGGGAAAATATTTTTGACAAACTTAAAATAGAAAGCTTTTATAACATCAGATCCAACAAATACATGTTAATAATAGTATATTGTGTCACAAGGGCAGAAAATGAGCTTAGTAGCCCGCGGATATTAGCTGATAGCTAAGGGTTGCTAATGCGTTTCCTGCATGTGTGACACACAACTGTTTTTGCCTAGCATTAAACAAAAATGGAAAAAAAGAAAAATATGACAAATATCTTTAATTTTATAAATACAAAAACAATTTAATAAGATACTTAAGTGGTAATAATTGCGAATTTATTATAGTAATTAATGTTTTGTCGTTTGTTTTGATTCCAAACTTTGGCTTAAACTAACGTTTAATAAAAAATTATGTGAAACGTCAAATGACAATCAAGGGTGTCTAGATTGTGAAAAACTACAAATCCGTGTTGTTATGAGTTTAGCTGCCCAAGGGACGATAAACATTACTTTCGGTCATAGTTTTAATACGATTCATTTTCACATTTGCTAGGCGAAAATGTTATTAGTTCCACTTTCGTTAATTTTTACGGCCAGTTTACCAACTATACCTGACAACACCTACCAATATTTCTCACCAATCGCTAGGCTGATACTATTATTAAAACTTGTATAATTAATACAGCCATCAGCCTTGGAATTATACTTGCTAATTTTATAATGAATAACCAGAATAACGCCCTTATCTTCATTGTATTTTTAATTGCATGAATGTACGATTTATTTAAAACCTGCAAAGTTTATCATACCGCTGACGTTGAGTTCTCAGAAAAAAACTAAAATTTAAATTATAATTCACTTTAAAGTTGGTATAAAAATTGCTTTTGAGTGTTAATGTTAATTATTTAGAATACTCATACCATTAATGTTTAAAAGTAACTTTAGCTTCTTAGGGATTAAATTAATAAGTAAAAATAAATTGATATTGTAGAGACAGGCCAGTCGGCAAAAATTTCTACTAGAAAAAAAATCGAAAAAAGCTGGAAACTATTTTAATCGCTTAATTTGGACATAAATATAATATAACAAGTTGCTTACAATGAGATCAAAGGTTACAACACTCTTCACGTGCATTTTTTTCATAAAATGTTTCACAACCTTTTTATTTACTGATCAATTTTCTTTAAAATCAATTTTGTTCTTCCTCTAGCTAACACTTAATGTATTATCCAAATTTCAATAAAATGGGACTTTTCTCTTTTAAGTTAATTAGCTTAAAAGAGACATGACGGACGGAGAGGCAGACGGACTGACAAAAAGACAATCATGGACATTTTAAAAGTTGGTGCGAATTCTATGACAAAACAATGATTTAATATTTTTTTCTCTGCGAGCTATATTTACAATTTTTAGAAATGTGTCGATGAAATGCAACTCTTTGCTTTCGTATTTCTAAAGAGTATATACAAGGTGACTCAGAAGAAAATTCAGTTTTTAAAAAATCATAACTAAGTTATTTAAACTGTTGAAACAATTTTATTTTAAAATTAAGATACTACATATATGCGGATTTTATTTTTTAAACACTGCGTTATCTAAATGTCGACCATCTTGCGTACAGCGCTCCTTCAATCTGGTCCTTAAATTTTGGAAAACTCGTCGACACATTTCAACATTCGCACTCTTTTTATTCCGGCTCTTAAGAACGACCCCAATTGAACCTGGTTTCAACAGGATGGTACCACGGCACACACAGCAGCAGCAGCAATGACCAGTCTACGTGAATTGTTTCCAGGCGTGCTTATTTCCAGATTTGGTGATATCCCCTCCCCCCAAGATTACTGAACCAAACGCCCCCATATATTTTTTGTGGGGATACTTAAAGAGTATTGTTTACATCAATCCCCCGGCCAATACGAACCAGATAAAGAACAACATTCGGGAGTCCATTACCAATATTCCTGTTGAAATGTGTCGACGAGTGTTACAAAATTTAAGGACCAGATTGGAGAAGTGCTGTAAGGCAAGACGGTCGACATTTGGGTAGCGCAGTGTTTAAAAAATAAAATCCGCTTGTATGTAGTATCTTAATTTTAAAATAAAATTGTTTCAACAGTTTAAATAACTTTGTTATGATTTTTTAAAAATTGAATTTTACTCTGAGTCACCTTGTATAGATACGAAAAAAAATGCACATAACTTTTTTTGTAGAGAATTTTATGTATAACTTTTCTTACCCTAAAACCCACTAAAAACGAGAAAATTGCCAGAAATTGATTTTTGTACGTATTTTGGAAAAATTTTAAATGTTCCGGTCCACTCTCGTTGTAGGAAACTTGATATATTATAGTACGAGATGAAACACATAAGCGCGAAAGTCTAAAATTGGTGTCATTCTCTGAACGTGTGTAGTCGTTCATAGCAATCCGGGTTGCAGCGGCGCAGGGGCAGCCATTTTTCTGATTTGGCTTAAATCACACACCTACAAATTTTAACTTTTATTTTGTATCGTTAACCAAAACCACTTATTTGCATTGTTTTGGTCCCAGCTACGTCTAACATAGTCATAAAAAAATTTGTTGGCTCTAAAAATTGTAATAACTGACCTAACTCACATATTATGGTATAATTTTAATAAAAAAAGCAATTAATTACATCATGCGAAAAAATATTTGCCATTTTGATATATATTTCAAATACATGTTATATACTATATATTTAATTAGAATATAAGTCCTTTAATCAGAAAATTAATTATTCTTCTTGCGCTTCTTAGCCCGTCTCTTATAAGTTACTTCTGGAGCATCTCTTATACATGTCCAACAGTAGTCTGCCAACATCGCAGAAGTCCATTTGCCCTGAATCTTTTTTCCATATTTTGAATATCCTGGTGGAATCTCTATCCATGCTCATCACTTACTGCACCACAGTTTTCTGGGAAGTAATCTAGGTGTGAATCTAGAAAATGGACTTTTAATGACATATTGCATCCGAATTTCTGGTAGCAAGAAAGAAGATTCCCAAGGTCTCTATAGTTTTCTGCTCTTTTGTTACCGAGAAAGTGTGTTGCTACCATTTTAAAGGAATTCCAAGCAGCTTTTTCATTACCTTCTAGAATGTTGTCAAATTCAGCATCTTTGAAAAGGTTCTTAATTTGAGGACCCACAAAAATTCCCTCTTTAATTTTCGCATTACTAAGTCTGGGAAATTTTTGTTTTAAATAACTGAAAGCACGTCCTTCTTTGTCCATAGCTTTTACCGAGTTTTTCATAAGCCCCAGTTTTATGTGTAGTGGTGGCAGTATTACCTTTTGTGAATCAATTAATGGAATGTTAGCAACATTTTTTTCTCCTGGTTCAAAACCCAGTCTTGGCGGCCAAATTTTTCTTTTGTAATATTCTAATCGCGCTCGACTGTCCCACTCACAAAGAAAACAGCAATATTTGGTATACCCTTGCTGCATACCAAGTAAGATAGCTATCACTTTTAAGTCTGCACAAATCTGCCACTTGTTATATTCTATAGTTTGTAGCAATACATTCATGTTACTGTAATTTTCCTTGATGTGGACAACATCGGCGATTGGAATTGATGGCAATTTATTTCCATTGTGGAGTAACACAGCTTTTAGACTAAGTTTCGAGGCGTCAATAAAAAGTCTCCAGTTACTAGGATCAATGTGTAAAGCACTTATTAAACCGTCAATGTCCTTGCAGGCAACCAAGTCATTTTCCATTTTGAAAAAAGGTATAGGTAGATCTTTTTGACGACTTCGATACATGGAAACTTTAACATTTTCTTGTAGTAAATTCCATTGTTGTAATCGAGATGCCAAAAGCTCCGCTTTTGCCTTGGACAGATCAGGGTCTCTTATAAGATCACTTAATTCGCGATGATTAATTTTGTGTGGTTCACCACCGGACACTTCGGCAGAGAAATCGGGATCTTGTGATGTTAATGGCTGGACTAAGTCGCCATCTACATTATCATCCGATTCTTCGTCAGAATCAAGGCTGTATTCTTGAGGTGGATTAGGAATAGGTAGTTCATCACTATGGAGAACCGGGCGAATGGCAGATGGTAAATTGGGGTATTGTATTACCATCTTTTTTTCTTGTTAATACCCTGTCTAATAGGAGGTATCGCGCAAAAATAACAATCGGTAACATGATCTGTAGGTTCTCGCCAGATCATGGGCACAGCAAAAGCCATTGAACGTCCTCTTCCACTTAGCCAACTGCAAAGATTGTTCGCACAATTGCTGCAACATATATGAGGTGCCCATTTTTTGTCTTCATCTTCAATTGTACAACCAAAATACAACTGGTACGCCTTCTTAATTTTGGGAGTAAAATTACGTTTTTGATGCGCAAAAGTCACTTCACCACAAATATAACAAAAGTTGTTAGGTGTATTTACACAATCTCGTGGCATATTTTCAAAATAGCACTATTTATTTTCGAAAATGAACGCTTATCATGCACAAGGTACAAATACGACTACCTAAGAATGAATATTAGTTTTAGTGACAAATAAAGAGGTACGTAGTTAGTATGTCTATTTTTCGTAGAATTCTAATTCTACCTGTTATTTGTGATAGGACCGCCCCTAAACTAGGGTTTATAAGGGGTCTACACACGATCCAGCGGCAGGGAGCCAGCCTTGTCGGCATGCTTTGAACTCATTCATAAAAGTGAACTGGTCCGCTGGAATTCCAATTATCTTCAAAGCGTACCGACAATGTCGGGTCCCAGCAGCTGGATCGTCTGTAGACCTCCACCTGCGCTACACTTTATTACCTGTATTGGGAAAACCAGAACCAACTTGAACTTTTATTTTTTATATTGTTATTTAGCATGACGAAGTTACTAAGAATTTGCTATTTTTACTTCCAATACATGTGGGCTGTAGAATAGTGTAATTTTTGAATGTGACGCTTTCCCATGACGTCCAATAAAAAAAATGAGACAAAAGTTTTTCAGTTTTGTGGTCTCTACACAATGGCACTGGGGTTTTACTTTTAATGGGGGGTTTAATTTGGTTTTTACGAGGTAACATGTTTTTTATATAATCATTTAATCAACCTCTCTTTTTTATAGTGGATTTCGATTCTACGCCAAAAATATAAATCTTTTGCTCTTTGCATTTTTTTTTACTCCGAAGCCAATTTTCGCCAGGAATTGGCCTCAAAAAGTCGAAGCTTTCTAATTTCAATAATTTTTTACGGCGAAAGGATGCGCTCTGAAGAAAAACACTACAAAGAAAAGTTGTTTCTTTTTTATGTAGACTGTACCTTTTTTCGATTTCTGATTCGGTTATTTTAAAAATTATTTAACCATAGCAATCCGGCAACCCGGATTGCTATGACCGACTATACACGTTCAGAGAATGACTTCATAAGCATCTCAACCAATTTTTTTTTGACTATCGAGCTTATGTGGTCCATTTTTGTCGGTGGGCTCTCTTACTATTATATTTTATGTCCAAATAAAGCGATTGAAATAGTTTCCAGCTTTTTCCTATTTTTTTTCTAATTGAGGCCTTTTTCGTATCTGCCGACCGGCCTAAGACTGGTGATAATAATAGATATCCTAGGTTTATTTCTTCAAATTCGAATGTTAAGAAGCAAATCATATTACTTTTTGACCACCTACGTTTTTAGAGTAACTCGACTTCACACTGAAAATTTCGGTTCTCATCTCGAATTCAGAGTTGAACCACCTCTTTTGGTAATTTTTTTCGATTTATAGGGAATATCTTCATAGGAAATGAATTGAGAGAAAAATGTTAAGAGAGCTGATGTTTAGTTTATAAAATTTTCTTTAAAACGATATATACAGTGTGTCCCATTTTGCTTGAACCACCCCCATAAAAAGTTTATTTTAGGTCCGATGTAGATCGAGTTTTTTTAAAACAGTAAAAAGTGCCCTCGAGCGATACATTAAATTTTATAAAACATGAAAGGTCGACCTATTGCTTTTGTTTTTTGTTTTTGTGGGTGAAAAATGATGAAATCTTATTCGCGATTATTTTTATTTCAAATCTGAGTACAGCACTGGATTCGGTAATCCCGCAAATGGGTTTGTACCAAATTTCGTAAAAAACTATTTTTGTATTTTTCCCGGATAAGAAATTACTTCGCAGCAAGAGCTCAATTCTCATATTTTGGCCACATCAGCAGGGGAGAGAACAATAGACAATAGTTGAGAGAAATCATGGAAACTCAGATGGAGAGAGGTGAAAAGGGCGCCCTCCAAAGCGTTTTACTGACGTCCTCAGAAAAAAGCTTTGGTCGGGCCGTGTGTGTTACAGGAAACCACGACAGATGGCGTGGTGTTGTCAGACGTAGGCAAAAATGAAATATCAGAGGAAGAGGTTAAAATACTATTAAAAGTACACGTGGAGTGCCGTTAGGCGTGAAAACTAAAAAACCTTGGAACCCAGTTCATATGAATCAACTTTAATGAAATTTTCTGCATTGTGTTGCTAAAACCTAATACTAAAATGTTTATGGATTAGAAATTCATGTTTTTTTTCTTTAATTTATCGAGATCTACAAATTATTTGAAAAAATACTCAATTCACATAAGTTTTAATAGTTTTTGTTCTGTAGACAAAAAATCTGAATAGTATTGTAGGTTTGTGATTACAAATTTAAGGTAAAAAATTACAAATTCAAAATGTGGGACCCAAAATGGCTGCCAAGAAACTATAAAATAAGACATAATTAATACAAAAAACATTAGGATTTCTGTAGAAATAAACTTATTGTTTAATCACATAATTCGTAATAATTTTAACAAAATATACTATTTATCTTCGATATCTTCGTTTTCAACTTCAATTATTTCTATAATAGGAGAAGGGTTCGAGCAACTATCACCATTACATTCGGAACAAGCTGCAGTGCAAGGTAATCCACGCTTTCTACATCCACAAGCAGCTCCGCATCCTGTCTTACATGTACAAAAAGTAATTTTAAGTAGATTTTCAGGGGCTGGTGGCTTATTTATTGTTATAGGTCTCAGCATCCCACGATAATGTTTCCATTCCCATTCAATTGACGAAATGTCATTTCCCAACAATAATTGTACTTGTAATACACTCTTTTCAAATGCTCAGAGGGGCGAGCGTAGAGGCGACTTCAATGTGAATATCAGTCGATATTCCGTTGAAGCAACGTCGAGCGCGGTTAGTACTTGGATGGGCTCCCATCTTGGGAAATACAGCGTTCTCGTCCCACCTTCTAGAGGCTTGTATATCAGTGTATACTCGGAAGTTACGTAATTTCAGACGAGAATTACGTAGTGGATATACCATCCTTCGGAGGGGATGTAAAGCAGGCGGTCCCTTGTCTATTAAATGTTAGGCAAGTAAAAGATCCCTACTCTTCTTAAGGGAAGAGGTTTGGCAAAAATTTCCAGGTTGGGGATAGCTCGTCTCCTGGCGTCGGTGATAGGCCCTGGTAGCGGAAATAGGCCGACGTTAAACAGTTAAAAAAAAAAGAAATGCTCAGAGACTGCATCAAGTGTACAGGTCTCGCAGCGTAGCTTGATACTTGAAAGATGAATGCGCAGTAGAGTTTAGGTGAGATAGCGACAGCACCGAGTGTACTTCTTCGGAACACAGCGCTCTCCATCTCATGTCCTCTACTGCGCATTTCGGGTATCAAGCTACGTTGCGAGACCTGTAGTAACATCTATTAACTATAAGTATTCTTCGCTTTATCTCTTCTTCAGTTTTTCTTTCAGTAATATATATAAATTTTAATGATAAAAATAATTATATATTTTTATTACAAGGATAACCATGTAAACTAATTGTCTCGTTTCCGTTTTCGATGTCATTCATTAATATTATTGGTGGTGCATTTAAGCAGCTAACTCCTTCACATAGTAAACATGATATGGAACGATTTAAGCCACTTTTTCTACATCCACAAGCAGGGCCACGCCCAGTTTTACATGAACAAACAATCATTTTCAATAAATTTTCAGAAGCTGGTGGTTGGTTCATTGTAACTGGTACTAGTGAATTATCTCTTTTTTTCCATCCCCATTTATTTGCCAACTTATCATGTCCCATCCACAACTGTACTTGTAAATACGCTCTTTTTATATTTTCTGAAGTAGCATTGAGTGTAGGTATCAATGAAGCCAAGTTGTCACAGGTATTTTTTCTGTAGCTGCAATATCTACCTTTCAAGGACGTTTGCTGTCCCTTTGTATACTTTTCTCGAGAGAAAAAAATGAATATAGCTGTAAAAGGAATATACTATACCAGAAGTAACGTCATCTTCATGGGAGTATCTTTAAAAAAAAATTTAAGAAAATATAAATAATTTTCGATACCAATCGTTTCTTAACGATTAACAAGTAAAAATACCTATATCAACAAAAACGAAGAGTATATTGTATTTGATCGGCACATTTCTAAAATCGTAAATATCGCTCGTAGAGAAAAAATTTTCATATTATTGTGTTAGTGAACGAATTCTGAACAACTTTCAAAATGTCCGTCCGTCCGTCACGTTTCTTGCACGATAACTTAAGAAAGAAAAGTCCGATTGTATTGAAATTTAGAAAGTAAGTTAGTGTTAGCTAGAGGAAGAACCCTATTGTTTTTGAAGAAAATCGATCAGTAAATAAAAAAGTTATTAATTATTTAATTAAAAAAAAAATTCTCTTAATTTTTGTCGCTTGTACTAAAATGGAAATCTTGAATGTCGAAAGATATATATCACAGACAATCAATTTTTGTAGCAATAGGTGGTGGCGTAGCGGCTAAATTTTTGCGTTGCAATCCAAAGGTCCCGTGTTCGAATCCCACAGGTTGGATATTTTTTTTCATACAATTTTTTTCACAATAAAGACGGTATCACAAAATTTAGGATGTCCAAAAACTAACGTTATTTACAAAAAAACTGCGAAGAGTACGTTTTTAGCTTGTTCAATTTTGATATTTTGTTGAAATTTTAAATTGATGGATGAAAGAATGGTGTTTAAATATTGGTAAGTGCTTTAATGTACGGAGTACTTCATTTTAATAATATCAAAAAAGCAAATTTGCATACAGTGAAAACACCTAATTAGTTTACATGATTATCCGTGTAATAAAAATTTGTAATTATTTATCATTCAAATTTATAATAATTATTATTTAGCATAAGTTGTTAATAATTTTCTATAAAAAGTTGATGTATTTGTATTATTTAATATTTCTTTCATTTATTTCGCTTTTTGGAGCTTCTACCATCTTCAAATTAATTTTAAAAAGTTTCATTTTTTTATCAATTCTTTATAAACAACCTCAAAAACTATTACAATCATTATTTTTTTAAAAGAAATATTTAAAAATCCCGATAATTGTATTTTTCGTTGAGATTTCTAAAAAATTTAATTTTCGAAAATTGCGGTAATTTTCAATGCGTAAATTTCTTAGTTTATGGCATTAGAAATCCAACAAACAAAAATCATTCAAATCCATTCATTGTAGCTGGGCTCCGAGGTATAAACCTAATTGCACTGGACTAAACTCCTTATTTTGAAAAGCGAAACATAAAAATCAAAAAATCATAATGGTCTTGTCTCTGCTTTGTCATTTAAAACTTATAACAACAATCACAGGTTTGGATTTCTGCCATTGTCAGTTAATATCAAAGCATCTTTAGAATTCAGATGCAAACAATTGATTCTTATCTCTGCACTCGTACTTCTAGCATGTAGTTTCAAATTTGTTGTCATATGTCATTTGATAACAACGTTTTGTGAAATCCAATTAAATCAATAATCTGAACTGATGTCGCGATCCACTCGAGGATTTCTCAGAAGTGACTGCAATGCTGAAACTGAAAAACCATGTTTATGACACGGAATACTATTACAAGTTTAAATTGTGTTATCAGATGTAGCCGGGATGCTTGTTTATTTGAACTGGATATGGACTTCAAATAAATGTGATTGTTTTTTAAAGCGGTGCTTAAGCGTCCTGAGAACTTTATGTAAATGGTCCTACCTAAAGCACATTATGCAGAGTAAACCGCCGCCGTGTAATGTTCAAGTTATGGCCAGCGCAATGAGGTACTGGTTAGTGGTTACGGCATGTTGTATGTTTCTTACAATGTTACTCTATTTGATTCATCGTGCTTTTCTCTTAGCTTGTGACATAGACATTTTAGATCCGCACATATCGTCGCATGACACATGTGAATGGGAAATTTCCGAATTCAATTTTTTATGGGATCGCACTGTTGATGAAAGTGCATGTTGCTCACTGAAACTTGGTTCAATTCAAAATTTCAAATTCAAATATTTATTGGTCCTTTTTGATCATGTACATGATATAAGACAAGTCATTGAAACATTATTTTACACAATAGTTAAATAATATAAAAGCTTATACTAAAAGTCAAATACAGGGTGTTCGCTAAGTGGTGGTAGTCCTTGTAATGGTGGATAGTATTTATTTAATGGAATAACTTTTCTATATGGCATTTTTCTTAAAAAGGCATTTGAAAACGAGGGCTGAAATTAGAGAATAACTTATGTGGCATCATAGCAACAGTCAAAGCCAGCACTGTTATACTATAGTTCGGTAAACTCTAAGGTGGCGTATGTATGAGTTGGTAACACGACGTACGATTTGATATGCAATGCGCATAAAGCTATCGCAGTGACATACACTCAAAGAAATAGTATGGGTAAATTCAAATAAAAAAAAATGGGTAACTAACAATACCGTTAATTTTGTTAAACTAAATTATATTGATGGTATTTTCAAACAAAAGGTGATTGTTATTATAATTAATAAAAAGTTGTCGTACAACAAAACAAACATTAATTTAAAAAATAGATGAATAAGACTATTATTTTTTTCATCTGACTATTATTTTGTTGAATTCTGTCAAATTAAACTAGATAATAGTATATTTTATTTTTAACTATTGTTGAATTGTAATTGTAAACCCAGTAGCAGTACGCTCTATTATTATAGTTGATAGATAAACCAATATTATTGTAGAGTTAACCAGCAGTTCTGTTTACATAAACATAACATCGTTCTGCAATCCACTTTGATGAATTAAGACGTCGCGTCAGCGTTTTTGTTTGCAAATAGTATGGGTTAAATCAATCAATACAAATTTGTCACACAACAAAATAAACATTAACTTAAAAATAGGTGCATAAGACTATGATTTATTCATCTTACTAATAATTTGTTGAATTTTGTCAAATCAAACTAGATAAATAGATAGATAATAAGTTCTACATAAAATTTGCTTGCTTACCACGAAATCTGTTACAGAAACTATTCCTAGATGACGCCATATACAAATCACTGACAATAATCAATCGTGCATTATCTTATACTCTTATGAATTTATAGAAAATTAATAACATGATTGCAATGTTCAAATTCTCATCGGATCAGGGATCATCGATATACTTGGATGGATCTTACAAACGATGGTTTGGGTAGTCTGATGTCTCAATACTAAGATTTTGGCTAACCAAAAAAAAGCGTCATTATACAATGTGAGTGTAGATCAACCTAAAAATTAGTTGGTGAACAAAAAACAAAGTTGCACCATTTAATTGTAGACCAAATTGAAAATGTAGACCAAATTGAAAATGGTTAGTGAACATAAAAAAATGTCATTATACTATTTAATTTGTTGTTCTACAATAAGATATGATTACCAAACTACTATTTGTTTACGAAAACAAATAAAGTTATGGTAGGACTAAAAAAATGATTACTTACTTAACCAACTAAATTTCATGTTCAAAATGACAATAAAAATTGTATGGTGACAAAATTTGTTCGACTATTCTTTTCTGGTTGATTTAACTATGAAACTAGATAGGCGCGATTTTATATGCTCTTTTTGGTTGATTTCACTTATCATTTTCTTTGAGTGTAGAGTTGAACTAGTTGCATATGTCTTATTCTCTTAGTTTATATGATGAAGCGACCTTTGTACGCGCCAGCTTAGAGTTTACTCGACTTTATCTTTAAAACATAACACTGATTAAACATTCGACTTTTTTACTTAAAAGAAATGTACAATAAATAGGTGATTAAATAATACATTTACCCATTCTGTAAAATAACTGTCTAGCAATGGCACGCGTATTAACGCCTGGATTTTGCTCCACGATTCTATCGTAAAACATCCTCTTCTAGGTCCAAACCTCGGTAGAGTGCGTGGTCTACCGGCATTATGTCTTCGAGGAAGTAAATATCCAGTGCCTAATACTCTTTGCGATAGCCTAACAAAGGTTCTTGCATCTGGTCTGCGGCAGTTAGGAAACTGTTGGCGGTACAATTTCTCTACACGAGGGCTATTTGTTCTGGCTTCACCATAGAGAATTAACATGTGATATTCACGCACAGTAAATCCCTCTATTTTTATCTTAGAGCTCACTTATCGAAAATCTGCACTGCTCTACTGATAATGTAAATAAACTAGTGTAATCGCTCAATAAGAAGCCGCCTGGCGCAGTAATAAACACTGATAGATCGATGACAAATGTAACGTGCAATGTTGCCGGCTTGTATAAGTTTTCCATATATCTTAAAAATATACTAATTTTTTATTTCGGTTATTTGGCATAATAGACAAAAATGTTAAATAAAAAAGTTACTCCATTTTATGAGCACAAATATTCTTTAAAAGGACTACCACCAATTAGCGAACACCCTGTATAGTGTAAAACACACAGTTGTATATGACGAAGACAAAGGATACTGAAAAATGTACGGTACAATACAAAAGGGTACACCCGGCAAAGTTAGGGAAATGTGCCCCGCACTTACTTGTATCAGATTTTCCTGCATTTAAAGTCTACTAATACACAGCAAGTTAACATTAACCTATGTTCCGCTTTTTTGTTTTTTCTCTTTACTCTTGTTTTGTTTACAAAAGGTATCGCCGGATAAGTTAGGGAAATGTGCCCCCGCACTTACTTAGTTAAAATGGCTTCCAGATGATGCAGTTTATAGAGTATATTACACTGTAAAAATTTTAACCCTCTACTACCCCTACGAGGGTGGAGAAAATAATATGTCCATAACTATTATATATTTTTTTCGGCTTCTATGCAACCGATCTATTTAAAATTTGGTGCGAGTATTGCTTGCATGGAGATAACTTATTCCAAAAAATAAGGTCATTTTATGACCACTTTAACCACCAGAAAAAAAATATAAACTTTTTTAGAGGACAAAAGGGTGGCCACCCTTCGTGGTACAATCACCATTCTGTGATATATTATGTCTTGACATTTTGTGATTATCATTCTAAATTGTCAGATTTTTTGCTGTGGTGGAACAATAAAAAAAAAAAATTGGGTAAAATAAAATATTTACACATGCCTCTTAGTTGTAACCGTACTTATAGCCTTACAAGGATTGTTGCATATCTACAACCGACCGCGGGTGCCAGTGCGATGTTGCCAAGTCTTTTTCCCCAGACGTAGGGAAATTCGGCACAATCTGGCAAAACCACTTCTGGAGGTTCCAGGGTCGAAGTATTAACTCTCAAGGACCTTGAGGAAAAGTTTAGCAACGAATGCTGTTCTTTGTAATTACTGTCGCATTACGACATCTGAAAAACGACGTACTGAACCAGACGAAGAAAGTGAGGGAACGATCGACGAAGACCAGCCTTTTGTGCCTTCGACATCTTCTAGCACTACGATTAGTGACTCTGATGAAATAATGGAACTACCATTGCAAAGACTCGTTGCTACACATAAATACTGTTGCATATGTGGTGATGGTAAAGAACTGACCGTAATACCCACTACTGCGAGACTACAGTGCTATCGAAACAAACAAATATACATCCCCGAGGCAATCGTTGCTGTAAAATACATTTGATTTTTTCCCCCTCATTTTTTGCCTTGGATGGGTTCCATCAGCCAGCTACGCAGATGGATAATTTTTTATCTCAGTATGGTACAGTTGTTTAACATTAGTTGTCGTTTGTCAATACTTATCCTGACTTGTGATATTGATTCCTAATATGCCTTTGTTTTTATAGCCTTTGTGGTTTAACCTACTATCCGTGGTCCAGTCTATGTGTAAACTTAAGTCGCCCTGATGGATACCTGCGCGTGAAATGTGTCTACATTTGATTAAACATCGCTTTTATGAAGACGTTGCACATCTGGAACCATATGCCAATTGTAGCTCGATTCTTAGATCGCATTTATGCATTCTATTAAATTCCTTAACCCCAATAACAACAATTCTAAAAGGCTCTACAGACCATCTTATTAGGGTTATTAATTACAACCTTAATAATATACCAATGATACCATTCTGAGGATGGTGAATTTGTTCAGCTTCCTAGCAAGTGCGCTGCACGCTGGCACCATATCGAAAAATTTGGTAATGTAGGAGGTCATTTTGTTATTATTATTACTACCTGTTTTCAGTTTTAATAGAAAAACGAGGACAGAAGAAGTTCTTGTACTGGAATTTTCCAACAGTGACTTTAATTCGTAAATGGCATCTACCGTTAAGCCTGTAAACGTTAATAATTGCTTCTCTGATAAATCACAGTGGTCTGTAGAGCCTTTTAGAGTTGTTATTGGGGTTAAGGAATTAGAATAGAATGCATAAATCCGATCTAGGAATCGAGCTACAATTGACATATGGTTCCAGTTGTGCAATATCGTTTTCATAAAAGCGATGTTTAATCAAATGTATTTTACAGCAACGATTGCCTCGGGGATGTATATTTGTTTGTTTCAATAGCACTGTAGTCTCACAGTGGGTATTACGGTCAGTTCTTTATCATCACCACATATGCAACAGTATTTATTTGTAGCAACGAGTCTTCGCAATGGTAGTTCCATTATTTCGTCAGTCATTAGTCGTAGTGCTAGAAGACGTCGAAGGCACAAAAGGCTGGTCTTCTTCGATCGTTCCCTTACCTTCTTCATCTGGTTCCGTACGTCGTTTTTTAGATGTCGTAATGCAACAGTAATTACAATGAACATCATTCGTTGCTAAACTTTTCCCCAATGTCCTAAAAGTTAATACTTCGCCCCTGGGGGGTTAAGCCTGGGACCTCCAGAAGTGGTATTGCCAGATTGTGCCGAATTTCCCTACGTCTGGGGGAAAAGACTTGGCAACATCGCACTGGCACCCGCGGTCGGTTGTAGATATGCAACAATACCATGTAAGTGTACGTTCCCACTGCACGCTATGCGATGCTATGCTGTGCTATGCGATGCGATGCGATGAAAATAAACACACACTTATTAATGTAAATGTTCACACTGCGCGCTACAAACAGCGATACGATGCGTTGCTAGTAGCGGATTGTATTTGCTCAGAGTTGAAAATCAAACGAGTTTGATTTTATCGCACCAACTCGCTCAAATTTGTCAGTATATGTGCCACCACTTACAGCGATGGACGTGGAAAAATGTATTGAAGCCATTCGAGCTCGTGCTCCTCTATGGGATCAACGGTCAAAACTGTACCATAATAGAGATATTATTAACAAATTGTGGGATGAAGTATCTAAGGAATCGGAATTATCAAGTAAGTAGATAAATTATTTATTATATTGATATTTATTGGTGAAGTAGCTATAGAAGGTCTATATAGGATTTTTATTCAGGTAGTTTGTAAGTGTATTATGTAATTGATATGCTTCATTTTTTGCCCTGTTATATGTCCTTGTAACTGGGTTATTTTGATGGACTGCAGTACCATCCTCACTGCTAGTAAGATTATGAATCTTGCCTTCACGATCAATGATTTTATTGTGGAGTAGATATGTACATTTCACAATCGCTTCTGCTGTTGGGACCATTGTTTCTATGGCCTTTCCTAATATTCGCCATTTTGCTACAAGTATGCCAAAAGCACATTCGATGCATCGTCTGGCTCGAGAAAGACGACTATTAAAGTAACATCGATTTGTTGTCAAATTTTTTCGTGGATACGGTCTCATTAGATATTTAGTTAAAGGATATGCTTCATCGCCAATCAGATAGAAAGGAAAATATATGCCACTATTTGGAAGAGGCTTTTTTTGTGGTAAATTGAATGTATTATTGTGTAGTAGAGCGTATGTTGCAGAAGATTTAAAAATATCACCATCGCTTTGTTTACCATATGCTCCCACTTCTACAGTAAGAAAGCGATAGTTAGCATCTGCAACAGCTTGTAAAACAATGGAATAGAACTGTTTGTAATTGTAGAACATCCACCCGGAATTCGTGGGACACTTCGCTCGTACCTATGTGTTTGCCGTCAATTGCGCCTACGCAGTTGGGCAAATTCCATTTTTCCCAATATTGAGTTGCCACGTGAGATAACATATCTTCGGTTGGAACGGGCAAATGAGTTTCAGCAAAAACTTCCCATATTGCAGATAAAACCTCTCGTACTATTTTTAGTACAGTTGACGTTCTCATACGATATGTAAATGCCAGGGCCCTGTAGCTTGCCCCAGTAGCCAAAAATCTGTGGATAAATAATAACAATTCAGCAAATAGTGAAAATACCCGTTTGCTTTAGAATTATATTATTACATATAAATAAAAGAAATATGATGTTTTTAATTCACAGAAGCTGCCGCCAAAAAAATGGAAGTCCTTGAGAGACGTATTTAGAGCAGAGTTAAAAAAAAATACCTAAACTGAAAAGCGGCGATGAAACTCCAGCTACATTCACTTCATCTTGGACCTTTTTCAACAATATGGTATTTCTCAAAGATCTAATGAAACCTAGAAGACTTACAGGTTCGGTAACAGTTCCTGCTACTGGAACAGACAACAATACAGACATGGACTCTCAACCAGAATCACAATCTCAGGCAGAAACAGAGGACTACGACAATGAAGAAGAAACAGGAGAAGATACGGTTGAGCAATGCTCCGATGATATAGGCGAGAAAAGTAGATCTACAATTGGTCAACAAGTAGTAGCAGCGAAAAACACTTTACTGTCAAATATTCCAGTACATTCTGGACAACAAGACTTTAAAGAACCTGTAAAGCGGGCTAATAAACGAAAACACGACCCCGATATGGATAAATTTTTGCAGTTAGAAAAAGAAAAACTTCAAATATTGAAAACAAACGAACGTACGACTAATGATGACGATTATCATTTTCTAATGAGTTTCTTACCAAGCATGAAGAAAATGACCTATTCGACTAAGATGCTGTTTCGCCTGAAAATGCAAGAACTTTTATACAAATGCACTGTTTCCGATGTAATGCCTCAAACGCTATTTCACTCACGAGCCACTCCAAGCCCGCTCTTTTCACCTACACCTTCAACAACGACTTCAGAACATTCTTTAGACTACCAAAACATGAACCCTGGGAATACTTGGAATCCAATTGTTTCACATGCAACTTCTACGGATAATCCAGGACCTTTAGACAATTATCAAGAACCTAATTCTCTAATGCCTTTATGATTTATGTTAGATATTATTGTTATATGAATCTTTTTTAAGTTTGTTACATGGCGAGTGAATAAATTGCATGAGTTTCTATATTACTTTCACTTACCTCAATGTAACGAGTCTCTCCTTAACTCCTATTGGTTTCCTAAAGTTTGTTGTATTTTTTTTTAATACTGGTGTTATGCCATTTAGTATATACATAAAGGTATCTGATGACATTCGAAAATATTCCTGAAATTTCTGTGGATGTTTTCGAAGCTCGATAAATAAATGGTGAAATTCCCCAAATCTTGATCTGTTTTCATAAATTTTATGGACCCAGATATTTCTTTTTCTGGCTCTGTTTTTCAAAAATATGTATTTTAATGCCCAGTTTTCAGTCAAAAAATATTTATAACTCATGACCGATCGCAACAAAGGTAGAACTGCACTGTGAACACATCTAGTTTTATATCAAGCGTTTTAAATAGTAATATCGCATCGCAGCGCATAGCATAGCATAGCATAGCATCGCATAGCGTGCAGTGGGAACGTACACTAAGGCTATAAAGTATTAAATGCTAAGTATGAACTGTTACAACTAAGAGGCATGTGTAAATATTTTATTTTACCCAATTTTATTTTTTTCCACATTGTTCCACCACAGCAAAAAATCTGACAATTTAGTATGATAATCACGAAGTGTCAAGACATAATATATCAAAGAATGGTGATTGTACCACAAAGAGTAGCCACCCTTTTGTCCTCTAAAAAAATTTATATTTTTTTTCCGATGGTTAAAATGGCCGTAAAATGACCTTATTTTTTGGAGTTTCCACCTTCGTAGGGGTAGTAGAGGGTTAAAATTTTTACCATGTAATATACTCTATAAACTGCACCATCTGGAAGCCATTTTAACTAAGTAAGTGCGGGGCACATTTCCCTAACTTATCCGGCTATACCCTTTGTAAACAAAACAAGAGTAAAGAGAAAAAACAAAACAGCGGAACATAAGTTCATGTTAACTTGCTGTGTATTAGTAGACTTTAAATGCAGGAAAATCTGATACAGAATAATAACATTTATCTGATAAAAACACCTTTTTTCTAAACAAATACTCTCTTTCCTGATGTTTTATGTCATCCGGTAGATGGTTAAATAGTTTCGGGCCTATAAATCTTGGAGAATCACTTGTGATTTTTAATCTGACACAAGGTTTATGGAGTTTATTTTTTGTCTTGTATTGAAATTATGGTAGTCACTATTTAAAATAAAACTATTTCTATTTTTAAAAACATATATACAAATTTCGAGAATATATATGCTAGGTAAGGTAAGAATTTTATTTTCTGTAAAGATATCCTTGCACGTGTGAGTATTCGGTATACCAAATTACATCGTTAGATACGTTTTTGAGCAATAAATACCTTTGAAGACATGGTAGAGTTTCCCCAAAAATAGATACCACACCTTAAACGTGAATCAACTTGGGCATAATATAAATTAATTGTTGTTCTCTTGATAGAACTCCCCTAATATTTCGGAACAGGTATACTATAGAAGAAACTCTGGATATCAAAGTTTCGCAATGATGCTTCCGATGCTTTGGACATTCGTCCAAATGTACCCCTAAAAACTTAACATTGTCCTCAGTATTAGAAATATTTGTATTGTCTATTTTAATATCTAAGTTATCACATTCTTTTCACCTACCGTGAAATCTGATAACTTGAGTTTTTTCGGTTTTGAGATACAGGGTATTATGGGAAAACCAATGGTTTAAAGTGTAGTGTAGTGATCCAATTTAATGATAGACTCCGTATACCATAATCAAATAATTTAAATATTAACAGACTATGATAGGCCCTACTGAGATCACAAAATATACCAACAGGACATTCTCCTGCATCAATGAAGTCTAAAATTTTATTCAAAAAAGAATGTATTGCCGTACCGGTCGACATGCCACTAGAAAAACTGTTGGTTTTTTGTAATTATTTCAAAAGTTTCCAAGTAATTTACCAGCCTGTTTAGATGGCAGTATTCGAAGATTTTTGAAAGTCTAAAGGGCACGATTACAAGCTTATAATGTTCCAATAGTTGGACATCTTTTTTCTTAAAAATTGGTATCACCTTTCCGGTCTTTAGGCTTTTTGGAAACGTTCCTGTTTCAAAAGATAAATTAATAATATATGTTAATGGTTTAATAACATAACGCACTACTTTTTTTTTATTATAAAACAGGGAATATCATCTGGACCAGGCGACTTTTTTGCTTTAAGTTTTTTTGTTAATAAATGTAGCAATTCTTTTTCGCTAAATGGTTTTAAAAACAATGAATGTGTCTGCTGAACTCTACTGTGTGTATAAGTATCGCAGTTTAATTTCGTTATTTGCCTAATAGTAAATAAATATAAATAAATAAACAGTTTATTTAGCAGTTTGCTAGTTACAAGAATTAATAACATTTGTTACAAACATAAAGAAAAATAATATATACAAAGTTAAAACATTGTTCAAAGGACCCCGGAACAAAACCCATGAAAATGTTGATTCGGTGGAATCGGCTGAAATTTTGGTATTTTGTAGTTCAAGTCATGTCAGTAATTTGCGCCATTTTAGACATTCAAGAACTTTTTACTCTTAAACTATTAACTTTAGCAAAAAGTTGCAAGGGTCGAAATATTTTTGTTCAAGTCCAATAAAGCTCAAGAATTTTTTTATAAATTTTTAGGTTAGGTAAAATATATATGTCATATTCCGGCATCCTTCGGTGGGATTGGCTGAAACTTTGCTATTTTGTAGTTAAAGTCATGCTGATCAAAAATTCCCATTCCATTGAATCTATCGTATGAGTGGTTTTCGCTCCAAGAGTGCCTGAAGATCTTAACAACGAGGTAACGGGTAATCTATATGTACATGTTTATGAATGACTTCTAGCGTGTTTGTATACTGCGTGCATGTGTTTGTGTGTATGTATGTGCCAGTGTACACAGGGTTCTACGGAAATATCGATGATAAACTTCTGGTGCAGATTCTGCATGCAAAAATATGTTCGAAAATACATTGAGCTACGGCCCTTTGAAAATGACACCTAAAAATTGATTATTATTTTATATTTCAGAAACCTTTTGATTTACAGAGACGCGACTTTATACGCATATTGAAAAATAATACAAGCTTATTTTTACATTATTTTTTAAAAACATTTTTTACCGTAAGTGGGTGATATTGAGAGGGGTTGTCGATATTTTACATTAATTTCTTGTTTTTATTTATTTATTTTTTTCATTTTGGTACAAGAATGTCATTCACTAATTCAAAATACACATAAAACGTCCTCTTTCATTTTAGTCGTAGAATGGTTTGTGAGAAAAATCGTTCTAATGAATTTGATGCGGAACCGCTGAAAACACAAGCGTAGTGGTTTGGGGTATGCACGGCATGAAAATCACATAAAATATCCATCACTGATTCTCCTTCAAACGATGCATGATGCTGGAAACAGAGCACTTGTTCCTGAAAATCCTATGGATTTTCTCAATATTTAAAAATTTAAAATTTAAAAGAATTAAAAAACAACAAAAAGTAAAAACAAACAGATAGAAAGTGAAACCAAAAAAATGGGATCACCCTGGTTGGCAATGAGAACGCTCTCATAAGAAACATAGTGCTGGTAAGAGCAAGTTCTTTGATAGAAATAGTCACACACACATACGCACGCACGTACACAGACACGCTGGAAGCCATTCATAAACACGTACATATAGATTACCCTTTACCTCGTTGTTAACACCTTCAGGCACTCCTGGAGCGAAAACCACTCATAGGATAAATTCAGTGTAATAGGAATTTTTGATCAGCATGACTTTAACTACAAAATAGCAAAATTTCAGCCAATCCCACCGAAGCATACCGAAATATGACATATATATTTTACCTAACCTAAAAATTGATAAAAAAATTCTGAAAAAATTCTTGAGCTTTATTGGACTAGAACCAAAATATTTCGACCCTTGCAATTTTTTGCTAAAGTTAATAGTTTAGGAGTAAGAAGTTCTTGAATGTCTAAAATTACGCAAATTACCTAACTTTGACAAGCTGTATCTCATGTCCATAGGATTGACACGATGTGATAAGAACTTTTGATCAGCATGACTTGAACTACAAAATACCAACATTTCAGGCGATTCCACCGAATCAACATTTTCATGGGTTTTGTTCCGGGGTCCTTTAAATATAACTTAACATTAACATAAAATAGAAATTATGTACCTATACTTAAATATAACATCTTTGTCATGTGTTTGAAGGTTTCAACATTTTTTGACATTTTAATTTCTGTAGGCAATCTATTAAAAAGTTTAAGGCCTTCACAAAAAGAACATTTGAATTGCATTTTTCAATATGATAATTTTCCCGATTTCTTGTCTGGTGTGTATGTATGCTCGATCTTTTAATTAAGAATGTCTGAAGTACTGTGGGGCTAAGTTATCTGCTATTTTATATATTAATATTAGAGCAGATTGTTCGATTATTTGTTCAATATATAGCCATCTTAAATTAGATAACATTACTTTTATTTGTTCAGATATATCACATTTCAGAATTACTCTCATTATTATACTCTTCGAAAATACGAAAACGAAGAGTTTATTGTATTTGATCGGCACATTTCTAAAACCGTAAATATCTCTCGCAGACAAAAAATTTTCATATCATTGAGTTAGTGAACGAATTCTGAACAACTTTCAAAATGTCCGTCCGTCCGTCCGTCACGTTTCTTGTAAGCACGATAACTCAAGAAATAAAAATCCAATTGTATTTAAATTTAGACAGTAAGTGAGTGGTTAGCTACTGTTTTTGAACAAAATCGATCGGTAAATAAAAATGTTATTAATGATTTAAATTTGAAAAAAAACATTTTTTGATTTTTATGTTTTTGTAATTGAATAGAAATCTGGTGGAATGATATTTCATTTTAATATTTAAATATTTATAATATTTTACAAATATACATTTCATAATGTAATATACAACCGTGAAAATATGATTTTAGCTCGTGTCTTATATTGTAGAAAATTTACATTTTTTACGTGTAAGGTGGTGTAGTTCTTACGCTTTTAATTGAAATTGACTCGGAATCCAAGGGTTCCGGGTTTGAAACCCAAATGGGGTTTGGTATGTTTTTTTTTATTTTTACTTTATTTTACACTGAGTCTTACCAACTAAGTTCGTACTATAAAATTAAAAATGTCTAAAACTAACATTATTTACAAAAAACTGCGAAGAGTATCCTATAGAATGTGGAACAATTATATAAAAAGTTCAGTGAACAGGCGAAGAGTTTTTAGCTTGTTTTATTTTGCAATATCTGCAATTTGTGAAGGTCGCACTTATTACAGGAAATTAATAACGACATACAGTAGTTAAAATGAGGATAAATAATAGTATTATACACTAACAATTTGCTCCATTTAGAGAGATTGTTTGAAATTCTATAAAAATACCCAATTTTTTGCCTATTTTCTTAACTAAAAAATCTACGTGTTTAGTGAAATTTAAATATGGATCCAAAACAATACCTAAATATTTTATTTCATCTAAAAAGTCAATTTTTATATTATTTATTTTTACAGAGAAATTTTGACTCATGAATGCTTCGTAACTGTTTCTGGTGCCCAAAATCATACATTTGGTTTTGGATGAATTTAATTTTTATTTGTTGTTGCATAACCATGTGTATAGGTGTTCCATCTCTTGGTTCATCGTCTCAACTACTTCTTTATAATCTTTACCAGATACTGATATAAGTGTATCGTCAGCAAATAGATTTACCAATGAATTATTTAATCCATTATATATCGTTCATATAAATATTAAATAATAGAGGACCCAGCACACACCCCGGAGGGACACCATATTCACTTCTGATTTTATCCGATAAAACCCCATGGAACTTAGTTCTATGATACCTTTCGTCTAAATAGTTTTTAATCCAAGCCAAAACATCATTGTGTACCCCATACTTTCATATTTTCAAATTGATCGTTTCAAATGCTCGCTATAGATACACAAAGACACTAAGGATAATATTACCTTAATCAATGTCTCGTCTCCATTTTGAACACACTAACCGCACTGATGTTTCACAAGAATGTCGTTGTCTAAATCCAGACATTTCCACTATACAAAATATTGTTTGTATTAAAATAGTTATATAATTGCTCATATACCATAATTTTTTCTACCGCAGGTAATAAATTTATTGGCCTACATTGTTCCGGTTTTTTAGGATCACTTACTTTGGGAACTGGCACGATAACACTACATTTTAGATCCGAAGCAATTTTTCCAGTTTTCAGAAATGTATTAATTAAATTTAATAACGGACATCCAATAACGTCAAAAAGGACTTTGATAACGTACATGGGGCGCCTCTATAAAAAAATTATTAAATAGTGAGGCGACTATTTGAGGCTCATCATATATATAGTACCTTCATGATTTATAACAATATTAGAAAGGCTTTTATTTCTATTTGATAATTCAGCTGGTCCTTACTGGGTTTTCAGAATTTATAATTTTATTTTGAAAATACGATTCTTTTGTATCTTTTATTAAACGATTATGATTTTTCTTTGCCATCTTATAAGTCGCAGTCATACGGGACATACTTTTACATAGTTATTGTTAACTCAAAATTGTTCAAACAATGAAAAATTATAATTTTTTTTTGCATTCAACAGTTTATTCAAAGTCTTTGATTAAATTCTGACAAAATCCGCTTTATGATTTTTTGTTGTAAGTTATAAATTTATAAAATATTGCCAAATATCATTTGTTTCATTCTTAACCTTTTTAAGAAACAAAGGATATAGGTGTATATGTTATATAAAATTATACGCTTATTACCAAGACTTAGCCATAACAAACCTTCACAGGTATATCATATTACATGATAACGACTTCTCTTATTAATCGCTTATCTTAGAGATATTATGTTTCACCTTTGTTTCTCACATTTTATGATGACTGTCGAATTGCATTTCCTTTGTTCTATATTTTGCTTACTCAGGTTCTGAATGTTATAAATACGACTAGACATGCTTTGTAAAGCCAGTTATTAAACTCACTTAGAATGAAACACTTCTAACTATTATTATATTCCTTCTCCAAGAGCCAACGTTGGCTCCATGTAACTAAATAAAAGTTTTTAAAAAGTCATTCATGTGAACCGTGATCTAACATTGGCGCAGTCGGTAGGATCCGTAAACATCATCAGAACAAGAAGCCTAACTGGTAGTGAAGCGTAAGAGAACAAGGAGAACATCTGCAGAAGGTGCCTAACTAGTACGTGTACATCTGCGAGAACAAGGAGACCTTCCTCACTGGTGGTGGCGGATCCCAATCCCTTGACGGACGAAGAACCTACCCATGGAAACGAAACTAACGTAAGTCATTTTAAGAATCATCTCGTACCATTTTATTATTTTTCGCAACTTATTTTATTAAAAGTGTATTATACTGCTAATACACTCGGCGCACAAATCCAGTTCTCTTATCAAAGTGAATCCATTCCTTTACAAACGCAACGAAACAAGTTAATTTAATTTTAAGTCTATTTATTTTCGTATTATACTGCTAATACGGTACAATTGTGTATTATACAGTTAATGCACAATTTCTCTACGCACGCAACGTAACAATCCAATTCAATTTAATTTTCGTATCATACTGCTGATACGCAATCAATTTCCTTGCAATTCAAACAATTTCTAAATACACAAAAGCAAAATGCCAGATAGAGCTCAACCAGAGACAGCTCAACCAATAGCACCGGCATCAGCCGAACAACAACAACAACAACTACAACAACAACCACAACCAGAGCAAATTGAGCCTTACAAGCTCTCTGAAATATTTTCTCTAATACCTGAATTCGATGGCAATGCCATTAATTTACAAACATTCCTCAACTCCTGTCATTGCGCCCAAAGCATGGCAATTGGAGATCAAAAAATTCTTTTGACCGTCCACATAAAAAATAAATTAAAAGGCAAAGCTGCCGAATTAATAAATTCGCGTAACCCTGGCACATGGCCAGAAATAAAAGCACTTTTAGAAACTCATTTTGGAGATTCTCGAGATTTAACGGCCCTAATTCAGGACCTGCAGCGCATTCACCAATTGCCAGGTGAATCCGCCCTAACATTTGTTTCGCGTTTACAAACGCACAATGCGAAAATGCACGCTGCAGTGCAAAAGCAAACTCTCACGACAACGCAAAGAGCTGCACAATCAGATCTCATCGAAACGATGACACTTAATAATTTACTAACGGGCTTAGAACCAAACTTAGGCCGCATCATTCGTGCTAGCAATCCTCCTAGTATACTAAAAGCCGTTAGCAGAATCCGTAGAGAGCTACAACTTTCCTACTTCGAATCACAGAAATTCCCAAAAAATAACCAAGTAAAAAGTACAATGCCTCCTCAACAAAAACGACCACAAGGTCCCAATTTCCAACAAAAATTTTGTTCATTTTGTAAAAGAAATGGACATGTAATAAGCGAATGCCGCACAAGGCAACAATCGCAAATAAGGCCAACAACGTCACAAAATTTTCAAAGACCAAATTATCAAGGAAACCCAAATTTTCACAATTTTTCTCAAACCAATCAATTTAATCAGAGGACATTTCCTCAAAATAATCAATCTAGTCAACCACAACAAAACAGGCCCTCAGCTATAAGGCCGAACCCGAATTTCAACCAACAAAGACCCTCTGCTATTCAACCAAACCCAAATTTCAACCGTTTTAATCAACAAAAAACGCACCATTTAAATTACGAACCTTATGAAAACCAATGCGATTTTAATCAATACAGTGACTATTCTTCTGATTACCAAACTGCAGAAGATACTTACGAAAATTATAACTTTGAAACTAACCAAAATTTCCAAGAGAATTATACAGCTAATCCTCAATACGAACAGTACGAGGATTATACTGCTAATCCTCAGGATTTTCGATTAGATCCGGAGTACCCCACGGATACTCCGACACAACAAACAGACCAATTCGAATCAATTACGGAACTAGAAACTCAAGTACAAACTATGAACCTCAACGACAGTTTCGACCCAATGCTGAATTTTCCAGAACAGACGTTCCTGTAAATACGCTTTCCCATACCCTATTAACTGTAAATTCAAAGAACCTCTACTATATGAAGAATGCAACTGGTAAATTTAAAATCTTAATTGACACAGGTGCAGGCATATCAATTTTTAAACCCAAGACAACTGAAAATTACAGACGTAGATCTCCTGAAAATGTAATCATACAGGGTATCACTGATCAAAAAATTTATATCAACGAATCTGTTCTCATCCCCTTTTCAAATGAGTCACACAAAGTTTATATCTATAATCTAGATATAGATTTCGATGGATTATTAGGCGCAGACTTCCTAGAACATTACGAATGCAAAGTAGACTTTAAAAATAAACAACTAGTCACAAATTTCAAAACCGTACCACTATTTAAAGTTACGGAAGAAACTGCAGTAAATTTACCTTTACAACCAACTATTAATTCTGATACAAAAAATTCAAATTTAAGCAACATCAAAAATTTTATTTCTATCGAACCTCGCATGGAAAAAATTTGTAAACTAAAATGTAACCTGCGAAATACCGAGGCTATACTGTTAGCCCAGGAAAACGAAAGGGTACGCTTACCGAATGCTCTCGTAAAAATCGATAGCAATGGAGAATTTTTAACCTCAATCATAAACGCGAATGCAATACCAAAAACGGTAAATTTCTCGAACCTCGAACTAGAACCAGTACAAAAATTCAAATCAATTTTTAATTTAAATACTCAAAATTCCGACAAACATCCACAGACAGACAGATCCTTCGAAATTAGGAACGAATTGCGCTTGGATCATCTAAACGAAGAAGAGGCCGAAATAGTAACGCAGCTTTGTTTAGACTTTCAAGATATATTCTATTTGGAAGGAGACAATTTAACCTTTACTAATGAAATTAAGCATTCCATTGATACGAACGATTCAAAACCGGTTTTCACGAAGTCATATCGCTACCCTCATATCCATAAAGAGGAAGTCAAAACACAAGTCTCTAATATGCTTGATCAAGGTATCATTAGACCTTCGATTTCTCCCTGGTCCACTCCAGTTTGGGTTGTACCTAAAAAACTCGACGCCTCCGGTAAACAAAAATGGCGAGTTGTAGTGGACTACAGAAAACTCAACGAACTGACTATTGACGATAAATACCCGCTACCCAATATTTCCGACCTCCTCGATCAATTAGGTAAATGTCAATATTTTACAACTCTAGACTTAGCCTTCGGATTTCACCAAATCGAGATTGATGCGAAAGACATTCAAAAAACTGCTTTCACAGTTGAAAATGGTCATTTTGAATTCGTAAGAATGCCTTTTGGACTTAAGAATGCTCCATCAACATTTCAAAGAGTGATGGATAACATTTTATTAGGTATCCAAAATGAACGATGTCTCGTCTACATGGACGATATTATTGTTTACTCCCCTACTATTCACGAGCATATTTCTCGATTAACAGAAGTTTTCAAAAGATTACAGAAAGCCAATCTCAAAATTCAACCCGACAAATGCGAGTTTCTCCGCAAAGAAGTCGCTTATTTAGGACATCTCATTACAAAAGATGGCGTAAAACCGAATCCTTCGAAAGTTGACGCTATTCTAAATTTCCCTCAACCAAAAAATCAAAAAGAAATTAAATCATCTCTAGGCTTAGCCGGATATTATAGGCGCTTTATCCCTAATTTCTCCAAGATTACCAAGCCCTTAACAAAACTCTTACAGAAAGACATACCATTTCTCTTCGACAATGATTGTATAAAATCTTTTCAAGATTTGAAACAAACATTAACGACAACTCCGATATTAATCTACCCTAATTTTGATGAACCTTTCGTTCTAACCACTGATGCGAGCGCATTTGCCATCGGCTCAGTGCTGAGCCAGGGGCCTATTGGCAAAGATTTACCCATTGCCTATGCTTCTAGAACCTTGTGCAGTGCAGAAACTAAGTATTCAACGATTGAACGCGAGCTTTTATCGATAGTATGGAGTGTAAAGCACTTTAGACCATATCTGTATGGTAGAAAGTTCAAACTTGTCACCGACCACAGACCACTCACCTGGCTATTCTGTATAAAAGATCCAGGAAGTAGACTTGCTCGTTGGCGACTCAAATTAGAAGAGTACGACTATGAAATAATTTATAAACCCGGTAAAATCAATAAGAACGCGGACGCACTTTCCAGAATCAAAATTAATCATTTTTCCGAATGTTCCAAATTCTATTCAAAGGTTCTAGCCGCGAATGACGAAGAGTCAGACGACGACAAAAACCCAGACGATAACAAGGAAATCACTATCGAACAAATTTCCCGAGAATTTGAAACTTTCACCAACCTATATAAAACAACATCTTTAATTGACTATTCGAAAATCAAAGCTTCGAACAAACAACTTTTGTATCGACAACATAAAGATATTATAACCTTTTTCCAACAGAACAACCTACAAGACCTACATCACAAAATTATCGAGGACATATTCGAAGAAAACCCCGAATTTCATAACGATAAAATCAATATTGTATCGAGCAAAACAGTCAGACATAGGAGATATTTTATCATCCCTCTACCTTTTGATATCGAATCTGTAATTGAACATCTATTTTTGGTATTATTTAAAAACCAAGATGTTTTAGATCTTTCTAAGACATACTTTGTGGAAAATAACTTAGACCTCCCCATACTTGAAATCCTATCATTCATTTTTGCAGAAAAAGACTTAAAAGTAGTAATTTGTCAAGATATCGTCAGAACTGCCGACGAAGATGAAATTCCAATTATATTAGAGCAAAATCATTTTGGTAAAAATAATCTACACCGCGGAATAAATGAAACGATTCGAAGAATTAGAGAAAAATACACTTGGCAAGGTCTAACTAAAGACGTTGAAACTTTTATAAAAAATTGCGAAACTTGCCAAAAGACTAAAGTATGCCGGAAAAACCTTAATAACCCTCTAGTAGTCACAGAAACGCCAAGAACACCATTCGAAAGAATCAATATCGATTTATTTGAATTCCCTACTCGAAATTACGCTTTAACCATTCGCGACGAATTAACTAAATTCACGCAAGCATATGCAGTCCCGGATAAATCCGCAAAATCTGTCGTAAACACTTTGTTGTTATATTTCCAACATTATGGTACCCCATTAAGAATCCATTGCGATTACGGTGGCGAATTTGACAACCGCTTGCTCAAAGATCTCTGCACCCTCTACGACATAAAATTAACTTATTCAAGCGTAGGACACCCCCAATCGAACGGATCCATAGAAAGATTTCATGCTACTCTAGCTGAAATGATAAGAATTCATAAAACTGAAAATCCGAACGAACATCCTTTCACAATTTTACCATATGCAGTAATATGCTACAACAATTCAGTAAATAAAACACACGGTTTCACCCCATACGAACTTGTATTTGGGCATACGTCCAACAGACCACCTGAAACTTTATATAACCAAAAAGAGTTAATAACCAAATACGTTAGGGATTTAAACAACAGAATATCCCACTACTATAAAATAGCCCGTAGTCGAACGCAAGCTCAAAAGGAGAAAGCGAAAGTTCGCTTCGATAAAAATGTTCCCCAAAAACGACCCGAATACCAAATAGGTGACTTGGTTTACGTAAAAGAATCACAGATCAAAAACAAATTGCAAAACAAATTTAACGGTCCTTTTAAAATAAAAGAAATTTTCCAAAATTCTGCTACCCTATTAAATCTCGAAACAAAACAAGAAACTAAAGTCAATTTTGATAGAATGAAACCATATACTGAAAATTAAATTTATTTTCAGGGTTCTCCTGCTGTTCGGATCAGCACTCTGTCAATATAAAATTACCCCGATCAATAACACTGTTGGTGTATACTACCACCAAGACACGGACATCGTGGTGACAAATGACAAATGGACTCTGCTAGTGCATAAAACATTTCATCCCTCAAAATAGCTTTTGACAAAAATCAAAATATTTTAGACAGAATCTTGTACACTCTCAATAATGGCGATCATAAGTCAATTATTTTTACGAGTGAAATTAAAACAGACTTTAACCTTTTGACACAAATATCCAACTCTATAAAAACAAAATTTGACGAAATCTTTTCAGACACAAAAAGATATAAACGAGGAATACTTAACGGTATCGGTACAATATTCAAATCCATAACTGGAAACTTAGATGCTGAAGATGGCCAGTACTATACTAATTGTATAAATAAACTAAATAACGACGAACATCAATTGGAAAACTTAATCAAAAATCAAATTTCAGTTACAACTTCTGTTATTAAAAACTTCAACTCGACTATACAAAAATTACAAATTGACGAGGAAACGTTTAACAAAGATCTCGAAGAAATCGAACACACAATTCAAACCATGACTCAAGCTATCGAGGCTGCTCACATAAAACTAAAATTCATATACATTTCCGAACAACTAATGGCAAGCTATTTGTATATCGAAGATAATTTGAACGACATTTTGAATTCAATAACATTTGCCAGATTAGGAATCATTCACACTTCAATCATAACCCCTAATCATTTGGTAACAGCATTACAAGAAATCTCACAGAGCTTACGAAGGAACAATTTGCCTCTCCCCATTAAATTATCGGCAGTTGCTAAGTATTTGGATATTATTGAATTACAAGCGTTTCAAATGGATTCTAACTTAGTATTTGTTTTAACAATACCACTTGTTGAACCCCAAAATTATAACACCTATCGCCTATATCCTATCCCGATACTTGATAACAGAACTGGTCTGCATCACATTTTATCTATTTCACAAAAGTATATCGCGAGAGACGATGATTCTTTAATGTACATACCTATACAAAATTTGAAAGAATGCAAACCTCTTTATTTTGGAACCAAACTATGTTCGAATCTGTTTGCCTATCCTATCGACCAAAATGCCATATGTGAAGCCAGAATACTAAAACCGTTGCCGAAACTTCCAGAGAACTGTCAAACTTCCTTCATTATTAGTCAGGGATACAACGTACAAGAACTTGAAGACAACACATGGCTAGTAATTAATTCCGAACCACTTCACATCACCATCAACTGTCCAAAGAGAGAATCCACGACAAAGTTAATCAACAAAAATTCCATCATCAAACTACAACCAGGATGTTACGCCTATGCAGGCATTACTCGAATACAAGCCAGTGCCAAAGACTTCTCCGAAATTAAGGACAATTCACATCCTATCCAAATTCCTTTTGAATGCTGTAATCACATGCCCGACAAAATCGAAATTCCAAAATTAAAACCACTCAAATTAAACAATCTCGACGTAGAAGATCTAGATATTGCAAAAACCAAATTGGACCAATATTCCAAAGACCTGGATGACCTCATAAATGAGCCTTTTGTGACCAAACAAGTATCTTGGTTCACGTATTTCATAATCACTCTCATCATCCTGTTAGTTGTACTTTACATAACTTGTAAATGCAGAAGAAGAAGATGTAGAGCATTGCGAATCCAACCCTCAACGGACAACCCTCCTTCACCTCCTTCAGAGCGAAGCAGAGTTTTTACCAAATTCCCTCCAAGAAAGCGACCCGGTATTAAACCTCAAGAAGAAGAGGACATCGAGTTAACATAGACTTTCATATCTGGAGTTTTACCCTTGTCTATTAATTTAGACCATTGTATTTTATTCTTATCACATTTATGTAATGTACTACTCGCTTATTATTATTATCATTTACCAATTTTAACTTTTATGTATTTTATTATTTTGCTTTGTATTCATTCAACATTGTTTCAATTTATTTTGCATTATATTCATTTAACGTTTCTAACAATTTTCAAAAGTCGCTGCATAACATCAACTTTTTTATTAAGGGGGAAGTTGTTATATAAAATTATACGCTTATTACCAAGACTTAGCCATAACAAACCTTCACAGGTATATCATATTACATGATAACGACTTCTCTTATTAATCGCTTATCTTAGAGATATTATGTTTCACCTTTGTTTCTCACATTTTATGATGACTGTCGAATTGCATTTCCTTTGTTCTATATTTTGCTTACTCAGGTTCTGAATGTTATAAATACGACTAGACATGCTTTGTAAAGCCAGTTATTAAACTCACTTAGAATGAAACACTTCTAACTATTATTATATTCCTTCTCCAAGAGCCAACGTTGGCTCCATGTAACTAAATAAAAGTTTTTAAAAAGTCATTCATGTGAACCGTGATCTAACATATATACTTTAAAAATATTTTGAAATATACAGGGTGGCTCATTTAAGCGTGAGGCCATAAACTTAGGTTTTTAAACGGAACACTTGGTATATTATTACACCTGTGGATGGAACGATATGCTGTTTGGTGGGACGGTATCATGATATGGGTGAGTTTGTACCATAAGGCATAAACATGTCAAATTTGTGACGTAGCGAAACAACAGTTTAGATCTAATTTGTGCAAAAAAATGGTAAAAAAAACTTCTAGTTTATGCTACGTCCACGCTGGGTTGGACTAAGGTCATACTTGTTGCCAGCAGCGAGAGCCACATGGCGCATGGTAAAGGAATGTGGGATGGGAGGTGTAGGTATTTGTGAGATGCGTTACTGCATTGTGTCGTGAGGGAGCGTTTAAGCTCCTTTTTTTGTGTGTTTGGTTCTGGACTTCTGCCTATTCTGACTCTTCTTGTAAAATATGTTGTCGTGTTGTGTCGTAATATGAAGTGTTTTTGCTCCTCTTTTTGCGTTTTTGCTTCTTCGAATCTTCTTTTTTCGGAGTCTTCTGATTCCTCGGTTTCCGATTGTGGTAGAGTATATATCCTTGCGATCTGTTAGTGGTGTTCATTGTTGATCCTGATCCTTTCAATTGTCGTTCTCCATTGTAGCATGGTCTCCCTATTTTTAGTTTGTTGCTGTGCGGTGCTAGTGCCTTCTTTAGTAAATGTGTTGGGTCCCTTCCTTGGGTATGTCCCCAGTACTTCATTGCATGTATTTCTATAATGTTGATGTATTGTGTCACTGTTTTCGTCTTGTTGTTTTAGTTGGACGATGCCCTTTCTGCTCTTCTCAAAAACTTCTTCTGTTGGATTTTGTTATTGCCGCGTTTTTGATTCCATATATCATCGTTGTCCATATGACGGCTATGTACATACATTTGGTAAGGTCCCATGATAGTTTATTTTTCTCAATAAACGGTATGTTACCCTTGTGCCGTTTTGATTCTCTCCTTTACTGTTTCTCTCCGCTCCAGCTGGTTCGTCCGGTCTGTTCCTAGGTACTTCAATTTGTTCGGTGTTCTTAGGAAATATTCATCTATTTTGTGTTCCTCTCCGCTGGTCCAACTCTTCTTCTTCTGCATCGATTAGTAAATTATCGACGTATTTGTGAGTTTTCTTAGAGAACACCATTTTTCTGAAAGAAACCTTCACTAGGCATACATCCGCTGAAGTGCTGTGCGAACTCAGCTCTGATGCAGTATATCAACAATACCTCATTGATTTCGAGTTTGATTTTAATTATTATCATTACCGTGATTTCTAGCATTTATTCCTTGGATGGTGGCTTACTGAAGGGTCTTCTTGTATTAATTGGATTCATTCATTTTTTGCTTTCTCTTCTTCCTCCAGTTTATCTTCACTGTTGCCGTGGTAAACCTCTTCTCGTGTATGTGTTATCATTTTTTCTGTATGCCCCCCTGCCGCCGCTTTACTGCCCCTGACTCGTTCCCCCGTTTCTTTGATTTTGTGGTCCTATGTTCTGTATTCGATTCATCATTCTTGTGTATAAATGCCATTTCCTGAGAAAGACTATGCATTTCCATTGAACTGCAAGGAATTCGGCCCCCGGCGTATTAAGCCAGTAGTACGCCACTGATCAGATTGTCCATTTATTACCCAAGTCAACGCTTGTTTATCTAAGAAACTCTGTTTTTCTTAAGGAATAACACCATTATTGCCTTGCTATAAATTTACGGTGACAACGGTCGACGATGTATAATCACTTCTCATATTTTCGAAGAAAGTCGTTTGAGCCAGCCCCTCACCAGTTTATTACAGCATTTATATGATGCAGAATGCAACACCACAAAAACACACTCTTTTTAATACAAATACAAATTATGTACGTAATTAATCACTAATTGCACTTCCCAAGATATGTATTATTCCTCAAACCTGTCGCTTACTTGACACCTTATAAGTTCGCAAAAAAATGCGCAACACCACAAAATCACACTCTTTTTAATACAAACACAAATTATGTACGAAATTAATCACTAATCGCACGTCCCAGGTATGTATTATTCCCCCCCCCCCAAACCTATCACTCACTTTTGACACTTTAAAAATTTGCATAAAAATTATACAACACCACAAAACACATTCTTCTTTTTGATACGAATATAAATTATGTACGAAATTACCTATTGTTCACTTGACACCTCAAAAGTTATATTTTTTACACTTTGTATTTAGCTAGGGGCTTGGGCCTAAAAAGCATTGCAATGGTTTTATGCGGTAGACACTCGTTAATCATTAAGACATAAATAAATTTGGATAAATAAACTTGGGTGGTACTTTAAAAATGAGAAGATACTTAGCTTATCTATTCCTCTTGTGTATTGCCTGGTCCTTTAAGCTTGTTTCTTTATGCATAGCACTGCACTATTGGTTCTGCCACTAAATACTCTGTATTAGTTATTTTCAAATATTAAATTCTATTTCAATTTTGTTCTTTAGTTATGATATATCGACTTGCGCGGAATTCTTTAATCTACAAATTCACCTAATTTTTATCAAATTTAGCGGACTTTTAGCAGGCGTTTTCACGTTTTAATGGCAGCGTTTTTCGGAAGCGTCCGTTCGCTCGGAAAGCACAATTCGAACTCTTGAAATCAAAATAACAAATAATGAAAATCAAAATTAGTGATGACTGATGACACATATATGTGGATAAAGAGCTTAATTAAAAAAAAAAAATCAAAATCAGTGCAGTGGGAGTCGCTGACGAAGCCGAAAAAGAAAACGCCTGGGGTTTTAAATTTAGATAAATATGAAAAACAGAGTAGAGAGTAAATTTTACACAAAAAGTTAGTGAGGGCACGTATGAATGTGCATGTAAGTAACTTGTATTGTTTTGGCAATACATACGTTTCAATAAGATGACTCTTTTCGGTGCCACACTTTGCCCGCCTCGTATGGCCGTATCATAAAACATAGTGATATGATTCCAGTGATTTTTTTTGTACCAGCTTACTCGAGCTGCTTGATCTCCTTCGTCGCGTACTTCTCCGCAACGCATGATAACAATGGATATTTGCTGCGTCAAGACAATAAAGTAATATAACAATTTTAAAATATCGGATAAAAAAATATATTCAGAAGTGCACTTTTTTGGTATTCTGTACACCATATGCACATTCTTTAAGTCGAGCTTTAAAGGTGATTTATATACAACATACAGAGTTTTCGACTTAAAAAGATAAAAACGGAATCGCCACTTAATGTTTAAATTAAAACATCTGACTTTTTATTTTATTTTATTTTAACCTGTTAAATCTCAGAGATATGTAAATTTAATTGTATCAACCAAGTAAGTGTTTTGAAAAGTATCGTAGATTAAAAATAAAAACAAAACCCTAGTAAACCTTATACACTACCGCGGATTCATTGAACTTTTACTATAATAATTGTTGTACATTTTATAGGATACTCTTTGCAGTTTTTTTTTGTAAATAATGTTAGTTTTTGACATTTTTAATTTTATGATACCAACTGTGCTGTTGGTATCAAATAAAGTAAAAAAAAAAGTAATACATCCAACCCACCAAGGTTTCTAACTCGCCACCCCTGGATTTCAAGTCGAAAGCAAGCATGCAAATAAATTTACTTCTATTACCAATCACATGACGTTCCTCAGATAGTCACTTGCAGTATGAATTAAAGAAGTAGTCTATTTTATATACAGTGTGGAACAGCCAAATGGAATAATTTCAGTATCTCAATTATTGTGCATATTTATAAAAAATCCCACAGTCAATTTTGAATTCTGAAATGACATCCTGCAGCGTACAAATTTCATCCCTAAATTCGCAACTGCCATTTACAGTGGCAGTTGCTAAATTTTTAAATGGGAAGTAGGGGCTTATGATACCTTATTTGAAAGGTCTTTTCATTCTCTATTGAAAAATGCTATGGTTTCAATATTTATTGCAAAAATTAACGGTAAAAAAATTAATTCATGTGCTTAACGTAACTCACTACAGCAAACTAAAAAAAAAAACTTAACTTCAATGTAGTAAATGTTCAAAATGAGTTCCTTGGCAGCATCCTAATCGTGAATAAAAATGTTTTCTAATCTTTTCCAACATCTAAGACGTGATCAACCTAACCACATCCGTTATTCTTCTTCTTAAGTCAGCTGTATCGCGTGGCTTAGTTTTGTATACCAAACTTTTCACATATATCACCATAGAAAAAAATCTAAGGGTGTAAGATGAGGAGAACATCCTATCCACTGATTTGGAAATGTTAAGTCGAGGTATTGCCGGACATCGATTCGATAATGTGGTGGTGCCCCATCCTGCTGGAACATATTACATCCGTTAGAACTTATGGGTTTGCTTGAGCAGGATATTATAAGTTTGCCAAAGTTGGCACGACATTATTTTGGAGCAGAGCTAAATAATTATCTCCATTCAAATTGCCATCAATGAAAAGGGAACCAATGACATGGTTTCTAATTATCACTGCCCAAACATTAACCTTTTCAGGATTTTGCATATGTAATTCTCTCATCCAGTGCGGATTTTCATTAGCCCAATAGCGACAGTTTTGACGATTAACATAACATGGCCACGAAGAGGATATTATAAGTTTGCCAAAGTTGGCCCGACATTATTTTGGAGCAGAGCTAAATAATTATCTCCATTCAAATTACCATCAATGAAAAGGGAACCAATGACATGGTTTCTAATTATCACCGCCCAAACATTAACCTTTTCAGGATTTTGCATATGTAATTCTCTCATCCAGTGAGGATTTTCATTAGCCCAGTAGCGACAGTTTTGACGATTAACATGGCCATGAAGAGTGAAAGTGGACTCATCCTAAAACAAAACATTTTCTAATTGGATAACATTGTTATCTAACCTTTGCATCATTTATTCACAAAAGTACATTCTTCTATCAAAATCGTCTTCACTAAGCTCCTGAGTTGGGGTCAGTTTATAGCGATGCATTTTATTTTCTTTTAATACGCGAATAATTGAGGAATGGAAAACTTGAAATGCTGAAGCTGATAGTCGACTTGAACTATGTAGGCTTTCTTCAAACTAAAGCAGTATATCTAATTTGGTACCGTTACTCATTGCATTGGAAGCTTCTTTTTTTATCTGCTGTACATGTCCATTTTCGCGAAACTGCTTTTCAGTTTTGCTAATTGTACTGAAACATCACCTACCCTGGTCGTATATTTATCTCTCTCTTTTTGTTGAGACAGAAAAATACACAAATTAGGCAGATTACGTGATCGTCTAGATTTTTGAAAGTAGGACCTAAATTTACGTTGTGATAGTAATTTTGTTAAAAACACAAGTTCTTTATAAAGTTTGATATTACTTGTTTCTGTTTACTGATTAATTTATCTATCTTAATTTTGGAAACACTCATTTAATAGTTGATTTTACTTTGGTACCTTTTTATTTGACTGTACTTTATTTAATACTGATTTCTCTAGAATTACAAATGGCATTTGTAATTGATTTACTTTGTCTAAAGAATTATATTTTTATTTAATCTCGCTTATTCCTGCAAAAGTAAAATATTGAAGGAAAACACAGAAAACGTTTTAATACGTTTATTTTAGACAATTGTCATATTCATTGGGATCAATTACATAATCGTTGGGGCAATTGCCACATGAAAAGAAGGAAAGTATTCGTTGGGACAATCGTCACATTCATTCGTAAAATAATCAGGTCAGCTACGTAAACAATGAAATGAATTGTTTACAATGACAATTGTCATTATCTTGAAAGCTTTATAATTGACATCGACATACGTAAAATTTGACACAGCTCGGGAAATTTCCCAGTCATGATACGATGGTAAAAGGCAATCAACAAAGTCTTATTAAATTGCCACGACAACTGTCGTAGATTTGGTTTCGATGTTTCGAAGCGTGGTATGTTGTTGTGGCTAGTTACAATTGCACTTGGCCGAGATCAATTGATCCCATTTCGATGTATCGTTGTTATTTGTATATTCGTAGTACCGATGCTATAGATGAAGTGACAACCAACAAAATCTTGTGTTTGCCTTTCGGAAATCTTCGAAAATAAAACTGATAACAAAGAGCTGTGTTCAAATCTTATCATATGTAAATGATAAAATTGATGTGGTATAAATTACAGAGATGGCAATCAAGAATCCTTAATTGCGGATGCTGAAGAATAATGAACTGCAAAATCTGCAATAAACCATTCGCGACTGTACTAAATATTATTTACTTAGCTGATCGGAGTATTGTCATATTAAACAACAAAGAAAACTGTCCATCAATTAAATGACTAAAGATAGTTGCAAATCACAATAGTGAGTTAATTAATTTGAATACTGAAAATGAATTTAAATAAGTAAGCTATAATCAAAGTACCACAGTTTAGCATAAAGTCGATGTAAATATAGAGTTGACTTCAAAGATATAAAGTCGTAATTTTAAAGAGTTGAACTTCATTTAACGTTGTCATTTTATTGAGTGAATTTAGAAAAATAATCTGAATGTGTAATTTAATTAGTATTTAACAGTTAGGACCAAAACAAATGACAACGGAAAATTAATAATTAGGTAATTTTAATACTTGACAGATGGCGAGGTCCTGAAGTGTGACACTCACTGGCCCAGACCTCGACCCGAGTATGTGGTCCATTTTTACTCTTTTAGGCGGCGTCGTAAATCGCCCGACGCTTCCCACCTCTGGAGCACAACAAACAACCTCTCAATAGACACTCTGGTACCGATCGGACGCTTGCCGGATATCAAATGTCTGCCGAAATCACTTGGAGTGCCGTACAGAAATGGCCAAGCCCAGTTGACTGTTCAAACTACAACGGTGAATATTCCGTCGCAAAGTCTGTGAACGAAAGCCTTCCTCAAAAGGTCGCAGTCAGACAGTGAAACGGAATATGCCCCGGAGCAATTCAACTTACTTTCGTAGGATGCATAACCCCAAATGTTTAACCTGAGTTTCTACTAACGATTCCGTAAGGTCGCTGGGTAAAAACAAAGAATAAACACCAAAGTGTGCTAAATAATTCTGAGAACACACAGCCCAAATATTCACCCTGTATTCAATGAACGTTACCAACAAAGGACGCAGCTTGAAAATACACGGAGATGGGTGCACCAAGAGAGTCGATCAAATAATGATCATTTTGGGTTGCTTTTCATGGTTTTTATACGCGATGTAATAAAGAAACAAAATTACGTTTTACGCGATAGTGACTGGAATAGTTAAAAAAGGAGTGAATTTTGAACGGGTCGTAGTTTACGCTATTTTACAAGAACATCTCGGGCTTAACTGCATTAGAAATATGGCCTAGAATCGCTTGCGTTTCTGGCGTGTTTGTTTACATAACACATTCCGCGAGTTCGACTTTCAACGTCATTTTCAACCCTAGTAAAATGCTTTAAGAAGTATTATAATAAAATAATATTTCTGTATTTAAGGAAATTATGTATGAAATATTATTAATGGTTATCATGAAATATTTAATTTTGATTAGAATTGTTTTAAAATTTGGAAATAAGTAAATTCTATTTAAAATTTAGGAAAATAATTTGCAATCACACGTCCTAGATACGGGGCGTTCCAGTATCTTGGGATATAGGCGGCAAATCAGGAATTTTTTCTTGAAATAGGCGTGCAACTTCGTCCTGCGATCGCATTCTATCTCAGTAACCAACCATCTGTAAAATTATTATTTTATGCATTTTGTTTAAATAAACTATGTTTAGAAATTGCAGTTAGCAAAACTCAAACAGCACTCAAAACACTGGCAACTATTTATTGCTGTCAGTCGCTACTCAATAAAACTGGCTATGAAGAATTTTGATGTTTTTATGTTTTCTTTTTAGTTGATAATGTTGAAAAAGGACACTGAAATTGTTTTTACTAGCCTGCAAGAACAAAACGCTGTAAGTTTTTACGTTTTTTGTTGTAGTGAATTTCGTGAATATTAAAACCATAGCATTTTTGAATAGAGAATGAAAAAACTTTTCAAATGAGCCCTACTTCTCGTTTAAAAATTTAGGGTTGCAACTGCCACTCGATGGGGGTTGAATTTAGAGATGAAATTTGTACGTTGCAGGATGTCATTTTAGAATCCAAAATCGACGTGTCTCGGGATTTTTTATAAATATGCACAATAATTGAGATAGTGAATTTATTCCATTTGGCTGTTCCACACTGTATTTTAATTCTACTATTGAACAGTCGAATTCATTAAAACAAAAATTGTCCATGTACCAACCTGGATTTGAGCAGTTTTACGGTAACATACTGGCGGATTAATTCGAGTCGTTACATAGACAATTAAGTAATTTATTGATAAAAACTTTGGCAGAAAACAATATCCTCAAATACAGTTTCAAATTAGTAAATTATTAGTAAACCGCCTACTCGAATTATGAAATATTGTGGTGTAAGTACCCACATAAAATGTCGTGTTGAAAACAATGATAAATTGTATTTACATACTTACAGTCCAGCTACAACAAAGGTCGTAAACTTAGCCACGCTGTTTTATGTTAACCATTTAGTACCAATAATGCTAATATTTATTTTTCCTTAGTACTAGCAGCGCCATCTAATGTGGTTCTGCCAAAGCCGACTTTATTCTACAAATTACTAAGCTTTTGCAATGAGATTACTTTTCTACATTTCATTTTTATTCATATAGAATTCTGCCGCAGTACGTTATGATTTATTTTTAGAACAGTTGCGGTTTATTAATAATTCTTTACAGCTCAGTAATTGCTTGTTAAGGAATATTAATGTATAAATAAAATATTAATGAAAACTAATTTAGAAACTGTTTTTTATACTCAGTAATGCTTGATGTTACTAATTAATATCTAACAATTGTAAATTACATCAGTTAACCACAATTTAATTCATACAATTTTTGTTGGCCATTTAAAATGCAATTAGAAATCTAAAAACTTCAAATTATAATTCAAAAATATGCATTTCTTGCCTCGGTCGCAGTATATCATGACTTCGCGCTTAAATAAACTAGTAAAATTAATTATTAAAAAAAAAAAAGACCAGTAAATCTGTTAATGCGACAGAACCAAGATGGTGAATAAATTTCAAAATAAGCCGTATGTATAATCACCTCGTAATATGTAGCTCAGGAGCCCGCCGACCAATAATTGTGTGTCATAAGTTTACGCTCAAAATGTGTGAATTGTTAATTTGGGGTAGTAGAAATGTTCATTCTTTTTTTTTTTTTGGTACAGGGGCGTAGGCAGGCCCCCAAATGTGTAAGAAATATGACTTGTAAAAGTAAAAAAACAGCCACAAAAAGTCGTCCAAAAGTCGTAAATCCAGGCTCCAATTCATTTTGGGTGGTACAATTTTGAAAAAAAGCCAGTTAAAAAAAATGATAAGTTTATGAATAGCAATCAGGAACTTGGTAAGTATGAACCTACTGAGTGTGAAAATATATTCGCCTTCTCTGAACAGTGGTACGACAGCCTTGCCATTCACAATAATTGATGGAGAATCAGAATTCCCTAACGCATATACTATGTGTAATTCGATGAATATCATACATTTACGACTGGCAATCAGAAACTTGGTAAGTATGAACCTCCTGAGTGCGAAAATACATTCGCGTCTTTAAAAAGTGGGGCGATGATTTTGCCCTTCTATCGCATGTACTGGTTACCATCAATCAATGAATAACAATTTATTAACAGTTTTTATACGTTTATGTGCCTCACCGGATCCTAGCCCGGAACCAGCCAGACAACCACGGCGAACATCGCCGAGGTGGATGTGAGGCTGGGCGGAGTAGGTCTGGTTCGGATTGGAAGTAAATTCGAGGGGGTGGGGGGGTAGAATCTCCTGTCTGCCACGGGCAGACTTAAAAACTAGATTACAATTTTTATGTGTCCACATGGACCTAAAAGTAACTTAAAAATAAACACAACACTGAGAACACTAAAATCGTAGGCGAGCGCACTTCGTAATTTTGATTGTTGAACGCAACTAAACGAAAAAACCCGTTCAATCGAATGACGACCTTGTGGTCTGATCGCCGACAAGGAAGGTAGGGTGAAAATAAAATTGTGGTTTAAAAAATTAGGATTTAGGTAAGTTTTCGGCCCAGAGGGGATTTAGAGAGACAAAAAAGGAACAAAAATAACAAAAAAGATAAAAAAAAAAACAAAATTGTACAAACGTAAATGGGGAGAAAGAAGGATTAGAAATATGTAAAGTTGAGGAAAGATAAGAGTAAGGGGGTAGGGGTAACTTATCGTAGAAGGAAGTGTGGCTAGGGGAGCTGCCGGAAGATAGGCAACGCCTGGTATGGTAGGGGGTGTCTTATATCGAAGAGTATGGCATTATGCTGTCTGATTAGGGTAATGTTGCGAGTAAGCGATCTACCGTTCAGTTTAAACTGGTAGAATTTTTGTGAGGTTTCTTGGACGTAGTCCGCTAGTGGGGTTATGTCGTGGCAACGTGCATAAAGATCTCTGAGGGAGGTGTACCTACCGGAGTCTGAAATGAGGCGCATAAATTTGTGTCTCAACTTCCGCATTGTCGTGGCCGGGATGCTGCAACACACCGGCGCCGCGTATGTGATGGCCCGCCTGATTACCATTGTGTACAACAACTTTTTATTAGTCCTGTTTAGTCCGCTACCCCTTGCCAGGGGCGGATACAGACTCCTGGACATGAAGTAGACCTTGCGTACCGTCTCGTCAACGTGTGTATTAAACGTCAGTCGTTTGTCTAAGTTCACCCCCCAGATATTTCACGCACCGTTTGATTGGAATTTCTCTACCCCCGATCGAAAGTGGCGTTAAAATCCGATTTTCGGTGAAACGGCGCGTGAATAGAATCGATTCCGACTTCTCGGCGTTGATCCGAATCTTCCACTTATCGTAATAAGCCGTGGCACGGGCCAAGTGTGCCTTCAGCAGCATATTAGCCGCTTGCGCGTTGTGTGAGTGCACGTACATAGCCGTGTCGTTGGCGTACTTGGCAAGGTTCGAATTCGGGAACTCCGGGAGGTCGGAGATGTATAAGTTGTACAACTCTGGCGACAGGCACGACCCCTGGGGGACGCCCGCGCGAATGTCCCGCCGAGTTGATAGTTTATTATTCACTCTGACCTGTAGAGATCTATCTGACAGCAAAGAGTGAATAAGTTTGGTAATGTGCGTCGGAAAGTCCAGCGAATTTAGTTTGTAGAGTAATCCCGGAATCCATACGGTGTCGAAGGCTTTCTCAATATTGAGGACCACCATAACGGTACTCTTCCCGATTTTGCATTCACGATCCTGACGACCTGCCGCACAGTGCCCCTGCTCCGCCTGAAGCCGAACTGGCACTCGTGGTCGATGTGAAGTTCATCCTGCGCAGCGTCTAATCTAATTAGGATGACCTTCTCCACCAACTTGGAGATCGCCGACAGCAACGAGATCGGTCGATAACTGCCGACGAGCTTCGCGTTTTTGTTCGCCTTCAGGATTGGCACGACCACGGCGCATTTCCACTGGCTGGGCCAGTGCTGCAATCGCAGGATCGCGTTAACAATGGCATGTACTGGTTACCGGTGTAGTTCTGATTGCCAGCCGTAAATTTATAACATTCATCGAATTACACGGGTAGCCAGTATTTGCGGTAGGAAGCTCCGATACGTCATCAATTATCGTGAAAGGCAAGACCTTCGCACCACTTTTCAAAGATGGCGTACGTATTTTCGCATTGAAGAGGTTCATGCTTACCAAGTTTCTCATTGCTATGCTATTCATCGAATTAAACGGACAATCAGAATATGCGGTAGCAAGTTCCGATACGCCATCAATTATAAAGCAAGACCTTCGCTCCACTTTTTAAAGATGGCGCATGTATTTTCGCACTCAGGAGGTTCATACTTACCAAGTTTCTGATTGCCAGTCGTAAATTAATGATATTCATCGAATTACACATGTAAACAGTAGATTCGTTAGGGAATTCTGGTACGCCATCAATTATCGTGAATGGTAAGGCTGTCGTACCACTTTTCAGAGAAGGCGAATATATTTTCACACTCAGTAGGTTCATACTCCAAGTTCCTGATTGTCATTCATAAACTTATCATTTTTTTACCTGACTTTTTTTTCAAAATTGGGCGAACGTAGCGTCTCCTTGTACCACCCAAAATGAAAGGGAGTCTGGATTCGAGATATGGAGGTAAATTAAGCACAGGCGGATTTATACTTCTGCCGCCTAGGGGCTAACGGCAATTTGCCACCCTCCACCCCCTTCCCACTCTCTGCTTCTTGCCTTGAGCATTAAAAAATTATAGTCCGTCTACACCTCAACTCCCCTTTTAAAGGGCAAACTCCCTCCTCGCTCCTCCCTTTTATGCTTTCTCCTCATAGATTTGTTAGTAGCACAAAGCATAAAATCATAATGAAGATTTTCTAGACTAATTTTGTTCAACAGATCGACATACAATATAATGTTGTTTATTTTATCATATGAGAACGAGAACAAGATAAAATTTGAAATAAACTTTGGTATGCATTTAAATTGTTGTTTGACTTTTTTGTGGCTGTTTTTTACTTTTACAAGTCGTACTTCTTACACATTTGGGGACCTGCCCTACGCCCCTGTACCAGAAAAAAGGGCTGGCATGAATATTTTTCTGCTCTACTGCCCCAAATTAACAACAATTCACACATTAGTGGTCGGCTTCTAATCTATGAGGAAAAAAAAATCGTTGTATCATTATAAAAAATAAAAAAGTCTCAAAACGAAAAAGAAACAATGTTTTCAATTTTTCTTTGCTTTAAAATATGCTAACAATACTTTTTTATTAACGCGATTTATCAAATTTTATCAAATTGGGATTTCAAATAATATAACTTGGCTAAATGACGTTTGTCAATTTGGACATTAAAATTATGTCATTGTATAATAATAGCAGCAAAGGCAACTATGAAGAAGACTACTTCATTTTTAAATACATTTATTTCATTCATGTTTAAAGGGTTTTTAGACGTTTAAAATTAAAAAAAATCTATGTAACACGTTCCGAAAGACAATTTTGTGTAACTCGTGCTATTTTGCGGGATCTCGCTTCGCTCGTCCCGGAAACATCCACTCGTTACACAAAATAAAGTCTTTCGTAACTGGTTACATAAATAGCTATTTTATTGATTTAATATTTTTATTTTATTTTAAAAATAACTACCTTTGATTATACTCTACGACCTTTTAGAAGGACACTTGGATACCATTACAAAATAAAGTACTATTCTACTAAAATATGTATATATGGTCACCATAACTGTCTTATGCCCCTTATTTTACCTAAAAAAAAAAAAATTAGTTTAGGAAATATTGAGGAGAATTTTCAACTTGACACTGACTGTATGCATTTGACTTTAAATACGTTTTCTCCACAAAACATTTGAAATCTATTTAAGTAAAAATTCTTTGAATAAGCATTGCATTTTTTCAGTTAATTGAATCATGGAGTATTAACATCCTCTTTTCTTTTTCAGGTAAGATTCTATCCCGATAGCACCAATATTTAAGGAAAGATACGATCAGTTTTATGGGCCGTAAGTAGATGCAATAAATTAGTATACGTTTCCACATAGCTATTCATAAATCGAATGTGACCGATCAATTGGATCGTATCATATTCAACCGTTAACACTGACGCGTGGTTTAATTATAATATTAATGAATATTTAATAAGTTTCACACCTTAACACACCATTGACAATGTATGCATCGTTCCATCGCGGATAATTTGCCGATTTAAATACTAGTATACGCTCCGTTGTGGATGTAATGAGTATATGTCGACCTTAAAACACTTTCGTTTAGTAATTGCAGTTTTCTCAAATGGTATTCAGGTACCTATTGTGTAGATGATTTGCGTTACCGATTCAGTTAAAACTTGTTTTGCTCTAAAAAAAAATAGTTTATTTTTTTTATTGACGTTGAACGTCTATACGACCACCATTCGACAGAGTATAAAGGAAAATCAACGGTTTAATCCAGGTCCGGTAGTAAAATAATTGATCCCTGAAATTCGATGGTTTAAACCAAGGCCAAACGCCGTTCAGTAATCTAACCTCACAATTGATTGTTTGATATTCATATTTGTTTTGTCAAAATGCATAGAAATCCACAAGTATTTAATTGTTAATCAAGTTATCTCCCAATTTTTATATATCCCAAACTGTCCTTATCTATAGTCAATATGTCAACGCAAACATAAATAAGCTCCAAACACTAAAAAAATTAGATTAGGCGGTCGACGTTCACGTCAAAAGCCAATTAGAATACTAGTGGAAAACTGAAAGTCCCTATGTAAATTAGTAACTTTGGACTACTAACTGTTAGTTGCAGTTAGTAAAACACATTTGATCAATCGCTGATTTTGGTTTATACAATGCTTTTGCTTTGATCAACGGTCAGATTTTGAACTACAGATCAACTGAACCAATCTTTTATACAACTGGCCCTAAATTTCACATGGAGGCCGACCACCATGGTTCGTCGTCCGGTCCAAGAAGTCGGTTGTTGGATCATAGAGTAATGCAAACGTTATCTAAAAGTAATACAACGTTTCGGAAGTAAATCTATCATCTTAGAGAAGCTTTACCTATTTCAAATATGCGTCGTTTACTTCGACAAACAGTACTTTTCGTGGAACAAATGGATATTTAGTGAAAGGCGCCGGAGATTAGTTTCGGACCATTTGAAATAAATACAAATTATTTATTTCTAGCTAAACATGGCCTTTATGTTTGTTGATTCATTAATAAAGACGTTTATTATTTTTATTATTCTAATAATGTGTTGTTAGGAAATGATTGCAATTGTGCTAGCGTTACACCCAGCAATGAATACATCACAGTATGGCTTATTTATAACCCTTTAGGAGCCATATACTTTTAAATATTACTGAATTCACTAGATAAGGTAAGCTACTGTATTACTGTGCGTGAAAATAATCATATTGTTCATATCGCCTAGAGCGGGGTCTCCTGATAATTCTTTACGTTTGATACCTGTCAATATACGAATTGCCTCTTTCTGCGCAACAGAAACTCTGTATGTATGGGCTCCAATGAACAATTTTCATATTTTAAGATGCTGTAAAAACATTTAAAGTAGAGTTGGCAAACGATTGATCTACTTGAGTGTTTACTCACTGGCCTTAATGCGTAACAGATACTACTACTAGGTTTGTTATAGAGATAGTTTATGTAATCTTTTGAATTTAACTGACTATCAATGATAGTTCCCAGAAATTTACTAGATGGTGCGTATTACATTATCTCACCTTCAAGCAAAATTGTTCTCTTAGGTTAACGCGCCATGTTTAATTTTGTGTTTTTATGTAGTAATAATATGTTTTTGCTGACCCAAAAGCATGATTGTTTATTTTTTATTTCGCACTCGATTTCGCATTTTCAATATTAGTATCTGTGACTACAAAATTAGTATAAGCAGCATGTTATGAAACTTGTAAAGAATTAAATTTTAAGTGCTTAGCAAAGTCATTAATAAAACAGTATAAGTAAAGTCGGACATCAAATGGGCCCTTGTGGTACTCCTATCTCAATATTTGTCTTATCTGACTTGGATTTGTTACCTTGCACCTTTGTTGTATTTTTATGAGGTATAATTTAAACTATTTTAAACAGATTTCACGTATTCCATATTTCTCAGCCTTAGATCGTAATATTACATGATTCAGGCATTGGTGAAGTCTATAAACAGACCTATAATTGATTGTTTCTTGTCCAGTTTACCATCATTTACTATGCTCAAAACAGTTATGCGGCCATTGTTATTTGAAATTACAATGTATTTACTAATTTTAAGCAAAAACTGTATGCTTGCCTTAAGTCTCTAGAATCAACCGTTTTCGAGATATTTAATCGATTATTATAAAAAAAATGTGAAACCTGTAAGTTGCAATGATGAATCAGTACCGACAATAGGATTTTGATTTATGATATTATCTCGGGAGCTATTTTTCTTGTTTGCACCTTGTGTTCTCTAATAAGCCACTAGATTGTTATGGCATTGAATTTTATTTCTCCTTGACTAGTTTATTGAACTGAAACATTTGTGTGTTTAGAATTTTCATTACAAGAGAGCATGTGGATAATATGATATTATCAAGTAAAATTGCTACAAATATCTGTATAAAACCATTTGTTTAACATGAAGCATTAAGTAAGTTACTGTATCAGTTTTTTAAATTAGAAAGTATCTTCTTTATTTGATTTGTTATATTGTTCCAAAAATGCGTAAAATTGAATTGAATTGAATACTACACTCACTCAAATAGGTAAATGCCTTATAGACCGGGAGCCGATGACATGTTTTAGGGTATGATTTCCTACCGCTCGAAACCGTAATGGCTTCATCACATTTTTAGTAAAAATGAAGGAAAGCAAGTGCCTTACTTTTTTCGCGGGTGCATCATGTTAAAAACATTTTTTTTTAAATGACAAAAAGAATGTACATTTTTGTATTACATCCTACCGGATTTTTTTTTGATAATGTGAAGCGAAACAAGTCGTGTACCTACAGAAACCCAGGCAAGATAAGTCCTTATATTCTTAACTTCTATTAATAAACACAAATTTTCTTACAGATCTATAATTTCCTAATAATTTTTAATTTTTACTTTACTCTATTTACTGGCTGGCTGTAAATATTGAATCTGAACTGAGCCCGAACTTGCCTGTATCGAACTATTAATTTACTAGTATACCGCACCAAAACTGATTTCTTGCAGCGCATCAACGGAAATACACGTGATACCATTTCCTCTCAGACGAAAAAAGAAAAATGCTCATTATAATATTAGGAGAGTTCAATGCACGTATAGGAAAAAGACGACCAGACGAAGAAAGATAAAAACATAATTGGAAAAACTTTACTCCACACATGGTCTAACGAAAAACCTACCACACGTTTGGCTTAAAATACGAAACGCCTGGGGCAAAAGCCAGACGTGTCTTGACACTTGGAGTAATGGAAGCTCAATCTCATAAATAGATCATATCCTGGTAGGCAGAGAGATAAGAAAAAGGATCAAGAATATTAAAGCAAAAGTTCAGCAGAAGTCAATACATAACCACAAAATTTCATACGGAAAGTTGGAAATAAAAGAAGAGAAAAGACGTGAAGGAAACAACAAAACACCACACAGTAACTGGAATAGCTCTCTACTACAGCACGAAGACTTCCGACAAGAAAGGAAAAAACAAGTACGAACAGCTAAAAAAGATGAATGCTACAGACAAACAACACCCGACATAAATAAAAAACTAAAAGAAGCACCGAAAGAAAAAAGAGAGGCGGAGAGGAACCACGACGAGAAAAAATGTAGAACATTCTTTGAAAACATATAAACACTCCCAACAGGACAACGACTAAATCCAATCTTCAGATATCTGAAAAAAATATGGACGAAACAATAATACCCACAAAAAAATACATACCACTGCAACATTGGACTAAGAAGCTGGAGGAAGAAGGGAATGTAACGAAAGAAAACAAAACTAATAAAGAAACGAACCACTGGCCCTTGGACAAGCCATCTTCAAAGGTTCAGCTGCTAGAAATAATAGCCAGAGCTAAAAGAAACACCGCAACTGTGGAGTAGACAAATTTAACAACGAGTTAATACACTACGGAGCGGAAAGGATAAAGAGCAATAACTGCAAATCATCACCAGAGTATGGATGGAAACCACACCTCTACCTAAGGAATGAAACACGACCATACAAATACCCCTTCCCAAAAAGAAGATTTATAGAAACAGAAACATAAAAAAAAGGAGCATAAACACTCCACATCACGACACAATGCGGCAACGCATTTCACAAACACGTGCACTGCCCAGTAGTGCCCATTCCACACTCATGTACCATGCGTCATGTGGCTCTCGCTGCTAACAACAAGCATGACCCAAATCCAACCCGGCGTGGACATAGCGGCCCAGCAATATATCTTGGGAGTGGCTGCAGGGTCCCCTTTATACTAGTTATTAACTAAATTTGCCTAATAAATTTAAGCGTAGTGAATTTTTTCCTCACTTGATGACGGCAGCTTTTCGTCGTGTAGAGCAGTCGTGGGTAAGGAATGATTGGTGATTTTTCAAGAACGAAAGAAGGGCGCCACGTAACTTGTGAAAGGATATATACAGAGTGTTGTTTTACCTAAGTCACGGAAAGCAAAACTGTTTTATATCGGTGTTAACTGAATTAAATAAAAAAATAGAATGCTGCTGCAATAATTAATTGTACACCATAGATAAGTGAAAATATGTATATTTGAATAAATAATAAATACATTTAGCCTGAAGGGCTCATACACTAGAAAGGCTCACTGATCTGGTGTCCAGGTAATATGGAAAAATATTTAATATATTTTATTATCATCAATATAAGCAAAATTAAGAGTGCGTCTGCATAGTACTATATTTCGGAGTACAGATGGAAATGGGATTATGTAGCATAGAAAAATCTTTTGGAAATATATTAAATATGGCATGTAAAATAAAATAGTAAAAATGTATTATTTGGCCTTATCAATGGTCCTGTTCGGTGATGTAACCTTCGGTGGTGGTTGCTTTATTAGTGATGGTTTCGATGGTGGTTACGACAAAATGGCGACGAGTCGATGACGTCACGTCTTGCAGGAAGTGGTCCTAACTTTTGTCGTCCAGTATAGACTGATAGTAAAATAGGATATGACGGGGCTCTGTAGCCAAAATTGAACCAAACGGAAAAGCATACTAATTATCTACCTAGGAACTCCTTATAATATCCCATACAGTTATTTACAATAACTTCCAAAACTTATACTAGTTTTATCAACTCTCCCTACAACCCTGAAAGTCGAAATTGCACTAAGTAATTGCAGTACAAAAAGCAAAAAAATAAAATAATTGTACAGAAGGGTTGTCGCTACGGGACGGCAACGAAAACTCGAGAAATCTAGAACGATAGTTGAATGGCGGTACTGAAATTAATGATAGAAACCCCCATAAGAACAAAACTTAAAAGAAAGAAAATGTCACTTACATGGAAAATACTCTGAGGATACGTATAGGGTAGTGTAGATCGGAGTGTGATTGATTATACAAAAATTTCTTGCGAAAATCACGTGGAAAGCCACAAATCACTGGAGACCTTATCACTCCAAAAAACACGCCTCTCGGATTAAACAGAAATATTCACACGTTTTGACAAAAAACCTAAGCGGTGGTCATGTTTTGCCTTAAGTAAACTACTACTTTGTTTGATTTTTAATTAAGCAACCAGCAATATATCTCGATTTATTACTGGTGTCCACTGTAAAACTACACTTATTCTATGAATTTGAGGGATCTGAACTGTCAATTAGATTCGTGGCATTTTGACATGCTACATGGCAGCAGTGCCTACCGCACGCCGATAAATCAATTAAAATCAATCACCTACCGGTTAATGTTTATTTGTATCGATGTAAAGTTTGGCCATACTGACAAAAAGAATTGATGTAATAATTTATAGTGTTGTATTACTTCGAAATAATATCTTACCGTGTTGATCTTTGTTCTTTTATTAATGTATAGCAAATATAGTTAAAAAGTTGCCATACCAAACCTGTGGATGAAAGTGGTTGTCACATTACAAGTAATTTAAAAGGGTGCGTAAGCATCACATTTCTTAGTTATTAAAAAAATCGCCACTTACTGCCTCAAAGGATCCTGCACAAAACCAGTGGAAAGGATAAATCTGTGAAATCGTTTCAAACTCCTGGAAAAGGTAGTACATGTGATGCTGAACAAAAATTCTCATAGGCATAACCCTAAAAAATGAACATTTTACGAAATAACGGGGGTAAAAAGTTGAAAATTCGTCTAGACGGGAAAAGCTCGCTGGCGACAAGTGAATGTAAGTCTTTAACAGTCAAAAAAGTATTAAAGAAGCTTATTTATCAAAAAAATATATCTATAGAGCGAGCACTCGTACTCAGCATTACCCAGGATCAACGAATGTGGACGTGACGTGAGTATCTGATCCCATGTGTTTGTGTGTTATTATTGAGATATTCGCTATATTTAATCATCATTAAAAACTTATTAGAGTTCACTCAATGAGTTTATATTAGTACTAGGTTTATTATATAATATCAGCAAGATATTTGAAAAGATCATATATGAAAGATTAATAGGCTTTCTCGATGGTAACGGTGTGATCACGGATTGTCAATATGATTTTCGTAGAGTTCGATCAACAACAAAAGCCATTTATCAGGCTTTAGTAATAGTGCTAGACTCAATGAATGAGAATAAACATACGTTAGCTGTTTGTTTAGACCTCTCGAAGGCATTTGACAGTGTGGATCACGACATTATGGTCGAGAAGCTGGAAAAGTATGGTATCAGAGGAGTGGCAAAAAATCTCATCAAATCGTATTTGTCCAATAGAAGGCAGTCTGTAGTGGAAATAGATAAAGACGGTAATTTAATTAAATCTAGAACTATATACATTAAGAAAGGTGTGCCACAAGGTTTAATCCTTGGTCCTCTGTTGCATATCTTATATACTAACGAAATACCAGCAATTGGTCAACATGATATCATTTTATATGCCGATGATACCTCCGTGATTCTCAGTGAAAACAGCAGGGAAGCCGCCAGTATGGAAATTACAAATACTATGGAAATGCTCCATGGTTTTTAGAAAATAATTTATTAATGAATGCAGATAAGACACAAATCTTAAATTTTGGTGTTAGAGGCAACCACAGAATGGAACTTAATGTAAATGGTTCGCCGATAGAAACTGTAAATACAGTGTCATTTTTGGGAATCAAAATAGATCAAAAACTTGACTGGAAAGCACATATTGATACTCTCGTACTAGACATATCAAAGTATTGCTATGCCTTAAAAATTTTGAATGATAGGGTAGGTGTCATAGCAGCTCTAAACTTGTACCATGCATATATCGTATCTAAGATTCGATACGGGATTTTATTTTGGGGAAACTCAGTTGACGCACGGAGAGTGCTGATTTTACAAAAGAGATGCGTAAGAACTATTTTTAGGATGGAAAAAAACAGAAAGTTGTATGTATAGTCCAGAACAAGGGTTCATTTATAGGTAACCAAAGGGCACATAATTATAACACAAAAACAAAAGAGAACCTTTTACCTGACAAAACTAAATTCAGCTTCATTCAAAAAAATGTGCATAACAACCTAATTAAAATTTGGAATAAAATACCCTTACAAAAAAGAAGTTTGCCGGGAGGAATTTTGTTGAAAAACGTGAAAGAATGTATGAACGAATATTTTAGTAGCGAAATGATATAATGACTGTAAAAAAGTCTATTGTATAGTTGTTATATCGTGTTTACGTATATGGTCAACACTAAGAGTGGATATTTTATATGTTTTTGTTTTTTCTTGTACTACAGTATGTTTCACTTCTCATGAAGACGCCCCTCTATATCTTTTTTATTTGTGGCCGAATTCATTTCAAATTTTTATCAGCCATACAACTCCATAAGACGACTTTATTCAACACATAAATGCCGCCTAGATCTAAAACGCCGGCCTACTGCGATAAAAAGAATATAGCTATTTTCGAAAAATCATAGTAGGCGGCATTTATGTGTTGAATAAAGTCGTCTTATGGAGTTGTATGGCTGATAAAAATTTGAAATGAATTCGGTTACAAATAAAAAAAAATACTGGGGTGTATTCACGAGAAGTGAAACAAAATTTTTTTTTTTTTTTAATATTCCTATTTTCACAAAATTTTACAGGGGGGCATATCAAGTGATTCCGAACAACTTTTATTAACAAAATTTTTGTCTATCTCTAAGCCTACTATGATTTTTCGAAAATAGCTATATTCTTTTTATCGCAGTAGGCCGGCGTTTTAGATCTAGGCGGCATTTATGTGTTGAATAAAGTCGTCTTATGGAGTTGTATGGCTGATAAAAATTTGAAATGAATTCGGCCACAAATAAAAAAGATACAGAGATACATGAGAAGTGAAACACACTGTATATACACTTTACATGTTTTATATGTTTTTATGTTTTTATATTATGTACTCCTTATAAGTAAGTAAGTAAAGTAAGTAAGTTTATTTATTCAGATAATTTGTTAATAATACACACATTAAGTAACTGCTGAGTTTTACAAATATAAAGTTTAATCTGGATGAGCCACCTAAGCAAGGCTTGTGTCGTAAGACTCATCCATATATTTCATTGTTGTGCCAAATATTTAAAGTAAAGCTATAATACTGAGTTAGTAAATTAGTATAAATATATAATATTTACCTACAAAAAAAATCATTAAATACTATTAGAGGAATATGAGCATATAAATAAGGAGGAAGAGAAAACCATGTGCAAAAATTAAAACTACATTGAAACAAAAAAAAAAAAAAAAATAATAATAATAAAAATAAATAAATAAAAAATTTAAAAAATGTGATGATATAGAAAGTGGATATGCTTAATGTTTACATAGATTTAATATAGATGTTATTAATTTATTATCTATCAAAAATAAATTTTATATTATTGAAATGTTCGTTAACATATTTTTTTAATTCCTTTTTTAATGTCTGTGTGTTTGTCAAGTTTTTAATTCGTATGGGTAATAAATTAAAAAGTTTAGGACCAAAAAAGAATATAAATCTTTGAATATGACTCTTTCTACATAATGGGACATCTGTTATTTGATTGACTGTCGCTCGAGTGTTATACAAATGAGTTACGCACCGTACAGGTTTCTTCAACATCCATAGCAAACACTGGTAAGTATAGAGTTCCCTTATATTAAATATTTTAGTTTCATTATACAACAATTCCGTAGAGTATAGCTTATCTTTTTTTAGAATAATTTTTAATAGCGTGTTTTGAATGACTTCTAAGTTATGGAGTAAAGTTTTATAGACTCCTCCCCAAACAATTATACAATACCTTAAAATAGATTCTGCCAAAGCGTCGTAGACAATGAGAATAAGTTTATTGCTTAAAATATTTCTTAATTGGTAAAATTTAAAAATTAATTTTTTGATCCTTTTTATGGTGTATTGAACGTGTTCTGTCCAGCGTAGAAATTGATCGATCATTATGCCTAAATATTTTATTGAGGTTACTTTGTGGACAATAGAGCAAGTACAGTTTGTAGTATTGTCACATGACCTACTGTGTATGGTTAACGTTTTTTTATGTGGTTGATCCTTTGCTGTAGAAGTGAATGTAATGAACTTTGTCTTATCTATGTTAAGGCTTAAGAGGCTTTCATTTAACCAACTAAAATACATTTTTAACTCTTTCTCTGCATTACAGTAGACCTCCTCCCATGTCTCTCCAAAAAAAGTTATTGCTGTATCATCCGCAAATGATATTATACAACTGTTTGTGTTTTTTAATCTAGACATATTATTTATATAAATTAAAAATAATATAGGACCTATTACCGTCCCCTGCGGCACGCCCATGGTGACAGGTAACGGGTCGCTGTGTGTCACGTTAACTTTCACTGTTTGTTGCCTGCCAGATAAATAATCTTTAAATATATCTAGAGCAACCCCTCTAACACCAATAACTTCAAGTCTTTCAAGTAGGATTTTATGATTGACAGTGTCGAACGCTTTGGCCAGGTCTAAGAAAACAGTTAAACATTTTTTTGGTTGATTTAGGTTATCTACAATTTTATATACAAGTTGGTGTACTGCGTGTTCCGTGGACATATTTTCTCTAAAGCCGAATTGATTGTTAGATAAAATGTGATGTTTTTCTAAAAAAAGTTGTAATCTGTTTTTCAATGCTTTCTCGAAAACTTTAGCAAAATTGCTAATAATACTTATCGGTCTGTAATTAGTGGTAAGTTTCTTGTCCCCAGACTTATATATAGGAATTGTTAAAGACTGTTTAAAAGCTTTAGGAATACACCCTTTTAAAAAAATCAGATTTATAATGTGACATAATGGATCTATTAGATAGGTGTGGAATTTTTTTAAAATAATAGCTGATACTCCATCCGGACCTGGAGATGTGTTGTTTTTTAAGGTGGAAATTATTGAAACAATTTCCCTGCTTGTTACAGGGCGAAGATAAAGAGAATCGTTAATATTTAAATCATTTAATAATAGGTCCGAAGTTGTTTTATCTATTTTACTCGCCATCTTCGCACCTATATTAACAAAGTAGTTGTTAAAATAATTTGCTCTTTCTGTATCAGAAGAAATATGTTGGCCATCATCATTTACAATATTCAATTCGTGCATATTTTCAGATTTAGTTCCCGTACTATTGGTTATACCGTTGACTTCCTGCCAAATTTTTTTGTAATTATTTTTTGCTTGGTTAATTTGATATTTATAATATTCATTTTTGGTTTGTTTAATTAGGTTATTCAAAAAGTTTCTATAGTTTTTATACTCGTTTATGGATTGGTCGGTATGAAACTGATTCACTTTTCTTTTTAGATAGTCTCTGTGTCTAATTGAATTTAAGAGGCCTTGTGTCATCCAAGGCTTCAGTTTAGCTTGTCTTTTTGTCATCTTTCTTTTTTGAGTACTGAACTTTATGTTATTTAATACTTTTTGGATAAATATATTATAAGCAATATTAGGATCGTTTTGCTGATTATAGACAATAAGTTACTTTGTTTTGTAAACTTAATGACATGTTCTATACCCACTGAGGGTTGTTAAAAACGGAACAAATAAACTATTCTATTCTATTCTATTCTATATACAAGGGTGGTTTGGGGGGTGAAGTCAGGTTTTCAGGGGTTGGTGTACCGGGCTGGCGCAAAACTTGTCATGGGTAACTTATACTATCTATTTGGAGGTATTTGAATTAATTATTTGCCTCAATAAAGACTTGTAGAGCATTCACTTGTCGTCAGCGAGCTTTTCCCGTCCAGACGGATTTTCAGTTTTTGACTCCCATTATTTCGAGAACTGTTCATTTTTTGGGGACATGCCCACATGAAAGTTTTTGTTCAGCATCATATAAACTACCTTGTCCCGGAGTTTAAAACGATTTGGCCGATTTACCCTTTCCATTGGTTTTGTACGTGAGTTCCACGTGAGTACTTTTAAATCTATTTTAAAATTTATTTTTGTTTATTAGAAAAAGAAGTTTAAACATTAATAATATGTATTATTTATTTAATTAATATATTCGTGAAATATTCTCTGCAAATACAACTCGTACATTTAAATTTTATGTATATATTTTTTCTTCAAGCTGCGTTGCCAAAAGAAATATCTGACTCTCAATTATTAAAAGTGAAATGGTATATTGCTACGTTTGCCGTAAGATTTAAGTAGTCCAAATTAACAGTTTCTCTACCAAAATATTGCAAAATATGGTACCTATATTTTACAACATATATAAGTATATGTTATACCTAAATACTTTATAATAGGTACCTACCCTAAAGTATTATAATTTAAGAACCTTTACAAGCGATAGTAAATTCCAAACAGTTATAATATTTGTAATAAAAAAAGAGAAAAAAATTATTCACTTAAAGAAAGAAATGAAAACATTTTTTTTTTAATTTTAACCTGCGTTACTGTATATAAAGAAAAAATATATATGTCTATGTATTTAATTTGCATCTGGCAGAGAAATTTTTGCATTTTCTTTAAATTGATTGAGAGATAAATCTGAGTGATCGATAACGTTATTTAACAGAACAGGTAGGTGCCAAATAAGAAAAACTACCTTCATATTTTCTAGTCGAATGTTGTGGAATTGTAAAGGTATTTGCTCTTATATTGACTGCATGTATATCTGATCTCTTAACAAGAAGTTTAAACAAATAAGGAGGCGTTTTGCTTTTTAATAATTTATATAAAAATATGGAGAATAAGTAATAAACTCTATTTTTGATATTTAATTCATTTAGAGCCACGAGATAAGGTGTTCTATGCTCCCTAAACGGTATGCAGCAAACAAATGGCATACAGGCATTTTATATGCGCTGAAATCTTAATTGATTATGTTGAGTAAAAAAATTGTAATATATAAGTATATGTTATACCTAAATACTTTATAATATATATGCGGATAAATCAATGTTTTGACTAATTTTAGTTTTACGTCTTGACTTAGTTGATATTTAAATTTGTACATTGACTTTAGTTTTAAAAATGTAATTTGAAAGATATGATCGACATGCTTCTCAAAAGATAGATGGTTATCTAAAATTACTCCTAAATTTTTCGCAGATTGTACCCAGTTTATATTTGTTCCATTAATATTTATTGTATGATCCCTCGTAATGTTATTTATTTGCCTCTCAGGCCCTATACATAGTGCCACTGTTTTGTTCGGATTAATACGCAAGCCATGATCTTCAGAATATTTTGCTGTATAGTATAAATCTATGTTTATGTTTCCTATATCATTTTCGAGATTACTTATTGACATATATAATTCAAAATCATCAGAATAGAGATGTACTTGACAATGAGACAGAGTAGAGGGGAAGTCAAAAATGAATATAGAGAATAATATTGGTCCCAGGATACTACCCTGTGGTATACCAGATGTGTACCACATGATGTTTCTTCTCTTATGGACGAATATAAACTATCATCAATTAAAACTCTTTGTAATCGACCTCTGACATAGCTACTTAACCAATTTATAGCACTATTTTCAAATCCAATGTATTTTACTTTTGCAAGAAGTAAATCATTTACTAGATCAGAGTAAAGCCTTTGGCCTAGTAAAAAAAATTTACTAGGTCAAAGGCTTTACTCTGATCTAGTAAAACTAATATTGATGGCAATGATTTGTCCATTGCAGTGCTAATATCATTTACAACTTTCAATAGTGCTGTTTGTGTTCCATGTTTTTGACGAAAACCTGATTGTATATCTGGAAGGATACTATTAGCTTCAATATAGTCTTTTATCTGAAAAGATAAGGTTTTTTCGAGCAATTTGGAAAAAGTCGGTAGAATATATATAGGGCGTAGGTCGTTAAAACAGGCAGGAGTATTTATTTTTGGAATAGGTATAACGTAAGCAGTTTTCCATAAGTTTGGAAAGATACCCTGTTTTAAAGACTCGTTAAATATGTGCTTTATAACATCAATACAATGGGGTAGAACTAGTGAAATCATTTTAACATTTATACCATCCACACCAAAAGCCTGAGATTTAAATGATTTTAAGGCTTAAAAATTTGCTGGTCATTTATTTCGACAAAATTAAAATGTGCATCTCTATTAAGTAGATTGCTGTTATAAAATGAAAATAAATCATTATTTATTGTTGATTGGCCAGCGACATTTAAAAAATAATCATTAAGTTCTTCCGGTTTTTGCAATTCGGCTGGTAACATATTTTTTTTGACGAAGAATTAGTAGCAACACCCCATTCTGATAAATTTCTCCAAATTTTCTTTTGATCATTTTTATTTTTGTTTAATACATACTGCATATATGCAATTTTTTCGCGTTTTATTGCGTCATTTACATAATTAGGTATTGTGACGTAGTACTCTCTGCTAGTTGCTGTTCTGGTTTTTATATATTTTTTGTGTGCTTTGTCTTTAGCTTTTATCATTAATTCTAAGTTATATGTTATATATGGCTGGTGTTTGCGCTTTTTAATTATGGTACATACTGGAGCATGCCGATCAAAAAGAGACACTATGCAGTTATTGAGTAATTCTATCAATAGCAAAGCTGTTCAAGTCAAATTTTTTATAACTTCTGTAAATTTCTGTAAATAATAGTATCATTACATACCTTTGAAAATAAAAAATGTCAGTCAATATTTTAATTACAATTACAGAAACTTGGAAACAATAAAATTAACTGTATATCCTTGGTTTCCACTCTCACAAAAAAATCCAAATTAACCTACGAAATTAAAACAACAATAATCAGGATAACAGCTGCAATTAAAAGCAATTACCCATGCTTTTCCAATTTAACCATTATTTCAGGATCTAACAACAAGCAATTGTGAATCCATTATTCACTATATATAAACATACGAAGGTGTTAATGATAATAATAACGATTCTAGATAGTATCTATCGGGTTTCTATCGTACATTATATAATCATTTTCATTAAGACAACTGCAACGGCAGAATTTATTGCTCTTTAATGGGCATAAATTAATAGAAGTACCGCAATTAAATGCTGCAATTTATTAATACAGTGCATAAATCAAAACGGTGTATCTCGCGGTGCTTCTATCTTAAGCAATTATCCACAGACCAGTACCAGTGTTGATAAAGACATACTGGACGAAGAAAGTAAGTTAATTATAGTCTCAAAAGGTTTAATGCAGAGAAAATTATAATTAATATAGTTAAAACCTTTTCTATAAACGTTACATAATTATTCAGAGCAGCTTCTTATATACTGATCATCGCTATGAATCACCAGGAGGCGCTGCAGAGCCAACATAATAATAATAACACACACGAGAGAGGGGGCTACACATTTCGAGACAAGGGACGCGCACTCAATATCCGAGTATACTAGGACAAATTTCTTTTTGGAAAAACACCCCAGTACCACGACCGGAAATCGAACCCGAGACTCCACCTTTTACATATTCTTCATTTCACAAGTTGCCTATTGTAATAAAAAGAAAAACGGCATAAAAAAAATTAAAATGGGTTAATATCTTCCGTTCGCGCATCATACTTAAAGTTTATGAAGAATTGCAAAAATCACGATATTTTTGTAATTTTTTTCTGTTAGTCAAAACTTTTAAAATAAACATGCTTTAGTTTTTTTATGCTTGTTTTATGGTTTAAACAACCTAAATAAATTAAATTTTGATCAGTAATCTAATTTCTTCCGTTCGCGCAACATCTTAGAAAAAACAAAAATTTACCAATTTTTCGCAATTTTCACTGTGCTACTCTTCGGTCGTGTTACTAGAACAAAACGACCCAGAACTCACCACGTGAAGGTGGTTGTACGTCGAGTTCCACCCACACCCTACCCAACCAACCATCTAATTGTTGGATGTGGTATTTACATTACATTTACAACTATTTACAAACATTTTCCATAGGTAACACAGTAAGCCAAAGATATGAGTACTATGAGTAGGATTCTTTGACTTACTGTGTTTTTACTTTTTCTTTTTTATATCTACTACACATTTAAAGTCTGATTTTTTGGAGAAATGAGGCATAACCGATCTAGACTTCAGTGTTGCTCGAATATAGCCATCTCTAGTTTCATGTCCACATACTTTATTCGAGGCCTCTGGCACAAGTTTGACGTACCTCTCCACAGCCCGGGTGTGACAGGGAAACTTTTCTATTTATCTGATGGGCTTAGTGTCAGAATTGATGAGTGATTTAATATCATCTTCACTTCGGTCCCGCAGCATGGGGGAGGATACAGCACACAAGAATTCCAATTAATAATTTCAGTGTAATCGGAAGCTTGAAAGTTTATCTTCGATGGTACGAAATTTCTAACAGCCTTCTTCTTTGGGACGGTTTGTTTTGCTTTTAAGATCCTTCTGTAACCAAGCTCCCGGATATGTTCTCTTTCATCGACAAGCATTACCACCAGAACATTCTCTGGATGCGCACGTTATATTACTGGACCAACAACATTAAGTAATTCGTCGGATAAATACTGTGATGTTTGGATTGCTTGAAAGACATTGTTTTGGTCCGTCAGTAAAATATTTTCTCTTTTTTATGGCAAACCACACAGGCGTGTATGTCATACAGCTTGTTGACAGAAATATAACAAATATAAGGAGACATGACCATTATTATATCTACATACACATAAACTAATCTACGAACGACTACCAATCTAAGATACTCCACGAAACGATTGACAAAACCTAAATCCTTAAAATCCATCTTCCCACAAAAACACTACCTGTATAAAAAAAACTCACCAATATACCCAACTTTCCTCAAACCCCTGATCCCTCGCTGAAAGTACGTACCGTCTACTTTATGCACAGAATTGTGTAACAAAATATTTTTATCTCTTGACAGCTAAAGTAGGGTTTTTATACATTTTCCCTACATAAATCATCTTATATGACTATCTCTCAAAAATATTAAATCTAATAAACTAAAATAGCTTTTATATAAAAAAACAAATGCGAATGGACTTTCTAAGAAGTTCGCTAATTTCTGCTTATGATATGAGGCTTGAAAGTTGTTTGCCACAACACCTGGACACTTCGTGCGACTCTATCGCGCAATGATGTACGCAGTTTTATATAAACAATATATAAAATACAACCAATGAAATGCTTTGTAAATACTTATTAAAAAATTGAATAAAGACCTTTAAAGCAAAAGCAAAGCGAGACTATACATTTTAAACTTCGCAGGTTCAAATCCTATCGATCGCAAGATTTTTTTTTAATATGAAAAAATTATTTCAACTTAACAAATATATTTTTACGAAATCGTTAATATTTTATGCTCTTTTCGGTTTCAAAGATCCACCGGGTGGGGAGGTTCCAGCCGCTTGCAGTAGCTGCCGATTTTTTTTGTTTGACTTCAGTTCCTAAATGAAAAATGAAGAAAGATCTTTTTTTTACGATTATCTTGTTTTATTTAAAAAAATACAAATTGTCGCCGTTCAAACACGAAATAAGCAGAAAATTACCCGCTTTTATACAGGTAATTTGTATTGGGTTTATGCAATAATTTACAAGAGAAACGAGACAAAACATATTATGCATCATTAAATAATTATTTTTGACTAAGTGATAGTTATTTGTAAAATAATTCTCTGGAATACTTAAATCCTGCCTGCGGTTTCCCTGTCTTCATCGAACTAGGTAAAATAAATGATCAGTCGTTTGCCTGCTATTATGTAATTTAATGTAAAACTTAAAAGTCAATGACAGATAAATAGTAATTGGTAGTAATACCACCCAAATTACTATAATTATAGTAAAATATGCAAACTAATATCACAAATAGAAAATATTTTTGCTGCACATTATTAAATTTGAAATATTAGGTAGCATTTAGTGCAGGGATCACTTACAAAAAAAACTTTTTTATCCATCAATTTCTAATATGGTTTCCAACTTAATAGATCGCTTGTATGAGGCGAGGCGTTTGTGTTGCATTTGGGTACTGCAATCTCTGTTATGAAAATATCGAGTAATTAATTGTTGGTTAAAGATCTCGATAATTTAATTCGAAAATAAACCTACATTTCAGTAGGAGTGCTTTAACTTTTTACTGCAATTGACGATTTGCACGAAAGAAAGTTTGGTAAAAAGTGTCATGGCGCACAGTATAAACATGTTGACCAACTCGTCTAATTTCCAAACTTTGCAACAATTAATACTTCCATTGAATATAAATCATCTTTATTGGGTTGTTTAGTAGTCTACAATATTTAAAAAATGTCGAATTATGCAATTTGTCAATCACTGCTGCCAACTGTTCTAAACTGAGAGTTGGAAACAGTGTTTGACAAATTGCATAATTCGACATTTTTTAAATATTTTAGACTACGAAACAACCTAATAAAGATAATTTATATTCAATGGAAGTAGGTTTAACATTAAAGATAATGAAAACAATGTTATGATTATTATATTATAGGTATTTAATTGTTGCAAAGTTTGGAAATTAGACAAGTTGGTCAACATGTGTAGTGAATTACAGTGATACCAATCTCGACACTTTTTACCAAACTTTCTTTCGTGCAAATCGTCAATTGATTCAAAACCGATAATTGAAATAGGACCAGATCTTTAGGTTTTCAGGTGTCAGGAACACGGAAAGGTATTTTTTTAAAGATGTATGTATACCGGGTGGCCACGAGTTAATGTACGCCCCCGGTTTTTCGGTTGTTTTTTAATTTAAGAATTTCGTTTTCGGTACACATAAATTAGATAGAGTGGACTACTTTTAGACTAACAGGAATGAAAATAACACTTCCTGTTTAACCGGAAGTGACATCAACTTTTTTTCTTAAATAAAATGGCTATATTTTTTTATGGTTTCTCATTAAGTACAACAGTATTTTCCGATTTAAAAAATTCCAAAAAATAAGTTAGATACGAAGAATTTTTAATTTTTTTTTTAATGGCCACGTCAGATGAACGTGACGTAAGAAAATTACTAAGTAGGCTATGGAAATTATTCGTAAGGTTGTCGACTTGTCTCTATAAATAACAAAATAGTTATTTCAATGACTGATAGGTACGACTATTTTTAGGTTTTTCTCAAGACATAATTTTATTTTCCTTTCCGTATGAAAAATTTCTTAATGGGACCGTGCTATTTTCTTTTATTAATCAGAAATAATGATCCATAAACTTTAATATCCTTCGTAATAATAGAAATATTTTTAAAAGGTAAACGCCAACAGATAATTTTAATAAGGTACCTATCTACATTTAAATCCAAAATTGCAGATAGCCATGAAAATGGCAGACATTCGCAACATTTGAATTATTCTTGACATTACTCAATGATTATCTGAAGTAAGTGTATCGAATTTGTTAAAAACGAGTAAATTAATATAAAATGGCTGAAAAATATTCAAGAGATGAAAAATCCTTCTATTAGTACGCGAAGAGTAAGTGTAACTTTAGGAATCCCCCATGCAAAAGTTTGTAAAACCTTAAAAAACGAAGATTTGTATCCTTTTCATTTACAAATAGTTCAAAGACTTGAGCACGAGCAGGAGATGAAGTTCCTCGAAGAGCGTTTTGTCGTTGGGTGTTAAATCACATAAGAACAATTTCTAGAGTTTTATTTTCTGATGAGTTTACTAGAGACGGTGTTAACAATAGCAGAAATTTGAATTTGTTTGTAAAGGAAGTTAAACAATTTTTTTTAAAAATGGTTAAAAAATGTAAAAAAAAAATTTGCTGTACTACTTGATGCACTTAAACAATCGACGATTTAACTTTTAACTTTGCTTTTGTTTTTTCGGCATTGTCATCATACCAACTTGAAATTGGTATGACGATTTAGCTCCACTAGAGGCATCGTTTCCTAAAATTTCGTTAAAATATTTGAGTTATTGTTTAAGTTATGATCAATTGTTTAAAAATGGCTGCTCTTTATTGTTTTTATTTATTGCAACTTAACAAATTAACCAAAAAGGTTCTGATACATCTAGTTCTGCAGAATTTTATTAAAAACAATCCCTTTTTTATTCATTGCGATACAACCAGAGATATTAAGAAGAACTGCGAAGCAACACAATTTTCAACATTCTTTTGTTTAAACAAATGACGGGATAAAGATTTAATCCAAGACTTTTTTTGCTACACTCCTTGTAGTGTTTCCGACAGGTACAAAAAAAAAATGCTATTGTAAAATAACGACAACAGAAAACATTTTATAGTGAAACCCACAAAAACTTACAAAATGAATGATTTTTTTTAATGGGTTCGTGAAAGTGTATAGAATAATATCCTAAAAAGTTTATATTCCGCTCGGATGCAGAACATTAAAAAAAGTGAAAAAACATTTTTTTTCATCCATTTTTTCTAAATTTTTGAATTAAATCAGGGTAGGAAAAAATAAAAAATACAGGTGGATAGACCACGTGTTTCTCAACAAAGAATGTTCAAATAAAATTTATCGCTAAAGCCACGGTATTCCTGTAAAAAAATAGTGAAGTAACTTTGTCACTCTGCGCGGCCAAGCGCACGGTTAAATGCATAATATGGAATGGAACCTCTAAAAATTCTTAGCAGTTCTAACGAGTAAAATAAAGCTTTTTTCTCTTTCTGATTACACATTTTTATTTTTGAATAGGAGGATAAATAGTGAGTATGGAGGGAGAATATACAGGGTGTGCCAATAAAAACTCCCAGGTGAAATATTTCGGAAACTACTAGAGACATTTGAGTTCTGTAAAAGCCCATTACTAGAACACATAAATGGGTGTAGTTTTAAATAGAAATAGTTCTTTAATATGTTAAGAGATAGATGGCGCTGCGGTACAAATTATTTTTTGGATGACAGGAACTTAGAAATGTTATCTATGTTAAAAAGAATTTAATTTCAAGTAAATTTCGTAATACGAAAATCCAACCGTTTTTGAGAAATTTGAGTTTAATATACTTAATTTTTGAAAAACTAAAATCGCCGTAACTTTCTTGCATTAAATTTTATACAATAGTTCGTTTCAAACTTTCTTCATAGAAAGGTAATGTGAATAATTTGGCAAT